>OX387425.1:34968855-35602754 GCA_947563755.1 Lochmaea crataegi | reverse complement strand
CATATTATGTACATTTGCCAAATTTTGCAGAGTACACTAGGTCTATGACTCTAACAAGAATTATAATTAACATTTGAATACTATAGCAAAAATAAATAATGCAAAAATACCAGGTTCCAAAATTAAAAAAAAAATCATCAACTGGTGTATCGAAGAGCACAACTCTCTTGACTAAATCCACACTGATAAGTATAGATATTATGTTAAAATAGGTTCGAATATAGTTCACCAAAGTAAAAAAAATTGACCCGTTTTCATGTTCCTTTAAAAATTTATTCAATAACTCACAATTCATCATGTTGATTCCTAGGTCCCAAATTTTACTTTTTCCCCATTATATGAAAATTTCAGTAGACTATGAGTAAACCAATTAGGATGAATTGAATCGAACATTTATCTCAAAGCCCCCGTACTGTTTCGCCTCCTAACGTTTATTATGCCATGCATACTACAAGTGGTTAATTTCGGGTGTATTCAAAATCAATGTGCTATAAATTTTCAATAACCCTCCTTTGATTAATGGTGTGCTAGGTAGACGTATACATATTTTACATCGATTCTCCTTCCGACGGTAAACGGGGGTGAGTAGGGTTGACATTTTGCATAATAACACTTTTGACGCTATAAATTTTCGATTAAAAAAGTTACAAGAAGAAACTTTGTGTTTAATACTGAAATACTGGGATTTGTCAACTCAAAACCAAAACCAAGTTAGTGTACAGTGCGAAAGGTTACCAAAACAATGGACAAGGAATTTATAAAAAAATTGCCAAATTTGGAGTAGATCATGTGCAATTTTTCTTGATAAACTTCCTAAAAGTTTGCTGACATTACTTGTATCGATCTTACTCCGGCGCCCGGTTGCATTCGTCGCCAACCCGGCCGGGCCCGGCGGACCCGGCCGGGCTGTGTGCTAGCGATGAAACCTTCAAACTGTTTTATGGAAATTTTCTATATATGAATGGAAAAAGACAATGATTGAAGGTTAATATTTATTTTAAACTTACGTAAGAACAATTTTCACAATAATCAGTCTCACTCAAGTCAACATAGTATTAAAATAAGAAACTAATAACAATAACGTAGCTTAAAGTACTAAACATGTCATCATATCAAGCATGGAGGCTATACAAGGAGATCGAACTCATACGGGAAAATTGACAAAACCTGTCCTCAAAATCGTCGATCTAAGCAGTTTGTTTTTTCACCGCGGCGTCGCGCATTGTACCTAAGATACCATATTAAAACTGTCACGACAATAACCTTACTTTTTATATTTTACCAATTTGACAGTAGGCAAATAGTAAACATTACTTGTGAATCATAAAAACTAAAAAATTAAAATTGTTAAAAATTGATAATGTTGTTGAAATTTATTGCAATAGTGGTTGGTAGTGCAGATTATTTAGAAGGAAGACGTGAATTGAATTTAATTTAAGTAAACCAGAGTTTTTTCAGTTACCAAAAATAATAAGAAATATTCAAAGATAAAAATAAAGTAGGAAAGGAAATATTAATTATGTTAGACTTAAATTATATACCTTACTTGTGAGAAGTCTAGAAAAAGCACAATTGCACACAAAATACTTTACTTTTGCTGATGACATTATTATGTTCTATACAAGTACAATTTAAGAGAACTGGAAGAAAAAAGGTGAACAAAGATTTGAAGAAAAACCAAAGATGGATTATAAGGAATAAGCTGTAATACTAATTTGAAAATATTACTGGCATGTTCTTTATACAAAAAAATATGAATTCAGTTGATATTCAGATAATAACAGGAAATGAAAATATCAATAAGGTGAGAACATACATTGAAGCAAATATATACATCAAATAGAATAAAATTTATGTTTGCCAATTATTGGTGCACTTTACCAATGTAGGGATTACTAAAACCATAAGACATTGAAACTAATCGGTGACACTTATTTCTTACCAATCTTCAGCTACCTAATTCCAGTGTGGCAGACTTGTGGGAAAACATTCATAGATAAAAACACAGGATTCAAAATAGTGTAGTGAATGTTTTGTGCAAGTTCAGTTACAGAACGTCCACAGTTATATATTTTGTGTATGTACTTATGTATTTTACTAATTGTGACTTTCCACTGTGTTTGCTTCATTAGGAAATAAACTTTTGTAAATTGCAATTTTTGTATTTTTAAAATAAAGTTCTTAAAAAAATTATTTTCATGTATGATACGGAATTATTTAAATATATTTTATATTGAAAATCTGTGCATGAACTAATGTCATGCACACATGTCACAGTGATTGAAAATATATTGTATTTTTCATTGTTATTGAATAGATTGAAGATTATGCATTGAGTTTTAAGACTTTGGGCTTCATCCTACATATGTTAAACCATTTCAGTATTCTGTTATAAGTTTTTGTAGCTTATTTACTGTTTTTTGAGATTATTATGACTGATCAAAGCGATGTCATCTATATACTGCAATATGTATGCAAATTTAAATGTTCTGTTGCTAAATCATAGTTGTAACAAGATAGATAGATTGTAGAGCAAATAGGACATTGAGGAACACTGGAGAAGTCCTTGAATGTTTTGAATAAAACTGTAATTTACTTTTACTTGTGGTGTTCTATCACTAAGGTAGTTTTCAAGATTAAAAGCAAGTATTTAGAACACATCATTTCATATAGTTTGTAGAATATACCACAGTTCCAAACACCATCAAACGCTTCAGTAATGCCTAGAAAAATATCAGCACTATGTTTTCATCATAGACTAGAGGTTTGTATATTTGATGTCAGGTTCGATAGTGTGCATAGTTGAGCATCTGGTATCAAGATATAGATGTATTTTCTGGTATCCTTCAGTTAAATTTTTTTGCAAGAGTACTCGTAATCCTATAAAGCCTATTGGTAAATTGAGCAGTAAATATGAAGTATTCTAATTACCTCATTTTAACTTATTACTCATAATACCTAAGCTGGATAAGTATAATAGGCAATAAGATAGGTAGGTATCAAGTTAGAGACAAAATACTGATTGTATCTTTAAACAATGTTTAATGATCGAAGGATTGTACACTTTATATTCAGGTAAAAGAAGTTACATAGTGTGTAGTAAATTACTTCTCGTGCAACTCTCTGTATATTCAATATTTTCATAATTTCTTCTTGTAAAGGCTTGACCAGTTCGGAAGCAATAATCTTTTCCTTCATTTCATGGAAAATAACCTAAAATATTAGATATTATTAATTCTGTAATTGTTTTATTATTTTTTATTAATAGGACCAAATTTGTGTGTTATTAGAGCTTATAACTACTGGATATTTATCTATACATACTTTCTATGTTTTCAAACTGTATTTCTTCTAGTTGCAATTCTCAATTATTCGAAGGCCATTTAATATAGTACATTTGAAGTGGCACATATTCTCCAAGCATTTCAAGTGATTTTTCCTTTTTTTTCTCTCCGTTTTTTCATATTTTTGTGTAGCTAATATTTTTTTACTATTCAGGAATGCAGATTCTGAAAAACTTTATACATATTGTAAACATATCTCTTTATTCATCTTCAATTTATTTTTTATCATTGGGCAATCCAACTTGTGAACTTGGTTCTAGCATATACTTACTTGCACCTAGAGTGTTTTCTTTATTCTTCAAATTTCTCTTTTAAAGACATACTCATTCTAACTGTGCTGGACCTTTAAGAGTGTTCTAGAATTCCAGACTGAAGAGAAGACATGATAGTGGATATTCATATTTTTTATCACCTAAAAACATAAATAAATTCAGCAGCACAGAGTGGAACTGATTATTTTATCACCAAACGATTACAATTTTCGATATTTTTGAAAACGAGAACAAAATACGGATTTCTTATTCACAATATTTTCCATTTCTGTGACCTAACCTCACTTACCTCACACGTGAACAGCGAACTGTCAAAGAAGCTAGCAACCAATAAAACATCATGAACTCGAGTTTTATGATTGGCTACCGTCAGATTTTTTGGTATCGCAAATTATGTGGTGCCCTCTATAATGACCAGAAATTGGAATACATGGAGTTCGATCTCCTTGTATAGCCTCCATGATAACAAGTTTGATTAGATAGATAGATAAATTTTGGTAGCTTTGGTTTAAATAGAACAAACTCTTATTTGCTAAAAGTAAAGCATTATGTTTTTCCTCAAACCTTGGCTATTAAGACTAGCTAGTGTTACTATTTCTACTGATGAAATAAAACAAATTAATTTGTTTTATTTCATCAGTAGTATGGATCTTCATCAAGTAAAAGCCTCATCTATTCAATTTTTACTATTTCTAATTGAGCAAATAGCGAAATTCTAAAGGTTATGCTGTACTGTAACTGTAAACAACCAAACTTGTATGGTCTTGACTAACAAAATGTAACGTAAAATTGGTAGGTAACGTAGGCTTCATAAGTATAATATAACAAAACAAAAAGTATATTCCAACTTGTATGAGGCAAAACAATTGTTTTTAAGCCTGAAAGAATGATCTTAAAAAAAATTGTATTGATAGTTTTATCACCTAACCTGGTTCGCAACTTAGTGCAGACATACCCTACCGCCGAAAAAGCCCTCTCAGCTTCAACACTAGTTGGTTTTATGGACGCGGTTTACTTACCGGGTCCAGTGACCGGCGCGGTTTACTTACCGGGTCCGGTAAGAATGGCTGGGGGCTTGGTAGGTGCCTACAAGGGCGGGCCCGGATTGCAATCTCTAGTTGTAACAATATGTCGGATGACTGTAATTATTTGTAATTAAAATAAAACATTCACTTTAAACTCATGTTTACCCTGCGTTACTCGCGCGGCGTTTTCTTACGTAAACGGTCGCATGGGATACACTTGTATCCCTATAAAATTTAAAGGAACATAGTATTATTCTGTTAGACAAAGTAATGAAATCATAACAATATACTCATAACTATATAATTAAAACCTAGTAAACACAAAAATGAAGATAGAATAGGATCTAAGAGAAAAAAAATTTGAATTTTAGGAACAATAAAAATCAGTCCTCTTCAGCACAATTTACGCAACTTAGCGGTAATATTTTTTGGTGCTCTTGACATATTCACTTGTTACACACAGAACAGAAGTTTCTGGTACGCTTATCCTTTTTCCGTGGACATAAATAGCATCGCCCATTTCCACTTTTTGTTTTTTTCTGCTGTTGTTCATCGCCATTGTCAGCCGAAGTTGATGGTTCTTCAGTGCCAAGAATAAGTCTGCACTTTTGCTTGAGCTGTCTGGGAATTGACTGCAGACAATATCTTCTATTTACTTCTGGTTTGAGCAAATCTAGTGCTAGTGTGCGTAAAAATTCCCGACGTGCAATTGGAATATCACCATTGTTTATTTTATACAGTATTGGTGCATTTATACCACATATATTTAACATGTTAAAAAAAACAGTAAGCGGCCATCTCCTGCTGTTTTTTGCAACGCTAGAACTAGCACACATCTGATCTACGACATCAACTCCATATTTGGTATTATTGTAATGTATTATCATTATTGTTTCTGGGTCAATTTTGTCGTTTGCGTGGGTTGTGGACAAAAGTAAAACGTTCTTTTTCTTTTTAGGAATGTAGGAAACTAAAGTACAGTCCTTGTCAAATGCAAATTGACAACTTTTTTCTGGTCTATTTGCTACATTTACTAGTTCGATTGGTATTTCTCTCCTATTTTTTCTTAGAGTTCCCAGCATAGTGAGTTTTAGATCATAACATCCATGCCAGTACCATCTGTTCTCCAGAAATCCGCTACATTCTGCCTACCGGACTTACAAACTCCTAACATGTATAACATTCCTAACAGTGCCCTGATTTCACAGATATCAGTCGATTTTGCATCTCTATCGCGTCGATATTTTTCTTTTATGCTATCTATATAAATATTTGTTGACTGAGTCACGGCTTGAATAATATTCTCAGTAAAAAATATTTCAAAACATTCTAAAATGGTCTTCGCATTTGCAGCATTATTTACTGGGCCTGGTTTCCTGTCAAACATATTATGTACTTCCGTTCTGGTTTTAGGTGGACATATTTTTTTCCATTGGGTTACCTTATCTTTTCCTAAATATAATGGATTTCCATCATCATAATTTGGAGTATGTTCATCAGCTTCGTCTTCTACATTTGCATCTTCTTCAGACTCCGAGTTATGATCACTTCTTTCACAGTGGTCACTTTCATCTTCGTCAGGATCAATTTCTCCTAATACCTCTTCTTCCTCTTCGATTTCTCTAAGCCATTCCATCCATTTTTTAGGTTCCTTGCTTGTCATGATCAATGAGCCAAAATACACTGAAAGATAAAAGAAATAAATAGGAAAAATCAACAAATAACTTACAAAAAAACAACCAACAAAATCCTAACTTAGGCGGTCGCGTGGGATACACTCGTATCCCTCTACGGTATCCGCCAAAATAAACAGTACCGAAACAGAGAGTGCTGTGGAGTTGTTTATGTAATATGGATTTGTCATATTTAACTTAATTGTCATTAGTTGATATATTAATAGTACGCTGCAGTTAAATTTGATTTAAAAATGGTTCTAACAACGGAAGAAAAAGTGTTTTTGGTAGAGCATTATTTTCGTTCATACGGAAAATAGAATAATTTCTCGGGGAACAGACTTCGAATATCCTTCTCATTCACCTGATCTGACGCCACCTGACGCATACATTTGGGGCATAATGAAGGACAAAATATTTCACTCGGAAAATCCGCCGGCGAATATTGCCGAACTACGGGAAAGAATACAAAATATTTTTCGGCAGTTACATCAACCACTTTTTATAAATATGTTTATTGACTTACAAAATCGATATGAAGCTTGTTTGCGTCGAAATGGTGAACATTTTGAACACTTACATTTCAGAAATTAAAAATTAATTTTTATTTTTATTTTCGGTACTGTTTATTTTGGCGGATACTGTAAAAAGAAAATAAAAAATCGCAACGAAAAAATAAAAACAAACGAACCGTACTTTGTCACCTATAGGAGCATACTACTGAGTAGGATTACCTAGAAGGAGGCGAGCGTCAGGCGCATATTAAGTTCTAATGGGATACGTGTGTATCCCGCGCGAGTACTGCAGGGTTTCTGTCTATCCATACATCTACTTTTACCATTGGATGACAACCATGACATGACATTGACATTACTGACATTACTGACATCACCTTGTTACCAACTATCATGGTTACCAACCTTACATCCTTACATCTACCCTTCTAGAGAAATCCATCTGACAAACCGAAATTATAAAGTGAGCCTGTCAGGTGGCTTTATTTTCCGTCCCTTCGAACTAATCTTTTTTCTACACACAAATGACTAATCACTGTCCTGCGACTTTTCCGTATTGTTCGAATTGTTCAAATAATATAATAATCATCGACCGTACTAACGCTTTCATCGACATCTGCACTAACACTTTCATTATTATTGTCCGAACTAACATTTTCATTTTCTATCGTTTCGTAAAACCCATCATTTACTATTGGTTTTACAATGCCTGCATTAGTACTCAGTGGTTCTGAGTCTATATATATATTTTAGTTTCATAATCCTTGACTGACTCTAGATCCTTTCCCCTTTTAACAATATAAGGATTTTTATTAGGTACTTCACTCTGTGTTGGTTTTAAAAATCTACGGTTTCTAATCAAAATTGAACCGTTATCTAATTTAACTTTTTAACAACGTTCTTTGATTTGCCCCAAGATTGTGCCTGGAGTCCAAACACTCCCAGGTTTGGTTTGAACAAAAACTCTTGATTTCATTTTTATTGATTGTAATTTTTTGACACCACTTTGATTATAGTATTTTTGTTGATTTTTCAGTGATTTCCGTAGAGTTTCGTTATAATTTTTAACTACTTTCTGTTTAAGTGATTGAGGAGTACAGGGTAAAATACCTCTTAATTTTCTGCACATTAAAATTTCTGCAGGAGGAGTGTTATCAGCTATAGGCGTATTTTGATAAATTAATAATGAAAGGTGTAAATCTTTATTATCTGTTCTTCGTATATTCTTTTGACTGTTTGAATTTGCCTTTCTGCTAATCCATTGGACTGCGCATATGTAGGAGATGAGCATATGTGCTCAAATTGCCAGTCCTCTGCAAATTTTTTGAATTGACGGGAAGAAAATTGTGGTCCCCCATCTGAAATTACTGTTAATGGTACTCACTCCTAATAGAGAAAACCTATCTTTTAATATCTGTATAATTTTTTCACTAGTTGTGTTACTATTTGAACTAACAGAATCCACAAACTTTGAAAAATAGTCCACTCACAAATATTTTTTTCCATTTAACTCAAAAATATCGCACCCTATTTTGTTCCAAGGTAATGATGGAATTTCATGAATAATTAAAGGTTTATTCTGTTGTGAATTTGAATATTTTATACACAAGTGACAATTTGAAATTTTTTGTTTGATTTGTTGGATCATGTGAGGCCAGAATATTGAACTTTGTGCAACTGAATGTATTTATTGATTCCTAGATGGCTATAGTGCACTCGATTCAGCATCTCACCTCTCATGCTTTTAGGAATTACTATACATTTATCTTTGAAAATAATATTGTTACTTACAAATAAGTCACTTTTATAGGGTAAATAAATTTTAATTTCATTATTTAAGTTTTTAATGTTATTTGGCCATCCCTGTGAAATTATATTTTTAAAATTGGCAATTCACTGTCTTTTTCAGTTTCCCTTTTTAATTCCTTTAATTTATTTTTAGTTATATTGATTTCTGCTTGTATGAGACATACTTGTGATTGACTTTCATCATCTAGTGAGTCGCTTTTAAATTTAACCTCTTTATATGCCCTAGAAAGCGCGTCCGCCAATAAAAGGTCTTTACCTGGTTTAAATACTAAGTTTATTTCAAATTTTTGTATTTGTAGCATCATACGCTGAAGGCGGGGTGGGCATTTGTTTAAAGGCTTCTTAAAAATTGAAATTAGGGGCTGGTGGTCAGTTTCTACTGTTACTCTTCTGCCAAAAATAAATGATAGAATTTTTCCAACCCCAAACAAATAGCCAAAAGTTCTTTTTCAATTTGCGCATAGCCATTGCTTTTGATGCTTAGGCACAAGGTAGACGGCTTTGCTGTAAGACTGCCCCTAGCCCTAATTTTGATGCGTCCAATGAAATTACAATGTCTTTTGACCCATCGAAAAACTGCAAAACTGGTTCTGAAATTAATTTGTTTTTCAAATGTTGAAAACTTTTTTCTTGTTGCGTTTGCTAAACAAACTCTCTATTTTTCTTCAACAAATCTCTTAGAGGTTGAGTTTCTGTTGAAAAGTTTGGGATGAATTTACTTACGTAGGTTAGCATTCCAAGGAGTCTCTGGACATCAGCTTTATTTTTTGGTTCTGGGACATCTGTAATAGCTTGTATTTTAGAATGACTGGGAGACACTCCCTCTTTTGAAATTATATGCCCCATATATCCTATTTTAACTAACCCAAATTTGCATTTTGCTAAATTGAATTTAACTCCTATTTCTGCTGCAATTTTAAGCACTCTTTCTAGGTGACAATCATGTTCGGCTCTTGTTTTTCCCCAAACAAGATAATTTTCTACATAAACATCAGTGCCTGCACCTGAAAATAAACTTTTAAATCTCTCTTGGAGCACTTCTGGTGCTGATTTAATGCCGTATGGCATTCGTAGGAATTTATAACGGCCAAAAGGTGTTCCAAAGGTACGCAAGTTTGCGCTCTCCTTGTCAAGCATTATTTGGTAAAAACCATTATTGGCATCAAGGGTACTAAATATTGTTGCCCCAGCTAAATTACTAGTTACTCCATCTAGGGTCGGAATATGACAGTATTCTCTTTTCATTGATTCATTCAAATCTTGAGGATGCAAACAAATGCGTAGTTTGCCATAAGGTTTACGTACTATCACCATAGCGTTGACCCAATCCGAAGGACCATTGACCTTTTCAATTATATTTAATTTTTCTAGTTCGTTTAAACTCTCTTTTAAAGACTCTTGAAGTGGTAGTGCTACTTTACGAGTAGGTTGTACCACCGGCTGAGCATTTGGTACTAAGCTCATGTGATAATGTTGATTTATACAACCTATACCTGAGAACACTTCCCTGTATTTATTTTTTAAATTATCATAAGTACTTTTTAAATTATCATATGTACTACCTTCATTATTTATGGAGTCAATTTTCTTAATTAAATTTAATTTACATGAACTGCCTAGACCTAAGATGCATGCTGTATCTGAATTAACTACAAAAAAATTTCAAACATGTGGTTCACCTCTCCAGTTGATTTTCAAATTACAGCTACCTATTACTTCTAGAGCCTGACCTGTATACGATTGTAATTTAATTTCACTTGGCTCTGAGTTAGGTTTATTTATGAGTTGGTTGAAACTTTTCAAAGTTAATATATTTACCATAGACCCCGTATCAATTTTAAATTGAATATTTAAATTATTAATTACTAGAGACGTGACCCACTGTTCATATTCATTTGAAATAACATCTATTTCAATACTGCCCACAAATAAGTATTCATTATTTACATTATGAACTTCATCATTATTTGATGGGAATCAACGAATCTTCTGGCATCCACCATTATCGGGTGCCAACACCCCTGTGTTGGCCAACAAGGAGACCTTCGATAGCTTGGGATTGTAATAAAAAGTCGCTGGTTCGACAAAGACTTTATTGCCATACAGCGCCATGTAACATGTCGGATGACCGTAATTATTTGTAATTTAAATGAAACATTTACTTTAAACTCGTGTTTATTAATCTGACTATCCATACATCTACTTTTACCATTGGATGACAACCATGACCTGACATGACATTACCTTGTTACCAACTATGATCGTGGTTACCAACCTTTCATCCTTACAGTGGTAGATTTAAGTGTTTTGAAGTTTTGGGATAATAGATCCATATTTTTATGGAATTTTTGCGTTAGGAATACGTCATTGTTGCAGTCACTCTTTGATTCCAACACTAGAGTAGGGTCGACCTTTTACTTAGTCGAAATACAATAGACCATAATCTCATGGGTGCCGGTTAAAAAATGTTTATTGTTTTTATCCTTTTGTAAACAAAAACCTAAATGATTTTAATTAAACACATTAACCTGATTTTAATATATTTACTTACAAAATCTAACTGAAATCATTGAGATTATAAATTCCAAAAAAAAGTAAAACAATAACTGTGACCTTACTCCTATAGTATAAAACACTCATGCATAATATTCAGGCCTGTCATTCACCCTTAATTGAAAACTACAACAAAATATTTTACATACTAAAAATATACAATGAGATTAAAACAGTAAAAACTATGAACTTGTGGACAGTAGACCCTTTGGTGTAATTTGTCTATTTTGGTGAGAAAACCACTTATCTTGAAATTGTTAGCACAGCTGTAACAATTCTCCAACTATCCAAAATACCGTTGCCAACAAACTCTCCTCCCCAGGTGTGCAGGTTAAAAATTTTTGAGAATGCTATTCATTCATTCAACGTTAGCTTCATGAGGTGGGAATTACTTTACAACACAACTTCTTTAAAATGAAAATTTTACTTTTTTCCTTCTTTTTGGGTGACTTTTTTCTGAGTGACTTTTCTATTTATTTCGTTGCTAGTCTACTTAGTTTTTTCAAATAAAATACCACCTATGGAAATGAATTTTTATCATTTATAATTTGACAGATGCCAAAACCAATATTTAAATGAGGTTAGATTATTGACTTTTCATGATGACAGTTAGCTATAGGATGGAGTGATACTATTTATACTTTACAACAACAAAAATATATAATTTTCACAATGTTGGAGCTACTCGTTCTCCAACATACTCCCCGCGTTGAAAGATTCCCATCTTTCAAACAAAAAATAACAAAGAAACTGAGAACTGGGTAGGAGGGGATGAATCTAGGATAGATTTAAAAACAACGAACAAATATCACACAATAGTATATACCAACAATACAAAAAAAAACAACGCACAAAGTTGAGAAAACAATCAATCTTGTTCATGGGGAAGACGACATACCTTCGTTATGGGTCTGGTATATATCCCAGAAGAAGTTTTCAGCTGAATGGATCTAACATTTCCATCCTTTCCAGGGAAAATTTTCACAATGCGAGCGAGGGCCCACTTAACAGGAGGGGAATTGTCTTCCTTTGATAAGACAAGTTCATCTACTGAGAGATTTTTGTTGAGTTTAGTCCATTTGGGTCTATTTTGCAATTGATTGAGGTAATCAACAGACCATCGTTTCCAAAACGATTGCTGCAATTGGGAAATTCGTTTCCATATGGACAGTCTATTTTCTGGGATTTCCGTAATATCTTTTTCAGGGTGAGCAGTAAGGCTTCTGCCAATTAGAAAGTGGCCTGGGGTTAGGCACTGTAAATCATTGGGGTCATTCGAAAGACTACAAATAGGCCTCGAGTTTTCATGATAGCTTCTATTTGGTTCAAAATGGTGTAGAAAACTTCGAAAGTGAAAGAGGTTTGACCAATGATTCTAACAATGTGAAATTTACAACTGCGAATGGCAGCTTCATGAAGACCTCCCCAGTGCGGGGAAAGAGGTGGAATGAACTTAAATACAATTTCATTTTCTACACAATATTCTTTAATGGGGTTAGAGAGGTGAGAGTGCATAAAAAATTCGTGAAGTTCTTTTAACTGATTTCTGGCCCCCCAGAAATTGGTACAATTATCACTAAAGATTAGGGAGGGGTTTCCTCTACGGGAAATAAATCTTTTCAGAGTAATTATAAAAGCTTCTGAGGAGAGGGCAGTCACCAATTCTATATGTACAGCTTTGGTGACCATACACACAAAAACACAAATATATGCTTTTATCAAAGGGGCTTTACGTAGATGAGATGATTTTAAATAGAAAGGGCCTCCATAATCGACTGCCACTTTCTCAAAGGGTCTAGAGACAGTTAACCTGTCACGAGGAATGTGGGACATTAACTTTTCCTGGGGTTGAGCTCTAAATCTAAAACAAGTGTGGCAATTTTTAATAACTGTTTTGATTTCTTTTAAGCCATTTAAAGGCCAAAATTTCAATCTAAAATTGGAGAGTACTGTTTGGGCACCTGCATGTCCCAGACGTAAATGTTCATCTTTGAGCATGAGAGAAACAACCATATTATGGGAAGGCAACAAAATAGGGTGCTTCTGATTGTGAGGGACATCAGCAATCTACCTCCTACACGAAGAAAGCCATAGAAGATCATATTTGGGTGTGAGTGAAATTAAATTTTTATTTTGTAAGCAACCATTTTTCTTTATTGCAATAATCTCTTCTGAGAAGTGCTTATTTTGTAGTGACTTAACAATGCAATGAAGGGAATGAGTCATTTCATCAACTGTCAGAGGGCCAATTAATTTTTCTGAGGGCTTTTTTAACAGAAATTTATTATGTATAAATCTCTGACAATATGCTACCACCCTTTGCAGTTTAGAAAATCTAGAATACTTTTTGAATAAGTCGTCCCAAAAATCATTAATTGGGGTTTCCACTAAAGATATAAGGATTGCCTTTTTTTCTTCAGGTAATTCTAGTTGTTGACTTAAGAGTTTAAAAACTGGGAGATCAACATATGGGTCCTTTAAACAGGTGGGACCTTCCCACCAAAGTGAGTTATCAATAATTTCTCGTGAAGTTATTCCACGAGAAGGGAGGTCAGCAGGATTATCTTTAGTCCCAACATGATGCCAAACACAATCTGAAGTTAACTCTTGAATCTGAGAAACCCTATTAGCAACAAATGTTGACCAACGGGAAGGATGGGAGTGAATCCAGTGGAGTGCAACTTCTGAGTCTGAATATAAATGAACTTTTGTAACAGTGGATCTGTTTTCAAAAATGCTTAAAAGAGCTTTCACTAATTTTGCTAACAGGAGCATAGCTGATAATTCCAAACGGGGAATCGACAAAACTTTTAGTGGGGCTACCCTTGATTTTGAGGCAATCAAGTGGCAAGAAACTGATCCATCTAAGTAAAGTGTGCGAACATAAATACAGGATGCCATGGCAAGAGAACTAGAATCAGCATAACCATGAAATTCTACATTAATAATGGGTTTGTTCAAAAACAAATATCTAGGGATTTTTAATTGAGAAAGATATGGTAAATTATCAAATAAATTTCTCCATTCTTGGAGGAGAGAGGTGTCTGTGATTTCTGCATCCCAATCTAATTTCAATAACCATAACTTCTGAATAAGAAGTTTGCCAACAACTATTACAGGTGAGAGAAGGCCAAGAGGGTCCCAACACTGTGAAATCATAGCGAGCATTTTTCTTTTGGTGAGTGTGCCTTGAGGTGCTATTTGGGGAATTGAAATACCTAAGACATCAGTATTAGGGTACCACTTTAGTACTAAAACTTTGTTGGGTGAATCATCTAGATTCAAACAATATTCACTTGGTTTTTCATTAGTGATGCTGGTGAGAAATTGAGAACAGTTTGAGCACCACTTATGGAGTGTGAAACCGGATGACTTAAGGAGAGTGGTGAGTTCAGAGTACAATTTTTCTAAGTCATTTAAGTCATCGCAACCACCTAACAAATCATCAACATAGGTTTGGGTTAAAAGAATATTGGAAGCTAAAGGGAATTCAACTTTATGTTTCACAGCAACTTCTTGCAATACACGAGTGGCGAGGTATGGAGCTGAATTTGTTCCATAGGAAACAGTTAATAACTCGATGCATTTTAAGGGCAGTGAGGGATTATCTCTCCAAAGTATATTTGTCAAAAATGTTTGGGTGGGGTTTATCTTTATCTGTCTGTACATCTTCTCGATGTCAGAGGTGAGCACATATTTAAACGACCGAAAGCGTAACAAAATGTCAAAAAGGTTAGGCTGAACTTGATATCCTTTAAGCATTATGTCGTTGAGAGAGAGGCCTGTATTAGTTCTACAGGGTGCGTCGAACACAACCCTGAGTTTTGTTGTAACGCTGTCCTCACGAATGACAGCATGGTGTGGCAAAAAATATTTGGGTTCTGAATTTTGATTAGTTTCAGAAAGTGGGACTTAAACCAATGCCTGACACGTTCAACTTTTTATTGTAAGGGGTGTAATTTAACTTTTCTACAAAACTTTTACTCATGAAGGAATTTTGTGACCCGGGGTCAAGAATTGCTCTAGCTTTAACATGTAAACCTTGTGAATTATATACGTGAACTTGAGCAGTACCTAAAAGCACAGAGGAATCTTTCGTACTTATAGCTGAGAGAGAGTGAGTCACATAGGAATAGTTTTGCTGATTTTCAGCAACCACCGGTGAGTTGAGAGCACGCAAACTATTTGGGTTACTTTGAAATTCTCTATTGGGAGGTGGGTTGTAAAAATTATTTCTTGGTGGGGTGTTTGTCCTGTGTGACAACGAACTAGTGGAGGGTTGGTGAGAAATTGACTGTGAGGGGTGAGCATTTCTTTGGGACCCATAATCTGCACTTTGAGAGTTTGGATGTGAAGAAAATCTATTTTTTGTTTGAATGGTAGGGGTATAGTGAAGGAGAGTGTGGTGTTTCTTACCACAAACATTGCAACCTCTACTTTGGCAATTCATAACAGTGTGAGCAGTTCCAAAACAATTAAAGCAAAATCCCTTAGCCTTAACAAAATTTTGTTTCTCGTTGTAAGTCATATTTTTGAATTTTAAACAAGAGTAAATTTTATGAGATTTATCATTACAAAATTGGCAACCATTTTGGCTGTGTTGGCCGATGTGAGAATTCTTATTATTGACACTACTGAAAAGTGTTGTTTTCGTTTGCTTTTTTAAAAAACCTTCATTATTATCTACTGATCTCAAATTTTCTAAACACTTTGATCTGTCATCTAAAAATGTTAAAAATTCATTGAGTGTGGGCAATTCATCTGAATTTCTATCAAACTCAAAACTTTTCTTACTATTAAAATCTAACTTGCGTTCTAATGAATAAACTAAAATCAAATCCAAAAGCTGAGTGTCTGTTAATTTACAATTTTTTAGTGCTTCATAGTTTTTACTTATTTCGGTGTAAAATTCTCGTAGCGTAGTAGATGTACCTTTCTGCACAGGTTTTATGTCTAAAATTGCAGTCAAAAGACTATTTATTACCAGAGTTTTGTTTTCATATCTACTTTGCAAAATTTCAATAGCAGTGTGAAAGTTTTCATTAGTAACTTGTAAATTCTCAATCAACTTCAAAGGTTCACCTGCCAAATAAGTTGAATATCCGTCAGATATTTATTTTCAATTATTAGAGCAGAAAAAATTTGAAAAAATGGAACCCATTCTGTTCCAGTACCTGAAAACTGTTGAATTCTAATTTTCGGTAATTTTACTAATGGGGGGAGAGCGACAGGAGAGAAAAGTGGGGATGAACCTGGTGGGGTGGGAGTTTTTACATCTTCTAAGTCTTTAATCTTTTGCTGAATTTTAGACAAAACATCATAATATCTATCTTCAATCAAATCTCTATTTTCAGTATTTTCCTCTAAAGTTAAATATGTATCTAACAAATCTTGTACCCGACAATATTTTTCAAATGCACTTCTTAACTGTTCTTCGCGACCTTTTAAACTGAACACATTGTCTGTGGTATCAATGTTAACATCAACCCAGTTTTCTATTCGCGTAATAGCAGCTTTTGCTATTGTCCTGTTCCCTTTAACTTCATTGACATTCATTGTTTCAAAACACTGAACTGCCACAAGGGTTTGAAGTTTTATGACAAAATGTGCCTGTAGCGAGTAAAAATCACAAATTTCAAATTTACAATGTGCGAGTCATATAACATTTACAGTAACAAATGTAACTAAGTGGTGGAAAACACTAGAGCAGTGTGTGACTTAAACTTTTAACTATAAACAAATCAAATAATATGGCGTGAAACACTGGAGCAGGGTATGACTAACTTCTAGCCATACACACATAAAATACAATGTACAATAAAATTACAGTATATCAAAATAATATCAAAAATTTGAGTGAAAGTCACAGCGGTGAGAATTAATGGTGAGAGATGAGATTACCTTTTTAGAGAACTCTTTTTTCAGCGTACAAAATTTTAAAAACAATATCCGGCTCGAAGGACCAATTTTAATGTTGCAGTCACTCTTTGATTCCAAGGGTCGACCTTTTACTTAGTCGAAATACAATAGACCATAATCTCATGGGTGCCGGTTAAAAAATGTTTATTGTTTTTATCCTTTTGTAAACAAAAACCTGAATGATTTTAATTAAACACATCAACCTGATTTTAATATATTTAATTACAAAATCTAACTGAAATCATTGAGATTATAAATTCCAAAAAAAAAGTAAAGCAATAACTGTGACCTTACTCCTATAGTATAAAACACTCATGCATAATATTCAGGCCTGTCATTCACCCTTAATTGAAAACTACAACAAAATATTTTACATACTAAAAATATACAATGAAATTCAAACAGTAAAAACTATGAACTTGTGGACAGTAGACCCTTTGGTGTAATTTGTCTATTTTGGTGAGAAAAAAAATGAGAAAACCACTTATCTTGAAATTGTTAGCTCAGCTGTAACAATTCTCCAACTATCCAAAATACCGTTGCCAACAAACTCTCCTCCCCAGGTGTGCAGGTTAAAAATTTTTGAGAATGCTATTCATTCATTCAACGTTAGCTTCATGAGGTGGGAATTACTTTACAACACAACTTCTTTAAAATGAAAATTTTACTACTTTTTTCCTTCTTTTTGGGTGACTTTTTTCTGAGAGACTTTTCTATTTATTTCGTTGCTAGTCTACTTAGTTTTTTCAAATAAAATACCACCTATGGAAATGAATTTTTATCATTTATAATTTGACAGATGCCAAAACCAATATTTAAATGAGGTTAGATTATTGACTTTTCATGATGACAGTTAGCTATAGGATGGAGTGATACTATTTATACTTTACAACAACAAAAATATATAATTTTCACAATGTTGGAGCTACTCGTTCTCCAACAGTCATGTTTAGTTACTTCTATAGTTAGCAGAATAATTATAAATCTACCAACCATGAATACAATTTCGATACTCGGAAAGAACAAAGCCTTGTTTTTACATTTACCGGTAGATCCACCAATTTACCAACTACGTTTTTATATTCAGTAGTGGATTTCAGATTGGAGAAGTGACGCGTTCATTTATTACTGTTGCATCAACCAAAATTGCAAACCATTCCACCGCTACTTCGAGGTGGAGGTGTGTTGATTTAAAAAATCCTCAAAACCTCAAAAAAGTGAAGATTTGAAGCGGTTATAGGGAATTATGAAAGGAATGGACAAATAAATAGAAATTAATTCAGAATCTGATAATAAAGTATTGACTGCACTATTATCAGCGTCAGAAATTGGAGAAATTTCAAATGGTTAATGTAAACAATAACAACTACGTTTTCTTATGTACCACTGGGGACTCTATCATGTCGGTGCAGCGGAGCTGACGTCAGTCAACCAATTGTAAATCAACGATATGAAAAATACGTGCCTCAAATTTACATTTTAAGGATTGCAAAATTTCTGTTGTCAGATTAATTTTAAAAGTACATTAGTTTAGACAATTGAGGTTAGGTTCACACATTAATGGGCCTTTTCAGTGGATACTAAAATCTCAAAGCAAATTAGTTTATTTGAGAGAGTTTAATAAAAAAGATTGAACATGTATTCTTGTACTCTGAATACTGGTTTGGCCTTGGGGTGAGTGACACCATAGCCTGGAATAATATTGGCAGCATTTGCCAGAACTGAGTAATGACAAATCTTAGATGACAGTTTTGCTTTCGTGGTTAGATTGATTTTCTCCACGAATACCGTTGAGCTGTGCTTTGTTTGTGGAGTGAAGAACACACTGTGAAAAAATTCAGGATTTGACGAGATAGAGTGTGTGCCTCTGCTCATTATTTTTACGCCGGTACTAGACTGAGGATATGTAGAGGTCCATAAAGAAAACGAAGAAGCCAAACATCTGGAATCACCTAGAACTGCCATTGAAAAGTCTAGAAATGTCATCGAAAAATCGAAAACTATCTGGAACATGTGGAAAGTATGAAAAGCGGGACAGTTGACGTTAGTTAGTAAGTTTTTGGAAGTATTCGAAATTTGAGTTCTGTGTTGTAAAAGTTAGATTGAATTGTAGTGGTTGAAGTTATAGAAATAAATAGAAATAAATAAGGAAGTTTAGGAAGCAGAAGAGTAACATTATTGATTTTAACAGTGATGATGAAACTAGTGATGTTAGTTTTGTATATTTTTATAAAGCTTGCTTTATTTTCACCTTTGTAATATCACTAATAAGTATTAGCTTTCCTATTCGATATAAAACGTGTATTCGCAACATACACATTGCGAAAATCACTTTCTTACGCTGCGACTTATACAAGTACGACAAGGAAAATATGAGCAAAACTACGTGAAAGAGAGAGAAGACTTGTTAGCACAGTGATCAGTCCCCTCTACCAAAACAGTTGGGCGTGTATTCAGTCCCCTCCTATTTATTTTTACTGTTGTGTTGCCAAATGTACTTATCTGTAAAAAGTATTCCTAATTTTTGTCTATCGTTGTTTTAAAATTTTCAACGGCATTTCAAGCGGCAACAATGTTAAATACCAATAATTGTTAAATCGTAAGCAGTGTACGGATTTTATTTATTGCAGATTGTGATTTGTCCAATTTTTTTCTTGAACTCCATTATTTTATTCTTATTTGTGTTGATCTCACTTATTTTTCAAAAGTCAATATCACCAATCTCGATTTTCTCCCACTAAATACACCGTTATCCGGTGTTAAAAGTCAAATGCAAAATAAGTTATTTATTACTTAGAAAGTACCAAACATTCTAAACTGGCATCGCTGCAGCAAAGACTGACTCCCCACTCTGAGAGTAGGTTCACTGTGTTCAGTAGTTTCCCAACATGGAAGGAGTGAGGTTGTTAAAGAAATAAAAAAATACACTCTTTATTACGTAACCTGTACATCTTAAAATTCATTTTTGTCAACTTGATCGTTTCTGACCAAGCTGACAATTAATTTCTAACTACAATAGGACATTATTTTAGCCAATGTAACTTGAAAATAAAACATTTATTCTTGAGATAGAAATAATAAAGTAATTGGGTATAAAAAACTAAAGATCGATTCCATTAATAAATTGAATTGAAAAAATAAAATAAGTAGGTACTTATTCTAAACATAAAATATGAACTTCTTGAAAAGATTAAACTAAAAATCCGTTCTGAAGGTAAACATAATTTTAATGAATTAAGTGCTCAAATAAACCACCTTAAGTGCCAGGCAATAACCAAATTTGTCATAAAGATTTGATCTCATATCTCTAAGATTATTTGGCGTAATGCTGGCACAAACGAGCTGTATTTTCACCCTCAATTCATTTGAATTATTAGCTCTTTCAAATTCATGTTGATAAATGCTACTTTTCAAAAATCCCCAAAGAAAAAAATCATTTGGAGCTAGTTCAGGTGATCTTGGAGGCCATTTAATTGTACCATTAGTACTAATAATTCTGTCGGGGAATGTAAACCTTGAAAATTCCAATACTATCCTTGAATTATGGACTGGACAACCATCTTGTTGAAACCAAATTCTGTTGAGATCAACATCGGGTATAAGGAGAACTGCAGGAATTACATGATTTTGTAATAACTCTAAATATTTGGCGGAATTTAAGTTCCCCTCAATAAAAAAAGGACCTATAATGTGGTCACCTAAAATACCCGTCCAAACATTTAGCTTCTGCGGATACTGTGTTCGGATTGGAATGCTTAGATACTTATTTTCTCGAGACCAATATCTTGTGACGGATGGATAGTGTTTTTGATGTAATGAAAAGGTTGACTGATCCGTAAATAAAATGTTTTTTAGAAAGTTCTCGTCAGCATTTTGACGTTCCATCATTTCTTCACAGAAATCCATTCGTCTTATATTGTCCTCGGGAAAAATTTCCTGCGTTGTCTGAACCTTGTAACAATGGTACCCGTTCCGTTTTAAAATATTCTGTACAGTTCTCTTATCCATGTTGACCTTTTCAGCAATTTGTCTTGAAGAACATGGTTGTCCTGTTTCAACCGCTAAACAAACATTCAATTCTCTAGTTTGCCTCTCGTCGTTTATCGGACGTTCGATTGGATCTTCCGGCGCTTGGCATTTTCTACAGTATGAAACACATCCATATTTCTCGAAATTATTAATCATGTTCAAAATTGTTGTTCGTGAAGGAATTGGGCGATTTTCAAATGCCACAATAAACAAATTAACTATTGCATCAGCCGAATGACCTCCAAAATACCATTTTATAATTTGCACTTTTTCGCAGGTTTCGTATTTTAATGTGGGCACTGTAAAATGTTTTATTTTCAAATACAACGGCGTGCGCTAACAACCAAGGTCTGAAGCGAAAAGATCACATACGTTTAAATGTGAGTTCTCTATGTAAAGGACACTGTTGCCGGATAAAGGTGTTTAATTTTACCTAATAGTGTATGAGCTCGAAAAAAAGTTAACGATAACGTGACAAAAATATCATTTTTACAAATTAATCTGAGCTTCTGGCAACAGCGGTTGAACTAGTGGGGCGATGAACACACGCAAAAGGGTACTGAATACACGCCCAACTGTTTTGGTAGAGGGGACTGATCGCTGGGCTAACAAGTCTTCTCTCTCTTTCACGTAGTTTTGCTCATATTTTCCTTGTCGTACTTGTATAAGTCGCAGCGTAAGAAAAGGATTTTCTCAATCTGTATATGTTATTATTATTATTCACATAGATAATTTATGTAAATAATAAATTTTTATGAAAAGCTTGAAATACAATATAGGTTTGTTCCAACAACAATAAGAAACGGTCGGAAACGGCCGGAAACTGTCAGAGAATAGTCGACCATTGCAATAATTGCTAAGAATTACGCGAAAGTAAACTCGTTGTTTGCTAACACCAGTTATTTTCTGATCGTTTCCGACAGTTTGTGATTGTTGTTGGAACAAACCGATTACATCAGGTACCTAGTTGGTGACGTAGGTAATCGTCTTACAAAATCTCAAAACTTTCAACAGATGGAGCAGAGACTATTTCTTCGGGAAGGTCATTCCTGCTGTAGAAAAGTCAATCGGATAAAAAATGTTGACTTGATATTTTATTATTTCAAGATGATTACTGAAGTATAGTTTATAGTCTTAGTGTGGATTTATGCAGCAACATTTAACATTTAACATTTAACAATTAACATTTATCATTTATAAGTTAAACTACTCATTTCACTATGACTCCATTTACGCAGACAATTAACAATTATCATTTATCATTTAACAATTACGAAGTTGGCCAACTTTTAACTTTCTTAAATTAAATGTACCGAATTTTCATCTAGTGCGCAACTAGTACGCAGATCCTGAAGTTAACCTCACTGTTTTCATAGAAAAGCGGTTTACTTAGGGTTATGTTGTGTGTTTGTTCACTAAAAATGGATGATGCCACTCTTATCGATCTTGTTCGACAATTTCCCGTCATTTATGACAAAGGAAGTACACATTTTAAAGACATGAAAATGTAGGGTTATTGTAAATAACTAAAATCTCGGGCTTATGCGCATGCTTACTATTTTCTCCTAATTTATAATTGTGTCTGCATAAACGATGGCAGTTTTACTAATTGTTAAATGTTAAATGTTAAATGTTAAATGTTAAATGTTAAATGTTAAATGTTAAATGTTAAATGTTAAATGTTAAATGTTAAATGTTAAATGTTAAATGTTAAATGTTAAATGTTAAATGTTAAATGTTAAATGTTAAATGTTAAATGTTAAATGTTAAATGTTAAATGTTAAATGTTAAATGTTAAATGTTAAATGTTAAATGTTAAATGTTAAATGTTAAATGTTAAATGTTAAATGTTAAATGTTAAATGTTAAATGTTAAATGTTAAATGTTAAATGTTAAATGTTAAATGTTAAATGTTAAATGTTAAATGTTAAATGTTAAATGTTAAATGTTAAATGTTAAATGTTAAATGTTAAATGTTAAATGTTAAATGTTAAATGTTAAATGTTAAATGTTAAATGTTAAATGTTAAATGTTAAATGTTAAATGTTAAATGTTAAATGTTAAATGTTAAATGTTAAATGTTAAATGTTAAATGTTAAATGTTAAATGTTAAATGTTAAATGTTAAATGTTAAATGTTAAATGTTAAATGTTAAATGTTAAATGTTAAATGTTAAATGTTAAATGTTAAATGTTAAATGTTAAATGTTAAATGTTAAATGTTAAATGTTAAATGTTAAATGTTAAATGTTAAATGTTAAATGTTGAATGTTGAATGTTGAATGTTAAATGTTAAATGTTAAATGTTAAATGTTAAATGTTAAATGTTAAATGTTAAATGTTAAATGTTAAATGTTAAATGTTAAATGTTAAATGTTAAATGTTAAATGTTAAATGTTAAATGTTAAATGTTAAATGTTAAATGTTAAATGTTAAATGTTAAATGTTAAATGTTAAATGTTAAATGTTAAATGTTAAATGTTAAATGTTAAATGTTAAATGTTAAATGTTAAATGTTAAATGTTAAATGTTAAATGTTAAATGTTGAATGTTGAATGTTGAATGTTGAATGTTAAATGTTAAATGTTAAATGTTAAATGTTAAATGTTAAATGTTAAATGTTAAATGTTAAATGTTAAATGTTAAATGTTAAATGTTAAATGTTAAATGTTAAATGTTAAATGTTAAATGTTAAATGTTAAATGTTAAATGTTAAATGTTAAATGTTAAATGTTAAATGTTAAATGTTAAATGTTAAATGTTAAATGTTAAATGTTAAATGTTAAATGTTAAATGTTAAATGTTAAATGTTAAATGTTAAATGTTAAATGTTAAATGTTAAATGTTAAATGTTAAATGTTAAATGTTAAATGTTAAATGTTAAATGTTAAATGTTAAATGTTAAATGTTAAATGTTAAATGTTAAATGTTAAATGTTAAATGTTGAATGTTAAATGTTAAATGTTAAATGTTAAATGTTAAATGTTGAATGTTAAATGTTGAATGTTGAATGTTGAATGTTAAATGTTAAATGTTAAATGTTAAATGTTAAATGTTAAATGTTAAATGTTAAATGTTAAATGTTAAATGTTAAATGTTAAATGTTAAATGTTAAATGTTAAATGTTAAATGTTAAATGTTAAATGTTGAATGTTAAATGTTGAATGTTAAATGTTAAATGTTAAATGTTAAATGTTAAATGTTAAATGTTAAATGTTAAATGTTAAATGTTAAATGTTAAATGTTAAATGTTAAATGTTGAATGTTAAATGTTAAATGTTAAATGTTAAATGTTAAATGTTAAATGTTAAATGTTAAATGTTAAATGTTAAATGTTAAATGTTAAATGTTGCTGCATAAATCCACACTTAGTTTTAGGTTGTATTTATTAGGGTTAGTCATGATTGTTTTGAACTGTCAATATCTGTCAGATTCTGTTCATTAATGCCTTTGTAATATATGTGTCGTCGATGGATACTTGGTTAGAATATAGGTGTGGAAGGGCCTCTGAATAGGTGGTGTTGCAGGTCACATGGAGCATCATTTCAAGAGAATGAAACAACTACTTCTGGCACTGGGATATGTTTGTTTATTTACTAAATACATTAAACTACTTACTAAACTAATGCTATGCATAAGTACCTAGCCGTATAGCATACTTATGCGTAATGGTTACTGATTACTACTAGCTGACTATTCACCTATATAGAATAGTCTTTCTTCCAGTATTCTACATCGACTTCTTCTTTGATAAATACTATATAACCCAGTCAAGTTCGAGTAAACCAAATAAACATATAATTATTGTTTAGCGTTGCTTCACGCTTGAACTTGACAATAACCTTCGTAATTTATATTTATATGATAAAGAAATGTTCGAACGTTTTGTTGAAATAAGATCAAGGGAATTTAATTCTTATTTTGAATATTTATTATTATATTATTATATTGGGCCAAAAGGCATCACACCTTCATTAGGTCTTTCAATTTATTACAATCTAATATAATAAATAAAAATGGAACGACTTCTACGACCAGAACGTTTTGATGCGGATCCAAATGTACCTACTTGTTCACAACAATGAAAGCATTGGCTTCAAACTTTTGAAAATTTCTTGAAGTCAGCAGATATTTCAAAGGAAAAGAAAGAAGCAGATGCTCTTGAGCTCCAATTACTAGTCAACCACGTTTCGTCTGCTGTTTCTGAGTTCATATCTGAATGTACCACTTATGATTTCGCCATCAAAACCCTAAAAGGTTTATTTGTGAAAAAGGTAAATGAAGTGTATGCTATACACATCCTTTCAAGTCGAAAACAACAATCAGGTGAGAATATTTCCCAATATTTGCAAATACTGAGATCCCTAAGTAAAGATTGCATTTTTGATAGTGTCACAGCTGTCGTTTACAAAGATGAATTTATTAGAGACTCCTTTATAACCGGATTAATTTCGACACAAATTAGGCAACGACTTTTAGTCTCTAACTCTAACTCTGCAGGAAGCTGTAGATAAAGCAAAGGCTTTAGAATCTGCCGAAGTACATGCAATCTCCTATACAAACAAACTTCCACCGACTATTAATAACATTACGTGCCCTCAGAAACAAATCAATTACTCTGAATCTCATCGTACTTGTTCTGTAGCTGCTGATTTTCGACCTTCAAAACCAGCTAGATGCTTCTTTTTCGAACGGAATCGACATAACAGAGACAAATGCCCCGCGAGAAATTCAAATTGTTCTTCATGTAATAAATTAGGCCACTGGGCTTCTGTGTTCAGATAATGATTAATAATTCTCCCATGGATGCTCTTGTAGATTGGTAGCTCGGAAAGTTTTATTTCTTTAAAAGTTATTCAAAAACGAAATCTTACTATATTTCCTTTCGAAGGTACTGTAGCTATGGCTTCTACGTCTTTATCATCAAAAATTTTGCGGTACTGTATAGTTAATTTGAAAATATTTGCATATACCTATTACGACTTTAAAATATTGATATTAGAACATTTATGCTCTGATGTAATTATAGGGTACGACATTTTACAACAATACTTTCGATTAGAATTTCAATTTGACGGAAACAAACCCCCTATCCGTATTTGCAGTCTCGCTGCTTCTAACGTATGCGAAGCTAGTCTTTTTGATAATTTGTCATTTGATTGTCATTCAATTGCTGTAAAGTCACGAAGGTATTCACCGAACGATTTAAGGTTCATTCAGGTAGAGGTTCAAAAATTGCTTGGAGAAGGCATTATTGAAGAAAGTTAATCACCTTGGAGAGCCCAAGTGTTAGTAACGTCTAGCGAAAACCATAAAGAAAGAATTGTTGTAGACTATTCTCAAACCATTAATAAGTTTACTATCCTTGATGCGAAAATACCCTTTGTGACATCGTACAAAAGGGTCTGAACTATACAAATAGCTGGTGTAAGCAAGTGGGACTCAACATCAACCCCACCAAAACCATCTTAATAGCCTTCACTAAGAAAAGATAGCTCAACCTCTAAACCATTAAACTAAATGGGAGCAAGGTTGAATGGAGACAGGAAGTCAAGTATCTAGGTTGGACTCTAGACAGTAAACTCCTGTGGAACAAACACGAAAAGGAGATTATATACAAAGCAAAAATGGCTCTAATGGTGTGCAGGAATCTGGCAGGGAGAAATTGGGGGTGCAACCCAAAAATCCTGAGCTGGATGTACACTGCCATAGTGAGACCAATTATCACTTATGGAGCCATTGCGTGGATTAGTAGAACTAGCCTATTGACAACGAGAGAAAACCTCTCAAAAATTCAAAGACTAGCCTGTATGTGCATTACAGGAGCAATGAGAACATGCCCAACGGCAGCCATGGAAGTTATTCTCAACCTCACACCACTACATATGGTGGTGGAAAATGTTGCAGAAAGAACAAGATACAGACTAAGTAGAGAGGGAATCATTAAAAAAAAACCATCCCCTTACTTCTTAGAAATCAAAAAACCTGGGACATGCCACAAGATGGTATGATGAAAAAGTATAACTTTTCAAAGAAATTCGTTACGGAATTAAGCAACAAGAAGGAATGGGATCCAAATACCATTACCAGACTTGGAAAGAATGCCATTCAATGGTACACGGATGGCTCAAAAGCAATAGAAGGAACTGGGATAGGAGTGTACGGGCCAGGAACCAAACACTCTGAAAGCTTGGGGAAA
This sequence comes from Lochmaea crataegi, assembly GCA_947563755.1. Taxonomy (NCBI): domain Eukaryota; kingdom Metazoa; phylum Arthropoda; class Insecta; order Coleoptera; family Chrysomelidae; genus Lochmaea; species Lochmaea crataegi. The sequence continues at coordinate 35,575,417 of OX387425.1, read as the reverse complement.
ACCCCGAGTATCTTTCAAGCGGAAAGAAAGTCCCAGTCCCAGTTAAATATTGATAAAGGATATAGAAGGCAAAGGATTATCATAATGTCGGATAGTCAAGCAGCCATTAAAGCACTGAGCTCTTGTGTTATCAGTTCCAAAATGGTGTGGGAATGCCTAGGCAAACTAAATGAACTAGGTGAGAACAATATAGTCACCTTAGTGTGGATTCCTGGACACACAGGGATAGGTGGAAATGAAATAGCAGATGAACTAGCAAAGAGGGGGACTGGAACACCCTTTTGGGGCCGGAACCCTTTTGCGGTATCAGCTCCAATGTAATATTGGAAGAAATAGGCAAAGCCGAAGGAAAGGGAAGATCTGACCATTGGAAAGATCTAGTAGGACTTAGGCAATCAAAGATTTTTCTGGGTGACTACAACATGTTGAGATCAAATGAATGCATAAGTCAAAGTAAAAGTGCACTAAGAGTTTTAACAGGCAACCTTACGGGACATTGTCGCCTGAATGGGCACCTGAAAAAGCTCAATATAGTGGAGAAAGAAGAATGTAGATTCTGTGGTATGGAAGAAGAAACCTCCATCCACATACCTGCGAACTGCGAACTGCACACCAATTTAGAATACTAGGGCACAACACCTTGGAGATTACTGGATAGAAGAGGGACATTTACCTTAGTTAAAGCCTGCAGATATCCTAAAATTCCTCCGGGAAATAGGCCTGAAGGAGCTACTAGTCTCTGAGACTTTCCTCAGGAACTAAGTAGAAGTAAGGGGGCACAATAGATCTTTAAGGTCTCAGTGAATGTCACCCCAATTTACATACATACATACATACATACATCCTTGATGCCTTCCCGTTACCTCGTGTGGATGACATAATACAATGTATATCCAAGTTTAATATTTATGGTACGATCGATCTGAAGAGTGCCTACAATCAAATACCGATCAAACAATCTGATAAATCTTACACTGCTTTTGAAGCTTGTGGTAGATTGTATAAATTTCGTAGAATTCCTTTTGGAGTTACTAATGTCGTGGCGAGTTTCCAGCACGTGATTAATTCAATTATTACTAACGAAAATCTTAACGGCACTTTTGCGTATCTTGATGATATTATTGTTTGTGGTAAAATAAAGGAAGAACATTACGAAAATTTGCAAAAATTTCCTTGCGTTGCCAACAAGTATAATCTGACATTAAATAATGAAAAATCAAGGTTTTCTCAAAATGAGATAAATATATTAGGACATACTATAAAAAACCAATCTATAATGCCTGATCCTGAGCGATTACGGCCCTTACTAAATCTTCCAGAACCTAATAGTCTTCCTTCATTACGAAGAGCTTTAGGTTTATTTGCCCACTATTCTCAATGGATATCCAATTTTTTTGAAAAGATTCGTTCCCTGGCACATTCCACTGAGTTTCCGTTAACACAAGTAACTTTGGAAACATTTAAACTTCTCAAGACAGACCTAGCATCAGCAGTTCTTATGACTATCAATCACAATGAAACGCTTGTAGTAGAAACAGAAGCTCATAATTTTGCAATAGCTGCCACGCTGTCCCAATGTGGCAGACCTGTAGCATTTTTTTCGAGAACGCTATCTGATAGTCAAAAGAGACACTCATCTGTAGAAAAGAAGTCTACGCTATAGTCGAAGCTCTTCGTAAATGGAGACATTTACTATTAGTAAGACATTTCCAACTAATCACCGATCAGAGATCAGTTTCCTTTATATTTGACAGTAAATGTCATGGCATGTAAAAAATGACAAAATATTAAGATGGCGCCTAGAATTAACTCCATTCAGATACGAAATTATTTATCGTCCGGGGTCATTGAATAAAGTCGCAGACGCGATTTCTCGGATTTGTTCCTCGTTACATAATAAAATGGATCTAGTTCAACTACATCAGATACTGTGTCAAGAAATCTACTTAATTTTTTCAATCGAATGTTTCTTAGCTGCCCTTTTTAGCCGTTTTACCCATTTTTGGAGTGCTATTTCCACATGAGAGAGAGAATTTTCTCAGATATGATTTTGCTCTTTAGATATGACAGTGGTTTATTTTTCTTGAAAGTTCCATAAGTCCTCTGTGTGGATATGTATCATATTTTAGTAAACTACTCAGGACGATTTTACATTGAATAATTATTGTTCTTCCTTCAATTGCTGCAGTAACATTCCTAAAGTGACATGATTATCTGTAAATAAATGTCCATTATTATGAATGTAACAAAATATAATAAATTCAGTCGATTGGGTATAATGTATAATATTAAACTTATACTTACTTGCTTCATACACGCTGTAAATAGTATCAGGAGTAAATGCATTAACTATTGCAGTATTATTAAATTTCATTTATACGTTTTTAGGGATGTGACTTTAACATTGATAACTCTTCACTGCTTGTGAAAAATTACTCACAGTTCTTTGCAGTTTTTTAATAACACGTAGATAAAAGAATCGAAAAATTAAATAGGCAATATAAAATTGTCACAATATAAACCTAAAAATGTCAAGACGTCAACTGAACCAGAAATAAATCATTTTAATTGAGGCAACAGCGCGCATTATTGCCAACATAAAAAGTTTTTAGTACGACTGACGTTAGTTTGAGTTTAATATTTAATTAACCTACGAGTTGTATTTGATATGAAATTAATCACGAAACCTTTCTTTAAGCATATATTTATATTTTTTGAAACCATGCGACCCACAAATTTCAATATTTATTGAGTTTAGGGAGGCTAAACATAGTGATTGACAGTGGATTGACAGCGGCAAACGAATGACATAATATAAACGAACGTCTCTTTTTCAACACTTTGATGACGTGCGACGGTTTTAATACTGAACGGGCTATAAGTTGTCGATGCCTGAGCCTCCGGAAAACACAAATGATGTCGAGGCTTTGAGATGCAGCCAGATACTGGAATATTTGACAAACATTGTCCTGTTCGAACCTAGGCTTACTTGCTAATAGGTCCGGCTGTTCAGGAGGAGTTTAGGGTGCACTAGATTGCAGCGTGCCTATCGTCCAAGTAAACACGACTATAAATTACCTTTAAATCGGTATAGACTAGTATTCGCGAGCATCTCTTCACACACACATCGCAGGTGCCCCTACGTAAAAATATTCGCGATGTGTTTGGAACCGGCTTTAAAAAAATAGCAAGCGCTCTAACTGTAATTGTAGAAAACAGTAAATCCAAGAAACGTGGACTCATCTACTTGCACTCGACTCTTCCGTAGAACGGACCTTTTTATACTCCTTTCTAAACGCATCTTGAAGACTTCGTTTTTCACAAACTCTATGTGTCGCATACATAATTGTACTACTTTTATAAATTTAACAAAACTCCTTCAACAGTTCTGTTGGAGTATTATTGGCCTTTTATTATCCATAAACCCTTTTTGTGTTTCAGAAATTCAATAAAGGCAGAAACTAATTTGTAAGATTAAGTAAAACGTCGACTTTCACACTCACTCACAAAAGCGGTTTCAACGCCTTTCAATAACTTTTTGGACGCAAATATCAAATATGACTGATTTAGGCTGAAGGCGTTATGGTGTCACCAGCAAGTCCTCTGCGTGACGGCGGGTACACACACTGCGTTAAAGACGCTTGAGGCGACGTTAGCTGCCAGAACGCTGAAAAAGTAGCATGAGTGTGTGGAGCGCATAATAAAATGGTCTGAATTAACTATATTGCATAGATAATTAAAACACTTTGGGGGATAGATCAGTGAACAATTTGTGAATAATTGCCCAGTTGTTATCAAGACACGATTTCAAAAAAAATATATTATGTTATTCTGTACATATGAAATAGTATATAACTGTCGAATTATATATGAAAAAAGATTTGATTGTAGCTTTTGACAATTTTATTTCATATAAATAAAATATGTCTAATTCTGAGATAATTTAATCTTATGAACTTAAAAAGCTTGGGCTTACTTTTATCCTATAGTATTAAATAAAGTACACGTCAACTAAGCTAATGTATAGTACCCACCAGAGAATACCTCTCTGGTACACACGTGCATGGTTTTGTGTTTTTTTTTGGTAAGGTATTTTCATTGTTTGCTTCCTCCAGGCTGTCCTTTAATTGTTTCCTAGGTTTTTAGTGAGATACATCTTTGCATAAATATTACTATTTATTAAGTAATACTAATAAAATGGACAAATTACTAAGGCCAGACCGATTTTAAGTAGATCTGAACTCTCCCAAAGCTGCCCTCGAATGGTCACTCTGGAAAACTACTTTTAAAAATTTTATTTCGTCTGTTGAAGGAATAAATGAGGAGGAAAAAGAAAAACTCAAGCTATTTGTAAATTATGTAAGTTACATCAACTTTGTACTTATTGCTGATGCTAAGCAATTCCTTGAATCTGCTTTTGTAAAACCTAAGAACTAAATATTTACAAGACATAGTCTCATGACTAGGTAACAACAATTTGGAGAAAATGTGGGTCAGTATATACCAATCTTAAAGCAGCTTTCTAACGACTGTAATTTTAAAACTGTTTCTTCTAATTAAAATCAAGACGACTACATAAGAGATTCTTTTATTACTGGACTAACTTCTACGGAATTAAAGTCTTCTATATTGTAGATTTAGTAATAAAGTATGATTTGCATTCAAATATCCGTATATCTTATTACTTTCTTAAGCGAAACTAACTGTTTCTAATTAATTTCACTATTTAATGAAGAACCCAATGAAAACTTCAACATATTATTTATAATCATTCCTATATCGAAATAATTGACTCTCGAACATCGAATAGAACTCAAACAATCTCCGTCGGCACGTCGTGCTTCTCGAAATCACTCCTGCTCGGAATATCCCAATTTCTAACATTCGGCCATAAAATCTTCCTGATCAGATTAGATCCTGTGATATTCAACAATATTAGCGAGATTTTGATCAATTATTAATTTTTTTGGATCTAATCAGCAATATCATTGAACTTTAGATTTTTTATTGAATTTTTTTTTTGTTTAGTGTCTTTTGGTATTTAACCTTGGTGATTTGTGCTGTACATTGTTGTGGCATTTCGGACACATTCACCACCTTGTCATAATAATTTTTTTTACCATTGATTTGTGCTTCGGGTGCTTTATTATGATTTCGCCGTAGGTATGTCGAGAGCTATATGCGGCTATATCTATTATTCACATGTCGAGCTCCTTACAACCCTCGGGCCATAAATCCGAGCACCGTACACAATCACATTATTAACATCATTTTATCATTTTCAATAATTTCCAAACATGCTTGTATTATTGGAATTCATATTCATTTTCATAAATACTCTCGTTGTTATCTAATGTAATACGAGGATTCATTTGTTCAACTGTTACAACGGCATTTCTCGCGTCTGTAGTAGGGTACCTTATTGTAAGGACAGAAAGAAAGTGGGTTACCTGCTCGCTGGTTACCGGCGCCGTTAGAGGCAGACTTGCACACGGAAAGAAAGCGGGTAATCGGAATCGGCTTCTGTTTTCGTAGATTTATTTTACTTAGTTGAAGGTTAGAAGTAGTGCAAAACTGTCTTCTTTATAGGACGAACAAATTTTGCTACACGCGCCGACAAGCTTGAGCCTGTTTTGCGCTTACGTTTATCAACCATAAGTAAATTTAAGCGCCGATCAGCGCCGGTAGCCAGCGAGCAGGTAACCCGCTTTCTTTCTGTCCATACCCTTACGAATCCTGCCATTTGCTCTCATACATATAAGCTGCGAAGAAAGGTATTTACGCCTGCTGTATGTGTGTGTAACATTAAGATGTACCTCAATGTAAACAAACTATCTTGATGCACTGAACTCAACAGTTGACAAAAATGTCAAAAATATACTTGTCATAAAATCTCGTAATCTTTATTTTTGATAATAAATAATATTACATGGTGTCAGAAGTTACTTGGTAATTGAAAAGCAAGATATATTTCAAAGCCAGAGATTAATTAAACAGTGAAAATGCCTGATGAAATACCTACCCATGATACAGGTGTTTCAGGAATTCGTCCACCGAAAAATATAGTCCTGAGCACGGAAAACATGTCTTCTGTCTACCGTAATCAAATTGTAAAAATAAATACTGCACGAAGCAACACATTACCTATCAGTTGTGGTGTTCCCCAAGGGAGTGTCCTAGGTCCTACCCTCTTCAATAACTATATAAATGACTTATTAGATGAGTCTTCTGAACGAGAAGTTATAGGATTTGCCGATGATACAGCATTATTTTATAAAGATACGAGTTGGGCAAAACTCAAGGAAAAAGTAGAAAGAGATTTACCGAAAATTCAAAATTGGCTTAACCATAAACTGTTGACACTTAACACTAATAAAACGTTTTACATTGCATTTTCTTGCAATACAGCCACTGCTTCTTCGTTCAATGCACTAACTTTACGTACTGAAAACCAGGAATACACAATAAAAAATACAAATAATATTAAATATCTTGGAGTATATTTGGACAACCACCTTAAATGGGACATACATATTAAATATATTTGCAAAAAACTTAGATATATTATGACAAAGTTCAAATACTTGAGCAAAATACTAAATTTAGCTCAAATAAAAATTCTTTATTATGCTTTAGTGGAAAGTCATTTACGTTATTGCATTACTGTCTGGGGCGGTGCGCTTAAAACTCATATTCACTCCATGGAGGTTATTCAAAAAAGGTTCCTCAAAATAATAACCAAACGAAATTGGAGATATCCCAGTGATGCCCTATATTCCGAAGCACAGATCTTGGATATCCGTCAACTATTTTTTGTTAAAATAAATTGACTTTACCACAAAAGTAAAACTTCGTCTGTTTCACAACATAATTATGACACTCGCCGAAAAGAAAAAGAATACCACCCTATACCTTTGAAACTGAAATCAATAGGTCAAAGAGCATACGCATATTTAGGACCAAAACTGTATAACTCATTACCAGATGAAATAAAAACAGTTAAAACTCATATATTTAAAAAATATTTGGGTCAATACATGTTTTTGCGGGATAGACAAGCCATCACTGGACAAATTGAGAATACCTAGCTTTAGTTTTATTTTATTAATTCTTGAATTTTTTTTTATGTACCATGTGATTTATTCTTAATCTGAAAACTTTGCTTTTACATTTAATAAAATTAATATTGTAATAGATAATTTGTATTAATGTAGAGATAATAATGTAGGTAAGGTGTACTATGTGTTATATTTTATTGTATGAGCTATTGCTATTTATATTTATCATGTTTTTTTTTATATATTATTGATGTACGTTTATTTAGTTGTAATAATATGCTCAACGTCGTAACAAGCTTTTGCTTTTCGACCTCTCTATCATTTGTTCTAATCGTGTAGTTGAAATTTATTGTAAAATGTGATTTTTATTTTATTTTATTTAAATGAATGATTTTATTTAAATAAATTATATGTATATATATATATATATATATATGTATACCCGTTTATGCTTTGGTTTGGCATCAGCACCTGAAGTATACCAAGAAATCATGTCTTCTCTTCTGGAAAATGTTCGAAATACAGAGTGTTCTATGGAAGACGTCTTAATATTTGCAGAAACAAAAGAGAAACAACGTGAACTTACAGCTAAAGTCATAAAAATACTTAAAGAAGCAGGTATAAAATTGAATAAAGAAAAATGTGTATTTGAATCCAGACGAGTCAAATTCTTAGGTCATTCACTATCAGAAGAAGGACTGTCAGTTGATCCTGAAAAAGTTGCTGCCATCAAGAACTCAAAAACACCAACAAACAAGACAGAGATACAGAGACTTTTGGGGATGGTAACATATCTTATCCAGTTTATAAAAAATATGTCAGAGCTGACAGAATGCTGACGAAAGTTATTGAAAAAAGACGTAGAATTCGAATGGAGTCATGAGCAGGACGATGCTTTCTCGAAAATTAAACAACAATTAACAACTGCTTCTGTTTTAAAATTTTATGATGTCAACAAACAAGTGACATTATCTGTAGATGCAAATTCGAAGAGTGTTGGAGATGTACTTATGCAAGAAAATCAACCAGTAGCATATGCAACTAAAGCACTCACGAAGTTTCAAGAAGCCTATCCCCAGATACAAGAAGAAGCTTATACAATTAAATTCGCATGTGATAAGTTTCATGAGTATATTTACGGAAAACAGCTAATTATAGAGACTGACCATAAGCCTCTAGAGGTAATATTTAAGAAGTCTATACAATCAGCGCCTGCAAGACTCAAAAGAATACTTTTTGACATAACACAGTATTCTCCAAAAATCATATACAAAAAAGGTACAGATATACCGATTGCTGACATTCTTAGTGGTGATTGCCAACAACAACCGGTCACAGACGAAGAAGAGCTTCAAGTTCAAATTGTGTTATCCATGTCCAGAACTGCTCGAGAAGAACTTGTTTTAGCAACTGAACATGATAATGAGTTTAAAACATTGATAAACTATATTCAAAATGGATTTCCCGACCAAAAACAAGAACTTCCGAAAAAAGTACAACATTATGTCAATTTCCGAGAAGAACTTGCCTTTTCCGATGGTATAGTATTCAAAGGACATAAAGTATTAGTCCCAAAGTCGTAAATAAAATGCTGAAAAATATACACTCAGGGCATTTAGGCATTCAAAGTTGCTTACGTCGAGCTAGAGAGCTTCTATATTGGACAGGACAAACAAACGACATTATTTCATACATTAAAAAATGTGCTATTTGTGGAAGAACTCAAAAAGCGAACACACAATTAACAGTTCTTAATAAAGAAGTACCAGATTTACCTTGGCAAATTGTTGCCGCAGATATATTTCATTTCAAAGGATACGAATATCTCTGCATTATAGACAGCTATTCAGGTTATGTTGATTTAAAGCTAATTAAAAGTTCTACATCAAAGGAAGTAATCGAACAGTTTAAAGAATGGTTTTCTACACATGGTATCCCAGAGAAATTAGAAAGTGACAATGGCTCTTGTTTTTCATCAAAAGAATTCAAAAATCTATGGGGTTTTGAACATCAGACAAGTAGTCCTCACCATAGCAGAGGAAATGGTCTTGCAGAAAAAGGTGTGGGCATAGCGAAAAATATTTAAAATGCAGCATAGATCAAAGTGACATACAGCTAGCACTTTTAAATTATAGGAACACACCCAGAACTAACTTAGGCTCTCCTAATCAGCGTTTATATAGCAGAATGACCAAATCAACAATACCTATATCGATGGATAATCTTAAACCTAACATAATCACCAAAGTTTCAAACGAATTGAGAATGCAAAGAAAGAAACAAATATCATACAGTAATGCTAACAAAAAAAGTTATAAAAATAAAGTGGAAATAGGTGACAGAATAAGAGTTAAAACTGCTCACAGACAATGGGAAGGAGGACAAGTTCAAGCAAAAGTAGAAGAACATCCAAGATCTGTTATTATAAGAAGTGATGATGGAAAGTTATATAGACGAAATGCAGAAGTACTACATAAGACGGAATCGAACATGACTGAAGAAAAAGAAGTTGAGATAAATAATACATCTTCAGCAGAACATAACACACCTTTAACAGAACATCACTCAGTACCTGAAACTATCGGAGAGGGAACTGTTACACAGGAAAATAGTATAACAAAAACTCAAGAGAATTACGTTACAAGATCAGGAAGATTAGTTAAACCAGTGAAGAGGTTCAATCTTCAGATTTAGATTAGTCAAACCAGTGAAGAGGTTCAATTTTTAGAATTCAATGTTTTGTTGCAATTTTTATATTTTAACGTTATATTATTTAGTTTACACTTTGAAGGGAGGATGTAACATTAAGATGTACCTCAATGTAAACAAACTATCTTGATGCCCTCAACTTTAACAGTTGACACAAATGTCAAAAATATACTTGTCATAAAATCTCGTAATCTTTATTTTTGATAATAAATAATATTACAGTGTGACGTCATCCCTGATAACAATGTTCGAGAGAATTTTAAAATCCAACACCTGATGAAGCCTCGGTGATAATAACTGATAGCGCTACAAAATACGCACAGCGACCGGATGGTTAGAACTCTGATATTTTATAATAACATATAATATTTATACAGAGTGAACTAAAATATTGATTGAAAAACGTGACACGTCAAACGTCACGTCACGTGACACGTTAAACTTATATGCCGATATTAATGTAGTTTTGTATTAGTTTTTGAAGGATTACAGAAGAGTGAAGATCATGTTAATCATTATATTAACAGCAGTTCTCAAGAAAGATATAACATCCCTGCAACTGGAGAATTAGATGAAAAAACAATACAACTTCTAAATAGTCCAAGATGTGCTGTAAGTGAAGCAGCTTCGGAGGATGATCATTCTTTCAGATTTAAATCAAAATGGGCAAAATTTGATTTGAAATAGTTTTTTCCTTAGGCAACGCCAGAATAACTTGCTGTAACTAGAAAGGCTTTTGAAGTGTGGAGTAACAGTTCAAAGTTTAAATTTGAATTATTACACAATACACGCAATTATGCTCCCGATATAACTATTACTGGTGCATCTAGTAAACACTATTTTCGAGCCGATTGCCAAGGTAAAGATCAGTGCCCAAGTACATTTGATGGCTCTGGAAAGGTGTTAGCACATGCTTATTTCCCGAAAGGCAACACCTATAATAAAGGTGAAAGACATAGCATTAAGTGCACCTCATAAAATTATTGGAGCAAATCTAACAAAAGGACGTTTTGGAGATTGTGTGCTGCTGGAACTGGAAGACGCTGTAGCATTTCTTCCAAACAGAGTGACCGAAAAATATAAAACGGCTGGAAAATATTCACTGGTCTCCAAAGGAACAATCTACGTGGGAAAAGCACAGTCAGCCAATTCCCTTGAAATAATCGAAAACTAAGAGAGAGAGAGTGAGTGATTTTTTTATTTTTAAAGCCATGTCTGTAATTAAGCGTTCCGATGATTTGCTGGTAGCTATTGGGAAACTGCATAAAATTTTGTTTCATAAATTCACTGCAAGAGATGCTGAAGTCCAGTTGAACCGATTGAATTGGAGAATTAGAGCTTGTAATAAATGTATTGAAGATAAAAATTTAGCTATTGGATTAAGAAGAAAATTAAAAAACCAATACAGGTCAGTTTAAACATTTTCGTAAATAAATTTTAAATAGACATTTAGGTTTAAATTCCAAATTGCGTAGAAGAGTTAAATGGCAAAATGTCATTTCGAGTTTTTCTAGTAAAATTAGAACAGGAGTCATTGTAAATTTACATGATAAGGACTTGGGAAAATTTTTAGGTGATGCCTAATTTTTATATAAAAAATTAAAACTTTTCTCACTTTATTTCTTATTATTAAAGTAAATACTACGTTTTGTGGGGAATTTATCAAAAAGATTGGGTATAAGGAAAGATTAGATTTATAATATTTTCATACCAAAAATTTTGTTAAAGATCAGTCTACCGATTTGTGTAGTTGGTTTGATGATTATGTTAGGGACAAAATTTTAACAAAATTAGCTGATTTCCAAGAAAGGTATTCTGGGGATCTAGAGTTGTTTCTCTAGAAGTTAATATAAATAAATTAGAAGTAGGGAATGGTTCATCTTACATCAAATAACCGGAACAAATAAAAAAAACGAGCATGTATAAATGTCAAAAACTCAGATCAAAATTGCTTCTATTGGGCGGTTGTAAGTTGTTTGTATCCTGTTTAAGCTAACGCTGAATTGACTAGTTCTTACCCTTACTACAGCACAATTTTGAGAACAAAGGAATTGGATGCTTCATAGCCACTTCATAAAATTGAAAATTTTGGAAAATCATATATTTCGGCAAATGTTTATGCATTGGAATAGAACGTTAGGCTAACAAAAAATGAACTTGAAAACCACGGAAATTTACTTTTAGTGCAAAATAAATATCATCCTAAATTAAATTACTATGAGGCTCCACCTACAGATAGCGACAACTTTGAAATTGAATTTCATCATGTTTGGATTAAAGATTTATCCTGGTTAATAAATAGTCAGGCTTATGAAAATAGGCATAAAAAATTTATTTGTGACAGTTGTTTAAATTATTCCATGCGAGAAGATAACTGACTGAGCATGAAGAACTATGTTCTGATTTAAATAAATGTAAAATGTCTATTCCTACATACGATCACGTTGAATTTCGAAATTTCACATATAAACAGACCACACCTTTTATAATTTATGCCGATTTTGGATGCCCATTGGAAGATTGTACTGATGCTGTAAAAGTTACTAAAACAACTTAATACCAAAAAGATGTGCCTTATAGTGCGGCTTTCTTATTTTAAAAGCTACCGAGGATCAGACTGCTTGAATTGGTTTGCAAATGAAATGGCTAAGGTTTTTAGACTTGTTAATTCTGAAATAAAAACGATTATGCCTATGAGTGAAAAGCCCAAAGCTGTCACATATGCGAGAAGACCTTTTCAGCCAAAGACAAAATCGTGAGACATCATGATCATTTTACACGAGAGTTTCGAAATTTCGCAATCCAAGCATGCAATCTGAACTATAGAAAATTGTTTGTCGTGCCCGTCGTGTTTCATAACTTGAGTGGATATGATCGTCAATATTTGTAAACAGGGGAGTTTGAGCGTACCTCCCATTAATAAGGAAAAATATATTTCTTTTACTTTGCATTCCGATAAAAATGATATTAAATTAAGATTTATAGATTCTATTAGATTCATGGGAGCTTCACTCGATGAATTGTCATCAATTTTAGATATTGGAGAGAAAAAAATTTTTAAACAAGAATTTCAGGACGTAAATGACGATTTAAATTACTTACATGTAGAGGATTTTTCATTATGATTATATTGATAGTTTAGCTAGATTAGAAGAAACTTCTTTATCACTAATTAATGATTCTTATAATAAATTATGCGATGAAGATATTAGTGAGGCATTGTACGCTCAAATTAAGGGTTGGCTCACTTAAAGTTACTTTTAAAAAGGCTATTATAAATAATGGTAAACCCTGTTTCACTTACAAATACGAACTAACTAGATATTGTATTACAACTTCGTTTTTATAGTAATATAATATGTTGATAAAATATCCATAGGAAACTATTTAATAAGTTAAATATTGTTGAAGGGCCTAAATAAAGAATTAAGAGTATTCGTCATATATATATTTAATAATTAGGAATTAACGAACAATTTGCGCAAGAAGTTTAGACCACTTTCAATTTAGGCGAATATTCAGACATTCATTTAAAGATAGATATTTTGCTTCTTGCCAATGTTTTTGAACAATTTAGACAAAAATGTCGAGATACACACCATGCCAGGGTATACATGGGATTGTATGCATAGATTTACAAAATGCAAATTGGAATTACTCAAGGATGTAAATATGATTATGTTCATTGGAAAAGGCATCAGAGGCAGAATATCTGTATGCAGCAACCGATCTTCGGAAGCTAACAATAAGTATATGTCAGAGTATGACCCAACAAAGCCCTCAAAATATCTAATGTATTCAGACGTAAATAACCCTTATGGCTGGTCCATGAGCGAGCCCTTGTCCTACGAAGGGTGCTAAAAGCACCAGGTTTATTGATTCAATGCTGTATTGTAAACGTCTGTCTTCAAAAAATTCTTCCTTCCTCTCTCTCTCCCTATCTACTTTTTATAAATTAGGCTTAACTTTTGTATTTACTATTACTATTCAATGTCAAATAATTTCGTGAGGACATTATAATATATCATTGTTGCAGATCACGCAGCATCAGCAACCTCAACGATTGAGTAAATTGTGTATGAAAGCCATTTGTGAAAATATCAATGTATTAGTAATTTTATGAATGAGTCACCGTTACCAAGGTCAATGACTTGTAATATGGCACAAAAATTTGCATACTGGAAATGGAAATCAATAAATGCTCTAGCTAAAAATCAGACTTGTTTGCAGGCTATCGATTGTAGTAGATATATATCGATACCTAAGAGAAATACGGTGCTGCTACTAAGAAATTGGGAACATGACCACAATGAGGATGAATATTGCTCATGGGTTTCATATTATAGAATTTACAATTATAACATCAACGTTTACAAGTAATGTTTTACAATTTTATTAGAAGCCCACAAGTATAAAAATAAATTATTTGTGTATTTGAATGTATTTTTTTTTTTTAAGATATTATTTCAATAGTTTTTTTTACAAGGGGTTTGTGCAAGGGGGTCTCAGAAAACTCCAATAATATACAACTATTCATTTAAATCATTGATATCTTCAAGTTGATAAAAGTATACAAATTCTTTAAGAGCGTTGTTTAACATATCGCTTGGTGTTATGGAACAAAATGCATACATATAAAATTTGTGAGGGACTTAAATTTTCAGAGGTGATATTTTTACAGAAATCCGAAATATTATAATAATATTCACAAAAATTCAAATTTTCTAACACCGACACAACGTGATACTTCTTCTTCATACATGTAATACTCAACGCCATGTTTCCTGACAAAAATCATCTTAAAATCGTCGTAATTTGATGGGGTAATGGTGTAGTACTCTCCACATGGAATAGAATCAGGTTTGAACTCGTAGTCGTCTACGGTGTGAAAGAAATTTATCTGTTGCGTCATTACTGAAATAAAGGTCTGCCATTCATAAATGCTAAAAGATATTTTGCTGAACTTGAGCTGCTGAGATAGAATAACAGAAGGCGTAAATGATTTTGCAGGAATAATTTATCACTACTACTACTACTATCGTCAAGACAACTGACATCTTGATAACTCATGTTGCTAGCTAGGTTTGAGGTCTGAAGCTCACTCCAATTTATAGCCTGTGTGTGTGGCCTTTTACGTTATAAAACATCAATTCCATCAATCCAGCTGTTATACTTCCTGTCTAAGCCCAACCATTTCACGAACATTTTCTTGCCTTTACGTCTAAGAACTTTTTCCAACAAGTAAACGTCTGGATTCGATGTATGTTTTCTGTAGTTCTTCATCGTAGAAGCAGCCACTGATTGTTGCACCTTGCATGTCTTCAAGTAAATACGTAGCAGGATTGGTAATTTTAACTTTGATAATTTTGAATAGTTCTGTAGTCCAATTGGGTGTATATCCTTTTTCAAAGACATGTCTTGGATATGCGCACAATATCACCAACTTCAAATTTTCGCGGGCCGGCTATCTTTAAATGACTATAGCTGTTATTCAAAATAGATTTTTCGTTGGATTTGTTGATCTGGGAAGGCTTATATTTTGTTGTAGAATGTTTTGTATAGTTTTTAGTAATTTCAGGTAGAATGTCTATCCATTTGTGGGTGCCATTTAAACTGAAATACTTGTAGAGTTTCGATTTTAGCGTTCTTATAACACGCTTGGTCATAGAAGCTTCCATTGTACCAAATATTTTTCCACTAAATTTTGAAATTTGCTGTTGTAAAATTCCTTTCCCTGATCAGATTGTAGTTTTATCGGTATTCGTCTAGTATGAGCGAGAATGTCCAAGAATGCTAAATTAATTTCCTCTCCGGTCTTCTTCTTTAGTGGGCGTGTCCACACCTACTTTGCAAAACAATCAATGAGGAGTGGCATGAGCACGTATGTCCAATAAGTCTAATTGTGTCATAAGTCATACAAGCCCTTAATAATAGTACGTCTTCGAGGGGATTTTCTCCGTATTGGTTTGTGGGGCTCGTTCACAAGCTGATTTTTCCTTTGGAATTCATATTATGTGGTATGGTGACCGGCTAGCTTCAGCTCCAGACTGTGAATGTGGTTATTGGTATATTACCATCGGGCGTATGAGGAAACATGATTTTCGCCGGTAAACGCGCATAGGGCGTTTTATGTCTATGTCCGAATTTATCGCCAGGCATAATTTATTGAAATGAACAAGATCCTGCTTGTATTATCCTATTATATCAGCTTCCTTGAGCTCATTGATAATTGCTACTATTTCGTTGTCGTGCGGCGTATTACCTGCCTCTTTTGGAGCAATCAACAACTTCAAACGATCCACCAATTCATTGGCATCGTCCCAATAAATAAACTCTATAGGCTTATCGTTGTATGTTAAACGATCGAGACCTTTTCCTTTTGCTGAAGGAATCGAATTTAGACGAGTCAGTACCTGAGACGACCTGTTCATTATAGTTAGAGATATTGTTTTGAATAAAGGTTTCATGATGTAGTGATATTTTTTACTACTTGTGCCTTTAAGGCGATCTAGCGTATCTAAATGAACTTCACTTTTCGTTAATAGAGACTGAAACCTAAAAGATATATTGTGCCCCCTTACTTCTACTTAGTTCCTGGGGAAAGTCTCAGAGACTAGTAGCTCCTTCCATCAAGCAATTGCCGCAATCTACCGACAAACATCAAGTTGGGATTCTTGAACTTTGCACGTACTATCGAAGGTTCATAAGGAAGTTTGGAGATATTGCCAAGCCACTAACTCGACTCACAAAAGAAACCAGAACTTATCATTGGGATGAATAATGTCAAACTGATTTTGAAATCCTGGAAAGACCATTAACCACGGCGCCGATACTAAAATATCCGTTACCAGAGGGAGACTTCATTCTTCACACGGATGCAAGCAACGTAGGGATTGGAGGAGTGCTCTCACAGATGCAAGGAGGACAGGAAAAAGTGCAGTTTTTCAGGTTTCTCCAAACCAGAGCGAAACTACTGCGTCACGAGAAGAGAACTTTTGGCGATAGTGAAGTCTGTGGAACACTTACCAGTATCTGTATGGAAGGAAATTCTTCTTGATACGGACTGATCATGCAGCACTCAAGTGGTTGATGCAGTTCAAGAATCCCGAGGGCCAGATCGCTAAATGGATTGAACTACTTCAAGAGTACGATTTCAGCATCGAAAATATGGCTGGTGTGTGCCATCGAAATGCCGACTCCCTGTCTAGACGAACGTGCCCAGCAGACTGTTCCCTCTGCAACAAGGCAGAATCTAAGGAAGCTGCAGTTTCAAGAACTACAGTAGTCAATGAAGAATGGTCACCCACCAGGATCAGAGAAGATCAGGAGAATGATCCTCGCTTGAAGATGATCCGGCAATGGAAGGAAGAAAATCGGCGACCCACCTGGCAAGAAGTGTCAAGATTTTCACCGACACTCAAGGCATATTGGGCCCAGTGGGACTCCCTTGACGTGGAAAAAGGCCTATTGAAACGAATCCTTGAAAACGATGATGGTTAGTTATCCCGAGAACAAGAGTAGCCGAGGTGTTGAGGAAGTTACATGATACTCCATCAGGAGGTCATATGGGAGAGAATAAAACCCTTCAGCGAGTCCGTTAAAGGTTTTATTGGACGAACAGCTCCGACGATGTGAAGGACTGGTGTAAGAAGTGTACGACTTGTGCTACGAGTAATGGACCACATCGCAAGAGAAAGGAACCCATGAAACAGTATATTGTTGGAAGCCCATTCGAAAGGATTGCTTTAGACATCGCCTGACCATTTCCGACGACAGAAAATGGTGGTAAATACATCTTGGTTCTGATGGATTATTTCACAAAGTGGGCAGAAGTTTACGCGATCCCGATTGAAGAAGCCACAACTGTCGCGGATGTAATGGTGAAGGAATTCATCTGCCGATATGGAGTGCCCTTGGAAGTTCACAGCGATCAGGGAAGAAATTTCGAAAGCCATGTATTCCAGAAAACTTGTGAGAAGCTGGAAATGAAGAAGACCAGGACAACGGCGTTGCATCCACGCGCAGATGGAATGGTCGAGAGAATGAACAGGACTATTGGAAAATACCTGTCCAAAGTAGTTTATTTCCCTATTTGCATTGGCTTATCGATCCGCCATCAATGAGTCCACAGGTCAAACACCTGCGAAAATCATATTTGAACGCTAAATGAGGCTTCCTTGTGACCTGGAATTTGTTGTCGACCTGGAGATCTAGCTGGAGAAGATTACGTGATCCAGTTGAGAAAAAGGATGGACGATGTGCACAAATTGGTCCGAACGAATCTTTAAGTTTCCAGCGACAGAATGTAAATATCGTACGACACGCAGGCCATAGAAGGCAGTTTCAAAGAAGGGGACAAACTATGGTTACACAACCCGACGAGGAGAAAAGGCATTTCTCCAAAATTACAAAAATCGTAGGAGGGTCTGTACTTGATCAAGAAGAGGATCAATGACGTCATCTATCGCATAAATAAGATCCTCAATGGAAAATCAAAAGTAGTCCACCAAAACCTACTAGCGCCATTCGATGGAGACCATGACATAGAGGAAGGAGTGAACCATATCCGGGAAGATGCTGACCCTGCCTTCGAAGAATTTATGGGGGCTTATGGAGTTACGCTCCCGGAAGATTATTCACTGGCACACAACATCCCCGCCAGTATCAAAAACGCATGAGGTTTGGCAACCGTCTTCCAAAAGTAGTTTGGGCAACTAGAAAAACTTGAAGAACAGATTCCAACCCCTGGCAAGACACTGAGACTCAAACACAATACACGGTACATCTTCTACCTGGCAACATAACGAATTTCAAGATCGATCCACCTACCTGAATGTGTGGGAAGCGCTACGAAGCCTTCGAGATCATGTGCTGGAATCCAACGTGAAGAAACTAGCTATGCCTAAAAAAGAGTGCAACCAGTTGGATTGGCGAGTCATCAGGAATATGATGCAAGTGATCTTACGATACCGGTGTCCACATATTAATCTGCAGCTATACTCCCCGTTATCAGTGTCCAATGAAGACAGTGTCCTGTTATTTCCATACGACCGGAAAGTATAGGAATGGGTCCAGTTGCTGATTTAAACATCCAATCCCGGCTACACAGAAGTTCCAGGAGGAACTTCCTATTATGGAGGGGGCAATGTTGCGAGGTAACCCACTCAAAGCCGGCCCTGTCTCTCTACTGTAAATTTTGGTGGCTGCGCTCCTTTCGAGAACATTCTCGAAAATACGCTTTGCTCAAGCATAGGACGAGCGCGGAAAATACTAGAATTCTCGAAAGTTGAGAAAGACTATATATACGCTGGTTTTTCAGTGAGTTGAACAATTAGTGAAACGGACAGTAAAGAGTTAGTTTACAGAAGTTCTCAGAAGTCGGACAGTGAATGAAATAGTGAAGATAAGATAAATAGTGTAATATTCAAGTGGTGTAAAAATAAATTAGAACTATTATACTGAGTGTAAATAAATTAGTAGACATTGTAAAGTGTGTATACAGGGTGTTTCTAAATTCATGCGACAAAATTCAGGAGGTGATTGCTCGCATGAAACTAAGATGGGTCTTTCCTATAACAAAATTTCCTCAGCCCACCCCTTTCCGAGATATCACCCTTAAAAGGAGGTGACTAAAATTGAGTTTTTATTTTTTTTCTAAAATTTCAGTAAAGCTAGAAACCTGAAATTCTTTAATTTTCGTGCACTCGCAAGGGCCTAACCACGAGTATTTTTTCAATATTCCTGTTACATTATACGGGGGTGAAATTAGCAACCCTCACTTTTTATTTCATATCAAAACATTTAGATGAAACATATCCCAACCGTTGGATTGGTCGAGGAGGGCCCCAACATTGGCCTCCTCGATCTCCAGAGTTAAATCCTTGTGATTTCTGTTTATGGGGTTACCTTAAATCATTAGTCTACACCCATAGTTGATACCAACGATTTGAAGAATCATATTCAAATAGCGTGTGACACATAAGAAATACACCTCAAATCTTTGAACGTGTACGGCAATCCATGACACGTAGGCTACGTTCATGTAGTTTGGCTAGAGATGACATTTCTAGCATTTATTATGAATTGTATTACATTTTACATCTTTACTGTTTTCCGCTCAATTTATCAAAAAAATTGTAAATTATGGTGTTTATTTTTTTTCTCTGCAGCTATTGGTTTTGGGAAAAAAATTTGAGAATGAAAAATGTTTTTAAATAAAACAAGGATTTTAAGTTAAATTTTATTTTATAAAACTTCACCTCGAAAAAAAGTTTTGATATGAAATGAAGTAAGGGTGGCTTGGTTTTTTTTGGAAATATTTATTAAATAAGATATTTCTCGCATTCAAATATCACATTATCATCGGCTTTAATATAACCAATATCACACATTGAAAACGATAAATACTTACCAAATATCAACATAGATATCTTGTAATTGTTGTTAACGTCCCCACGAATAAATGAAGCATGGCGACTATATATGTTACATAGTCTCCATGAAATAAAGGCTCATAGCTCGCTATGATTGTCTCTCGGAGCCGGTGACGTCATGCAGGGACGGAATCTGGCGATTTTGTATCATTTTCCAATTCCAAAAGCATTTTAAGGTGGCCGTTTTCTTGGCACCTGAGTGTAATTTGCATTTCCTTTACAAAAAAATTATTAAATTAGAAAAAGAGGCAGTTATAGTTACAGATAATCATTAAGAAAATCAACACAGGCCTAAAATATTTCCACACCTGAAGAAAAACTAATTATAATCCATCAGACTATACGCAGTACTATTGAAACGAACAATGCTTTTGACGTAGTTCACAAAATGTAGAGCAAAAAAGACTATTCCGTAGAAACATCAACATAAAATTAAAATGAATCTATGTTCCGCTTTTATTTCAAGAATATTGAAAGGGATTTTATTTAAATTTCCGAACTTTCCCACTAACTCCATTTAACCGCAAGCGCACCTTTAAGACGATTATTTTGGTTCTGTAATGATGCATTTCAAAGTTGTGACAGGTGGTAGTCATGGAAACTCCCTCTTAAAAGGAGTTTTGCTTACTATACATATTTTATCTTATGCTCATTGGAAACCGAGAAGATTTTTTTTGTTGATTTGTAATAATCGATAGATACCTGACTTTTAATAAATAGTATATTTTATGCTTTATTTAAAATGTTTTCACCATTCACAAAATGATTTTAAGATATTTCTCGACATAATATGTTTTTTTTATGTCCGATTGTTCTATAAAGTGCTACAGTTAAGCGGAGATAAAGAGGTATTTTATTGTACTAGTAGAAGAAAGGACCTTTATTTGACTATAATTTCTTACAGTACCTATAGACACCAAATAATACAAATATTTTTATTTTCAAGCTACTGAAGAGTACATTGTATTTTCATGAAAACTAACCATTTGGAGATGAATTATTATGAAAATAATAATTATAGCAGTTCGCGTGACGCTTTGACGCGGTCTTGATAAAATCAAGTATAACATGGTCTCAGGAACAGTAATGTGAAAATCATTTCAATCTCTTAATGAGATTGTTTATAAATAGAATCACTCAAAAAACAATTCCTCACGTATAGAATAGCACATCAAACCTAAAAAAAATAATCTAAGCAATACAGGGTGCTCCGGGAGTCCGGATATAGCGCTCAAAAATAATTATTGTACTTTATATAATATTTGTGCCCTACTCCCTCAGAGTTAAAATTTTTTTTTTTTTATTTATAACTAGCTAAAATCTACGTTGCTGTGGCTCAGTCATACATGTTTTGTTGAGTTCAGATTTTCTTTGCGTCATATTTTTTGACGAAGCAATCAGTACGGTTATCGATTCACTGAATAAACAGAAAAATTGGTGTGCTCTGAAAAATTGCACATAACATATAACTTACCTAGATCGGCATCGATAATAATAATATTATTTCTTCATTTAGAATATCTTGTTTGGATGACTATTCATTAACGGAATGAAAAATTAGCCGTTGCACTTACATTGATTGGCATCGATGGTAATAATTTTATATTGTATGTGCAACTAACTCCGAATGATATGTGCAGTTTGCCGGTCACTGTTCCGATTATCATAGAATTTAATTAAGATGATAGAAAAACAATATATGAAAGAAAAGTAACAATAATTTTCATAGAATTATTGCTTGTTTTGTCATAAAATAATAGTAATAATAGAAACGTCACACACGTTGATGTGGCCCAGTTGTATAATGCATTATTGAGGTTAGATTTCATTTGTGGCATTCTATAAACCATTCCAGAATGACATTACCAACACGTCGGCCATATTGTTCTGCCATCGGCCATATTTAAGATGCCATCGTTTTGTATTGTTTATAAGTGTGCAATGCGGGGAGCAAGAGATGAGGTATCTTTTTTTCAATTACCGGCTGGTATATCGAAGCGAGGTGACTATTTAATTGATATCTCTTTGCAACGGCGCGATGCTTGGATTAGTGCTTTAAAACTTGGTGTGTGTGTTCTCGAAATTTTATCGAAGGATAGTTAGTGCCTTAGAGGAAAATATGCATCCTGACTGGATTCCTACCCAAAATATGGGCTACACCACTAGTGGGAAACCAGATGACTCTTCAGCTTCAAGATATGAGAGATTCGAAAGGAGAAAACGGAAAAAAGTTGCAATAGAAGTGGGTATTATATTTAAAAATAAGGGTTTGCACCTGAATCTGTTGCCCTTGACTCTCGTTGGAATCACATAACCCCTCTGTTGATTGTTTTTTTCGTCTTCTGACATTTTAATTAATATTTAATTCAATTCAGAGACAATTTACTGACTGCGCCATTTACTATTTGTGAAGTTTTTATTATTTAAATAAAATATATATTACTTTCACATTGTTCTACAAAGTCTGTCTGACAACCAACTGACTTACAGTACATGTGAAAACACACAAGCTTCAACTCCAACTGGTTGTTGGTAGTAAAAGTGTTTTAAGGAGTGGGAGTCAAAACACACTTCGGTGTGCTAAACTCGCTCTAGGTCTTCAAACACTGAT
Source organism: Lochmaea crataegi (assembly GCA_947563755.1). Lineage (NCBI taxonomy): Eukaryota > Metazoa > Arthropoda > Insecta > Coleoptera > Chrysomelidae > Lochmaea > Lochmaea crataegi. The sequence continues at coordinate 35,552,606 of OX387425.1, read as the reverse complement.
GGAGTGTTTTGTTTCAAGGTCATGTTTGTTTTGTTGTTGACAACTAAAATTGGAAATTCATTCATTTAAATAATTGCGTGATTATGGTGAATATTTTCTTGGATTTTGGATTAGGGATGAGATTGAATTGGTTTATAAAATGGATGAGCAACGGAGATGTGTAAAAATAAAATGCATTTTGGCTGCAGTTATGGTTGCATCCAAAAGATTTGTAGAGACTATAATACCGGGTGGCCGAACGAAAACAAAACATAGAAACAGAGAGAGGAACTGCGTCAACGTTTTAAAAAAACGCAGATATCCGTCGATTTTTGATCAAAGGGTATTTTACTTCGCTACTTCCACCCCCTAGTGAGCATCACCTCAAAATATTTAAATGACATTAGAGGTCGACCTACCTACCCCTTCTCCCAATAAAGTGCTGTGGAAAATGTTGGTCTAAATACTGACGAACAATCAAAGCATAATGCGGAGAAGCACCGTCCTGTTGAAACATTGAATGATCTTCACTAGACTGTTGGTCATTTTTAAGAATATCGGTCAAGGTGGGGTCAATAGCATCTTCCGGTGATTGCAAATACATTACGACAGTAAAATTAAAAGGTGAAAAATATGGACCCACCATCCGGTCACCGATAATGCCAGCCCATACATTTAATTTCTGCGGTTGATGTGTATGCACCGCATGGAGAATTCTTGGGGTTGAAACAGACCAGTAGCGGCAATTATGACGTTCATAAAAAAGCTGCATTCATCGAAGAAACAGATATTAAAAAGAAACTGTTGATCGTTCGCTACTCGCTCACTCATTATTTCGCAAACGGCGGTCATAATCATCCTCATTAAGTTTCTGCACTAAATGTAATTTATACGGATGGAATTTGTTCTCCTTCAAAATGGTTTGAATGCTAGTTCGATTGATCCCAGATACAGATGCTAATTGCCTTGTACTCAACTTAGGATCTAGATGAACATGTTCCAAAACTGCAACTTCACTAGCTTCATTAACGTTTTTTATTAGCTACATTCCCAGTCTCTTGAAATTTCTACTGACGTACTGACATGTTTATCTTGATATTTTTCATTAAATAATTGATCCGGTACATTTGCACACTTATTGTTCATAAAATAAAGCGAAATGATATCTACCCTATCCGCAATGGAATAAACCATGGTATTCAATTCTCAAAAACACAATTAAACAAAACTTCGCTTCGATATACGAATCCACTAAATTCACGTTCTTTGTGTGTCCGTATCGTATCTATTTGTCTTTTACAAATGTGATGAAAAAATTACAAAAACAATGCAAAGCAAGGAAGTCAACATTTGAACCAATGGCGTACTCAACGACCCATGTGTCATTTTCACTATTTTCACAAGAATTTAAAAAATTCCAATTTTAAAAACTCTTATTACCTAAAAACTAAACAATTTTAAAATGTAATTTAGTGAAAAGTGTTAGGCCGAATTTTAAAATTTAAAGACTGAGGTAAAGAGAATTGAAAGGGCTTTAAAACGATCCCTTACTCGACCCACAATGCCATTTGAATATTTTAAGGTGATGCTCAGGGGGTGAAAGTAGCGAAGTCAAAAATACCAGAAAAAAGTGTCCCCATTTGACCAAAAATCGGCGGGTCTCTGCGTTTTTTCCTGATAATGGCTCTGTTTCATTTTCGTCCGGCCACCCTGTATAATTAAATAATGATAATAATAGTGACTCAAGCTCCGGTAGTGAGGATAAAACTCAAATGTTGGTATGAATAAAAAAGGGGGTGTCCAGGAATAATATATCTCCTAAATCTTCAAAAATTCCTAAAATTGAGAACTAGTTTGAACGTCAAAAAATAATAGTTCAATAATATTATAACGCTTTACAAAATTAGAAAAATAAATTTACAAAGAACAGACCGTTCACTAAGAAGCAACAACTTCTTCTCGGGCTGTATGCCCCTACAGACATTGAATTACACTTCTAAAGTAAACGGGGTTGGTGTATCTTTTAAGATAGAACTAACCATTCTGGTTTGCGATTAGTAGGAATAACGTCACTTGTAGACCGGATTCGGCGTATTCGCGTATTTGTGATGTTATTCCTTCTAATAGCAAACCAGAATGGTTGGTTCTATCTTAACAGATACACTAACCCCGTTTACTTTAGAAGTGTAATCCAATGTCTGACGGGGCATATAGCCCGAGAAGTAGTTGTTGCTTCTTAGTGAACGGTTTGTTCTTTATTTTTTGACGTCTGTAGATCACGCTTTACTAATATGACAATTATTTACAGGTAACTGTAATTAAGTAAATAACTACGAAACCGAGATGGTTTTTTGTCGATATAGAATTTTGGTTTGTGATTAGATGTGGAGATGTCGCTGGTATTGCACTCTTAGCATTTTCTTTACTGAGGTTAATGTATTGGTGTGTTATCAACGTAGTCTCCAGTCCATGATTATGCTCTCAGAGCTTCTGGACGAATAGAATCTACCTTGTACTGATGAGGCGCAAATACGCCGAAACCGGTCTACAAGTGATGTTATTCCTTCTAATCGCAAACCAGAATGGTTGGTTCTATCTTAACAGATATACCAACCTCGTTTACTTTAGAAGTGTAATTCAATTTCTGTCGGGGCATATAGTCCGAGAAGTAGTTGTTGCTTCTTAGTGAACGGTCTCTTCTTTGGAAATGCATGTATTGAACTATTATTTTTTGACGTCTATAGATCACGCTTTACTGATATGACAATTATTTACAGGTAACTGTAATTAATTAAATAACTACTTTGAATTTTTTGGTGCTTACCAAGTTTGTCCAAAATCAACCAATTGCCATTGGTATCCTTCTCAGTTTTCACCAGAATATGTCTACCATTTTCCAATCTAATTTGTTCCATATTTTCCCTATTTTATAGGGTATTACTATTTTAATATGCTAATAATTAATCATTAACATCTAAAGAGTTCATTTAGGCAGAATCAAAACAAAAATACAGAAAATAAATTCAAATGCTCAAGCTGTCATATGTCAATTTTTTGTCAGCTTTAATTTCACCCCAGTCAGGATGCAACGGCTGCTCAGGTTAGAGAGCACCTCAGGTGTAGATTCTGAGACCAAACTAGTATAAATTCAGAGAGTAGTCTTACCGGTTCGCGGGTAATTCTACTTGAAATTCAATTAAGGTGAAATAAAGATAAATTATGTAAATTAGGAAAGGTAAGTGGGCGCCACTCTGAATAATACTAGTTTATTTGTTATTCACCTCTGCATTATAGCGACAAATCCTGGAAGATTGGAAGGGAAAAAAAACTATATGAACAACGTTATTAAATTTACAAGTTGTATATTTACTTTAAAATTAAATAGCAAAAAAAAATGACTAGTCGACATATGTTGTTGTTGGGGAGCAAGAACTATTGTACTTTCCTGTTGTAGTAAAGTTGTCGGAAAACTTGCAGTCCCGGATGAGGTATTCCAGGTGAAGTATTCCAGGTAAAGTGTCTCAGGTAAGTGTCCCAGGTAAAGTATTCCGGATAAAGTGCTCCAGGTTAAGTGCTCCAGGTAAAGTGCTGCAGGTAAAGTATTCCGGATAAAGTTTCGGGTCCCGGTAAAGTTTCGGGTCCTGGTAAAGTTTCGGGTCCTGGTAAAGTTTCGGGTCCTGGTAAAGTTTCGGGTCCTGGTAAAGTTTCGGGTCCTGGTAAAGTGCTAGGGAACAGATATAGTATCTGGAACAATTTTCACAATTTTCCAATTTAACTAAAATCCAGGATGTCTGAAGTATGATATTACAAGTATGATATTACGATATTAAAGAAAATTATTTGACAACGTGGTTCATACATCCTGTATTTTTAGATAAAAAGAAAGCAAATAAAAAACGATAAAATAGAATAACCGATTCTGCACCGGTAAATACATACATTTGTTTAAATACGTATATATTTTTAAATAGATATTTTTAAATAGATAATATAAAAAAAAACTGAAAGAAAAAACAAATTCATATCGATATATATTATTCCTGGCACTGGAATGATATTGCTACATAATAAAGATAGGAAGGTAGAAGCTATTAAGAAAGGAGAGTTAGTTATACATTTAAGCGAAATGACTTACCACTCAAATGAATGCACTTCTAAGATAAGATAATATAAGCCAGAAGGCTTCAATAGCACATGTATGCAGGAAAGAAAAGAACGAAACCCCTTTGCCACTTGTTTAAATACACTAAATCATGTGAATGACAACCGACTTACATCTCATGTTCGTGTCACGCTCATACGCTTTGACCAGGAAAGGAATTTACCTTTCAGTAGTGAATTCTTGATTCATATTTGATTTATAATTGGTAGAAGAAGAAGAGACACGAAATCGAAGTGGGAATTTCAAGATGGGCGTGACTATTTTCCGACAGACGGGCCTCGATCATCGCGCATAGAAACGTTGATTTCGACTCTCGTCGACAGTAAATATATTCAGCCTTGAAACATTTCTCGGTGTTGGGCATGAGAAAGGACTGGCTATTCGCCGCCCATAAGATAATTTATTAATTCAATCGAGGGAAGTAAAGTGAACGAAATTAACGTTACAAGGACTAGAGTGTTTGGTGCGCGCACCAGTATGTGACAACCACCTTTTCGAACGCTACAGCACCGTACTATTTTTGTATACACTCCGACTTTTCGAAAGGTAACAGTGTGATTTTTATACGACACACAACACCAAGTTTTCGATAGCAGCCCTAAACAATATGGCCGACCTGAAAGTCAGGTGCTCTGGAATGGTCTATTCATGGAGACTAGATATAAAAAGCACAAACTTGTAATGTCGAGAAAGTGTCCAGCGGTAAGCAGTAAATAACACATAGAGACTAGATGGCGAAAGAGTAGCTAGAAATTAAAAAGACAGAGTGAAAAGTTTACCTAACAAAAACTCGGTCTATAACAGTGTTAAGGATAGCAGGAAAACTTCACGTGGAATACAAATTATTTGATATTTCTGACTATCCATATACATATACATACATACTTATTCCCTTCCCCTTCTCGAAAAAATATCAAATAATTTATAATTTGTATTCCACGTGAAGTTTCCCAAAAAGGGGAAGGATTACCCTTTCCCTTTTTGGAAAACTTCATGTGGAATACGAATTATTTGATATTTATGTCTATCTATATTCATACATATTTATTACCTTCCCCTTCTCGAAAAAATATTAAATAATTTGTATTACACATGAAGTTTCCAAAAAAGGGAAAGGGTAACCCCTGTTTTTTGGATTTTTCTCTATAAATTCTTAGTAAAAATTTTTTAGTAAAAAGATCTAAAACCTTGTGTAAAGTATTTCCAAGCCGTCAAGTTACGGAAATGTGACCTGGCAACATGGTCCATCCACCGCTCTATCTAAAATTTGGGACCATCTGATATCTAGATATAATTGTCGAAAATTTAAAGAAAATTGCGGATTTTTAGTACTTTTAATTACAATTTTCTCTTTCAAAAGTGCATGATCCAAGAATTTCTTTCTTTTAAAAGGTTCTATAGCAATAGGGCATTCTAATAAAAAAAATCGTTGCAAAATTCCGAGGGTTGCGAACCTTACCGGACCCCTTCATTGTGTCCATTAGTATTTTGCGACACAATTATATAACGATATTGAAGAAACTTACCTTTAACCAAACATAGCACCACCTATGCGAAATACTTATTTTTTCCTTGAAATTCGCTAAAACTAAGCATAAGTGGTAACCTAATGCAAATAAACAAATCCTCCATTCACATAACCTAAAATAATTTACCACGTCGTCCCTACTCTAAAAACTTTTGACCCGTTAGCTATACTAGCGCCATCAATTTTCCACCTTTCGACGGTCACTTATATCTAGTCTCCATGGGACTATTGTTAAAGTTTCCTTCTATCATAGATGTACGATGACATTTTTATGAAGGATTAATTTATTTATAGAACTTTTATATCATAGGCGTACGATACAATTTTGAAGGGGATTAATCTATTTGAGAAAATTTCCATCTACCATGGGAGTAAGAGAAAATTTTCAATAGGAGTTAGTTTATTTGTGAAAATTTCACACCTCTACTTTTTAACCAATAAGATGCCTTATTTTTGACTGTTGTGGTGTGAAATTTTCTTACCGAATGCCACGCAAGCTTAAATTATTCCTGGAAATTTTCTTTCGGGCACGAATATTGAAAATGTCCGGAAATAATTTAAGCTCTTGTGATATTATAAGTGAGAATTTTTATAGCATGAGCGTACTATTACATTTTTTAAATATTCCTCTATATTTTTTTGGAAAATTGTGAATGCGCTAGTTGTTAATTATATTATCGAGATAACATGATGTACGGTTTTTCCTAGAAAATGTTTGAGAAGTTTTGGCATTTAGCAGTGAAAAAACCAAATACGAAAAACAATTTCATCATCAACCATTGAACTTAGTCCGTATTTGAGTTCGTAAAAGTAGTGGAAACTTGTTAATAACGCCAGCAAGTGTGCATTCATAGAATTAAAGATTTTGTACATTTCCAAAAATTTGTTTAATAATTAAAAATAAAAATCAATTTTCAATCTTTAGCTTCAGTTGCCTATAGTTCGTCAACTAAAGGAGTAAAACCCACATTTCATAAAAAGTACTATCATTATTTTCACCCCTTTTATCATCTCCCAAGTTTCTGGTACGGACTTTTAGAACACCCTGCTTAAAAAAATGCATCAAAATTCATACACAAATAATAAAATGTAATTAAATACAATAAACATTTATTGCCAATTATTATTACAAAAAGTTAAGCTACCTGTATGAAAAAATGCATCAACAATAAAATGTAATTAAAAACAATATACATTTATTGCCAATTATTATTACAAAAAGTTAAGCTACTTTGAGGATATGGAGAAACTTCATAAAATTCTGGTGGCCTGGAATCTATTCTCCATAGGCCGACTTGGGAAGGAAGACTGGGATTATTGAAGAAAAACGATCTATTCAAATGCGCTTGACTTACATGCTGGAAATTTTGAGTACGAGAATCTCTGCAATTATTATTTTGAATTGGCCATCGAAGCTCCATATTATTGTTTTTCTGAAGTTGTGTTAAATAATGTTGTCGTTGACTCAATACACTATTAGAAACGATAGTGGAAGGATTGATATCGAAGTAGTTTCTCATTTGATTATTGTTTTGAAATAATGATCCTTTTCCCGATATACCTTGAGACGAATTCAACGGAATATTGTTTAATCTTCTGGTATTCTGCCTATATGACTTATTAAAACGAGAAGTTTCTAAAGCTGTTTCAGGTGAAGTAGTTTCTATTGAGTTCTTAATATAATGAGGTATGGGTTCATCAATACCTAAGAGATCCAATAAAATGTGTGCAAAATGTTGAGAATTTCTTGTTAAAACATCATAAGATTCTTTGGTCCATCCTTTAGATGGTAAAATGTGGTTAATGTAGAGGTCCATTTGTTGTTTGGAAACGTCAGTGTAGTCCAAATAAGTTATTTCCGTAGGGCTATCCGTATTTTTTTGAACAACGATTCCATTTTTACAAAAACTGTATTCAAAACTGAACGCTAGTATGCTCAGGTCCCACGAAGGAGTTTTATTACAGACTTTGTACGCCAAAAGTAACACAGAACTCATATTCACTGATACTCAAAAATTAATATTTAACACTACCGTTCAAGTCAAGTATTGAACACTGTGAGATTCAGTTTCAGTAAGCTGTTACTTTCTGTATTCGCTTGACTAATAGTACAGTAAATGTAGTTTTTTTTTTATTTTCATAAAAATATCTACAGTCAATAGTTCAATAAGGAACAGAAAAATGAATTTCATGCAGACCAGCGCTAGCCATAGCCCGATAGATTTACCGGATGCAAGTGCTTTTGATAAACATAACTAATGGTATTTTTTTATAGTCTCTGATCAATTAAATCAACTAGTAACTTTTTTATTGCAAAAATTACTACAATGAAAAAAAATCTGAGATATAGCCAACAACAAACAAGTTAGAAATCGCAAATATGTTCAGAAGATGATATGCCTGATATATAGCCCATTTAGTCTACTCGAAACCAAAGCGACTCATGTGAAATTTTGTTTGAACTGAAACTTATTAGAAATAAAATTATGTCTCTCAAACCATACTCCTTTCCCGGATAAGACGGTATAACTGCAATTTTATTAAAAAATTGTTCTGCTTCAATGAACTTGCCATTATCTATTATAATGCAAACATCCTTTTCAACTGGATACCTCCCCAAGTTATGGAAAACATCCAGTGTAACTCCGATATTTAAAAAAGGAGATGAGCTGAATCCCGACAACTATAAGCCGATAAGTTTAACGTCTATCCCTGTTAAAATTATGGAATCTATCATACGCGAATCTTTGGTGAACTTTCTGATTGGACATGATAGAATCCCAACCTCTCAACACGGTTTATGTGTGTAAGTGATTGGTCTCTAGCTCTAGACAATAAACAACCGGTGGACATTATATATTTAGACTTTTCCAAAGCGTTCGATCGAGTCCCTTATAAACGTCTACTATTAATTTAAACTCAAGCATAACGGAGCTAGGGGCAATTTGCTTAATTGGATTGAAGCTTTCTTGACTAGGCCGAAGTTTTGTGTACGGATTAGTGATTCTTCCTCTGCAATGCAGTGTGCTTAGTGGGGTTCCACAAGGATCAGTTTTGGGACCAGATCTGTTTTTAATGTACGTAGCAGTTCTGCCATTCCACTTTGAAAGCAACATTTCGCTCTTTGCTGAAGACACCTAATTATATGCAATCCTATACCTAGATGAATACCATCAACTGCAAGGTGATTCAAACCAAGTGGCTTTTACTGTCAAGTGCATCGAAGTGTTCAGTGCTTTATCTTGGTAAAAATAATCCAAGGAATGGGTATGTACTTTCTAGTATGAATTTAGAAACTGTTCCTCGCAAAGAGACCTAGGCCTACTCGTTACAGAAACTTTATCGTGGTCTCAACATATTGAGTGCATCTGTAAGTAGTAAAGCTAAAAGTTCACTTTACCTTCTGTCTAAGACATTTTGTAAGATTTTTAATACCTAAGTGAGACCAACCTTGGAGTTTGCTGGTCCTGTGTGGAATACCGACTGGGTTCAAGATTACAACCGTCTTGAATCGGTGCAGAGATGGGCAACAAGAATTCCATATGGACTACGACGTCCTTCTTACGAAGAACGTCGCACGGTACACGTACACCAAAACCGATTCATCGGCCGATTTCGGGTCGGAGCTGTTCGGACGAGTGCCTCGGACGTTCGTCTGCATACACTGCAGTCGATAACAGACGTTGTCGGTTAAACTATGTAGTCAGTTAACAGTGCAGCATACAGAGTGAAGACGTGTTTTTTTAAAATGGAGGATTTTGAAGAAATGTATTTATTAGAAAATACTTACCGCAATTACATACGTCGAAGTCGATGTCGGCGAGTTGAAGAGTTAAAACGATGAGCTTGTGTTACAGGTACACGAACAGGATTAGTGTTTGATGTGGTATGTTGTTGCGTCGTAGAATTTTCAGAGTGGCTCGAATTAGCAGTTCTTGGCCGCGAATCAGGTGAATGCTCAGATTGCGGTATTAATTGTAACTGTGATTCTGATAACACCTCGGAAAACTGAGATGATTCTGTATCATCTAGATGTTCTTGGCTGGGGCTTCTTAATTCAGGCAAATTTCCACTTAATGGTTTAGGGGCGATTTGTTTCGACAGGAATAATAACATATCATAATATGCCCATGAAGATGATTTGTGATCTGCCGCAGCGCCAGATTTACCTGGTTGAGTACATTTGTTATATTCTTTGCGAAATTGGTCTCTCAAGTTAGACCATTTTTTTTATGTCTGCTACTGGTATATCCATTTCTGAAGCAATTTCGTCCCATAGCCGTTTCGCAATATCTCGATTATTGTAAGTTTTCGAATGTTTGTCCCACAATGGTGGCCTATTATAAGCACAAGTAATTAATTTTTCAGTATCCATCCTTCATAAAAACGACTCGAACGTAGAGACCGGGCAGAACTGACAAAAATCCAAACAAGTTCGGACTCGCCGGTTAATCGTTCGTTCTCGGGCGTCATCGGGCGAGGTCGGTTGTAGCAGTGTTTGCGCTTTCAAACTTGTACATAGGTTTGGTTTCATCGGCTGACGACGTCTGAGCATTCTTCGGCCGATGACGGATTTGGTGTACGCGTACCGTAAGATTGATAAACTGTTCGGCATTCGGGGATAGAGGGTTTCGCGGCGATTTATTTATAGTCTACAGAGCTTTAAATAATAAGTTTGGTTGTGACGTCATATATTTTTTCTCTGAATACCGATACCAGGCTTCGAGGACATCGCTTCGAATTACAAAAAAACAACAATTTCGAACTAAATGCCGCGAAGGTTTTCTATCAAATCGAGTGTTTAACATTTGGAACTCTCTCCCATCAAACGTTGTAAACGTTTCAACAGTAAAGAGTTATTCAGCGTAGCTTTGCGTCTAATGTCATAACACAAAATACCTTGTTTGTGAAATTCTTATTTTGCCTCATTTAATAACATGCGCCATTGTTTGGTCCAATTATTAATTTTATCAATAGAAGTTTGCAGGCTAGCCGCTGCTTCGTTATTATATTTGCCTGCATCCATTATAAAAGTATCGTCAGTAAATAATGCTATCGTATTGTGAAGTAATTCAGAGATATCATTAGAATAGACGTCAAAAAATAATAGCTCAATACTATTAAACGCTTTACAAAATTAGAAAAATAAATTTCCAAAGAGCAGACCGTCCACTAAGAAGCAACTACTACTTCTCGGGCTATATGCCCCGACAGACATTGAATTACACTTCTAAAGTAAACGGGTTGGTATATCAGTTATAAGATAGAACCAACCATTCTGGTTTGCGATTAGAAGGAATAACATCACTTGTGGACCGGTTTCGGCGTATTGCGCCTCATCAGCACAAGGTAGATGCCATTCGTCCAGAAGCTCTGAGAGCATAATCCTGGACTAGAGACTACGTTGATACCACACCAATACATTAGCCTCAGTTAAGGAAATGCTAAGAGTGCGATATCAGCGACATCTCTACATTTCTGGACGAATGGCATCTACCTTGTGCTGATGTGGCGCAATACGCCGAAACCGGTCCACAAGTGATGTTATTCCTTCTAATCGCAAACCAGAATGGTTGGTTCTATCTTAACAGATATACCAACCCCGTTTACTTTAGTAGTGTAATTCAATGTCTGTCGGGGCATATAGCCCGAGAAGTAGTTGTTGCTTCTCAGTGGACGGTCTGCTCTTTGGAAATTAATTTTTCTAATTTTGTAAAGCGTTTAATAGTATTGAACTATTATTTTTTGACGTCTATATATCACGCTTTACTAATATGACAATTATTTACAGTTAACTGCAATTACGTAAATCATTAGAATATGTCAGATAAAGTACTGGGCCTAATACACTGCCTTGTGGAACACCTACTCTGACTTCTTTAAGTTTCGAGTAAGCATATTCCTGCTTTACTCTGAAGGCTTTACTTCTTATAAAATATTTTGGGAGCTTCAAAAATGGTTTAGGTGAGAACGTGCTCAATTTATAATTCAATCCTTTTTGCCTCACCTCATAGAAAGTATGTACGACGTCGAGGAAGACTTCAGAACCATCTTTTTCGATAATACCTGTAATCCTATGGACTTGATATATTGTTGAATGATGTTCCCTTGGATTATTTTCTTGTTGTCTATAATTGCTTTTAGCAACGAAAATGGTCTGTGAGACGATACCTCATTCAGTGGTATCCAAAGGCTTAGGACTGAACACCACTTCTGCTACTTTCCATATTGTAGGCATGTGTTTCAATCTAAATGATGCGTAAATGAGGTGGGTGAATTTTATTATTGCTTCGCGATGCAGGTCTTTTAGAATTTCCCCCGTCATTGAATCAAAGCCTGGGCCTTTTTTGCATCCATATTTCCTTCGATTTTTGTTATAATATCTGTCGGTGTTGTATATCTCATTTCACTTTTATACTGATTAAAAACATTCCAGTTAAGTAAGGTTTCGACCTCGTTCAGCTGGAAGGTTTTTTTCAAAGTATTCCACTTTTAGCTGTTCGTTGAATAGTTCTTTTACACATACCATCTGCATTCTTGATTGGTGGATTCTGTGGGTTATGTAGTTTCAGTTATTTCGAGGCTTTCCAAAATGAATAGACAGTATAACCATCAGAATCCACTTAGGAACTAGCCAATAGATTGATATACAACTTTTTGGAGTTTTTTTTCAACTGCTGTGTTGCGCAATTTAGTACGGTTGTTTCGTCTGCAGAGAATCTTGTCCGATGCCAAACTCTTCGGAGATGAGTGCTTTGATTTCTTTGGTTCTAGAAATAATATTAGGAGTATTATCCCACGCAGCCTCCTGGATAGATAACAAATAATTCTGCAAATAATAATGCTCCCTTCAAGTTGTACTTTTTATAAAATTGTATAAAATAAGCGTTTTCTATGTACAATAAAGCCATTCGGTGCGAAAAAAGTACATTACGTGGAAAGTTTTCGGAAGCTTTGGAAATTTGTGTATGCAGTAATTTTGATAGGCTCTTTCCAAATTTCTACTTCTTCTTTGCCGATCGCGTCCCCATATTGGAAATAGTATCTTGACAAATGTCCCTTTGCAACTCATTTTACGTTGAAATTGGATATATATTTGATTAAACCAGAGACATTTCCCCAAAATTCATAAAATTGTAAAATGAATAGTTGAGCGTTTTTGTTATTGTGGTATCCCCAGTAGGGACGAGGTACATATACACCAAGTCGCATTTTTTGTCTATCAATGAAAAATATTCTACTACGTGCTGGAAGTCGGCCTTTCGCGGCCTGGTGACATAGCTGGAGTATTATGTCTCAATCATCATCATCATCATCATACTCCGGAAAAACCCAGATTTTAACGAGATTGTACAGGTATCTAAAAACCCAATGCTGATCCAGAGATCATTGATAAAGCTGGAGAACCCTTCATTCTTGCATTGTATGGTTAGAGTGGTGTGAAAAGTAAGTCGTTAAGAAATTACATACAGATTGCGAAAATCCCTTCCTTATAATACGACAAGGAAAATATGAGCAAAACTAAATGAAAGAGAGGGAAGACTTGTTAGCCCAGCGATCAGTCCCCTCTACCAAAACAGCTGGGCGTGTATTCAGTACCCTTTTGCGTGTGTTCATCGCCCCACTAGTTCAACCGCTGTTGCCAGAAGCTCAGATTAATTTGTAAAAATGATATTTTTGTCACGTTATTGTTAACTTTTTTTCGAGCTCATACACTATTAGGTAAAATTAAACACCTTCATCCGGCAACAGTGTCCTTCACATAGAGAACTCACATTTAAACTTATGTGATCTCTTCGCTACAAATATTTCACACGTTGGTAGCGCACGCCGTTGTATTTGAAAATAAAACATTTTACAATGACCACATTGAAATACGAAACCTGCGAAGAAGTGCAAATTATAAAATGGTATTTTGGAGGTCATTCGGCTGATGCAATAGTTAATTTCTTCATTGTGGCATTTGAAAATCGCCCAGTTCCTTCACGAACAACAATTTTGAACATAGTTAATAATTTCGAGAAATATGGATGTGCTTCATACTGTAGAAAATGCCATGCGCCGGAAGATCCAATCGAACGTCCGATGAACGACGAAAGGCAAACTAGAGAATTGAATGTTTGTGTAGCGGTCGAAACAGGACAGCCATGTTCTTCAAGACAAATTGCTGAAGAGGTCAACATGGATAAGAGAACTGTACAGAATATTTTAAAACGGAATGGGTACCATTGTTACAAGGTTCAGACAACGCAGGAAATTTTTCCCGAGGACAATATCAGACGAATGGATTTCTGTGAAGAAATGATGGAACGTCAAAATGCTGACGAGAACTTCTTAAAAAATATTTTATTTACGGATGAGTCACCCCTTTCATTACATCAAAAACACAATCCATCCGTCACAGATATTGGTCTCGGAAAAAAAAATATTTAAGCATTCCAATCCGAACACAGTATCCGCAGAAGCTAAATGTTTGGACGGGTATTTTAGGTGACCACATTATAGGTCCTTTTTTTATTGAGGGGAACTTAAATTCCGCCAAATATTTAGACTTATTACAAAATCATGTAATTTCTGCAGTTCTCCTTATACCCGATGTTGATCTCAACAGAATTTGGTTTCAACAAGATGGTTGTCTAGTCCATAATTCAAGTATAGTAATGGAATTTTTAATGTTTACATTCCGCGACAGAATTATTAGTACTAATGGTACAATTAAATGGCCTCCAAGATCACATGAACTAGCTCCAAATGATTTTTTTCTTTGGGGATTTTTGAAAAGTAGCATTTATCAACATGAAGTTGAAAGAGCTAATAATTTAAATGAGTTGAGGGTGAAAATACAGCACGTTTGTGCCAGCATTACGCCAAATAATCTAAGAGATATGAGATCAAATCTTTATGACAGATTTGGTTATTGCCTGGCACAGCAAGGTAGTTTATTTGAGCACTTAATTCATTAAACTTATGTTTACCTTTAGAACGGATTTTCAGTTTATTTTTTTCAAGAAGTTCATATTTTATGTTTAGAATAAGTACTTATTCAATTTTTTAAATTTAATTTATTAATGGAATGGATCTTTAGTTTTTTATACCCAATTACTTTATTATTTTTATCTCAAGAAAAAATGTTTTATTTTCAAGTTACAATGGCTAAAATAATATCCTATTGTAGTTAGAAATTAATTGTCAACTCGGTCAGAAACGATCAAGTTGACAAAAATGAATTTTAAGATGTACAGGTTACGTAATAACGAGTGTATTTTTTTATTTCTTCAACAACCTCACTCTTTCCATGTTGGGAAAGTACTGAACCACAGTGAACCTGTGAGCCTACTCACAGAGTGGGGAAAGTCAGTCTCTGCTACAGCGTTGCCAGTTTAGAATGTTTGGTACTTTCTAAGTAATAAATAACTCATTTTGCATTTGACACTCAACACCATATATAACGGTGTATTTAGTGGGAGAACATCGAGATTTGTAATATTATTGACTTTTGAAAAATAAGTGAGATCAACACAAATAAGAATAAAATAATGGAGTTCAAGAAAAAATTTGGACAAATTACAATCTGCAATAAATAAAATCCGTACACTGCTTTCGATTTAAGAATTATTGGTATTTAACATTGTTGCCGTTTGAAATGCCGTTGAAAATTTTAAAACAACGATAGACAAAAATTAGGAATAATATTTACAGATGGGTACATTTGGCAACACAACAGTTAAAATAAATAAGAGGGGACTGAATACACGCCCAACTGTATTGCTAGAGGGGACTGATAGCTGGGCTAACAAGTCTTCTCTATCTTTCACGTAGTTTTGCTCATATTTTCCTTGTCGTCGCATTGTAAGAAAGGGATTCTCGCAATCTGTATATGAAAGCTCCACTAAATCAGCAAATGGAAATTGATTCAATTTTGCATTGCTATCAACGACAGAAGCAGTAGCACGACAACATTTGCTCCAAATCAAGTTCAGCAGTTGTATGAAGTTGAAGATGCAGAGCGTTGCGTATAAAAAAACAAGAATACTATCTCCACGCTAGAGCCTCTTGCTCCAGAAACTTTGTTAAAACTTTTTCTTGCAAATGAATGGCAAAAAGGCTGGATAAAAGTGTCCCGTTATATGGACATGTTGGAATGGTGTCTGTAATAATTCACAACTTCCACCACAAGATAGCGATGAAGAGGAAGAACTGGAGACTGGCCTCATTGAAACGTGATGCCATCGAGGAAGAAGAAGTATATAATGAAGCTGATAATCCCATCGTGGATGATCAGGAAGAATTTGAGACGTTTCGATCGGTACTGAATACGATGAACTTGCAATACCTGGTCCATTAAGGCGAGCGAAGCGATGGAGAATGTGCTTAATATTGGAATAGTGCATTCTATGTGGATTGGGTCTACTGGAGGTACCATAATAACAGACACGCGCCACTTACTATACCTCGCGGTGATCTGGAAATAGGTTTTTTGGTCAAAAGGCGTGTTGGAGTAGTCTTTGCGACGTTCTTACGCAGAGAAGCTATCTACTTATTTAGAATAAAGCCCACTGCATGAATCATAGGAAATTATCTCTAGCGACATTTACTAGATCACTACTTTTATCGCAAGATGAGTCCAGAAACTGTTCCAAGGCACAATTTTTCAATATAGTGGCGCGAGTGGCAAAGATAAGAGGTGTTAAGGTTTTCGAGAAATGCAAGTGAAAATCTATGAAACCACTTATTTTCAAAACTCCCGGAAAACTTTTCAGGTAAAACTACTGAATAACTTGGTCTACTTAAAAAAAGTTTAAGTTAACTGGACTATTCTGAAAATATGCTGGCTATGTATAATATGAGAATGTAAATATATTAAATCAATTATATCCCAAGTATATATTCGTAATATTGTTTATCTACAGTTAATCAAATTATTGTCTAGTCATTCCATAAACAATTTTATCTAATTAACAAACGGAATCATTGTTTACAATTCTTTGCGGTAAATAACCATACTGAGAATAAATAAATGAAATAAGAAAAAATTTTAATATACCACGTTTTTAAAACGAACTAAAAATCGAAAAATTATTATAACTAAAAACTTGTGGCGCATTTTTTGTTTTATTTTATTACATATTATGTGAATGGATTAATTTTTCATTGATAGCTAGTTTCTACATTTTTATAGAACTGTAACATGCTCCCCACGTTTTTGGTGGCAAGAGAAATTATTATTTACTTTCTAGTTCATTATAAAAACGTGGTATATTAAAATGAATTTTTAATCCATTTATTTTTCACTTTTTAGTTCGATTTACTTTCAGTTGTGTTTACGGATTCGAACCCTATGCCCAGAAAACATAATTTTCGGGATCCGAAGCTCTATACCGCTTCTGCTATCAAGACATAATAATTTATGTTGTATATAGACCGTATGATTTATGTCAAAACTAAAAAAAGAGTCGTTTTATCAATAATTCTCCATTTTTTTTTTAATTCTTACCACATTTTCTTTTATTGTCATCCAATTCTGAATTATGTTAAAAAATTTCAAGTCTCATACCTATCGGGAAATAAGTTAAAAATCATGTACAAAGTTCCACCCGGACAAGAAAGCGAGTTAATAGAAACGGGGTAATAATAATAAAAATAAAAGATTTGTCTACATGCGAAAGCGTTTAGTTAAACCTATCATACGCCAACTATTTTAAACAATGGTTTGAGGCGTCGTTAATTCGGAATTTGCCAAAAACGGACGAAGCAGCGTAATTGTTATGGATAATGCTCCGTATAATTTTCGTGAATATAGTTTTCGAAATAAACCCGAAATTGAATATTGGTTGCTCGAAAAATATATGTTCTTTGATGACTCCTAGCTGCTTGAATGTGTTTATGTATACATAGGGCAATACCAGGGTATGAGCACTCTATGCATGCGATGGTAGTGCCACCTGAAGAGTATGTCGAGTTACTAAAATTTCGGATTTAATGAGAACTGCAACGCCATTGGACAAGTTCTAGATATTTGCGCATGTGTCACATTGTCGTTTTACGCTATTTCATGGTTTACGTGTTTCTATTTTGTTGTAGAAGTGTGAATTACCTAGTTAATATTATTTACCATGAATCATTATCGAAAAAAACAAATTCCAAGTTCATTGTGAAGGAATGTTATGTGTGGTGCACTCGGTAAGTTTTATTCCAATGGAAGAGTGTGTGTGTGTGTGTGTGTGTGAAGAGTGACAACTTACTAAAGTCTTTTTTTCTTTATACTTCCAATCGAGGAAGAGCAGCTTTCAATTTGTATGGAAAGAAGTGGAAACATTTATTTGGATTTTAAAAGGTTAGCGTTAAAAGGTAGCGAATTGAAAATGTTTAGTCATAATCTCCTCAAGATTCACTACATTGTCCCTGTAAACTACCCTTTGTTTGGGCAGTAATCTTCTTTTCCGGCTGTTAGCAAAGATCACAACCCTGTCAAAGATGCTAGAGTTTACTCGACAGGCTCTCAAGGAGGCACCACCCGTACAATTAATTCGCTATAGGAAGCGCCACGGGTCAGGTGCATATCTATAAGTAGGTTATCTATGGGCAATACGACAAATATAAGATTGAGGGGGCAGCTGCAAAGTGCGACGTTGCCGTATCGAAATGGTATGGAATCAGGTGAAGCACAGTGTTCCAACAAACAACTCACTTCAAGACCCTACATGTTCGTTGATAGATGACGCGACTTAAGTTTCTTTATTGAAAAACTTTATTTTTAAAAAACAATTTATTACTTTAAGCACAAACAAAAACAAACTATTCGTGGATTCAAATATAATTTTAATGTTACGACAATGAATATAAAAATCAGACTGATGAAATGTAATAAAAACATATAAAGAAATATTGTGTAAATTGTCAAATAGCAAAATAAGCATTTCTCCTTTTACTCATATCCGGGTGTTGGGTTCAATTATTATAACATAGATAGTTATAAGGGTCAATGGCCATAACTCCTCCCTTCTAAGATTCTGGCATGTTTCATGGAGTGAAAAATGCCCTAGGACTTGCCTCCGGTTTCTCTTCTAATTTTACTTCTTCTGTCGGTACATCTTCTTTGGTGGGTGGATTACTTCTCTTGATTTTTCTTTTTACGATATGGCTAACTACTATCCAAAGAATACTAACTACTACTAAAATATAAATTACTATATTACTATAATTAATAGAAGTCTTTTGTAAATGTTTTAACACTATAGGTTGGATTTCACTTTGTTTATTAAGAAGTTTGTGAATTTTATCTAAGGGAACTGTTTCCAAAGAGATCTCTGGAACGTCTTCTTCTTTTTCATTATAGGTAACTCTCAATTCGGGAAGTAGTAACGGCTGGCCTCGTGAAATCAGTTGTTGATTGATATACTGTTGTTTTTCTACCAGAAATTTACACTGATATGGAACAGATATCAAAAAATTTCCCTTCAGAGTGGAAAAATCGGTACTTGTACATATTGTTTTAATTTTAGTTTGGTTAGCGAAAATGGCTATATAATGTGACTCATCAATTGCCTGGATTACATTTTTCGAAATTTTGATAGGAATACTTTAGCAGTTTTTTGGATTTGACTGAAGCTGAAGTAACTGGAAAATGCAATCTTCTTCTTCGGCTCCTACAGACAGACTTCCATCGGGACTATAATAGTTTGGCTTTAGGTCTAGGCAGGGCAACGAGTGATATTGGTAATAATTTTCGTTCATGGTCAGAAAGGTGTTGCGAGGTATGATAGTTGTGTGGTTTGTTGTAGGGATAGAAAAAAGATGATAATATGAAAAGGTTTCAGGATAAACAATAGGAAAGTGAATAGCGAAAACGATTTTTGTATCATAGTAGTAGGCTTCAATTTTTAAAATTTCATAATATCTATGCGTGTCATTGCTTATATTTGGAAAAATTATTTCTATTATAGAGTGATACTTTAAAACTGTATTAATTATAGAATCCATTTCATTTGTATCTACTATACTATTGTGTAAAACTCCTAATCTAGCAAAAGTTACAGCATTTTCTATCTGACTTAAGAGATGTACAATAATATTTAAGTTTACATTTAATTGATCTAAAACATTTCGAGTTTGCATGTAATCGTTAAATTGAAATATAAATGTACTGAGTGAATTACGTATTGTCTGTATTCCAGAAAATATTGTTTCTTGATTGCTCTGTATAAGTGATACTGTATCATTAAAATTTCCAATAATGTCAGTTGTAAGTGAAATTTGCTGATTAAGTTTTTGCACGATTTCTTTTTCATTATTTTGTAAGTCAAATATTGCTTGATCATAGTACGTTGCGTCATTTGCATCAAGATTACCTGAGATACTCTTAATTACTGAATCTAATCCATTATTGAGACCTCTTTTTACTCTAGATAATGGCATTAGAGAATGGAATTTTTGTTCAGCCGATCTTACTTGATAAAGAAGGGCACGATCAAAATAATCGAGCTCTTGAAAATAAGGGTGGCTAAGCCCTGATTGCATCGCTAATGATACGTTATTATATGCATTTTTTAAAGTTTCAATTTCTTTACCTATAGGAGATAAATCGTAATAATGAAGAAAGGTGTGAACACTTGCTTTTAATTTTGCTGTGCCTAATTTATACGGAAGGATGCCAGGATTATTATTTAAGTTAGTGATCAGGATCTCTTGACCCTTTACTACTGGAAGGAATAGGACTGGAAGGACTAGTAGCGCCCTGTTACAATTTTTTCTGATTAGCTTTTGGTCTTTTAAGATTTTGCTTATGTAAAAGTTTATTTTTATTTGTTTTTAATTTTATCCCCTTGTCAGAGAGGGTTGTTGTTTTATAAAATTTTGGGTTAAGTTTGTTCCTAATTTGTGTTGTATTCTTTTTATATATGTCAGTGCCAGGTTCGTACTGTAATGGGTCATGTCGGTTTTGATTGTGGTAGGTTATGGTCGCCTCTTTTTGGGAAGTCAATGTCTCATTTAATTTTTTGTAAATTTCCTTCGTAACTTGTCGATGTTCTTGAACGTAGTTATTAATAAGGGTTTGATCAAGGTTCATATCAAATAATTCTTTTGAATCAAAATGTCCATTTAGTATATCGATTGGCTTTTGTTTCGTTACAGAGTGTATCGAATTATTATAGCCTAAAATAGCATAGGTCATGTCATTGAGAATATTTATTTTACCGTCCTTTTTTGCTCTAATAATGCGCAAATGCTCGATAATAGTAGAGTGAAAACGTTCAATTGCACCTTTTGACTGTGTACTATTTGAGGTAACATAGTGGGTTTTTACTTTATGGATATCTAGGAATTCTTGCACAATTGAATTTTTGAGTTCAGTGCCATTGTCCATTACAACTAAAGTCGGGACACCGTGGTGAGACATAAATGTTAAAAACGCTCTTGTCTACCCCGTAATGCCGGCAATGGATATGCTTGGCCGTATTTTGAGAATGTATCGATTATTGTTAAAAATTTTTGTCCTTGGGCAGAAAGAGTGTCGCAAAATATGATTTCGAGTGGTTTTGAGGGTGTTGGACTTATCATTAACTTCTGCTTCGGTGGGTTTCTGTCATATTTGTCTGTTTGGCAAATATCACATTTATTAATAAAGTCTGTAATGTCATTTTTCATTTTAGGCCAAAAATATGTACGTTTTATTCTTGTTTCGGTTTCAAGTATTCCACGGTGGTTATTTTTATCCTCGTGAAATAGTCTAATAGTTTCGTGTTGTTCGTCCTTGTCGGTTATGTCTGTTAATATTTCATTGCATTGTATTAGTTTATAAGCAGAATTTTTAAAAGTTGTCCGTAATATTTCTAATACCTGAGGGATGTAATCGTTACGTTGAAAATGCACACCATAAGTAAATTTTGGATTAATGTAATTTTTGAAAACATTTATAACGTCCTTTTTAAAATCTTTAATTGAAATTTGCAAATGAAGCCGTTTTTTGTTAGAAAATACCTGTTCTATTTTTGGTTTTGTGGGAGAGTGTAAAACAAAAT
Source organism: Lochmaea crataegi (assembly GCA_947563755.1). NCBI lineage: Eukaryota > Metazoa > Arthropoda > Insecta > Coleoptera > Chrysomelidae > Lochmaea > Lochmaea crataegi. The sequence continues at coordinate 35,530,918 of OX387425.1, read as the reverse complement.
TAAATATTATTTGATGGTCAAAAGAGTTAAGACATTTTTCGGAAATTTTCATACCTAAAATAGGGTCCTCTTCACTTGTGTGAACGGTGTCGTTATCGTCATCGTTTGTTATTATTGGGGGTTCGCCTACGTTTACAATTATGGATTCGTTATCTTGGTCTTCGTCTCGTTGGTTTTTGAGAACAGAATCGTCAAAGTTTTCAGTGTAAAAGTCAATTAGCTCGTTTGTATGTATTTCAACCCGAGAAAGTGCGTCTACGTTAGAATTCGCAGAGCCTTTTTTATACTCAATTTCGTAATCAAATTCTTCGAGTTTAAGCCTCCACCTTACAAGTCGAGAATTTGGTTCTTTCAGATTCATTAACCACTTAAGAGGTTTGTGATCAGAATATATTTTGAATTTTCTCCCAAACAAATATGGCCTAAAGTATTTTGTAGCCCATACAATAGCTAAAAGTTCACGTTCTATAGTGCTATAATTTTGTTCAGACTCATTGAGAGTCCTGGAAGCATAAGCCACAGGCTTTTCTGTTCCAGATGATATTTGCGATAATACTGCCCCTAAGGCAAAACCGCTAGCGTCTGTTAGTAAGTAAATTTTTACAAGTTTCAAAACATCTAATAAATTCAGCAGTATGTTCGATTTTCGCTCCTTTTTTTAAACAGGATGTCAAAGGTTTTGTCAGTCGGGCAAAGTCTTTTATAAATCGTCTATAATAACCAAGTAGACCTAAAAATGATTTTATATCTCTGGTTGTTTTAGGTATTGGGTAACGTTGTATTGCATAAATTTTATCTGGATTTGGTTTTATTCCGTTAGGTGTTACTAAGTGTCCAAGATAAGCAACTTCCTTGTTCAGGAATTCGCATTTGTCGATTTGAATTTTAAAATTTGTTTCAAATACTCTGTCTAAATTTGTAATATGTTCTTGTAGGGATGTCGAGAAAACTATTATGTCGTCTAAGTAAACTAAACATATTTCGTTTTGTAAACCCCTCATAATATTGTCGGCAATGTCAGATTGGTCATGTGTTTCGTCTGGTTGGATGTCAATGTGAAATAAGTCAAAGCAATTATATTCAAAGGGTGTAGCTTGTATTGGCTTAGATAAAGAAAAAATAATTTCGTCATTTGTATTGTTACGAATTTCTACCAAAGCTGTACCATTATTTGCGTGCGATAAAAAAGATGGAATTTCACAGTTTTTTATTATTTGGTTGGAAATGAGAATGTCCCCTTCTGTTTGAGAAACAGGTACTTTTGCCAAAATACAAGTGAAAGGATCAATTTTTCTTTTGAAGATAGTGGAATTACTTTCTAGATAATGAATGGGTAAAGTAGTTTCGGGAGTAATTAACTGTGAGTTAACAAAATCTAAGTGTGCTTTTAATAATTTAATATTATCAAGTCCTATAAGACCATCAAAAATCTCATGAAAATTAAAAAGATGAAACTTAAAATTATCATTTTTATTAAATTCAGAAAATATTGGAATAATTGCACAATTTTGTTGACTTGATGTCTGAAATGCTGATGAAACAGTAAAAGGTTCTCTAAAAATTTTATTTTTAAAAAATTTTTCAGCCAGTTCCGGTTTCAGAAAAGATTTTGTTGCGCCGGTATCTATAAGTAGTTTAATAGGGGGATTGGAGATTTGAATGTAAGGTAATTCTTTTTTGTCTGTGGAAATATTAAGTTCTATTAAGTCATTTCGTATGCAATTTGAGTTTCCTGAAAATTTTCAGAATTGTCTTCGTTTACATATTCAAAATTTTCGTCGTAATTTGTTTCGTCAAAGTTTGAATTATCATTTTCTATTTGTTCAGAAGAAGTTTCTGCGTTAAATAACTCTTCAGAATGGAAATTAGGTTTCTGGTTGAAATTTCGGAAATTATTGGTGTTTCGGAATTGAGGTGTTGTGTTTCTTGTTGAAACAGACATAGGTACGGGTCTAGGCTGAACATTATGTGGATTTGGTTTCCAAACATTTGGAGGTTTACCAAAATCTTGTGAATTTGTTGGATATCTAGGATTTGGTGGATTTGGGTTACGTTGAATTTGTATTGGTCCTCTGGGAAATTGAGGTGAAAAATTATTTGTCATTTGAGACAATCTTGGTTGAAAATGTTGTTGGGGTGTTTGTTGAAAATTCTGTTGGGGTGTTTGTTGAAAGTTTCGTTAGGGTGTTTGTTGAAAATGTTGAAATTGGCGTGGGATATTGGGTTGGTTAGGATATTTCCGAACAGCATTATTAAAATTAACATAACCAAAATTTTGATTTTTCTGATAGTATTTAATATTATCCTCCTCTCTAATAAATTGAATCGCTTGTTCTAATGTATTGGGTCTCATGGCACGAATAATAGGCCCTAATGGTTCCTTTAAACCAGCTAAAAATGACTTAAGCGCCTGTTTAATGAAAAAATTTCTTTTTGACTCACGTTCTGCATTTTCATAGTGTAAATCTATGTAATTACAAATTGAATTGAGCAAACTTAAAATTCTTTCCTGAAATACGTAAGGAGACTCACCATTACGTTGTCTTATATTAACTAAATCTTGATTCAAACAATTCTCGTCTCTATGATCACCAAAATTTAAAATTAAAGCATTTTTTATATCATTCCAAGTTTTAGCGCCAGTTATAGCAACTATTTCCTCGGCTTTACCTTCTAATTTATTTAATATGCCATTAAGAAGTAATGTATTTTGAAAACTACCGATGTTTTCACTATCTAAATAGTGACGTAAAATTGATTCAGAAGCATTTATGAAACGTTGCAATTTATTAATGTTCCCATCAAAATTTGGGATAATTGACAAATTTTTAATGTCTAAAACTGGAGGTGCCATTATAGTTAAATGGTTAAAATTATTAATTAAATCTAACTCTTCACAATTGTCGATTTCGCTTAAGGATTCGTCGTTAGAAGAGGAGTCTGACATAAAAAAATTCTTACCACTTACCACATATATGTGCTCTTTTTATTGCTAGACCTTTTCTATTATCCGTCCTTGGCTTCCTTGATGGATTCCTTGGGAACTGGAACTTGAAGTTGATTCTGGTTTTCGTCCAAAGAGTTGAAACTCACGGTTTTTCTACGATAGATTTCCTGACGAAAATCCTACTGACTGCGCCACTTAAGTTTCTTTATTGAAAAACTTTATTTTTAAAAAACAATTTATTACTTTAAGCACAAACAAAAACAAACTATTCGTGGATTCAAATATAATTTTAATGTTACGACAATGAATATAAAAATCAGACTGATGAAATGTAATAAAAACATATAAAGAAATATTGTGTAAATTGTCAAATAGCAAAATAAGCATTTCTCCTTTTACTCATATCCGGGTGTTGGGTTCAATTATTATAACATAGATAGTTATAAGGGTCAATGGCCATAACTCGCGTTTGAACATATCGCTGAACAAAATTGGACTAATTACGTTGCACATGCTGGGGATAAAATTGAAAAGGACATGGACGCTGATAATCTCCAAGTCAACGTTGACAAACAAAATTCTACCACATTTGACTAGGATAAGTCAAAGAAGCCTAGAATTGGGCTACATTCAAGAAGCATGGAGAATGACAGTAGTCACCTTCATTCCAAAAGCTAGAAAAACCAACACAACAAACCCAAACTCTGTTACGGTTTTATTTTACAACTTTCCTCAACAAGTAACAAATAGGATTGAGGTTCATTAAATTGTTTGAGAATACTATGAAATCAACCAAGAAAAAGCAAATACGTTTATTACTAACAACTTTTCATAACATTTGTCATCATTTTTTGTTATTTTCTCAACTCCTCTACAGGTCTTGTCTTTCCCAAGCTTCATCACCTGAGAATAAAAATAGAATTCTTAATTGAACAAAACCTAATTTTAATCTCAATACAAATCACCTTATTTTAATTTTATTAAAACTTACAAAATGTAAACACAACCAAAAAGTGTCAGCAATCAATCTGCTGTCAGAAATATCTTCTTTTACTTCCTTAAAAACCTTTACTTTAGTAGATGAAGTCATAGGATAACCACCAGCATCAGGTCGGAGGTAATACAAAAAGGGTTTTTTGTGTGTAGAAAGCAATTTTGTCCTAGAAGAACGTGCTACGCCTTTGGCGGATTTCAAATCTGAAATCTTCGGTAATGTAAGTGTTCAAAATGTTCACCATTTCGACGCAAACAAGCTTCATATCGATTTTGTAAGTCAATAAACATATTTATAAAAAGTGGTTGTAACTGCCGAAAAATATTTTGTATTCTTTCCCGTAGTTCGGCAATATTCGCCGGCGGATTTTCCGAGTGAAATATTTTGTCCTTCACTATGCCCCAAATGTATGCGTCAGGTGGCGTCAGATCAGGTGAATGAGAAGGATATTCGAAGTCTGTTCCCCGAGAAATTATTCTATTTTCCGTATGAACGAAAATAATGCTCTACCAAAAACACTTTTTCTTCCGTTGTTAGAACCATTTTTAAATCAAATTTAACTGCAGCGTACTATTAATATATCAACTAATGACAATTAAGTCAAATATGACAAATCCATATTACATAAACAACTCCACAGCACTCTCTGTTTCGGTACTGTTTATTTTGGCGGATACCGTATTAAATAGAGTTCCAGTCAGAAGTACCGAATCACTTACTAAGTGGATATATCACTTATTTTTGTTCCCCAAAGAGTTTCATTCGTATTCGAAACCGCAGTAAAGGCCACATGCCAACACATACCAGCTAAGTTACATGCTAATCTGTAATCCTATATATCTCTTGTATAAGATAAACACTTTAACAAAACTTTTAGGCCTTCATGAAGATTTTATTAACAATATTCTTAAAGATTAGCTCAAATTATAGTTGGGAGTTTTCTTCCAAGTTTAACTAAAAAACTAAATAAATGCCTGTTTGATCATCACTTTAGTATGATAGCTTAGTTAGTTACCACCTCGTGGTTGAATTGCCGGAATCAAGTTGAAAACTGGATGTAGTTTTGACTACCAGCCAAGTGGTGAAGTTTTAGGTGTAGTTTTAGAGATAGGAATAGTTTTAGGTATAGTTTTAGGGAGAATCTCATGTAAAAAGATCCCAGGGACAGCAGCTAAGTTTTTTGTTTGTTTTTGTTTGAGGATTTTATTTGGCAAATGTTGCTACAATATAACATAATAACAATATAACAATATACCAAACAATATAATAATATAATAATATAACAATATACGAATATAACAATATAACAATATAACAATATAACAATATAACAATATAACAATATAACAATATAACAATATAACACTATAACAATATAACAATATAACAATATAACAATATAACAATATAACAATATAACAATATAACAATATAACAATATAACAATATAACAATATAACAATATAACAATATAACAATATAACAATATAACAATATAACAATATAACAATATAACAATATAACAATATAACAATATAACAATATAACAATATAACAATATAACAATATAACAATATAACAATATAACAATATAACAATATAACAATATAACAATATAACAATATAACAATATAACAATATAACAATATAACAATATAACAATATAACAATATAACAATATAACAATATAACAATATAACAATACAACAATACAACAATATAACAATATAACAATACAACAATACAACAATACAACGATATAACAGTAATTAATTAAGAAATTGTTTGTCAAATAAATAATTTCTTAGAATAGTTTTAAATTTTCTCAAGTTTCTTTCATTTTTTATTGAAAATTTCAATTTGTTGAATTCAATTATTCCTTTATTAAATATAGATTTATACGCTACTGATTTTAATGAATCATTTATGTGAAAATTATTTTTGCCACGTGTATAATGATCATGAAATTCAAAATTTATTGAAATGTAATTTTTCAAATGGTCAGGAAGTAAGTTGTTTTGAATTTTATATAAAAAAATGTAAACATAATAAAAAATAAGGTTTTTTACATTTAACCACTTTAATTTTTTTAACATAAATTCAATTTTTGTATATTTATTTGCATTCAAAATTATTCTCATTGCCTTATTCTGTAAAACTTGTAATTTTTCAAAATGTTCTTCATTTGATGTAAATAGAATGGTCGAGCAGTACAAAAAATGTGGTAAAATTATTGTATTAAAAATACACTTTTCAGAGAAAAAACTTGAGTGTTGACTTATCCTTCTTAAATAGTTGATTTTTTAAGATATTTTTAAAATTATATAATCATAATAATTTCGAAATTTCAATTTGCGATCAATAAATATTCCTAAATACTTAAATGAATCTACAAATTCTAAATCAATATTATTTATGTTTACAGTATATAAATTATCATAAATTTTTGAATTTATAAGCATGCATTTTGTTTTATCAACATTTAATTTTAGTCTATTTATATTCAACCATTTTATTACAATATTGAGTTCCATATTTATGTAATTAATAGCTTCTGATATTGATTTACATTTTATGTATATTAAAGTGTCATCAGCAAACATCTGAACTTTACATTTTTCTAGAATTTTAGGTAAATCATTTATATATAAAATAAACAGTAAAGGTCCCAACTTACTACCTTGTGGTACACCAATATTTATATATATTTTTGATGAAAAATTATTTTAAATTTTAAATTTTAGTTTTTTGTGTTCTATTATCAAAGTAATTTTTAAGAAAATTTAAAACTGTTCCTTTTATCCCATATTTTTGAAGTTTTTGTAAAAGTCTGTTTCTATCAATTGTTTCGAACGCTCTTTTAAAATCCAGAAAAACTGCAACTACAATTTCATTATCATCAAAACATCTTCTCCAACTTTCGGTAACATATTGAATTGCAATTTCTGTTGAAAAATTTCTTCTAAATCCTGCTTGCCATTTTACTAAAATTTTCTTTTCTTCAATAAAATCTGTTCATAAACCATTTCCTCAATTAATTTTTCTATATCCCACAATACATTTACAGGTCGCATTTCATCAAACTTTTTACTATTCCTAATTTTGGGTACTGGAGTTATGTAAGAACATTTTAGACTCTCTGGCATTTCTCCATTTTTTAGACAAGTGTTAATTAAATTTAAAATTTGGTATCCCGTAGCATCAAAAGTTTCTCTTAAAACTGTCTTATTTAGTATTTCACTAGAGTTGTCGTTAGATTTTAATTTAGATATTTTATGTTTTAATTGATTCAATGTTATTTCTTCAAAGTTTGTTAACAAGTTTTCTAATTCTACCATATCAAAATCTTCTCTTGCATTTGGAATTGATTTATTTATCTTCTCAATACTATCGATATAATAATCATTCATTCGTTCAGCTATTACTATTGGATCTGTTCCTTTCTTATCTTCAAATATTATTTCCGATACTCCAGATGAAACTTTCAAATTAACCAAAGTTCTTAACATTTTCCACATTCTTTTACTAACTCCTTTATTTTGATCAATTTCATTTTTATAATAATTTCTTTTTTCTTTTCTAATAATATCCACACATTGATTTCTCAATTTTTTATATTCGTTCCAATCTTGAATATCATTTGTTAAACAATATTTATATATATTCATATATATTTTCGATATAATTTATCTCGGTTATTTTTTATTTCAATGACATTTTTTCAAACCAAGGCGTATTGTTATATCTTAGGTTTATCGTTTTCAGTTCCTTAACTTTTTCTAATGATTCTTCAAAAGTTTTAAAAATATTATCAAATAGTAAGTCAACACTATGTAAATCATATTTCCAGTCACAAGAAATTAACATTGTTTTCAATTTTTTGTGATCAATAAATGTGATTAGTTTTGTTTTTTGATTAGAATATTGGCAATTTTCAATTTCCACAATTTGCCATTTATGGTCACTTAATTTTGGACTTTCAATACCATCAGTAACTAATGAAAAATCATTTGATATAACCAGATCTAAAAGAGTTTTTGAAATATCTGTTACCCTTGTAAATTCTTCCACCTATTGCTTCATTCCAAATAAATTTATAATTTCTTTTTGTTTTTTAACATGTATAACATAACTTGTAAGTAATTTATGTTAAAATCTCCTATATGTATATTTATTTCATTCGAATCCCATGTTTCTTCGCAAATAAATTTAAAAAAATTTAAAAATTCATTTGTACTACATGATGGTGATCTATAGTACACAAATAGTTCATATTCTACAAATTTTTCCTTAAATGTTATTTGCACCATCCAATATTGGTAATCTATGGAGTTATATTTTACTCTTGTTACAAAAAATTTATTAAAAATAAAAACCATCACTCCTCCAGTGTGATTAGAATTAGATTTGCAATTAAATAATGTGTAGTCTTTATGAACTTCCAATTCTTGTTCCAAAATCTGATCTGTAACATGTGTTTCTGTAAGGCATAAAATTTCCGGTTTTTTGTTATTAACAAAATTCATAATTTCATCTTTTGAACTTAGAAAACCATCAATATTAACATGATAAATTCTATTTTATATTTGTTTCTTTCCATTCAATTTTTGTATACTTCACAATTTTGATCATATGGGCTATGATCAATCAAATATCCTAAATTGTATTTTAAATTGATTTCATTACAGTTCGGGCAAATTATGTTTTCAGAAATAGTCGTACACATTTTTGATTGATGCAAATATCCACATTTCATACAAATTTGATCTTTAGTACATTGTTTAGCTGAATGGTTATATCCTGAACATTTATAATATCGGTGAATATCAAAATATTCAAATATTGGACAGATTGCAAAATTAATAAACAGCATACCTTTATCAATAATATTCTTAAAATTCTTACCATCAATTTCAATAATTACCATATATTTTGTTTTCATTTTTTTTACTACAATAATTTTTAAATCAGCATTCTCAATAAATTTATTTTGACTTATTATAGTCTTTTTTAATTCCCCATGTTCAAATTCCTCTTCTAAACCAATAATCTTTAATTTTGGATTCCCCTTTTCTTCATTTTGAGTTGTGTAATCATTTCCTAGTTTATTTTTAATTTCATTTGAAAGTTTCAGTATTTCTTTCTCATTTTCACACTGAATTCTTAAGCATCCGTTTTTTAAATCATTAATTTTTATTATATTAATATCTAAACTTAAAAGATCGACAAAATTTCCTGAATCATGTTTGGTTTTATTTGTATTTTGATTGATTTTTGGCTTTACAGTTATTGTTGCGATTTCATTATTTACTATATTTCTATTAATCTCAATTTTCTTACCTTCTTTTACAACTTCATTTAATGTCTTCATAATATTGCTTTTCTCTATTTCTACATTTTTTTGCAGTTGCTATTATCCATTAAATAATTTATTTTTTCCTTAAGAAGTTCAATCTTTTCACTTAATTCTGTTATAATTTGATCTTTTGCCGCCAATAAGTCTTCTTTTGCTTGATTAACTTCTTCTTCTATATGTTTCTTTTAACATATATCACTCCCAGCTCAAGTTTAGGTCAGAAGTCTACAACTACAAATAAACGTTAAATGTTAACAGTAAAATATATGCTAGAGTAATGATTATTGTAAGTCTTGTATGAGTATGAGTATGAAAATATAAACATTATTTGAAAGAAAGATACAAGAATATCAAAGCTATTCATAAAGACCGAAAACAATCCCTCCATATATACTAGTTCCTTTCAATGATAAAAAGTAACAATTCCTTGATACCAACTAGCCTAACATAGTTTGTGCTAAAAACGATGGAATCACCTATTGACAATAATTATCCAAGAGAGACTACCTCCTCACCCACAATAGCATACTTACCAGGCAGGCAGCTCAACGGACATTGCACTGGTACAGCTAACGGAGAATATCCAAGGTGCTTTAGACAACCAAGAAACTGTAGTATATGCGTTTTTAGACATAGAAGCTTTTGTAAATACTCAACAGGGGACTGTTGGAAGAGCATTGAATAGACCAGGTGAAAACATCACATCATCCAATTGGATATCTGAACTGCCACAAGAGTAGCAGAGACGAGGACGGATGAAGACATCGACTCCATCAGATAATGTTGACAGGGAGAAGGAGCAGACCTCAAACATGTGGAGTCCAACGGTAAAAAAACTATATGCGGTTTTACTGACCTCCTATTATCCTGGAAAGGATATGCCGATGTCATTGTGATGGGACTAAACATAGACCCCACTGAAACCACCCTAATAGCCTTTATTATGAAACGAAAATTCAACCTCAAAACTGTTGAATTTGATAGAAGTTGGGGTGAATGGAGACAAAAAGACTGAATAAAGATGGTAAATTCCAATAGAACAAACACGAAAACGAGATAACACACAAAGCAAAACTGGCCTCAATAGTGTGCAGCAATCTGGATGGGAAAAATTAGGGTTGTAGCCCAATGCTCCTGAGGTGAATGGACACAGCCATGGTAAGACTAGCCTATTGTCTACGAAAGCCAACCGCTCTAGAATTCCAAAACCACTATTGGAAACAACGCCAATAGTATACAGATGGCTTTAAAACAATAGGGGAAAAAGATAAAGAAGTGTACGAGACAGGAAACAAACTCTCTGAAAGTGAAAGAGTTCGACGTTAAGGAAAGATATGGAAGGCAATGGATTATCATTTTGTCTGATAGTCAAGCAGCCACTAAAGCACTGAGTTCTTCTATAATCGATTCTTAAAGGGTGAGGGATTGCCCAGAGTGATTCAATGAACTAGGTAAGAACAGCATCGTCAATTTACCGTAGATTCCAGAACGTACTGGAATAGGAAGAAAGAAAATAGAGAAAGAACTCACAAAGAGAGAAGCTGAAGTACTCTTCAGGAGACCGGAACCCTTTTGCGGTACCAGCACCATTGTAAAATTGGAAGTAATAGGTAAAGCAAAATTCGCCTTAATGGTGTGCATGAATCTGGATGGGAAAAATTGGGGTTGTAGCCCAATGATCCTGAGGTGAATGTACACAGCCATAGTAGGACTACTATTGATTATGAAAGCCAACCGCTCCAGAATTCAATAACTAGCATTGGAAACAATGCCAATGGTATACGGCTTTGAAACAATAGGGGAAACAGATATAGAAGTGTACGAGTCAGGAACCAAAGACTCTGAAAGTGAAAGAGTTCGATGGTAATGAAAGATATGGAAGGCAATGGATTATCATTTTGTCTGATAGTCAAGCAGCCATTAAAGCACTGAGTTCTTCTATAATCGATTCCTAAATGGTAAGGGAATGCCCAGAGAAATTCAATGAACTAGGTAAGAACAGCATCGTCAACTTACCGTGGATTCCAGAACATATTGGAATAGGAAGAAAGAAAATAGCGAAAGAACTCGCAAAGAGAGAAGCTGAAGCACTCTTTTGGAGACCGCAACCCGTTTGTGGTACCAGCACCATTGTAACATTGAAAGTAATAGGTATAGTTGATCAAAAGAAGAGTTGAGACCATTGGGAAGATCTACTAGAGAGTTAGTAGGGCTAAGATAATCAAATATACGCCTGGGAAACTTCAACCCGGGTGGGAACAAATGAATGTCTAAGTCAAAATAATGTTGCATTCAAGAATTTGACAGGTGCCCTAACATGGCACTGCCACCTGAATGGGCACATCAAGAAGCTCAAACTAGTTTAGAAACAATAATGTAGATTCTGTAAAATGGAAGAAGGAACCTCCATTCACATACTCGCGGAATGTCTAGCACTAGACAACACCTGGGACACTACTGGATAGATGAGGAGCACTTCTTAAACTAAAGCCTATGAATATCCTGGAATTCCTCCAGAAAATAGAACTAAAGAAACTACAAGTATCTGAGACACACGTCAGGAAAACACAATACATCTTTTAGGTATCAGTGAATGTCACTCTAAAATCCAATAACTTTATCTACAAATTTGGCGAATGCAACTTAAATGAATTACAAAATTAACTCAAAAATATTGGGGAACGTATCATCATCAAATTATTTTCTCCCAGTGATATACTGAAGCAATCTAGATAACGTATATTAAATTAACGAGAAAATCCAAAGCTTCTGGTCGGGTCTTTCAGTTAATTTCATTTTCAAATTCACCTTTACAATGCTGTCTTGTGATCTCCATATGTAACTGTTATCATCGGTTAGCATCTCTGACGCCATTTCAGTTTAATGGAGAAGCATTGTATTCAGGAACGGGTTGTCACCCTGAGTGTAATGAAAATGGCCGGTAGGTGATATCAAACTGTTAATTGAAGAATAATTAATTAAATAAAACGGACCATCGCCTCTGGACATGCAGGCACTCGAATCTCTCGCAATAATGCCATTGTCCTGAATTAAATGATATACATCCAGATATAACTCTGTGATTTGCATGTATAAAGGATACAACCATGAAAATTCCAACGAAGCAAGGGTTAGATAAGGACAATTCAACAAGCTAATCAATAATTTCGGTGGGTTATAAAATATATGCAAGTAGCATGAGATTCATCATATACAAATAATTTGTTTTTGGTGATATTACGAATAGTACAAATAGGATATTAGTTATTCATACAAGAATATAATGCGACTCTTTTGTACGTGAACTGCTAGAGTTATAGAAAACTGGCATAATTTACGGGTTTGGTTAATTCAAAGACTTTTCTACATCATAATATAGGATTGTCGGAAGATCCGACCTGACATTTTTGTCTGAAAGATGTTGAAACAGCAGAGAATGTCCTCTGTACCTGCCCTGCCGTGGCTCGAATCAGGTATCTGCCCTCAGACCTGGAATATCAAATAAACTAGTCGGCTTTGTTAAGAAGCTAAATTTGTTTGGTGAAATCTGAATAGGTATGAGCCACAATAGAGTCTTGCGAGAAGCCACAAACCCAACCTAACCTAAAAGTATTGCTTAAGATTCATTTATAGTTTCAACCCTTACTTGTGGCTTATAATACTTGAACCATATCTATAATTGGTTTTGGTAATCAAAGCCGATAACGTTACCACTAGCAACGAAAAATTCTTGGCAACAAATTTTTTAAAAAAATTATGGAAAATAACCAATGTAACCTGAATAATTTGGGATTAATGAGGAATGAAGTAGTCGCAATCTACTGCTGATTAGAATACAAACTTTCAAATTAACAACTGAACAAATTTCGAACATTTCATCAAATAGAAATTACAAATATTTTATCTAGATTCCCCTCATTCCAAAAGAGACATCCCTATTTTGAAGAATTCTTGTTACACTTTGTATTTCTGCACATAAACTGAATTATTTATAGTATTTGATAGCACATCTATTTTGTAATACTTTGAATGATAATGTAAGACCAAAGTGAAACCATAAAAAGAACAAAAAATGTGCTTGTTTCCACAGAAGTGAATGATGGGTTTCCAAATCCTAGAATAGACTGTTCATCATATTATGAATTTATAATTATTTAAAGATTATTCAAGTAAGCCTTTTCACAGATGCTTTTAAGTTTTTTTAATCTTCATTTAAAATTCTGATTTTTTTAAAATTGACATGCTTTTACAACAAGAACAAAGAACCAGTGCTGTGCGGTTGTATGTTACATAAGAGGGTGATTGACTGAATAATTCTCAAAAGACAATCTACTAACATACGGATAGTTCTATATGTAATAAAAGCTACTTCGTTACTACCCTAAGCTTTTATTCAAAGTAATTAATTATAATTTTACATGTTATTGGTCATGCCGTGATCGTTATATTCCCTTTGATATGGTTGTGTCTAAAGTTATGACTGTCGGTACGATATCTGTATACCTCACATCTCCCTTTCTAAATTATGGAAAAGTTACAAATTCAGCCCATTAGGTATTCTAACAATTTTGCCAGAAGAAGTTACTTGTAATATCTCTAAAACATGTTTAAACCTTTTATCATGCTCCTCTGGAGTCTTGCCCTAAACAATGACATCGTCAATATAAGTTCTTACCCCTGCTTCATTGAACATATCACCAAACCTTTTTTGGAATACCTCAGGTGCTGATTTGATTCCATACGGAAGTCTTCAGTATTTATATCTTCCAAATGGTGTACCAAAGGTGCAAATATTTGAACTTTCTGCATCTAACGGGATCATGTGAGATCCACTAGTAGCATCCAGCGTACTAAAAAGAACTGATCCTGCCAACTCCCTAGTGATTTCTTCAAATGTAGGAATTTTACAAAATTCTCTCTTGATTGCTTTATTTAAATATTTTGGGTCTAAACAAATACGTATTTTATCTTTGTGTTTTTTAACAATTACCAACGCATTAACCCAATCGGAGGTACCTTCCACCTTTTCAATAAATTTTTGTTTTACTAGTCCATCTAGACTTTCTTTAAGTTTTTCTCTCAAGGGTAAAGCTACCTTTCTAAACGGTTGCACTACTGGTTTAGCATTTTTTAACAATTCTATATGATACGGTTTATTAACACAACCTATTCCTGAAAATACCTCACCATGGTAGCTTAATAAATTTTAAAGTAATCGATAAGGTATATGAACGGTCTTCACACAACTCTCTTTCATATGAGTCTAGAAACAGTCGGATAAGTTGAATAGTTAACAAAATATCATGATTTAAACACTGAAAAATAGATGGTCTTCCTTGTCGCTTATCATGACAGACACACAGAAATGTCACTATGGAAAATTATCTAGTATTAAACGGACTTTCAAATGATGATATCAAAGTTATAGCTTATTCTGTGATTTTTTGAGATAATAATAATTTTAGATTTGAACATAGCAGTAACGCCCCCTAGGGGTGAAATTTTGAGGTTGAAAATAATTTTCAGCAATTTCGCTTGGCCACTTTTACTACCAATATTTTTCCCCCACAACTTGGGACAAATACTTTTCGAGATACAGCCGGTTACCTCGCTTGATGGGCCATTCTGTATGGAAGCGAATAAAATTCGAACAAACAACCAAACAAAAATTCATGTTTATATATAGCGTGTCCACGGATGGGGTATCCTATAGGTGAAAAATGTTTAAATATTGGTTTTAGTGAAAAATGTCATTCTTGATAAAAAGTTTTGCTTGTTCTGAAACCCCATAAAATGAAATAAAATTCAAGTTTTTTAAAACCCGTCTCATTTTATAGCCAGTTTTATGAATACTGTATGAGTTTTTGCACTGAGTTCGAAAATAATGTATTAATCTAGTGAGTGACGTTTACGATGTACCAAGTAACTGTCAACTTTTATAAATAATTTTCAAATTGCCATTCTTTAATAAATATTTGACAACAATGCAAAAATTCATACGGTTTTCATAAAACTGGCTATAAAATGAGACGGATTTTGGAAAAATTGAATTTTATTTCATTTTATGGGGTTTCAGAACAAGCAAAACTTTTTATCAAGAATGACATTTTTCACTAAAACTAATATTTAAACATTTTTCACCTATAGGATACCATGAATGATCAGTAATAGATACTAGAGAGATACATCGTTCATCTACAACGCGACAGGACGGTTTGAAAACAAAAATGTCCAAGTTGATTTCGTTAGTCGGTATAAGAACTTTACTATGAGCGCGCGGAACTGTATCCGCAAGTTTCTCTTGGACCCGCTGAAAGTAAGCATGCAAAATGTTAATAATCAATTTTCACTACACATTGTATCAAAAATTGTATATAGTGTGAGGTATACAGATACAATACCGACAGTCGTAACTTTAGACACAACCATATCACCTGTCAACCGCCAGAGGTGACAGAGGGAATATAACGATCACGGCATGACCAATAACACGCATGAAATTATAATTAATTTCTTTGAATGAAAGCTTAGTGTAGTAGCTTTTATTACATGGCGCAGTGAATCACGTAAATACAATCTAATAATAATTTCAAAATTAACAACAACACACAATCTAACACTTCAGCAAGCAGTTGAGTTATGTGCTATAATTGAAACATCTAAAGAAGTGCAGCAATGGATAACAATTTGCTGGATGTAGATGCCCTAAATAAGAATAAATCCTGGAGTGCAAAAAAAATTACTAATGTAGCAAACAAGAAAATTAACTCGTGCAGTAAGTGTGGTAAAATTCACGTTATCAACAAATGCCCAGCCTTTGGGAGAAAGTGCAACTTCTGCAACATTGCCAATCATTTCGGGAGTGTATGCAGAAAGAAGAAAAATACTAAGAAGATAAATGAACTGAGACAAGAAGAAACTGTAAATGCTATAAATAAAGACTCAGAAAAATTTTTATTCATAGGTTCAGTAGAGATAAATTCAGTTAATGAAGATGAGTGGTATACACAGCTTCAAATAAATAATAAAATAGTTAAATTCAAAATAGATACGGGAGCTATGGCTAATGTTGATCTACCAGTGGAAATAACGGTATGGTAACAGTAATTAGCACAATCGAACTACAAAATGGCTTTATTAATATATATCTATATAGTACAACCTGTACGATCTACAACAACTTGGCGCCATTGAGAACCCAAAAAAAAGGAATGTCAACTCTCACACAGATTGACTAGTACCAACATCATAATAATAATTAGGCATGTTTTGGTGACTAGTAGAATTGAGTATATCAACACCCCCCTTCAATTCTACACTACTTATATAAAATGAAAATAATCAAAAATCTGACAAATTCAAGTGCTGTCTAAAATTTTTAAACTTAATTGCTGGTAGTGCTTTAGTGAACATGTCAGCGACTTGTTCATTGCTTGGTATAAACAATAGTTTGATTTTACCAGACATTACATAATCCTTTACATAATGGTATTTTATGTCAATATGTTTAGATCTTTTTGTTTCCAAAGTGTTTGACAATTTAATACAGGACTGATTGTCTTCAAATATTTTTATAGGATACACGTTATAATTAAACACTTCTTTTAACAATTGTGATATAAACAAACATTCAGTAATACAATATGATAGTGCTAAATATTCTGATTCAGTGCTTGATAAAGTGACAATATTTTGTTTCTTACTCTTCCAGCAAATAATGTTATTATTTAACTTTAGAATAAATCCAGAAATACTTTTTCTGTCATTGATATCGTTCGAAAAATCAGAGTCTACAAATGCTTTCAGCTGAACATCATAAGTTTTATTTTTAATAAATTTTAAACAATCATTTTCTGTTTTCTTTATATACCTTAATATACCTTTCAAGTGATTCCAGTGTTCAAATGTGTAGTTATTTTGAAATTGAGTGAAATATGAGATAGAAAAGCTCAAGTCTGGTCTAGAACCTAACATGATGTACATTAAACATCCAATTAACTCCTTATAGGGAACATTATCTCTACTTTGAAATTCTTGCTTATTTAAAATCAACTTTGGTTGCATTGGTATCTCTGACGGCTTGCAATTATACATATTAAATCTACATAAAGTCTTTTTAATCAAAGATGTTTGTGAAATATAAAGAATATCATTCTTTTTCTCAATTTCTATTCCCAAAAAAATTATTTTTTCATTTTTATATTCTTTAACTTCAAACAATTCAGATAATTTTGTTTTGACAAAATTTAGATTTTCACAAGACTTTGAAAAAACTAATATATCATCTACATATATCAACAAATAAGTTTCATCATTAAAATTAAGACATGGGTCTTTCAATGATCTTTTGAAACCTATCTCTATTAAAGTTTCATTTATAAGTAAATTCCAGCATTTTGAGGCATTTTTGAGACCATATAATGCCTTTTTAAGTTTACAAACTAAGTTAGAGTTTTTATTTACAATATTTATTCCCTCTGGTAGTTCCATGTACACTGGATTGTCCAGTATACCATTGAGAAAGGCACTTTTTACATCTAGTTGTAATAAAATAAATCAAATTCTACATACATAATTAATAACACTCTCAAAGTTACCATTCTTGCTACTGGTGTATAAACTTCTTCAATATCTACACTTTGATTAAAACCCCGTGCTACTAATCTAGCCTTTTTCACAACATCACCATTCACTTTTTTTTCCGCAAACACCCACCTCGAATCAATTATTTCAACATTTTCCGGACGCGATATTATTTCCCACGTATTCGCTTCACTTAATGAATACAACTCTTCATTGATGGCTTCTTTCCATTTTGTATCACTAATTGCTTCTTCGTAGTTCTTGGGTATATCAGAGAGTAAATGTCCAGTAGATAAGGCAGCAAGAAAAAGATATTCATCTGTTTCATATTCATCTAAATATTTTGGCTTTCTTCTATTTCTTTTTCCTAAGGTTTCATTTTCATCATTTCTTTCATTTTCATCAATTGTCTCATTTTCTGTCTCCGGGCTAGTGTTTTCTGTATCAACGATTTTTGAGTATCTTTCAATATTGGGTTTGCTATCAACTCTACTATCAGATTCATCAAAAACCACTGAACAAGCACGTATCTCTTGACCTCTCACAGGATCCCAAAGACGATATCCATTGCTACAATAACCAATCATAAAAGTTTTCTGTGAGTGTGCATCTAATTTGCTACTTCTAATTTCTTTGGGTATATGAGTAAAAGCTGTACATCCGAAAACTTTAATCTTTTTCAGTTCTGGTTTATACCCATACCATAATTCTGAAGGACTTTTATTATTAGCTATTGTTGAACATGGAGTTCTATTTAATAGGTACACTGCTGTTAAGGTAGCATCGCTCCAAAAAGATTTATCTAAGGTCGAATCAAATATCATACATCTGGCCTTGTCCAAAATTGATCTGTTTAGTCTTTCAGCTGTCCCATTTTGATTTGGATTTCTACTTATTGTGTACTGTATTTGTATACCCTTTTGTTTACATAGGTTTATAAAATTGTGTGAAATGTATTCTCCCCCTTTATCACATCTCAAGATGTTTATCTTGTTCTCAAATTTTGTTTCTGCCATTGCAATATATTCAATAAACTTTTGCATGACTTCATGTTTATTTTTAATTAAATATATGACTACAAAATGTGTGAAATGGTCAATGAATGAGACATAATATCGATATCCATCTCTAGAAATAGGGTCAATAGGTCCACATACATCTGATGAAATTACCTCAAAAGGTTTAGTAGCTCTTTTCTCTTGGGGAATTTCTTTAAGAACTGATTTATGAGTTTGCTTACCTTTGAGACATATTTCACAGATACTTTTTATTGGATACTTTGATGAGTGCCCCATTCGTCTGTGTAATAACTCGTCATCATCCACAGTATGTGCTTCATTTGACGTTAAATGAAAAGTCACTGTGTATAAATTTCTTTCACGTTTACCTCTAATAATTAATTTATTATCTTTAAAAATGTTCACTTCACCATCTTGAAATATAACTTTTAATCCTTTTTCTTCCATTTTTCTTACAGATAATAAATTATAGGTCAGGTTGTTACAAATTAAAACATTCTTCAAATGTATTTCATGTTCATCATGGGTCAATAATTGCAAATCACCTTGTTTTATGGATTTCACGGATTCGCCTACTTTAGCAACATTAATTTTTTGTACTGAATCCTGAGTATTAATTAAATAGCTTTCAAATGTTGAATTTAATAAATGACATGTAGCCCCGCTATCAATTACAAATAAAACAGTATTTTTGTTCTGTTTACAAAAGTCTGAGCACAAGCTGTTATCAGTCCCAGTTGTCAAACTGGTTTCATCTTCTTTATGTTCAGCAATGAATGTCACTGGTTCTTTTTCTTCTTCAGTTAGATTTGCCTTTGATTTTTGTGGACAAGCATATCTTTTATGGCCTTTACCACCACAAGAGAAACATTCACCTTTAAAAGCATAGTTCGTTGAATATCTTTGATTATCTGGCTCTCCGCTTCTGTATTTCCTTCCTTGTTGCCATTTCTGCTTTCGATTTGTCATAAACGCATAATTATTTATTTGTTCTTTTTCTTCCCTTTTGCTTTGTCTCTGTTCTTCTAGCAATAATTTATTTTTAACAAAATCTAGAGTGATATTACTTGCATTTTGGCTAAAAAGGACATCTAATGCGGTCACTACAGGTTGATATGAATCAAGGATTCCAGATAAAAGTTGTGTTATAGTTTCTGGTTCATTAATTTTTCCACCTGCATTCCTGAGATCTGTTATCGTTTTCTCGAACTCTAATAAATATTCATTTATTTTTCCTTTTCCATCAGACTGCAGACTTCTAAGCTTTTTCTGTAGTTGAATTTGTGTTGCCATAGAGGAAGTGGTCCGAATATGGGCCCCCCATTTGTTTTTTTTTCGTAACTTGCTTATTATTTTTTTATAACAATGTCTAAAATCATCTATACATACTATAAGACCTTAGTAACAAAACTGCAAAACCTGTTTTTTTTTCAATGAAGTTTGTTGGTTTTACAGAGAAATATATAAAGAGAGGCACTTTTTTGAAACGGGCCAGACAGTATGAAATATGGGCCCCCTAAAAAATATATAAATTTTCTTTCTACAATAAAAAATACAAAATAAAACAGCAAAAATAAATGTCAAAGTAAAAATAAACATGTTTTATTAAAAAACGAACTAAATTACCTGACAAAAATCACAAACGTAAGTGTCTTTTTCTGCTCCGGAACATTGTTCATGTGCCCAGAGATTGCACATTAAACACTGAACCCAGGTTTCTCCTCTGGTATCATCTGAAAATCGTGTTTCGCAAAATAGACATGTAGCGTCATTACTGCCAGGAGTGTACTCGCCGATCTGGTCAAGGTCAAGGTCATCGTCAGCTGGCGAAAATTCATTTTCCTCTTCTTCTTCATCTGAGCTGTATCTGGTGTTTGCTTTTATTTTGGGTTTCTTTACTTTTTTTTTTAATTTTCCATTTTCCATAGATAATTTTCGCTTTCCCTTTCCCTCGTTTGTCTTTACACTTTCTTTTGATACATCTGAAAATACTTTCCTCTTTTCGTTTCCTTCTTTTGATTTCCTTATTTTCTCAATCGATAATTCAAGATCTGATTTATATGGAGATGAAGTTATAATTTGGGAACGAGAGGTTTTTCTTCCTCTTGTAGACGCTCTTTTTGTAACTGATGGGACAGGTGAAAGAACGAATGGGCTCACGAAGGTTTTTGAACAGTCTCCTAATAGCATAGTTGATGGGGCCATTGTGACCCTTAATGGTGGATCGGGGTCTTTAGAACAACCCGGTTGTTGATCTTCTGAACGAATTGATATACCTTCTGAAGAAACAGTTTTGGAATGGTCACATGTCGGTTCTTCCAGCTGAGTTTCAGTTGAGTTACAGGTTTTTTCAGCTTCAATTTTTTCAGCAATAAAATCAGCATCTGCAAAAATGTGTTTATTTATTGGCCATATTCCGGTTACTTTAAATCCATTTGTAGCTATTTCTGCCGTCTGGCATTTCAGAACAGCTTTACCCAATAATTCTGCTAGATCAAATTGTGATAAGGCTCTGTTATTAACCCGAATCCAAGTTCTAACCTCTTCGCTGTAGTACGCTTTTAGTGGTCCCATGAACGTTTTGTCAAGGGGTTGGAGTTTATGTGTCGAGTGAGGAGGGAGTGATATGATGCAGACATTATTTTCCCTTGCCAAGTTTATAATTTATAAATTTCTAGTGTGACTGTAATGTCCATCTACTACAAGCAACACAGGTAACTCCTCAGTTGGCTTTACAAACTGGAGAAAATGTTTGAACCATTCGGTGAATAAATTTTGCTGGATCCAGCCACTTGGATGTACTGCATAAATACTTCCAGGTGGTGCTCCGC
Source organism: Lochmaea crataegi (assembly GCA_947563755.1). Taxonomy (NCBI): domain Eukaryota; kingdom Metazoa; phylum Arthropoda; class Insecta; order Coleoptera; family Chrysomelidae; genus Lochmaea; species Lochmaea crataegi. The sequence continues at coordinate 35,509,188 of OX387425.1, read as the reverse complement.
GCATAAGCTGATCGTTTCTATTTTTTCTCGGGAAGACCAACATTGGGGGAACAAATTGCCCTCCTGCACTCATTGATGCAACCATAGTCACAAGCGAACCTCTCTCAGCCGATGTAATGGCAGCAATCTGACGTTTTCCCTTTCGGCCAATGACTTCAGGAATTCTTGATGGTACAACGGAAAGACCAGTTTCGTCTACGTTATATATTTGATGCGGACCATAGTTATGTTTTTCATATTGTACCTCAAGGTTATCGAAAAATATTTTGATATTTTCCTTGTTGAATCCCAAAGCCCTTGCAAAAGAGGTTCCAGTTGGTCTTCGGGGGGACAGTACATTTTTATGTCTTCTTAAAAAAGCGTCTAACCAGGTACGACCAGCTATACCATTTTTAAAAGGATTTTTGATTTTATTTTTAATAGCCATTCTACACAGATCTTTTCTGGTTAAACCATAAAACTGAGACTCCATTTTGAGAATATATTCAACCAATTCTACTTCTATGGCGTATCCAAGAACTGGTTTTCGTCCCAATTTAGAATTTATAATATTAGCAATTGGAAAATCGTTGGTTTTGACTTTTTTTACCATTCTCTGTAAAGTCGTTCTTGGCACCTGGAAACTTTTGGAGGCACGTTTTAATCCCATGTTTCCCTGCTCTACAGCACGTACAGCTTTCTTCATGTCATCCTGGTTCCATTTTTTTCGCAGATTTTGACAAATAAATTTTCTATTTTTGGCAGACATTGTTAACCTGTAAAAAATAGATGGCTTAATTATTACGTTCTGAATATGGGCCCCTGGCCCATATTTAACTCACACTAGGGGCCCATATTTCAAACTGTTTACAATCATAAAAAATATTAAATTATGATGTTTGTAAATATTTTTTTGTTCATAATCTACGCTAGAATCTCTTTTTCGTCCTTTCTTCTGTCAGACTGATATATATCAGTTCCTAAATAATATCAAAAAATACAAATATCACTCAGTATAAACTTACCCAATAAAATTCTGTCCAAGGTCAAGAACAAAAGCACCACACCATTCAACATCAACAAGTGTACTGACCGCGGCATCTATAATATAGCGTAGGAGAGGTGCCCTATAGCACATTTTGACATTTTTCTAATAGATGACGCTACCGGTTTCACAGATAGTTTGGGGGCCCATATTAAATGCATGGCCCATATTCGGACCACTTCCTCTACCAGTTTTGAGGTATGTAGATTTCAATGTCTCAATCATCTGTTTAGCAGTTGTCTTTTCTCTTACCATTTCGACAATTTTATCATCCAGACATTGAACAATCAGATTTCGGGCTCTGATATCACGTTTCTTGAATGCAGCTAATTGTACAGTCTCAGGAAGATCGTTTTCCACTACGTCCAGCACCTCTTTTTGCTCTAGAATCAATTTGATGCGATATTCCCAGGTTGAATAGCCGCGTCCATCAAATTGTTTCACATTTAGGTGGTTACTATCAGACGACGCCATTGATGCACTTCTACCACTTTTAACTTTTCAGAATTGCTTCCACTATAATTATTATTACCGCCGTTATACTAGAACTCTGGGCCCATAACCTGTTGATCTACCAGTGGAAATAACGATATGGTAACAGTAATTAGCACAATCGAACTACAAAATGGCTTTATTAATATATATCTATATAGTACAACCTGTACGATCTACAACAACTTGGCGCCATTGAGAACCAAAAAAAAAAGGAATGTCAACTCTCACACAGATTGACTAGTACCAACATCATAATAATAATTAGGCATGTTTTGGTGACTAGTAGAATTGAGTATATCAACAGTATCTCCATGTATTACCATTATCCTTGTTTAAGAATTTAGAACTACCAAGTGCACGCTTCCTTGTTTTAAAAATAATACTAAACATGACATTGAGTAGTAAATTCTAACTCAGTTTCTCTGTTGGGATTAAATTCACCAATTAATTTAAATTTAATAAAAATAATTCAAGTAGTTGAGTCAAATGAGAGCAGCTACAAAAATTTATTAAGCTGCTATGGTGAGGTATTTTCAGTTATAGGTTGTGTTAATCAACCGTATCATATAGAATTGTTAAAAAATGCTAAACCAGTAGTGCAACCGTTTAGAAAGGTAGCTTTACCCCTGAGAGAAAAACTTAAAGAAAGTCTAGATAAAACTAGAGGTCGCTTTAGGCAGCAATTACTTATTTTTACTATTTTAGTAAGAAAATTAAATGAAACGTACTATTTTAGTAACATATTCTGTAGCAGCTTTAAATTTCTTATATTTTAGTGAAAACAACATCTTGACATCTTTCGTTTTTAACTTATCGCGAAGAATGTGAAAAACTAACATGTAAAAGATCAAAATTAGCAAATTAGCTAACCATAAGTAGGCTTCGGAACATATCGTATGTTTTTAATGACAGATTTTATCAATCTAGCACATTTAGGTATTGAAATTATGAGTTTAAAAGTTATAAACAACTAATAGACCCGACAGACGTTGTCCTGTCCTAACATTGTCTTGTCAATAACATATTATGCAAGTGGTCGTTTTCTGCCCGCTGAGTGGAATGTCAGAGTAGATTTTGTTTATTTCAATCTTAAGGATACCTATACATAAACTTTAAATTTCAATTCACCGCCATTTTTTGTCCAAAGTAAAATGTTCCTATATTTTAATAGTTATACTGCTATTCGGGTCGGAGACAAATACAACAAATTAAAAACTATGAAAATCGGCCCAGCCGTTCTCGAGTTGAAGTTTTACAACAAACCCGACTAAATAAGTTTATAATTAACAAATGAAAAATAGGGGTTGATCGTAGAAGGATGAAAATTTGGGGTTGTATATATTTTTGAATGCTGTGTCATAAAAAAATAAAAACAAAAACTTTTGTCTAAAAAATAAAATAAAACATTAAGGGGTGCACCACACTTAACATTTGGGGGGATGATAAATAGATGTTGACCGATTCGCATACCTACCCGATATGCACACAAAATTTCATGAGAATCGGTCGAGCCACATCGGAAGAGTTTAATCACAAACACCGTGACACGAGAATTTTATATATTAGAAAATTTAAAACCGCAATGGTTGAACTTTAAATGGTTTTATCGGGAAAATAGGTGAAGATGAAGAAAAACAGCTCATATTTCTCTTCCTCAATTTTTTAAGGGATATCTGATGATACACACAAACTTATTAAACAGGGTTGTCCGCCAATTTACATATGAATTTGCCCTTAGAATAAGGGTCAACATATGACTTCATTGTAAAATATAAATCTTTAATTTCTGTCAAACCACGTATCTGCATTCAGAATAGCCAGTGCCACCAGTGCCCAGGCACAGGGCGTAGACTCTGGAGGGCGCAAGAATGGCCAGACCAGTAAGGACTATTATTTTTTCGGTTTGATCCTGATAAGTTCCCGCTGCGCCCCTAGTGCTCGATTCCAACACATACGAGTCTGTTGAAAGGGTGAACGTAGCTTGACAGTTGAAAACTATTGCTATCGACAAAGCCTCCTGAATTAATCAAGGGATTAACAAGGCAGATTCAGAATATTCGCGAGATTGTAGATAACGTTTTCGAAAAAGCAAAAAAAGTTTGTGAAGAATGTGAAATTGAAGACGATTTTCCGGAAAAACGTAAAAAGCGAGTGAAAAGACACGACCTAAGAGAAAGCGCAGACGCCGGCTGCGATATTACACCACAGCAAAATTTTAAAATTAAAATGTATGAAGCAATTGATAAAATGATGTCTGAATTCACATAGCAATTCGAGAAACTTCACAACATTAACCACCATTTTGATTTTTTGGCAATAGAACAGATTGCTAATTATCCAACTGAAGAACTAAAAAAATATGCCGCTGATTTGAGTATCAAATATTCAGCAGATATTATTGCTACTGAATTTTGGGCTAAACTAGACACTTTAAAGAGTCAAGTTGAAACTACTAATATGTTATTTGATAAATGTGACCGTAGTTCAAGTCTGGGTCTTTTTAAAGCTATAGTCAAACTAGATTTAAAAGAGATGTTTCCCAATGTAGTATTCCGAATAGCGTATTTAAAAATTAATATGTCTAATTTTAAATATTGTGCAAGGAAGCTATTTAACACTTCAAAATTTGTTAGAGTTACTCTAGCATTATGACTAAACCAATCGTTTGCGGATTTTGATCAAAGGCTGGATCATTGTTACTTGATTTGGGAGATGATCAACGTAAACCCCCAATTTTTGTCGCAAATTCTTTGGACAGGCGAGGCAACTTTTCACAGGGACGCTGGAGTGTCAATGTTTGGTGCGGTATACTTAACGTGATCATGAGAACAACACTGCAATAAAGCAAATTAATCAACATCAAATTGCAGTGTAGAGACTCTGTAGACTCCTTTGCTTTTTATTTGTCGGCGGAGCAAATCAGTTTCAAAATGTCGGATCTAGATTTCAAGTAGAAATGAAGCTTGTCACATGATTTGTTGATGTAAGTATTTGTAATCAAAATAGCATAAAAAACTGCGACTCTTAACTCTGTATTGTCTCTTGACCATATCTTAGAGAAAATAACTCTTTCGACAAGTGCATTACTTCCAGGCAGACATAAAATGTATTCAATAATTATATGTATGAAGATTCGTACAGTTGAGATTGTTATCACGGAAATGTTTGAACAACTCCACTCAACGCTCTCCAGTAACACCATTATTAGTGTTCCAGCTCGATACTTTTTTAGTTTCGAATGCAATGTGACAAATTATCGTTTTCCTGTTTGTAAAAGCGGGACATTATTACTCTGGCAGGGGACAGTAGAACATTATTACTCTGGCAGGGGCTAGTAGGACAGACAGCCTGAAAGCGGGACGCATGGTCACGTTAGGTATACTAGGTCATGAGTTTCCCATCTCGGACAAAAAAAAGGTATAATAGGTCATAGAATTATTGGGCCCTATTTCATCGACCAATAACTAAGTGGCAATTCATTTTTGGAGTTCCCTTGTAATGAGTTACCAGTTTTGTTAGAGGATGTGCCCCTTCAAACCAGGGAAAATTGTTTGTTCAGCCCAGCACATGTTTCAGTTATTGTTATGAAACATATCCAGATAGATAGATAGTAAGAGGAAGTCTCTTGCCCTGGCCAGCAAGGTCACCCGACCTGACTTGCCTAGACTTTTATTTGCGGGGGCGAGTAAAAGATCTTGTCTACCAAACGAGAGCAGATATTGGAGAAAGAATTAGAAATGCCATTCGCAGCATAACACCAGCGGAAATAGAAAAGGTCGTTTTTTCAACTGTAGAACATCTAGAGCGATGTGTCGATAATAATGGCTGGCAATTTGAACATTTGCCAAGGCAATAAAATGAGTTAAAATAAATTTTTTTGCGGCTAGCATACTTATGCTACCTATATTATTGATCATCGTATTTTATCGTGATTTTTCACATTTCTTACGATAAGTCAAAAACGAATAGAGATATCAAGATGCGGTTTTCACTAAAATATAAGAAATTTAAAGCTGATTCAGAATATGTTACTGGAATAGTAACTTTTTATCAATTTTTCTTGATAAAATCGTAAAAATGAGTAATCGCTGCATAAAGCGACCTCTAGTTTTTCTGTTTTAAAGTAATCGATAAGGTATATGAACGGTTTTCAAAATCCACACAACTCTCTTTCATATGAGTCCAGAAACAGTCGGATAGGTTGAATAGTTAACGAAATATTAAAATTTAAAAACTGAAAAATAGATGGTCTTTCTCATGGAGACTATAAGGACATCGAACGGACGGAGAAACAATAACAGCCAATCATAAAACTCGAGTTCATGATGTATTGGTTGCTAGCTTCTTTGACAGTTCGTGGTTTACGTGTGAGGTACGTGAGGTTAGGTCATAGAAATGGGAAAATAATAAGAAATCCGTTTTTGTCCTCGTTTTCAAAAATATCGAAAATTGTGATCGTGAAGGTCCAGCACAGTTGGAATGAGTATAAGTCTTCAAAAGAGAAATTTGAAGAATAGAGAAGAGACCCTTCGTGCGAGTTAGTATATTCTAAAACCAAGTTTACAAGTTGGATTGCCCAATTATAAAAAATAAATCGAATATGAATAAAGAGATATGTTTACATAATGTATAAAGTTTTTCAGAATCTAGCTTCCTACATAGTAAAATATTAGCTACACAAAAATATGAAAAAACGGAGAGAGAAAAAAGGGAAACATCAATTGAAATGCTTGGAGGAAATGTGCCCAAATAGGTGAGTACTATCGATTTTTTGCAAAACAGTCAAAAACCCGTGGTTACCTACATATAGTTCATCGGACCCCGAAGTCACAATAAACATATGAAAATAATAAAGGTATTTTTCAACTTGTCCCGCTGTTCTTTGCCGCTCTACTATGTTTTGGCTCATCAAAGCTAGCGTTGTATAGTAAATTTTATACCCATTTAGAATAAGACCATCCTTATTTATTATTAATAAATCGGTTGAAACAAAAAATTACCAACAAAAATGAACGTCGTAACTAATTTATTAGATGTCACGTTTTTGAAGTTACGTCAAATTTTGAATTCATGTTAATGTCAGATGGTTCAAGAAGCCGCATACGTTAAGTTACTAAAACGGCTGGTACCTCTAAATAGGTATTAATTTTACTATATGTTCGCTGCTGCCCGTGTCGCCATACTATGTTGTTAGCTAATAAAGCGAAATCGAGAGAAACATTCAAGCGCGGCTCGAAATTTCGCAACAAAACCATACATTTAACGGCGATTTTTCAGTAGGTAATTTTTATGAGGACAAGAGGAAAATTTTGACGGCCACTGGTTTATAATGCAAATAATTCTTTTAAAATTTCATAAAACACAAAACTACGTAGTTGTTTCTATTACAAACTTTCTAGTATAACTCGAATTGACGTAGACGTATGAAATTTTAAGGGTGGGTATATAAGAGGAATCTCCTTGAAACTTTTCCATCAATTTGAAAAGTTAAAAGTTTTTAAAACAACTGTCATTCTAACGTGTAGGAAGAAGTTCTCTTGTTTCACCTGGCAAGCTCTATGAAAAGACTGAGTTTATGACCTCGACGTTATTCTATTCTCAAAAGCCGCGAAGTTGGATGTTAGCGCCCAACTTCGACGATAAACTTTTTCTAATAAAAATTTATAATACCATAAAGTATTTTCTCAAACTTCAGTGCTAATTTAATTACTGGCCATTTTCGTATTAGAGAGGGTTATTGGTAGAGAAAATTGTTTATGACGATCAGTGACGGGTTATAAGAGTTTTCGATCGATTTCTATTTTTCCTGTAATATGTTCAATAATATTACATACTGCTACATAGCTTGGAAGTGAACGACTCTGCACAACCAATAGATGATCAAGATCTTTTACTTCGTCGTACTATGAGTAAATCAGCTGTCTGTTGATTCTGTCAAATATACTTGAAGCGATATCATATTTCATATATATTTTTTTATATTTTTAATCATCTTCAGAAATTAATTTCTACATAGTTGACTAATACTTAATTGAATTGTCGATTTATATCCATTTTACTATATTTGCTTTACTATAGGTACCTCGTCTAATGTCCACTAACAAATTTATGCAAAATCAAATGCAAAAGCTAACGCTGGCTTTGAACGCTGGTTTTGACGACGAATTGGAGTATGATGGCAGTGCATTTCCTGACGAGAATGAGAATGACATTTGTATTGATGAATGTGTTTCCGAAGTCGAGGACGAGTTACAAATTCAAAGTGAAGAAGAAGACGCTGAACCTATAGGAAAAGCTGATGATGAAGATGCAGAAGAATACGCTGAATCCACACGAAAAGCTGTTGATCTCGGAGGTTGTCCAAAATATCTTTCAAAATCGGGCATAGAGTGAAATGCTCGCCCGTATCTTAGAGCCAGAAGGAGAGGTAGAAACTTTGTAAGTGCTCGTCCTGGTTTCACTGAATGCAGTAGAAATTCTAATACATTTGTTGAAATGCTAAATTTATTTATTACTACGGATATGAAGGAAATAATTTGCCTTCATACTAATCAAGCATTGGGATGCTACGATGAATGGAACAAAACATATCCAGATAATAAAAAAACATGGATACCACTACAGAAAGACGGGTTGGACTGTTTCATTGGAGTTCCTATAAAAGCGGGATCTCTTCGATGTGGAAAGGAATCCCCGAAAGAAATGTGGACAACAGACGTATCAGTACGAAGACCTTTTTTCCCTGCAGCTTTCTCACGGAAAATATTTGAGGAAATTTCGATATTTTTGAGATTTGACAATAAAAGTACTCGCATCGAACGAAGTAAAAATGACAAACTTTCAGCTATAAGAGGAATTTGAAGTATATTTGTTGAGTGCTGCAGTAAATCGTTTGAAACATATGAACAGTTTGTTTCCGAGGGAAACGCCCTTTCAGGCAATATATAAAATCGAAACCTGGAAACTACGGCATAAAAATTTGGGCGGCCGCTGATGTCAAAACATCCTATCTCAGCAATCTTCAGGTTTATACAGAAAAAGCTCCTGGGGGAAAAACTGAAACAAACCAAGGCTATCGCGTTGTTTCAGATCTTGTAAAACCTTATCATGGAACTTGGAGAGGGATCACCACCGATAATTTTTTCTGAAGCGTATCATTAGATAATATTTTTCTGACTAAAAATTTGACGTTACTTGGTACACTCCATAAAAACAAGCCAGATACACCTTTGCCCATATTATTACCTGGTCGTCCCGTAGAATCATCGATGTTTGCATACACTAAAGATATAGTTATTGTATCATATATTCCTAAGCAAAATAAAATGGTACATTTATTATCAACGCAGCATGATGATGATAAAGTTGTCTCTGAATATCAGAATAAACCACATATGATTTTGGAATATAATGCAACCAAGGGAGCTGAAGACAACGCCGATAAACTAATAAGAGAATACAGTTGCTATCGAAAAACATTTCGTTGGCCATATCGATTTTTCATGAATATCAAAGATATAGCTGCCCTAAACGCATTCATTCTATTTATAGAGAAAAATCCAAATTGGAAGAAAAGTGATTCTTCTCGTCGCCGTCATTTTCTATTAGAATTAGGAAGTGACCTTTCACGACCAAACATGGAATACCGGGCAAAATGTAAAATCCATCCTGAACATACAAAACAAGCACTAAGAGATTATGGAATAGTAATAGACGTATGTAAGGAAAATATTCCTCAACAAACAGGCCAAACCAAAAAACGTGGCCGATGTTTCAAATGTCCACGAAATATGATAACAAAGTGAACACTCTATGCGATCATTGTAAAAAATTTATGTCGAATACACAGGAGAAAAGAAGAAAATTTTGTATGTACAAGCTGTTTTGAAAACAAATGAATTTATAGTTTCAAAATTTGTATTGTATTTTTGTTTTGTATTTGCTGTATTTGCCTGTTTAGGTGTTTTTTTCAAATAAGGAAAAATTTGGAATTTCAGAAAATGTACTTTAAATAGAAAGAAATAAATATTTTCTAACCTAACATACCTAAATATATGTATTTAGGTTGGGGTCCCTGAACGACCCCGTTTGGTACTTTACGTAATTTTTTTAGCACGGTACTCAGGGGGTTAAATGAGAATTTGTCGATAGTCTTCCTTTGCTGCTCTATGTTTCAGCTTCTTCTTCTTCTTTTTCCTTCATTCGGATGTTTGAGCTTGTTCAGGACATAAACTTTGACATCTATCACTCTGTTGTTTATCTCTCTTATGATTATTTTGTCCCCTGTCAAAATATGTGACTAACTTCAATTCATACTAGTGACGTCAAAATCTAAGAGGCGGATTTTAAGAAATTTTAAATAGAATTTTCTAAATGGGAATAAAAACAAAACAACACTATTAAATTTGATAAAATACAGTGCGGCCGGGCGCAGACCGAGGATACATCAAACATAAAGCATGCAACATGCGGTATTTACTGCATTTACAGCAGATTTAATTACATGGAAGTCGTTGCAAGTATCTCAGACTGGTGCGGTACGCATATATGCTTTGCGACTTATACTGCATAAGATTACCCATACATGTTTACACGCAGTTTATGTCGTTAGTTTGTAGAGGAATTCAGTACACTTCGGTAAAGGCAACAGTGTGTTTTTCAATATGACACCGGACGATCCTCTATTTAATATTAATTTTGTTCGGGCTATCGAACAAAGGCCTTGCATTTGGAACTACACTTTGGCAGAATATAGTAAAAGAAATGATACTGAAGAAGCATGGAGGCAGGTAGTGGAAGAAATAAAAGATTCAGGTTAGTAGAAACAATTTGTTGTGTGAAAAAATATACACTAGTAAAAAAATAATTTTTGAGCTTATGTATATTTCCACTGGATTGGAATTGAGCCTCCGGGAGTAATAAAGCAATCAGCTAGGAATTTACGAAGTCTCATTGCTGTTGTGGTTGTTTCACGATACTCATGACCTTCAATTATTTCCGGGCGGTTTAGTATATTGTTCTCAAAATGTGTTCAGAGCAAAAGATTCCCTCTCGTACTCGTATAAAATTGTGTATCACACAATGTACAATTTTCTCAACTGATTCTTCTTCACAATAGATAGGACCTTCAAATATTCGAAATTTAGAAGTAAGTATACCAAACGCACATTCGATGCTTTTTCTTCCACGTGAGAGTCTGAAGTTATAAATTCTTCTAGCAGAATTCAGAACTCTTTTAGGATAAGGTCTCATTAAGTATGGCAATAACGGAAATGCTTCATCCCCGCACATGTAAAAAGGAAAAAGGTCTCCATCATCATTTCCTGGAAAATGTTGAGGTTCTGGCAGGTTAAGTTTTTGTTTTCGTAGCAAATCCCCCACATGGGAAGTTCTAAAAACTGCTCCGTCACTATTACGTCCTAAATCACCTACATCAATTGTTGTAAAGAGACTATCAGCATCTGCAGAGGCCATTAGGACTATGGAAAAATAACCTTTATAATTGAAATTACTGGGGCCACTATTAGCGAAATTCTTTACACGAATATGCTTGCCGTAAATTGCGGCAAAACAGTTTGGCGAATTCCGTAGTTGTTGATACCGTTGTGCTTTACCTTTCCACATTTCTTCAGTAGAAATTGGCATAAACACTGGTTGTAAACTGTCCTATATGGCTTGAGTTGCTTCTCGTACTATCAGTCCAATCGTACTAGCTCCCCTATAAAATTGGAATGTCAGGCTCTTGAAGCTGTCTCCGCTAGATTGGGAACGCTGGCGAAATATACGTGGAGCATTTCAACGTGCGTTGAAACACCCACCAACTGGTTCTGGATCAACAGACAAAAAGAAGTATTACCTAAATGACCAACTACAGTTTTTGCTCCCATATACAAAAAGCAAAATAAGCAATGGAAATCTAGCAGCCCGTGTAGATGATTAAAATTCTGAAGAACAAACCACCGAATCACAAAGTCAACCAGAAAATCAAAATTACGATGCCGAGTTGTCAGAGGAGGTAGAAAACTAGAACAGTGTGCATAATTCACCGCACGCCGCAGACAACAACACGGACAAATCGGATAATCTAGATGAGTCCGTTATTTTATCCACCAAGACATGTGGCACTCGAAAAAGAAAATCCACCCAACCATCATCGAACGCTGCTGATGAGGCCTTCGTAGAGTGGCTCCAGAACAAAAAGCAACGGACCAGTATGGACGAAAATCCCAATTTTTTTTTTGCGCAATTTACTACCAGATATGATGAAAATGACTAGTAAACAAAATAGACGATTTCGGCAAAAGGTAATTGGTTTGATTGATGATATACTTGACGATGCTGATATTTCACGCGCATCTTCATCAGTTTCTACTTCTACCCGGTCGTCATGGTATATAAATAGGATTCCAACAGTAGTACCTTGCCCAACACCAAATCTAAGACCTGATTCAAGAAATTTATGGCTACCACATCAAGAACCTACCGATAATACTACCACATTTGCAACCAATGATGGTCAGGAAAATACGTGGTAGTGATATTTTAGTTTAGTATTTCAAAAAATTAATAAACAATGAATACAGTCACTCAATTAAATTTGTAAGCCTTTTTGTCATTATAACTACCTATACCTATATAACAAACACTTATTTTTATTTGCTTTGTACTAACCTTAACGTTATTAATGAACGCTCCCCTGGAGGTATTGGCTGTCGATAATGAGTATCCTGTTTTTCTACCCTAGGACCCACCAATTCCACCAAATATCTAAAGCTTTCTTTGCTCATTCTATAATATTCCTTAAATTTTTGAAGATTTAAAGAAAGCTGTTCTTGCGTTACTGTTGCTGGACTGTGATGTGAATTATCTACAAACAGTGGGTGTATCCAATAACGACGTCTTTTCTTTTGTCTTTGATTGCGCATACGCAAAAACTGCCAAGCAACTATGACTTCTTCTTCGCTAGAAGATATTTCAAATACTTAAAAGAAAATAGTCACACCAGCAGCATGTTATACGAGTATGTTGCACGTATCTGTTCATACGAGAAACATGCTACTTTACTGCATGTTGCATGCTTTATGTTTGATGTATTCTCGGTCTGCGCTCGGCTTTAGAATTAACGATCTGCTGAACATTAACAAGAATCTATTTTTAGTTGAACACCATATTGAATATTTTGGGATGCAGGTAATTAGTAATTGTTATTTATCAAATGGTTTGTCGAATAATTATCTGAATTTTCCTGATGCTAAACCTTTACCTGGGCATACAAAAATTTTATCTGTTGAAACTCACCCTTTTCGTGGACGATCGGCACCTAATCGTGTATTTTAAGTCTATATTGACGGTCATTCATGACTTCCTTTCGAATACTAGTTTGATCATAATCTCCAGTAGAACATCTTCAATAGCTAGTTAGATCTTTTGAAGAACGGCACTCACTGCGTCATCTTACCTCCATTTCGTTCTGTTATACTTCAGTGCTTTATGTTTGCTCCATTTATCTAGAACGTTGAAAATGTTCTTTGAGGTCCTTTTGTACCTACTTATTCGATATAGGCGTATTTTATTCCGGCCCTTTTTCAGTTGCTCGGTGTTTCTTTTTGAAAGCAATATATATGTAAAATAAGTTATAAAAGTGTAGTTAAAAACAACATTTTTGGTTACCAAACATAATAAAGGCTTTTTTACAAGGGGTGAAATATTTGTCTCTTAAATTCACTTTAGTCGGTATACTGGTTATAGATGCGGTAACAAGAGAACAGATAATTTTTACTTCTTGTATCTTCCCCTCAAATAAAGCCTTAAGACGGAAAGCTAGCGACCGCAGAGGTACTATGATAGTACTTCCGGCTGAAATTCTGAAAAGTGGTGAGAGGGATCATCAAAAAGAGAAATCTGTAAGGCTTTTGCTCCAAAGCCACTACTTAAGAGACGTCGGACGACTCAAAAGTGAAATAAGGTTGCTAAAAAAATATTCATATCTCCGGCTGAAAATTTGCACATTACTTTTATGTAGGTAGATGTTTTTGTAAATCGTCAGATTTGTAGGTCGCTGCAAAACGGGTGTCAGTTTTTTTTTGCCTTGGGCACTGGTTACCCTTTTATCCACGAAAATTTTGAAGCCAACTATAAAGTCAAATGTAAGAGTGAAGGCCTAAGTTAATTCATGCATTCAGTCATCCTTTTTTTTTATTATTATTTTTTTTTATCCTTATCACTTTGCCCATATTACAGAGATGGTATTTGAGTGAGCATTGTCCAGTGAAAGTTCCTGTGATTACTCTAGGATCAGATTTCTGAAGCTTCAAAAGTAATTCAGCGCAGTGAGTAGAAGATGTCGTAATAACTTTTTGCCTGTATTTGGCCTGGAATATTTCTCCAGTAGTACGCTGCACAAATTTTCCCATTTTTGGTCTTTTTTCACAATGCGGCTTTTTGGGCTACCACAAAATGATTCAATAAAAGGAGTACAAGCTTCTTCTTTTGCGAGATTTTCAGCTATTTCATTTCCGACAATTCCTTTATGTCGTGACACTCATAACAAAGTTACTTTATCGTATCTAGCGATTTGTTTAAGGGATTGGTGCAGTATCAACTGTTTTGACTCATGAGTTGTAGGCGTCAGAGCCTTTGAAGTAGCCTGGCTACTAGACGCAATAAATAGTCTAGCAAGTTGATAGACAGTATAGTTACTTTTGTTGAAAACGGGCGAGAGTTCTACGACATTTTTCTTTTATGGTATTTTCTACCAAAAACTCTGAATTCTTTTCCAGTCATCAAAAACTTCATTTCTGTTTTTGTGCATGATGTGTAATTGTCTACTTTCACTTGGACTGATATACATACATCGGATAGGAAGTACAAGTTATTCACCAAGTAAATACAAGTAGCCATGCAATCAGCTAGTTATTTGCCAAGTTTTTATCAAGTCGCGTGTAGTGAGTAGCCGGCTTAATGCAAAGATGGTCTAATATTGGAATAAATATGTTCAAAGCTGCCCACCTGAACAAATCTAACTGGTTTATTTGAAACATTAATAGTCATCCTCATACAGTTTGCTTGGAATAGACAGAGTATAAAACCTAATTTAACATGCCAAACATTTACCAAGTGGGCAACTAAAACTCCAGAGTTTTCAAACGATTTAAATTATACCCTGTACAACGCCGGTATACAATAGAACTCCGTTCTTCGGGTCGCTAGTAGTTGCAGACATAGCCGTACTTTTAGGTATGGCTGTCAGTAGGTATGATATTGAATGAAAAACATGATTGCGACAAAGACTAGCCATATAATACAATATCAATTAATAATAACATATTCATTACAGAGTCAATTATAATAATATTTATAATAATCAATTATTCTTATAGTATGATTTACTTGAACTATAGAACTTATTTACAGCACGGGGTTATTATTATTATTCGAAAGAAAATATCAGTTATCGGAAAATGAAAAATCTGATGTATTTTTATCTGGTCCGAACTTTATAACTATTGGCTCTATGGTTGGCTCCAATAAATTGTCTAATTTCCACATTTGCTGCTCTCCTTTGATTACATGTTCTATACATTTTCGCCATCTCTCTGCATTAACTTGTTCCAAAGCTTCATCAAAATGTGCTCGGACATCTTTCCTTTTATATGTGATATTTTTCCTTGCCACCAATCCTTTCACCCGAGCCCATATTATCTTTATAGGACTTAGCTCGCAATGGTAAGGGGGAAATTGAAGTATTATAATATTCCGGTTTTTTGCCATTTCGTCAATAATAGTATGTAATTTCCTTATCTAAAAGCCACTGAATGATTTCCGCTTTTTCTCCAAGCGGTGGTAGGCAATTTCTCACATCTCCTTGAATGATAAGGAGTGTTGTCCAAAACAATTACCGAGTTGGGCGGAATCATAGTTTTCATTTGTCAAAAATAGTCCTCAAAAACATCAGCATTCATATCATCGTTATAGTCTCCAGTATGAATTGTCTCAAATACTAAGAAACCATCGTTCAAAAAATCATCTGTACTTCCAATATGCGTAATTATCAGTCGTTTTCCTTCTCCATTTTCATTGCGCAATAATTCCGTCTCCAACATACAAGATCATCTTTTTCGATTAAAAGCGACTTTCTGTTTACTTTTTCCCATCTAAAATTCAAATTCAAATTCAATTCGCAGAATTTTCCACAATTTATCTCTTCCGATTTCAGAAATAATGTCGAAACCCAAAATAAACTATTATTGAGTCAGAACCATTTTTCGTGAAAAGCACTTCACATGAACTTAGGATATCGCTTGAATATAAAATTATATATCTAAAAATAGGGTATTTGAACTAAACTTAACTTGTCATAGCTAGATGGTTACTAATAATTGACGTGAATATTAAAATCTTAGACTTGTGAAAGAGATGTTTTTAATTAAATTCTCATTGATCAACATTTTTATTAATCTATTTTGGATTTTACCATATATTTTGATTCATAATATTCTTAGAAATTCTTAACATGTCAATAATTTTTAACACTTGAAATTTGGTATTATTTTTATTGGTAAATAAAATGTCGTAATAGGGTTTTTGAAAAAAAAAATGTTTGTGGTAAATGGAAAGATCATATATAAGTTTTATAACAAAACTATTTTTTATTAATTTTTTTTTCGCAATAATTCAAACGTTATATCAAAATAAAAATTAATTTTTGAATCCAGTACCGAAGACACGCCGACAGCTCCCAAACAAACCCGAGCGCGTGTGACGTCATAATGTTAGTTTTCACTCATTGCAGTTTATACAGAAGCACATAATACACCAAGTGGTGGTGAATTCTTTGACAGAAGTGATAAGTCTGTTGTCATTGTTAAATACTCAAATTTATATCGAAAATGTCGAACCTCAAAAGTTATCGTTCTTGTTTTGTACCATTTTGTACGAATACTACAAAAAGAACTCCTGACAAAATGTTTTTAAATGTTCGTCGAAATAAATGGTTTCAAGCAGTGCACCGTGATAATCCCAAAACAAAATCGAATTTATTTGTTGTGAAGATTATTTCGATGTAAGTATCTCATAACGCCATTGCTATCATTGTTATTAATTATTATTTATCTAAGTATACAAATCAAATAAGTAGAGTTATTCAGTGAATTTTTTCAACTGGACTTCAAATCATAACCTTTAAAATCATAGAATTAAACGTCATTTTTTAAAAAATTGGTTATTATAAATCATTTTTTAGCAGTAAATTTTCAATATTATTGTCAAGTCACGTGTAATAGCCGTACACGCTGTACTGTTATTAAATAGCTATAACATTATATCGTCACAACTATGGTGAGCAATCATGGCGCGCTTATAGTCACGTGTTTTCTTTTTAAATTTTATCAATTTTAAATTGTTTATAATCAATCAAAAAAATTTTTTTTTACTTTTTCGCATTAAATATCGATTTATTAATAATAAAGTTTTAAAATACCTAATTTTTTTTCATATTCCCAATATATCACTAGTCAACAAAATTTAATTTTTTTAGAGCCTTGAATGTTATATTGTCATAATAATGTGGGGTCCCTGAATACGAAAACTCACATTTTTTTTCAAATTAGCTCTTATTGAAAAAATCCTTGTACACAGAAAATTCACTTCAAGGAATCTCTTCCAGCAGTAGATCGCTATCAGTGACGTATTCCATTATCCCTGATATCTCTTCACCACTGTCTATATATCTTGGTGAAATCTTTCACTCACATGATCACATCAATTAAAAGGAAAGAAAATAAGATGGCGGTGAATAAAGTACATTTTTGAGACATATTGCAGCCCAGCTGTTGATACTGTAGTGGGAGATTGTTCAAAAGTTCAACATAATTTTCACTTAGTCCATTGTCCAAAAAAACAATGAAAAACTGCTCTAGAAGGCATGTACAACTGAGTAATAGTTTTGGCCTCTTAGAATGGAAATGAAAAATTTTGTGAGTAAGAAATCCGTTTTTGTCCTCGTCTTCAAAAATATAGAAAATTGTGATCATTTGGTGGTAAAATATGAGGATCTAGGACTATTGACCGCAAAGTAATTCACCGACTACAATTCACCGACTGCAGTTCACCGACCAGCAATTCACCGCACCTGCAATACCTCGCCAAAACACTTTTCAGGTAGAATTTTATGACTGTATATTTGGGGTTGTAAATATCTTAGTTTAATGCGTTTATTATTACGTTTTAAAACAGATCATTGGTTAATTTATCGATAAGGGAAAGGAAAATGATTGAAGATAGGTACAGTGTTGATAAAATGGCCGCATATATTGAAAAATTGTTAATTAAGTGCCAACAACGGAGTTATGTTTATATTGTTTTCTGTGCACAATATCTTATTCTATTTTTAAAATATATTTTAATTGAATGTACAACTGCAACGGGTTAATTAATTTCCCACTCATAATTTAGCCTTTCTCGGTGAATTGTAGATGCGGTGAATTGCAGTAGGTGAATTGTATTGCGGAACCGAAAATATGATATGTCTTGCCAAAAACATTTCTTTCCTACTTTATTTATAAATTGAATAGATGAGGCTTTTACTTGATGAAGATCCATACTAATGATGAAATAAAACAATTTAATTTGTTTAAATCTTCATTTTTTATTTTGAACTAACGTACAAATTAAAATTAGTTTGAAAAAGCTACTGTGTAGCGAAACGCGTCACTAATTTTAATTTGAACGTTAGTTCAAAATAAAAAATGAAGATTTAAACAAATTAAATAGTTTTATTTCATCATTACTTTATTTATCTTTGTTTCAAATCAGCTGCCTTACCAACCACTATTGCAATAATTTTTATCAACGCCCATTTTAAATTTTAAACAATTTCAATCTTGCTAGTTCAAGTTTTCATTATTCATTGACATTAGTAATGTTTACAATTTGACTACTATCATTTATAAAAACTAAGGTTAGATGGTATTGGATTTGCAGTGGCGACGCCCGGATAAACAAACTGATTAGATACACGATTTTGAGGACAGGTTTTGTCAATTTTTCCGTATGAGTTCGATGTCCTTATCTAGAATCCATGACTATGACCATGTTCTATGACATTCGGATCATCACCAATCTATCATTCGTGGCAGATAAAACACTGTTGTATCAAATATGACATAAGTTAACAATGAAAGCTAACTATGAATTTTACGTTGTCTATGTATTTTCCATGCGTGAAATACTATAAATAATATATAGTAAAATGTCATTTTGATGTAGACAAGAATATGTAACCCACGAATACCTTCAAGAGGGTAGGGTGAACTCATAGGGAGCCACGAGAGTTTGACTGATTTTGTAAAAAATCGATAGTACCTACTCACCTATTTTGAAGATCATCTTTCGAAAAATTTGCGGGTTATTTAGAATTTTCAGAGAAAAAAAAAGTTTTTTTTTCAGCAATTTTTTGCCCGATAATTTATACAGAAAACAGTTTCAATGTAACTTTTTTAAATGAAACTAAGTGTTCCTCATCAATTCGTCATTCTGACGATGATATATCAATAACGAAATAATTATCAATATCTTAGATTTTTAATAATTTTTTCATTAAATAGTGGAATTAATTAGAAACACTTAGTTTCATTTAAAAAAGTAATATGAGTAGATTCCACAAAGTAAGGGTCCAAACAGTAAATTCAGTTTCAATCTGTCGCACTGTATCAGAAACTATTCAAAATAGTTATTTATGCAATAAGTGCGTAAAGTGGTGCTTTCTTTCAGGGAAAAATTCCATGAGTGAATAAAAGACACTTTATGCACTTGTTGCATACAATATTTTTTCTACGTGCATGCAAAAACCAAAAAATGTGTTATTTGGGTTGCTCTAAAAATTGCGTCGATTTGAATGTTTATGTTTGTCATAATGACAAAACGCTAAGTAAAATGACAGATGAGTGTAATCTGCAGAGCCATTAGCGGAAATATTTAAAATTAGCGTTAAAAAAACTACTTTATCTCACTTTAATGTCATTTTTTAAACTGTTTAACAAATACATATTTTATGTACGAAAATCGATTAAAAAAACGTCACTTTTATTAATGATTGTAGAAAAAGATATTTTCTCTTGAATTATAACGAAAAGTTCGATTATTTTCCTCACAATATCATTAAAAGTACCACCTTTCCACGTACGTATTCACGTGTTCATAACATTGTGTATTTAAATAACAAATTTCAGGAAAATAACAAACTAGAGGTGGACACATTTTTAGTTCCGTTATATTTTGAATATTTTAATTTATAGATTGACAAAATTCTGGAAGACTAACGTGAATACGACTTGAAATTTTGTATTTTATTTCGACAATAAAAAAACGTAATGTATGTTATAAATTATTAGATATTTTTCACAAAGGGGAATGGAATATAACTTTTTCATTCACATTCCCCACTCTTAAGAAATATCCATACACTAAGTTTTTCATGAAGGGGAAGGATGAATGGAATTATTATTTTCCCTTTCCCTTCCTAATGTATGTTCCAAATAACGCACATTAGGAGCAATTCTGTGAGCAAATGTTAAATTTTAACGCATGGTCAAAAATTAGACAATCTGCTAACCCCATTTTACTATTCTGTATGCATAATAAGTTCAAAATATTAACGGAACATTCCTAATTGGACACCATTTCCTGTTGAAATTTAAATCCTTATCTTGACTATGTATAAATTAATACATTTCTAATAACGGCGTTAAGTTTCAACCACATCTTATAGAATTGACCCTATTAGGTATGTACATAACATTTATTTTTTTTTCAAGAAAAGAAGGGAAAAATAACCATTCCATTCACCCTTCCCCTGCTTGAAGAATATTAGTATTGAAAATTTGGCAGTAGCACAACAGACAAACATACTAACTACTCCTTTTGTGGGTTACATAACTGTAAATTTATAGAGGCTAATGAATTTATACCTTGATAGATTTGTTTCTTTGCTATAGTCAGTATAGAATAAAAGGAGTCAAACTGTAACTAGTTTTTTTATATCAACTTTGGAACAGTTCAGTTCTTGTTACTTTAGGAAGCTGAATAATCCCATCTCTACTTATAGTTTGATATTTTGACATCAAACATCATTTCATGTCACTTATTAATAAAAAATATATACCTTGTAAAATATTAAATTTGGATCAATATTATAGAGAAAATAAAGGAATTTTTTCGTGAAGAAAAAAGAAAATATGATTTTGAATAGTATCCTGTATAGTATGACACATTTAAACTGTGTTTTATTGGAAATATTGGACTAAATAGTTGCCATTGAAATGTTGAGAAAAAATATTTTTTGGATTTTTCTCTGGAAGTTCTGAATAATCCGCAAATTTTTCGACGGATGATCTTCAAAATAGGTGAGTACTATCGATTTTTTGCAAAATCAGTCAAAAACTCGTGGCTCCGTAAAGTACACCGATAATAAAATATTTCAATGCCAGTGAAAAATAAAATTAACAGGAAAGGTAAGATCCAATTTTCGTTACACAATTTTCAATTTCTAGAATGCAATGTTCGTTGTTATCACGCGAAAACTGTCGTGTAGGTTGATATAAAGGTGTAATTTTCCTTATAATCAGTTTTATAAATTCCACCCTTCCATTATAGTATAATATAAAGTTTCAGTTTAACATCCGTACTATTTAGTAGCTTTTATGAGAAAACCAACATTTTGTTCTTTAACATTTTTTTCCTTTGAAGAGATGTGAACAGATGGTGGTAGTTCGTTTTAAGTATTTATGTTGGAAGTTTATTGCGAAAATTGCGTGAAAAGAGAAAAAAAACCGTTTATATGAAACTCGTTCTTATAGTCCCCATATCTTTAACTGGATGTAGAGGCATTCGCTTAAGTGAACTACGTTACAGATAAACGATTATTTTTTACCTCCAATAATTGTATTCTTAATGATACTTGAGTCTCTAATTATGTTGGTTGAAAAAATGTTGGATCAGTCAAGAGCGATTTATATAAATTAATGTATTATACAACAAGCGAATCAGTTTAAACAGCCTTATTTTAATAACATAATTACCGAAGCAACCGTATAACTACATTCTATCACAAATTTAATTTTACCGTATTATTCAAAAGTGATAAGTAAGTATCCAATGATTTCAGTTGTTGAATAAATAATGTTTGATAGAGCTCTATAAAATAATCGTGCGTATAAGTCGTACAGTGCAAGCGGTAGATATATGGTAGGATGATGTGCCTCGCTTTGGTCGGTCATCAATGTCTTCAACTGAACTCAACATCACAAAAATATAGTGATTAAAAATCGCTATGTAAGTCCGAGAGGTAGCAGAGGTGGCAGCTGAAATTTTTGGGTCTTATGAATCAATTCGTACCATTTAAAACGATTGTTTGGGCATGAAACGTCTTGCCGCTCTACTAGTGTTGGAAAACTTGATTAACCATTGCGGAATCTACTCGAAGGAGTTAGGGATGTAAATGTTAGTGAGTGGAACGTTCGGAAAAGGCTTCATGCTGCTGGATTGTCTTGGAAAATGACTACAGGGCAAAATTGGCTATTGCCTGGCAGGGAATTATGAGGACTGGATCATGAAATTAGTGTCCGATGAGTCGCGTTTTTGCCTCACTGGGTCAGAAGGACGTCAGCGAGTGTGTAAAACACTCGCAGAAAGATATGCTTCAACTTGTATTGACGAGAGACTTTCATTTGGAGGTAGGTCGTTTATGGTTTGAGCATCTATTTCTTCACAAGCACGTCTTCATCCGAAATAGCTCCCTGACAGCTCTATCAGATGATGCTATGCCTGTCATGATCAATAAGTGCGAGCATGACAAATCCATACAAGATGATGCTAAGCCGTCAGAGTTTCCAAGGTGGTTTGATTAGACAGCCCGTCAAACATTTTCAGAATGTTGAGAAGACGTATCCGAGTATCCGAGTCATATACGGGCGTCGGCCCAGCTTTGTAGTGGAACGCTTCTGATGCGATAATTATAACCAAGCAAGGTCGAGCGCGGTTAGTACTTGGATGGGTGACCACTGGGGAAACACCGTCGTAGAGCCCGTACAGCCTGCAGCGAAACACCTTAGATTACTAGGGTCAGTAGCATATCACAGCTCGCAGGCATTATACCAATGAGCACGAGGTATAATGGAGATATGCCGTCTTTCGGATGAGACGTAAAACCGAGGTCCCGAGTCCATGGATGTTGGGCTCGATAAAGATCCCTACCACTGGTTGGAACACTAGTGGGTTCGGCAAAATTTCCGGTTAGGCGTAGAGTGCTCCCGGCGTCGGTGATTAGCCTAAGTTGCAGAAATAGACCGACGTTAAATAACCGACAAAAAAAAAATGAGTGTGTAAGCGTCTTAAATGAGGATAAGAAGCGTCCAAACGCGATATTATGATCATTTTCGAAACTTTTTTCATTAGAAAAGGAACTTAAATATGCTTCAAATTTCCACCAGCTTTTATTAGTTATCTCTATTATATTCAGCATTGCTGTCAAAGAGAGGGACGGTAATAATTTTAAGCCGTGCTATAAAACTGGTTAATGTAATTATATTCAGACTAGGATAGAAATTGCATGCAATTTCAGAAATATATCAAGAAACTACTGACGACGGAGTTTAAATAACATCGAACTCTTTGCAACCGGACATCAAGAGGTAGAAGGAGCGACGAGAATTTGTCCTTTGGGAGTAATTTTCTCTTATGACCGCACTTGTCGTCCTCTTATAGGCAAACAGTGCCAACTTGTCGACGTTCAATACGACGTAACGACGTCGTTTTCACATAAAAAAAGATGAAAAGAGTTAAGATGATCCTGTGTCAAATTGTCTCTTTTGCATGGAAGAAAACATCTTGCGGCATTATTGGAAACATATTTGTTAACAAGTTCAATATTTATGCTGAAACATTTTTATTGCTAATAGTTATCGCCAGAGATTTGTGAATATAGTCAATGAGAAAATAGGTTGGAAAATGAATGTTGATACATTGTCGGTGGACATTCCGGTAGTCGTATTTTTTGAGGAAGATAGTAAAACAAAAGTTTATATGAAATATCCGAAAACATCGGGAAATATTCGGAAATAATCTCGGATAATACAAAAAGGTCCAAAGCAAACATCTGGGGACGTTTTACTGCCTTTCGTAATGAGCGAAAATGTAGTGGATGGTTATGGGGTTGATTAATTACTTAGTTTTGATGTAATAAAACACGATATCATGTGATTTTTTGAGTCATCAGAAACATCTTCAATTTCTTATCGATCCTTCTTTATGACATTTCACAGGATTTCACCAATGTGTTTTCTCACCATAGTCAAACCCATATTTTCACCTTGTAGTACGTTCATAACGGGTTCCAAAATCGCGTACTTTGCAATCATGACTAAACCTACGATTAAAATTGGTTTAGTAACTGCACAGTGCAAATAATAGGCACATTTTAATTTAGCATAGTTTCCTTCGATCGAAAGATATTCTAGCGCATTGACGATTTCATGGAAACTGTCTGAAAACTTTCTACTCTGATTTTTTCTTGATTCTCAACATAAAACCGCTGATACATGATAAATAAAAATCCACAATCTCCACAAATAATAATATATGGAACGGTTAAGTTACATAGAGTATCGAAACCAATTAGACCTGTAGTTCCTTACGTTAATACTCCCAATAATAAGTTAGCTAAGAAACTAAACATTATACTTAATAGCTATGAATATCTAAATACTCAATTGAAAATTCAATAGAACTAATCAAACAATTAAAAACATACAACTTACAAGATAAGTCTAAACTCATTTGATGTTACCAATATGTTCTCTAAAATTCCACCAGAAGAGTGTATAACACCTGTAAAAAAATTACTAAAGAATAAAAATATTAATCCAGGAATAATATCGGATATACTTACTCAATTTGTTTGATGTATTATATTGATTTTAATTTGGTCAATATTTTTATTTTTAATATGCCCCTTGCAAAAACTCCTCTCAGGTCGGGGTTCAAAATGTTCCTGTTATTTTAATAAAATTGTCCAGAAATTTTTTTCAAACTGAACTATATTGGTACAATGAAAAGTACTTTACGTGATCTTGGTATGGAAAATATCTACTCAATTGTGTATGAAGAATTATTATTGTTTTGTCATTGTTATTATTATTATATTATTGAGATGTATTTGTTATTTATTTATATACTATTTACTTGTGGGATAAAATTATACACACTATGGCTAATTACTATCTATTGATTTATTTATTAAACTTAATTTATATAAAAACTCTACGTAATGTCTACTAATTTGTTTATTCTCGGTATAATAGTTCTAATTTATTTTTACCACTTGAATATTACACTATTTATCTTCACTATTCCATCCACTGTCCGATTACTAAGAACTTCTGAAAACTGTCTTTGAACTCTCTTTGTCTTCGTTTCACTAACTGTCAACTCACTCAAAAACCCGCGTGTATATAGTCTTTATCAATTCTGGAAAATTATTGAACTTCCACGCCTATTCGTAATCAAAACGATTTACTAGAATGTTCTCGATAAGAGCGCATTCGCCAAAATTTATAGTGGTGAGACAGGGCCGGCTTTGAGTTGGTGACCTCGCAACATTATATTATTTCCACTCCAATTGTTTTATTCTTAGATTTAAAATCCTTAAAATATCCAAAATATCAAATTTCTGTCAATCTCTAATTCCACGCTATTGTAATTTAATTTGTATTCCGGATTTAGATAACTGTATAATTTTTCCTAATTTGAATAAATTGATAGTTAATTCCCTCCATAATTTTTTCCTCTTGTTACAATTTTAAAGCTTCATACTGTGAAGCTCTTTATCAATTTTATAATCATTTTTAAGAATCCCTCTTATCTATTTATATCGCAACGCCCCTCAATTTTTGCTTAGATAACTCTTCTTTTCGAATTTAAATTTTTCAATTGGTTTATCCTAAATTTTAACATGCGATAACATTTGGAATTGACTTTATCTTCTTTTTTAAATAATTTACAAAAACCTTCATCATCTATCATATCTATACAATTTTTCTTTTTTTTTTAATAATTAACACAAAACTTCATCCTTTTTCATATCTATTCAGTATGTATTAATCAGAACTATTTTACTTTTGACAATAAGGTATATATTTAAAATGAAGGTTTACCAATAGCAAGCAAACATTTTTATGAACAGTTTAGAAAGAGCTTCATTCATCAAAATTGCAAGTGAACTTAAACATCATTCAATTTTACACCAAAAAGGTACTCTTGGTAAAACTCGGTACTATGTACCGTTCTCGGAATATTTTGATTTGAAAATTATGAAGTAATAACCGATGCTTGTATAAAGTAATGATAAAGTTATTATGATTATTAATTAGTATGCCGCATGTGAATTATTTTTTTTTGTCTCGTAAATGAGACCTCATCGATGAAACGGATACATGTTGAAAAATTGGGATTGAGGGCTTCCCTTTCTTGTAACGTTTCACAAAAATCCATTCTAATCGGTATATCTTGATTTTCTCTAAGTTTGCCATGGAACAGTGTTATTTATTGATAGTTATTACGATAAGTCAAAAATAATTAGATTTTAAAATCTTGTTACTTGTAAAATTAGATATTATTGTTAATCAAAATTACATCGACATGTTATTAACTTAGGCGAGTGTTTAGGAAACTCTAGTGCAGCTGTTACGCGTTATGCAAAAAAGGTTCCCAGAAGAAACTTACCAAGTAAAAATACACTTAAGCCATTGAACGACGTGGTCGAGAAACTGGGAATGTGAGACCAAATAAAAGATAAATTCTGGTAGGCCAAGAACAACAAGACCCATTAATAAAGAAAATATTATTATAAATTTAGTTGATCATAACCAACAGTTAGTGTGAGGAATATGGCAAGACAAACAAATACGTATTCTTCAAGTACTTGGGGGAAACTTAAAGAGCAGTAGTTACATCCTTATCATTACAGATAAGTCCAAGAGCTCTTGCCAGATGATCTACCTGTTAGAGTGGATTTTTCTCAAACATCACAAGAAAGGGAGGCCCTCAATCCAAATTTTTTTAAATGTAAGTATTCTTTTTACGGACGAGGCCACCTTCACGTGACAAGGTATGCTTAACTCCCATAATGCACACTACTGGTGTGATGAGAATCCACGTCAAAAGCGTATCTTATTACCAACACTCATTCAAAGTTAATGTTAGGGCAGCAGCTTTTGGTAACGGATTATTATTATCACATTCTACCTGGAAATTTAAATGGTGATATGTACCTGGATTTTTTAAATAATCACTTATTCGAGATATTTGAAGATTTAACGGTAAACGAGTGAAGATCTCTATTTTTTATGCACGATGTAGCTCCACCGCACTTTGATAGAAGAAATCGTAATTGGTTGAGTAACCATTTTCCGAATCTATGGATTGGTAGAGGTGCAGAAGCTCCGATTCATTGGCCTCCTTGGTCATGTCCTTTGGACTAAACAGTTTGATCGTATCTCAAGAAAGAAGTCTATGCTTCAGAGGTTACTTCACGTCAAGAATTGGAAGACAGAATTCAACGTCACTTTAAAGAACTTATATCGTATCCCCAACCGTTTAGAAGATTGATGGATTCCTTAGAAAAAAGGATAGACTTGTGTATTCGTGAAAACGGAGGACATTTTGAACACTTACTCTAATTGAATTTTGTTTTATGTTTTTAGTCTCTATTTCAATCTTGTGATTTGTTGTTAAATTAATAAGTTTATCATTACTTTATACCAGCATTGGTTATTACTTCATAATTTTCAAATCAAAATATTCCGGAAACGGTACACAGTCTCGAGTTTTACTAAGAGTACCTTTTTGGTGTAAAATTGAATGATGTTTAAGTTCTATTGAAATTTTGATTAATAAATCTAACCTTAAAAAAGTTCTGTTCAATACTACTTGGTACGAACTGTCTAACTAGCGCGCTCTATGAGAGTCAGATATAAAAACAAATTCATGGGATGCATCAGCTTCCAAAACATGTACATATAAAATTTCATTACAATGTTGCCGGTAGTTTCTACAAAATCGTAAAAAAATGTGTATACATTTTATTTCTTCAACGCCCTCTATCTTGAATACGCATGGCGTTACGAAAAGTTTTTACTGAGCAAACCCCAATTATTTTTGAGTTTTCTACCTATCCTAGAGACGGGGTCACCTTTTTTTGAAACAACCTTTATAAACTCAAATGTCCAGAATGTAATGCTGGTCAAACAATTCGAAAATTTGAAATTAGATACAATGAACACTTGCAAGCATACAGATTAAAACAGCCAGATAAATCACATTATGCAAAACATCTACTTGACACCAAACATTCATTACCACAGAACTTGAAGTATTGCCTATTTGTGATAAGAAACAAACAGTAGATTTCCTTGAAGAATTAGGAGACACTTAAGAGACCCACAATATGGAGTTGTCAATGACTCTACACTATTAAATAATCTTCTTAAGTAACAATCGTGAAGACCAGCGGATATAGTTTTCCTTGGTTTCCTAAATCATTGCACAATTACACTGATCTTAAATGGGAAAAATATATCCAGGATATCCCCATAGGGCTAATAATACCTAAGATTTGTAATATCATATCTTCTTCTTTTTCATTTTTTCTATTCATATATATTGGTCAATCACAAGATAGGTCACTCACTGTTTGGTCTAGCCAAATATCGAAATAATTATCAATAATATTTTAGAATTCTTATTAGTTTTTTCATTAATAGTGGAATTAATTAGAAACAGTTGGTTTAATTTAAAAAAAGTAATCCCATTTTAACTAACAGTTTCATACATTATTTTTCACTTGCTCGCAAAGTAAGGGTTAAATCGGTCTAGTTTTGGTAATCCCTATTGGTCATGCCACTGGTATTAACCAACAATCTCAGAAGAAAATTAAACTTTTCTAATACCCTTTTGCAGAATTGCACCGCACCTTGTGATTCGTGCCTTATTGAGCTCGAAAATTTTCCACATATTATCCTAGGATTTTCTTCGTGACGTTGAAACTTCAAATTGGAGAATTTCTTGGAATTTTCTCCCTTGTGTAAAACAATACCAGCGTAGATATGCACAAGTATGTGACTTAGGGGTAAATTCTGCCGATTGGATCAAATCTCGCATGCTATGACAGATTGGGGAATGTTTGGAAATAGAAATATAAATTATTTAAATGATTTACTTAATTACAGTTACCTGTAAATAATTGTCATATAAGTAAAGCGTGATCTAAAGACGGTCTGCTCTTTGGAAATTGATTTTTCTAATTTTGTAAAGCGTTTAATAGTATTGAACTATTATTTTTTGACGTATTTAAATGATATTCATATATTATTACATTTTAGGCAAATAGCGATAGTATTCGTAGACGTCTATACGGGCGGATGAAATTGCAACGAGAAACTCACATCTACATCAAAGTATACACAGGGTGTTTTCAGAGTAATCTGAAATATTGTTGTCTGATTCGTCATTCAATTTTAAGGCTAAAACTTCCCTTAAACATCTGTGATAAGTTTTCTCGTTAATGCGATACAAAGTGTTGACTTTTTTGTAATAAACGAGATTTGACTGGCTGTAAGTGAGATTAAATGTAGACCACAATTTTCTCTAGTGACGCTACTGGATTCCAAAACTAATAAGAAAGATTATTTCCCTCATCACGAAATTGACCAATCAGACACCACCATTTTTTAAACGAGATCTTTTTAAATAAATGATTAAATTTTGACGTTACACGGTGAGAGCTAAGTGCTTTCAAAGCCGCTTGGCTGTCCGAGAAAATTTTTATTGTTCTATGTATGAGATTGGCTTGCTCCAATCTCTCCACACATGAAACAATGGCGTTAATTTCCGCCTGGAATACGGTTGCATAGGATCCTAGAGAGGTTGAGATTTCTGTCCTAGGTCTGCGCCCGTATACACCTGCACCAGAGCCTGAGGGTGTTTTTGAACCGTCTGTGTACCAACAGCTGTCTGCTCTTAATAGTTCACCCTTACGGAGGACCCATTCATCTCTATTTGGAATTAGGACGGTATAAGGCAGGCCGTAGTTTACTGTTGGAGGCATTATGTCAGAGGTCATTCCCAGAATACTGTATCTTTCAGTGTCCACTAGCATTCTGCTTCGTTCTGTATAAGCCTGATTTGTGCATTTAGAAATATGCACAATTCTGTAAGTTGTCCATCTAGCCTCTCTTTTCAAAAATATATGGAGAGGAGGTAGGTCCAGAAGGATTTCCATGGCTGCTGACGGTGTGGAGCTGATAGCACCAGTAATTGCCAGGCAAGCCTGTCTCTGTAAACCAGAGAGCTTTGCTTGGGCCGTTCGCTGTGAAGCTTTTGGCCACCAGGCAATAGCTCCATATGTGATCATTGGTCTAACGATCATCACATATATCCAATAGATTTATTTGGGTCCCAAACCCCAAAATTTTCCACAGATCCTACGAGATGTCTACAAGGATAGTCTGGCCTTATGGATAACTTTTTCCAAGTGAGCGTTCCAAGTAAGTTTCATATCTAGGATAATCCCCAAATATTTTACTTCCGCTGCAAATGGAATAACCTCACCATTGTAGGAAAGTGGTGGAATATCCTCCATCTTTCTTTTCCTAGTGAAGGGAACTATCACAGTTTTACCAGGGTTAACAGACATCTGTTCCCTCTGACACCAACTGTGGACATCGTCCAACGTCTTTTGGAGGGTATTATATGCTACCCTTCCTGACTTGGCATTTGCCAAGATGACAAGGTCGTCTGCATACGCTTGCAGTTCTACCCCTCTTCTTTCGAGAGCGCTAAGCAAGTTATCCATCAAGAGTGACCATAGTAGGGGAGATAGTACTCCGCCTTGTGGGCAGCCCCTGGAAACCTTAAAGCTAATGGTCTCGTCCTGAAGAGATGTAGTGGCTGTCCTATTAGTGAGCATGGCATATATTCAACCGGTAATGGTTGGTTTGATGCCCTTTTCAGTCAAAGCTGAACCAATGGAGGTCGGTAGTGCATTGTCAAATGCTCCTCCAATGTCAAGAAATATGGCCACCGCAATCTCCTTGTTGTTAAGGGATTGTGTGATTTTCTCAACAAGGTTGTGTAATGCTAAATCGGTTGATTTGCCAGTTTGATAAGCATATTAGTGGATGCTCAGGGGGGAATTATATAAAGCTACCCGCCTGATGTAGCAATCCAGTGCTTTTTCAAGTCCTTTAAGCAGGAAAGATGTTAGGCTAATTGGTCTGACCGATTTAGGGTGTGGGTCTGCGCAGCCCACTTTCGGTATATATACCATCCTAGCCGTCAACCAACTGGGTGGTATGTAATTTCACGCCAGACTAGCTCTATACAGTTTAATGAGGATGGGTAAAAGTAATTCCAGTCCGTTTTGCAGCAGAGCTGGAAATATTCCATCCTCACCAGGAGATTTGAAAGGCTGAAAAGATTTGATTGCCCATTCAACTGCCGGTGCTGTGATAACTTCCTTGGCGGCCTCCCAATCGATCTTTTTTGGCCGCCTTGCGCCCTCAAAGAGCGGAGGTCGATTGTTATCCAGAGTCAAACTTCCAGGAAAGTGATTTTCAATCAAAAGCTCTAACGTTTCTTTTCTAGAGGTCGTGAAAGTGCCATCAGGTCGCTTAATCGACCCAATCTCGGCAATCGACTCTATAGAGAGAATCTTGTGGATTCTAGTACTACGAGGTATATCAGAAATACTCTCACAGAACTTTTTCCAAGACTCCCGCTTCGCCTTTCTGATTTCTTTATTGTAACTTGTTAGAGTAGTTCTATAAAGCTCCCAGTTGCCCGACTCTTTAGCTCGGTTAAATAGTCGTCGAACTTCTTTTCTTCGCTTTTCTAGGCATTTGTTCCACCAAGTAGAGTTGCGATTATCTCTTTTAGTCTTGAGTGGACAGTTTTCATGATAGGAGAAGATCACTGCTTCGCGAAGTTTTTCCGCTGCAGTATCTATCCCATCACAACTGTTAATTGTGGTGAAACCATCCTCAATGTACAGTTGAAAGGAATTTTTATATCCAGTCCAATCAGTAGCTTTCAAGTCGCGATATTCCACTACTGGCCTCTGGCCTATTTCAATGTTGAATTGAATATGTCTATGATCTGAACACGAAGGTTCAGTAGATACAGCCCAATGCTGTATCTTATTGCTCAGAAAGTTTGAGCTGATAGTTAAATCTAATACCTCTGATCTGTTTCTAGTTACAAA
The DNA here is from genome assembly GCA_947563755.1 of Lochmaea crataegi. NCBI lineage: Eukaryota > Metazoa > Arthropoda > Insecta > Coleoptera > Chrysomelidae > Lochmaea > Lochmaea crataegi. The sequence continues at coordinate 35,477,359 of OX387425.1, read as the reverse complement.
GGTTGGTTCGGAGCCCTTATTAATAACAGATAGCCCTTCCCCTAGTATATAATCAGAGAGTAACTCACCTCTGCGATTTATATTCGTGCTGCCCCACGATGTATGGTGTGAATTGGCGTCACAGCCCATGACTAACTGAAGTCTGTTCTTCTTGCTATAGTCGATTAATCGCCGTATATGTTTGGCCAGGGCCTGTAACTTCCTTGTGTAGAATAGTCCACTCCAAGGTTAACAGACCATGGTTCATTTTCCTCAGCCTAGTGAGGACCTGTTCAGAGATTAGTCTACGACTGCCCTCATCAGGTATGTAAGCCACACAGATGTGTGGCTTTGGAAGTTGGTCACCCAAGACGCATCTCAGGGAGGCACCATCCCATAGTTGAAGGGTATTGACTACTCCAGTCAACCACGAAACACTCTCCTGATCTACACAGGTAACCTGCAGCCATTCAGGCCGGAATGTACAGCTCTGGAACTGCACTTGTGGACCACCTTCCGGAATATCCTCTACAGCGGCCATAATAGCGTACTGAAGAGATTCCAGTTGGTTGGCCGTTATGGAGGTTGTCGGTGTTCAAGGTGTAATATTCCCACCTTGGTGCCGGATACAGCCTGCCCATAAGAGGGTTTTTGTAAGTCAATTTTATCTGACGTTACAACTGATTTAGCCGAGCAGGGCTTTTTTGCCTCTTGTCCGTGTGAGTCATCATTAGAGCGTGAGCGCTTGCTTGAACCAGCCACAGAGGGAATATTCTTCACCTCTTGCGGCTGATCCTGCTTCCGCTGCTCTAGAATTTGGTTCAAGGCGGATTGGTAAGGTACCCCGCTCTTGAGGAGGCGACTGAGTCGCTTCCTGGCTGCACCTCCTAGTTTCCTAGGATTGGTCTCAGGAGTTGGAGAACTGAGGAGCTCTCGTTCCTGATCAGAGGTTACAGGAAGGTCAGTTGGAGCCGATAGGTCGACTTCCATCTCCTCTGTAGTTTGTTGTTTTTTTTTACTTCTTCCATAAAGTCCCACGAGTAGCTAGGGAAAAGATATCCATCACGGCAGAGCCCTGCATTACCGTGACAACGCTCACTTACGACGAGAGGGCGCCTAGTATCTCGAAGGTTCCGTTAGTGACAAATGATAGGCTCACTGTCATACATCCCCTCGTCACGGATACGCACACCTTAGGATTAAGCCAAAACCGTTGGGATGTCATTTAGTCAAAGAATAACAGCACCAAAAATGATCCTGTTATTCCCATTACCAGCGGTGCTAACGTGGAAGCAGACACCCGATAGCTGAATTTGCCCGCCATTCCATAACCTAAGCTAACATACATGCAAAAGCAGCAAGCAGTAGCTCAAGCAGTGCAACAATGAGCAAAGACAGCCAACCCCGCCCGAAGTGAAAGTCCTGTGTCAAGGTATGAAAGAAGAATTCCAGCGATCGCAGTGGATGGGTTCAGAACTAATTTAGTTTTTTGAATTTATAACTTTGAAGATACGCGTGATATTGTACAGGGAGGTCCATTAAGCGAGGTAACCGGCTGTATCTCGGAAAGTATTTTGTCCCAGAGTGTGGAGAAAAATTGATAGTAAAAGTGGCCAAAAGAAATTGGTGGAAATTATTTTCAACCTCAAAATTTCACCCCCAGTATGCGTTACTGTAATGTTCAAATCTAAAATTATTATTATCTCAGAAAATCGCAAAATGAGCTATAACTTTGATATCATAATTTGAAAGCCCGCTTAATACCAGATAATGTGTAGTGACATTTTTTTATATCTGTCATAATAAGCGAGAAGGGAGACCATCTATTTTTCAGTGTTTAAGTTTCAATATCTCGTTAACTATTCGACCTATCCGACAGTTTCAGACTCATATGACTCGTACTTCAAAACAGATAAACTAGAGGTCGCTTTATGCAGCGATTACTTATTTTACGATTTTATTAAAAAAATTAAATGAAACGTTACTATTCTGGTAACATATTCAGAAGCAGTTTTGTATTTCTTATATTTTAGTGAAAACCGCATCTTGATATCTCTATTCGTTTTTGACTTACTGTTAAAAATGTGAAAAACTATGGAAAAGATCAAAATTAGCAAATTAGCTAACCATAAGTAGGCTTTGGAACATATCGTATGTTTTTAATGACAGTATTACAAAGAAGCGTCAAATTATTTATTTTGTCTTCGGTTAAGCATTCAAAATACCTTTGCCTTTCACAAATGATGAGGCCGTCGATATTATTCAAGTTTACTTTCAGTGCTTTCACAATGCTACAATTACTTCAAGAGAGTACGCGATTCCAGGTGCAGATTCTTTCCATGCATGGCTTAACAGTTACGTACTACGGGATGTTTCCGCCGACCTGTGCTTCCAAGGCGGCGTAACGTCAGAACCGAAGAAAATATTATCAACGTTCTATCTTGTATAGAGTTTAATCCACACGTTAGTACGAGAACCTTATCGTTAGAGCTCGAAATACCAGGGTCTACCATCCAAAGAATTTTAGTAGATTACAGGTGAATAATAATTTATTAGAAATACAATTACTTACATTTTTTGGGGTATGCCGGAACCAGACAAAATAGAAATAGGCAAATTGGTATTTGCAACCAACAGTACCTAATATGAAAAACTTTTTTATTATTAATTATATGAAACAAAGTTATTCCTCATAAAAAGTTCTACATGGTTTGAAACCTGAAATAAAACGATCCATTCTCAAAAATTATCAGTCATATACGAGGTATGTCTAAAACATTATATTTGTCCAAGAGGAAATCATTATTTCAGTGTATATATGTTTTTATTTACAAATTACTCTTGAAAAAATCGATTTTATCAGTATAGCACATTTGGGTCTTGAAATGATGAGTTTGCGAGTTATAAATAATTTGAAACCGCAATTTCTGAACTTTAAATGGTTTTTGCGGGAAAATAGGTAAATATGAAGAAAGGCACCTTTTATTTCTTTATTTCTGTTCCTGAATTTTTTCAGGGATATCTGATGTTACACACAAACTAATTAAACAGGGCTGTCCGCCAATTTACATATGAATTTGCCCTTATGAAAAGGGTCAACATATGACTTCATTATAAAACATTAATCGATAATTTCTGTCAAGCCTTAAATGAAGCGGATTATGATCGAAGACTGGATCATTGTTACCCTTGGCTTTTGGAGATGATCAACGAAAATCCTCAATTTTTTTCGCAAATTCTTTGGACAGACTCACCGTGACGGTAGAGTCAATTTGCATAACATGCATTACTAGAGTGTCGAAAGTCCCCACTGGATGAGTGGATGCAGGAGCTGGAGTGTCAATTTTGGTGCAGTATACTAGGACATACAATTATTGGACCTTATTTCTTCAACCAATCACTAAATGACAATACATTTTTGGAGTTCTTTCTTAATGAGTTACCAGTTTTGTTAGAAGATGTGCTTTTCCAAACCAGGGGAAATATGTGTGTTCAGCTTTACGGCTGCCTAGCACATTTTTCAGTTGCTGGCTGACTTGCCTAGACTTGGGGACGAGTAAAAGATCTTGTCTGCGACTAGTGCAGATATTGAAGAAATGATTAGAAATGCCATTCGCAGCCTACCCTGTACAATATTTGCAATTGAACGATTTTGCATTTCAATGTTCAATCGTCCAGCTGCAAATATTGTATACTATAAGGAATGATAATAGGGAAATGAAATAAAGAACCTTTCGCAAGTGAAATTAATTATAATTTATCATTTATAAAGATAGTATCAAAATAAACTTAATACAAAAACATACCTACTTAATACCAATGGAAAACTAATAAATATTGGAATAGATCAAATAATTATTATCTGGTTGAATATATAAGTACACAAAACAAGATTTTATCTTATCAAACCGCAAATCTTATATTATATATACAGAGTGGAAAGTCTAACTGGAACAAATTCTGTAACTTAAATAAATAAAGGTTTATCGCAAAATTCCTGAAACACGTCAATTTTTATTTCCAATGGGGCATATTACAAAGAGATTTGTTTATGTTTTTAATTATCTGAGGGGCTGCAGACACCCCCAACTTTTTTTAAATGGTTGATTAATTTTTTATTTGAAAGCTTTTTCAATTGCAAATACAATTCCATTTTTTTTGTTACTTTTTATAAGCAATGTGTCGGAAAAAACAGAAATAAGGAGATATTTACTGAAATTACTTTAATGTATAGGTACATTTTATCTTACTTGATGAGCCCAATAAAAAACATGCTCGATAGTTTTTCGGTCAATTGGAACTGAATGTGATTGATTTATCAGTACTTGTTTGCATTCCAACTTGTAAATTAAAAACGAAAAATAAGAAAATGCCCTATTTAACCGAGACGTATCGTATCGAAATTTTAATGATGATCGGATATGGGGACAGAAGTCGAACACAGGCTGAAGTCGCTCGTTTGTTTAGTGAAGTTCATCCAGAATTACCTTAAATTAATCGAAGTACGATTAGCAAAATTGAAACTCGATATCGAGAGTTGGGCCACGTGAAGAATGCTCCTCGACAGAAGCTTTTAAAAGTCGACGAAGAAGCCCAGTTAAACATATTGCTGGAAGTTGAAGAAAATCATGTTACTCCAGCTAGGCAAATAGCTCGCGTTCATGGAGTCAGCCAGACAAGCGTTTTAAAAATTCTTAAAGAAGCCAAAAAGCACCCATATAAGATGCAAAACCTGCAGGAGCTCAACGAAGATGATCCTGATCGTAGACTCGAATTTTGCGAAACAATTATGGCTTCTATATCGATGGTGGACAAATTTCTTTGGAATGGGTGCTGTTTTCTGATGAGGCTACGTTTACGTTATTGGGCTGTCGAAAATCCCCGTTGGATGCGTGAATTCCATACCTAAAGGCCTCAAAAAACAAGCGTCTGGGCTGGAATTATTGAGGATCGCATAGTAGGTCCTTTTTTCAATGAAAATGTAACCTGAGAAACATACCTTAATATGCTCCAAGAAGAACTGATCCCTACTTTAGTAAATTTACTCCCCAATAATTTGGATCCCAAGTGAATTGACCAACGGATGTGGTTTCAACAAGATGCGGCACCACCACATTTTGCTCAAAATGTACAGACCTATATTAACGAAGTGTTTCCAAATAGGTGGATTGGAAGAAAAGGCCCAATTGAGTGGCCAGCAAGATCACCCGATCTTACTTCATTAGATTTTTTTCATGGGGATATCTAAAGAGCAAGGTTTATGCCACTAAACCTAACGACATCGCCGAGCTTCAACAAAGAATCAGGGACGAAATTAGGCAAGTACTTCCAGAAGTGTTACAAAATGTTCGGAATGCTGTTTTTAATCAATTAGGATATTCAGCAACAAGGTGGAGAGCACTTTGAACATTTATTGCATTAAAGTAATTTCAGTAAATATTTCCTTATTTCATTTTTTTCCGACACATTGCTTATAAAAAGTAACAAAAAAAATGGAATTGTATTTGCAATTAAAAAAGCTTTCAAATAAAAAATTAATCAAACTACCCTTCCATTTAAAAAAAAGTTGGGGGTGTCTGTAACCTCCCAGATAATTGAAAAGATAAAAAAATCTCTTTGTAATATGCCCCATTGAAAATAAAAATTGACGTGTTTCAGGAGTTTTGCGATAATACTTCATTTATCAAGTTACAGAATTTGTTCCAGTTAAGGTGGGTACAAACATATTACAAAACTTCGTACCGTAACGTGTCAGCAAATATTGTAGTACAGTAAGTACATCGTTTTGGACTAGTGGTGCAACATCATTTCTTTGATGCGGCGCGAAAAAACCGACAACCGATGGAACGCCTTGGTGTTGCCATGTTACGGTGTTGCGCTGATACGCAGTGCCGTCCAGACTTGTTACGCGACGTCGTTACGATTCGAAGTTTTGTTATATGTCGGTACCCACCTTTAGACAATCCGAAAAATTAAAATTTCTGTATAGGTATCGTTACTTGGATATTAGCTAATTCTAAGGATGGCAAACAAAGCTACTCTGACGCTCCACACAGCGGACAGAAAACGACCACGTGCATAATATCCTCTTGATGTTAGGACAGGTCAACGCCTGTCGGGTCTTCCAGTTCTGCCAGTTCTCATTTCCGTAACTCGTCACGGCTTGGAAATACTTTACACAAGGTTTTAGACCTTTTTACTGGGCGTCGGCCCAGCTTTGTAGTGGAACGCTTCGGATGCGATAATTACAACCAAGCAAGGTCGAGCGAGGTTAGTACTTGAAAGGGTGACCACTGGGGAAACACCGTCGTAGAGCCCGTACAGCCTGCAGCGAAACACCTTAGATTACTAGGGTCAGTGGTATATCACAGGTCGCAGGCATTATACCAATGAGCACGAGGTATAATGTAGATATAGTTCATATAATAGCCTTCTTGGTGTGCGTCATCGTTTGTGACGTATATCCGGGTTTTGGGCATGTCGATATTTTATTTGTTATTTTGACATATAGCTAACCTTTAATTTGATAAATAAAATCATCAGGATCGTATTCAGCCTAATTCGGAAAGGCTATGAAATTAATAATACTTGGGATATCAAAACACTGCGAAATAAAACATGGATGTTGGGCTCGATAAAGATCCTGGTTGGAACACTAGAGGATTCGGCAAAATTTCCGGTTAGGGGTAGAAGGCTTCGGTGATTAGCCTGAGTTGCAGAAATAGACCGACGTTAAATAACAAAAAAAAAATCTTCTTACTAAAAAATTTGTGGGGTACTCAGAATTTATAGGGAAAAATCCAAAAAACAATATTGTTTCACCACGACCACTATTTGGATAGATATGTTATTCGCAAAATACTTTATATTCAACTTGAATTTTTTCGAGAAGAGTAATAAATATGTATGTATAAATGTAGTCATAAATTGTAACCTTTAAAATTGAGCTCAAGCCCAAATAAGAATTTAGTTATAAAATTTAAATGATAATTTAAAAAAAAACAAGTGCAAGATTATAAATTAATTTGTCTACTCGGTCACATAAGTATCGGTTGCTCCGGTGACAACCTTAGGCCTTCGACGTCGCTCAGAACGGAGGTAGGGGTGGATCCCTCTTATTGATCTTCCGGACAAAATAGTAGACAACTTGTGTGGGCGCCAACTGAGTTTTCCACTTTGGCCTAGCGCAACTAATTTCCCCCGATAACCCAGTAAAACAAGGAGTGAAAATATAAGGCAAACCTCAGCGTATGTTCCTCATAATATCGCAATGAAAATCATTTAATACCCATAAGGGGTGTTTTACACTCATAAACTACCTGAAAACCTAGTAAACGCCCCCACTAAAAAAAAGATAATAGCGTGAACATCTGTTCAAATTAACTTAATCAAACCCACAAAGTAGTCATAAGGCCTACTTACAATCAACAGTGTCAGCAAAAGTATACTACACTGAATTTAAATCAAATAATAAGAATACGATAAGCATCTAAAATCAACTGTTTTTGGTCATAGCCAGGGTAGGTTTGAAGAACCACCACCGAATTATAGTATTCGTTAGACTAAAGCTGGCAAAAAAAACAAAATCTACACAGGGTAACAGAATCAAAAATTTACAATCAACAGGTAGTATTTTACCACCAACTGTTTTAACTACAAAAACTACAAATCTATGAGACATACCTTTTCAAAAAAAGGATCCAATACTCAAAATTTTTTACTGAATGGCAACCAACTAATGAACCAACAAAACCATGTGGCACACCTCCAATTCCAAAACTTCAACGTTGGCGGCTTCCTTTAAATAGTGGTAAATACATAGTGATGCGAAATCAGTAAGAAGAGAAAATACTTACAATCGTTTTAGTGCAATATATCCCCTATAAGGGTTTGTGGAAACGGCTTCCAAAACAGGACGGAATTCTCCAACAATACGAACTCTCGTAGAACAAAATACTAATACCAATTGTCAATGTCATCCAATAAATAATTCCAATTTGTAAACAATGAACAGAAATAGTGTATTAGAAATTATTCAAATAAATTTGAGTAATCATAGTACCACAATACCCCCTGCCAAAGTGAACAAAGCAAGATCAAACACTCGGATTTAACAGACTCAACACATGGCTATGAACAGCTAATATATTATAAATAGATGTTCAGAATATAATCGAATGCCATCTTACACAGAAGATTTCTAACTAGTATGTCTTACTCAAGCCAAAATATGGTAGATAAATGAAGAAAATATACATCTAACTCAAAAGTAAAGTATGTCTACATAAATCAATAAGTTTTATGAAACCTAATTACTACTTTAAATGTTTTAGACTACAAGTCAAGCAGTCAGTAATTTATAACTGAACCCTAATAAACTTCAGCGTTTATCAAGCTGAAGTGGACAAAGTATTTGGACTGCTGTGGCTTCACCCCAAAGGTGATATAATTAAAGCCAGAAAAAAATCAGTAGCCCCACGGTAACTAAAAACCATAGTAAAATCCACAAGAGAGAAAAACCCCTTCCTACCCTTAATTATAAATAATAACAAGCAAAAAGCAGCCACTAACATGAATCTATCTATACGGACATTTACGAGATAGGCGCTCGTTTTATTATTTACATTACCTAGGGACAAAATATAAAATTGTTGTCATGATGTGAAGACAGGTGTGGTTACAGCCTGCACGACTTCACCGGAAGGATGATGGCAGAGTAGTCCCTAAAACTCTGGGCTGACAGAAATTATATAACTACTGAAGTACTTTCGTAGTGGACAAATGATGTTAGAAACATAGAGACAATATCGGTCAGGTAATTACTATATACAAATACTTAATATATACAATAGACGTAGTGACAAATTCAACCGTTACAAAATATTAAATAATTTGTATCCCTTCCCCTTTTTGAAAAACTTCATGTGGAATACAAATTCTTTGTTATTTTTTTTTTTCGAGAAGGGGAAGGGAATAAATACGTATGTATAAAGATATACATACATATAAAATAATTGGTATCATAACAATAGTTTCAATAATTGAATTCAACATCGCTTCCCGACCAACTGACGCAGATCAAAGTGTAAATAGAATGAAAACCTAACCTAACTTATATTAACCAAATAGAACTCAACAATGTAATAAACTATACCGTAATAATTCTTTTTCGTCTCGCTCTTAGTTACCGATCACCCAACAAACTTTCTTCGACGTTTCTAACGAATATCCCTTTTGTTTCTTCTTTATTTATTATAGAAATTACTAATTTTTGTTAAAATCCAGTTACTGACAGTTCATAGTATTCAATCAAATAAAATGTTCATAATAACCAATGTTCTTGTACTGACATTTTCTAAGATCAACTTTATCAGTTAATTTATACAAGGTACATATAAATATCTAGCAGTACACACCATTCTTTTTTAGTCCAGTTTTGCCTAATGAAGTTTTAAATGCGATTCAAAATCTAAAGAGCAAATTTGTAGTGGAACTGATAATATTTCGACAAAGATTTTAAAAGCTGCTAGTGGACCTATTGCTGAGCATCTTGCACATCTGATAAACGTATCAATCACGACGGGTACATTTCCTTCATGTCTAAAAACAGCAACTATTATTCGGGTTTATAAAAAGAGCAATCCTTTGAATATTGCTAATTATAGACCAATTTCAATATTAAGCGTATTTTCTAAGGTTATAGAAAAACTGGTTTACACTAAAATGTATGATTTTTTATCAAAGTTCAACATCCTTGGTGATTGTCAGCATGGTTTTCGATCAGGTAAATCAACGCAGACAGCTACTTCCAGTTTAATTGAATTTGTGTATTACAGCATGGACCACGGTAAATATGTAGTTGTTCTTTGTTTTGACTTGTCTAGAGCTTTCGACAGCAATAATTTAGAGTTTCTTAGGAATAAATTATACAATATTGGATTTAGAGGTATATTTTTAGATTGGATTAGTGATTATCTCAGTCACAGACAGTTATCTGTAAAAATTGAAAATGCTTATTCGGCTAAAAAGCCGATTAATATCGGTGTACCTCAGGGTTCGGTCTTAGGGCCACTGCTTTTTTTGCTCTTTTCAATGATATGCCTCAAAACTTAAGTGCGAAGCTGGTTTCCATTTTTGCTGATGACAATTCTTTAGTTGTTGCAGAATCTACCTTTGATGAGCTGATCAAGTCAACAAAAGACATTTTAAATAGTTTTAGTACTTGGTGCGGCAGTAATGGCCTGATATCCAATGTTTCCAAAACGGAATGCATATATTTTACTCTCCATAATCCAGCTACTTTACAAATCAATTTTAATGGAAATACATTAATATCAACCAAATGTGCAAAATTTCCGGGTGTTTATGTTGATCAACATCTTAGATGGTCCGATCACATTGATATCTTTAAACTAAATAAATCTAAATATGCAATATCTCGAATAAGGTCCTCCATGCCTTTGGAGTCCTTATTAACAGTTTATTATAGTCTCGTATATAGTCATTTGTCGTATATTGTTATTCTTTGGAGAAATTCTGTCTATAGCAACAGGATTTTTATTACCCAAAAATGTATAATCCGCACCATATTCAAACTACCTCCAGGTGAATCTTGTAAAGCCTATTATATTTCTCATGAAATTCTAACATTGCCTTGTATATACATACTGAATTATCTCATGTATATTAAAGAAAATTTTAACAGTTTAATATTAAATTCTCATTATCACAATTACTGAACTAGAAAGGCTAACTTCTTAAGTGTACCGTCTCACAGGACCACTAAATTTGAAGAATCTCCAACATTTCAAGGTATTAAGCTGTATAACCATTTACCAAATAGTATAAAAAATTTAAATACGTTTGCGTTTAAGCAGCGTATAAAATTATTATTAATTTCTAAAGGCTACAACAGGGTAGAGGAGTTTATTGGAGATTCAGAGCTTGACTGAACTAATAGTATTGTTTGTGTGTACATAGCAATAGTTTGTTTTTCATATTTTATTTGTATTTTTGTTATTATATTATTATTATATTTGTTATTAGTGTAGTTTTTGACTTGTCCTATACATTTTCATGTCATCAGAGGATCAATATACATTATTATTATATATAATGTCTTCATCTTAACGTTATTGTTAAAAATGATGGACATAACATAAGACTCTTAGGTACATATGATGTAATACTTTCTAAAAGTGATTATTTTATTATATTTATTATCATCTCAATTTGAGTACAATATATGAACAAAACTATGGGGTCCAGCAGTAAGTTTGTTATGAACTCTTATTTTATGGAAGGTATAAAGAAAATCTAAGATAAACATTATATCCTAAGGATGTTTATTATTTCAATTTTTATGATTATAAACGCAAATCATTTTATAATTTTATATATTCATGTAATCTATTACAATGGAAAATTATTTCAACTAAAAGAAAATTTGACACCATTTGACAACGCCGCTAAAACTATCACCTAATCACACAACAATCTTAATTTGTGAACATGGGGTACCTAGACACAAGGTTTTAGTGTGTAATTTTATATCCTGTAAGTGTCAAGTGGAAATAATTATGCTTGAATATACTTCAAAAAATTGGAAGAATTTAAGTATTTTCTTCCGGTTTTTTTTGTGAAAGTTTCTTACATTTAGTTCAAGATAATAACCTTTACAGTTTAAAGTGAAAATATTCATCGTAAAATAGCATCAAATAGTGTTAAAAAAGTATTATTTTTTGAACTTTATTCGTGATTTTCAAAGTGATTACTGGATGATCCAGCGACATTTTTGTACTAAAGTGCTTTATTCAAGGTAAGCTATCAAACAAATTTAAAATTAACATAAAATTCCAAGTGTCGAGAAGTCTACCAGAACCTCTACTTATTCCAATAATGAATAATAAGTCAATTTTGAATGAATAGAATAGAAATAATATTTGGACATAATAGAAGTAAAAAACAGGTTGATGACCGAAGAAATATATAATAATGGATGTAAAAATTATAAAACCGACGTTGTTGATTATTTGAAAGTTTGTATTTATTAATAAAATTGTTCAATGAATATTTGAAACTGAAGTCGATTTAAAAAATAATTTAATATAGAACCCAACCCTGAGATAGGAAATTTTGAAATAAGTTAACAATTGAAATTAAGTTTTAAAAAAATGATTTAATCTGATTTAATCATAAATTTGCGACCGTTTTGGTTATCATAATTAAAAAATGGGCCTGTAACATGGTTATCTAGAATCCCAGTCCAAACATTTAACATTTTCGGATACTAAGTACGCAAAGCAACATTGAGATATTCATTTTCCCGAGAATAATACCTTAAAACGGAAGAATTGTGGTTTTTATGTTGAAAAAATTCCATTCGCCTAAAGTTATCTTCTGGATAAAATTCTTGTGTAATTTGTACTTTGAAACCACCCATTCTTTTCGAAAACACACCGAACAGTTCGAGCATTTACATTAACTTACTCAGAAATTTCTTCACTGGAACAATGTTGAGTAGATGATACTTTTTAGACGGTGCAAAACACCAAAATCTTTAAATGCTTCCTCGACTGTTAGCGCTTGGTAGGAGTTTACCTGCGTAATCATTATTTTGCTCACCAAATTACCCTTAAAGTACCCCTTCACAAGTTTACTTTCTTCGCTACTGTGTACACCGGCATTTTTGTTATTTTGTAATTCTACGCACTAATTTTTTAATACCACAAGCTTACCCTCCACACCCGCGTTCAGATGTAATGGACAAAATTAGTGAAGACAATAGCCCTCAATCAGCATATAATCAATCGTGTTTTTCCGTTCCAGTCGGTGTGCTTTGACCTTGAAAAACATATAGTGTGGTATATAGACATAGAGATGCCCACCCAGTCCTATGGTCGGTGGAAAAGTGGCCAGATATGTATATGTCAACCTTCCTGCAATATATGGTAGATATTTATAACGATTGTATCTGTTTCAACTATCCCAAAGATTTTCTTCTCTCATACTTTTAGTCTTTCCTTTTCTTTTTTGCTTATAACACATGTTTCACTTGCAAAATTAATTTATAAATTCTTCTTATAACTTCGACTAACCCTTCCAAACTAAGCTTATTGCCGTTTGTAATTAAATAATCTTACTAAGTGGCCTTCCTTAATTTCGTCCATTAGACAGATCCCAATTTATAATAAAGCTGTCGTTCTAAGCGGTTGTAAAGTAAATTTAATATTCTATCAAATAGAGTGTATAATATAGCCAGCTAGATACTGGCTTGGCTATAAGTTAATTAATTCAACCAGAAACAGGAACGGGACGACGAAGTATAATATACAACAAACGGCGTTGGATGATACATTATATTGGCTATCTGGATAAAGGACAATGACAGGTAATGCGGCCACAAAACATATTTCGAACGGAATACGAAAATTCTTGTCATTCTTGTTACAAGAGAGGAAGTTTTTGTCGTATCAGACTTTACAGCAAGTTTTACTATATATGGGGTGTTCAAATCCGATCATTGATAAAGAAGAATCTGAATAACATCTTAAAAATCGACTTATGGTTGAACTGCATTGTTTCCACTCATTGTATAATTCCGCGAAACTGCTCTTTGTATATACACGAAACCTATGGAGCAACCAATCATGAGACCGCTACGGCTTTATTCCTATTGGTCCCTTTTTGTATAAGATAAGAGGTCTGGTTTACTCGCTAGCGAAAATAATGGTATTTTTGAGTTCATTTATATATTCTATTCAAAAATAATGAAACCATCCGAATTCAATTTTACTTTTTATTTGTTGTATTTGTTATACATCCAAAATTTCCTATTCCTAATTGTCCAAACACTAAGCGGATTAGTTTTTATTTCTATTTGCTGATGACTATCTGCTGTTAATGATAAAATATTGTCGCACACCACCAAATCGAACAGGAAGATCGCGCGGACCCGGCCAACAGCCATTTAGACCGGAGGAGAGTTAGAAAAAAGCTAACGATGACGATGATGCCCCATCGGATGAGATTGGGGGTTGGTGAAAAGTTCTTCCCTGGATGCATTGCTCGTACCAATTAACTGGATCATTCATTCATTCGTTTGGGTTGTACTCAACAGCCCAGGCACTTGAACTAAATCTTTGTACCATTTCCCATGTTATATACTTCCATTCCAGAAGCCACGTGTGTTCTATATAGGCCACTAGTTTGACTGAAGGGATTTTCAGTAGTTGTGATGGTTGTATTATTTCCTCTGTAAAGTGTTTCCGTCTAAGTCCTTGTAAGTTCTCACAGAAGCAGAGTATGTGAGTAGGTGTTTCATCATCAAGTTCACATTTTCTGCACATAGGTTCACTAACTTTGCCCATTTTGTGCATACGATTCCTCAGGGTGCAGTTTCAATAGCCTGTTCGAGAGTTCCTTGTCTACCCTGTTCAGGAAACTCTTTGTATGGAGGTGCCCTTGTTTCAACCTCCATTTGAGTTAGTGTTCCTCATCTATCCAGTTCCTGATTTCCCCTCTTATGCAATTTTTTGAGGTTTCACAACCTATGAAGTCTCCTTTAGAATCTACTTCAGCTAACTGGTCCACCATTTAATTACCTGCAATCCCCTCATGTGCCGGCACCCATATTAGAGACACATTGTTGTCCCTTGCCAGCCTGTTAAGGGATTCTTCGCAGTTTTTTACCAGTCTAGACCTAGTTGTTGGATTACTGATATCTACAAGCAGAGCCTGGCTGTATTTTAGTTTTATGTCCGGTATATCGTCTTCTGATGTTTTTATCAATACAGACTATAGCGGCAATCGTCTCTTTCTAGCTCCATTTATACCAGCCTCAGTGCCATAGTTTGTTTTGGAACCATCGGTGAATCAGATGATTTCTCCAGAATTACCTGGGTGCATCACCTGTTCCATGGATGGGATGATGATGTTCCGTCGCTCAGTGAATATGTTCTCCGGTGTCACGCTATAAAAAGTCATGTGAAATATGGGTTCATCTAGTATTGTCCCAGTTGTATCAGTGTGCCCTTCTCGAACATTGTTCGTTCATAAGTCTACCGATGTCAGCCTAAGAATTGCCATCATCGCCTCCACCCCCTCAAAAAGTTCCAAATGAGGAAGTCCATAAGGGCTTCCATTGATGCCGTCCCCGTGCTGTTCTTTGCCCCGGTGATACCAAGGAGGGCTTGTCTTTGGATTGTAGTTAATATGTTCACTGCGGAGGACACTTCTGCCCTCCTCCACCAGACTATTGTTCCATAGGTGATCGTTGGCCTTATTACAGTTGTGTAAAGTCAGTGAACCACCTCAGGTCGTATTCACCAGGTTTTGCCCATAACTCTTAGTAATTTTTTCCAGGTGTGTCTACTAGTTCAGTTTGGAATCAAGGGTCACTCCCAGATATTTAACTTCTTTGGATATTTCTTGTTCTTCTCCGTACATCACTACTCTACTCTGCGGGAAAACTCTTCTATTCGTAAAAGCAACTAGTTTGGTGTTTTTTTTAGAGCGCGGGCAAATTAGAAAATGTAGGAGTTCTTCAAGATCTTACTTTTGATTAATAAAATGGTCTTATTTTTACAGTTCCTTTTGTCTATTTAGGCTATTACAGCAACTTCTTCATCTGAATTGCTGTCGTCGTACATTTTGTTCCGCAGCAAGACACCACCTACCAACTGTGTGTGTTGAATGTAGGCGAATCCACGGGGAATCTGGCGGTTGATGCCAAATACGGCACCCATCGTCACTGGGCGACAATATGCCGTGCCGGGTTAGTGAGCAGCAGCCTTTGAACTGATAAATGAAATTTGCCAATTAGTTCGAACAAAGAACTGTAATATTTTCTTTTTTACATTATCATTGGATTTGCAAGGATTTGTGCGGTGCAAGTCTAGCTCCGCCTTTTCTTTTTTTCTTGCTCCGTAGGTTTGGTATACAGAGTATATTTCTTTGTTTAAAAAACAAAGTTGATACTCTGATCGACCAAGCTTATTTTTAAAGTGATTGGCTTTCACTACTGAGCACAATTTATACTACCACTACACCAAAACTAACAATCTTCACTACCTTACGCGTCTTTGGATAACCATTTTATCATCGTCAGAGACTTAGCCCAAGCAGCATTTGTACGTTGCGACGTTGTATAACGTAGTAGTAACCACGTCACGACCCAAATTTGTACCTAAGCGGAGAATAAAAATTCGAGTCAATACGAACACCTTTAAAAATAATTAAGATTGTTTTGGCATGTTAAGTTTCTACGGCTACTTCCGTTTACGCCAGAAATGAGTATGCCTTTTTTGAGATATAGGGCTATAATCGTAAAGATATTGAAGCGGTTCAAAATGATTGTTACAAATTTTATCTCTTTACAGTTTTACTTCTAGTTCTAGTTACCTATGGAATACAGTATTTCGTTGTCCTATAAGTGTCAAATAATAATTAATGTTTCAGTTTTATTGTCTATAATTAACAATGTTTTCTTTAAGCGAAAAGAGTACTTAAATGCGTTTCATTGTAAGCTGATACTTAAACGGTAAGAAATACTTGAAGAATATTTAGAAATATGTTTAATAAAAATCCACCAAGTAAAACTACGATAACCAGGTGGCATAAGTGATTTCACCTTAACGGCCAAGTGAACAAACCAAATTGGAATATTTTCAGATCTATTGTGGTCCTCTGAATCTAGATTACATTCTCCAGTCCGATACAATCTAAGTAGCCAACCAGCCTCTAGACTGAATCTTTCATGTAATTTCTTGCCGGTGGCTTCTCATCGCCTAGTACTAGAAACCGCACATCTGCCAGGAAGTCGCACTGTCATAGGATGTGCTTTGCAGTTTCCTTTTCTAGGTTTCAGAATCTGCACATGGCTTTGTCTGTCAACCCCATCAAGCTTTGCGTGCCTGTTAAGCTAACAGTGAAATACCTATTACGGCTTTGACAGTTTTCCTATCTTTGTTCATTAGGACTACCGTAAGAGTTGGCGAATGTCCTCTAATGAACTGTTTCGCCTGTCTTTGTCCTGGACCCACCATTCCAGAGATTTCTGTGCCACCCTCTTCCTTGTGGCCATATTTATTGTCAATTTTGCGACGCCGCAGAGAAGTTCTGGTTCAATGAATGGCAATAATGAGCCTTGTTTGACCGTTTCATCCGCCACTTCGTTGCCCTTATGACCCTCGTGCCATGGTACCCAGGCTACCATGACCTTGCAATGAATGGTCTCCAAGTGCGTTCAAGGCACCTAACTATGCAATCCTGTACTAGCTTAGAATTGACGTCTATAGAATTAAGTGCCTTCAGTGCAGCTTGGTTATCGGTGAAAATGGCAACTGAACAGTAGTCCTTTCCTGCCTTTCAATTTCTTCAATGCAGTGATGAATCGCCGTCACTTCCGCTTGGAAAGTTGTAACGTCCTTAGATGGGCTTATTGGAATAGCTATCCTTTGTTTTAGCCCTACAATTCTGGCTCCTACACCTACTTATGTCTTGGAGCCGTCCGTATACCAGGTTGCCTCAGCATTGGGTACACCTTTCTTCCAGTCTTCACTACCTGGTATAGCACAGCCTTTGTGTGCTACTCAAGAGCCTTACAGCTTCCACTTGCAGTTCTTTATCCACCACACTATTGATTCATAGGCTGTCATTGGTCTAACAACCCTTGTTGACCATTGGGTCATTTTAGGGATAAGTCCCAAGTTTTTTCCACACATTCTTCTGCATCTGCTTTTGATCAAAATGTACTCCTAGGTACTTTGTTTCTTTGGCAAATGGGATCACCTCTCCACCTAGCACTATTGGTTTAGGCCTTGTAGTGCCGTCTTTTTCGTGAAATTGATAATTTGTGTTTTCTGAGCATTGACTGTCAGTTTCTCTTGTATAGATAGATGGCTTGGGCGAGCTAGACCTATACTGTGGCCTCCAAGATCCCCCGACTTCTTTCTGGCTTTACATAAAAGAAAAATGTTAAAACCCATTTTCACAAAACCAAGACCAACATAAAATAAACATTGTAAATGCTTTTGACCATATATTATAGGAAATTCATTCGAAAAAGTCTTTACCAATTCTCCAAGAGGCTGAATAAGTGTTGCTATAAATGGTCAACACTTTGAACAGAGCCTGAATTAATTAGTTTTTTTTCTATTCGTTTTCCTTCCATACATTTTAATCTATAAGGAACTAGATGTAAAAATTTGAAGGAATAAAATTTTTAACAATTCTTTATAACCGCTTTAACATCTAGGTACACGAATTTAAAAAACTCCCACAAATTCTACCTTTTTAGAAAAAGGGGAGATCAAGGTTTCTAGGAAATAAAAAATAATCACCCTATATTCCAAAAAAAGGGAAACTCACTTCCGTTATAAACGGAAGTAGGTATCTGTACAAACTTGTCATATACCAAAGCAAAATTATTTTTAAATGTGTTTGGTAACAACCTGACCTCAATATCAGAAATATCTTTTAAGATACGCGCATTTAAAATGGACTCAAATACTCTTGGTCATCCGGTACAATCAGTGAATAAATTTTTACTTTGATAGTTGGTTTGTTCAAATTTTCATTTTGTACTTATGTGAAATTATAAATTTTCTTATATAATTTTTTATTCATCCTGTATTCAACAATATTTTTAATAAAAATCATTTAATATTAATGCCTTCTAGATTGGCGACTTTAATCACACGAAACATTTGTTTTTAGTAAAGGAGTTAAATGTTTATTGACAAATCTCATAATCAGAAGTGATCATTTCTGTATTTTAAATATCCCAAATTAAGCCCCCCAAAGTAATTATTTTATACTTCCTGAGTTTCACTATTCCCATCAGCACTGGAAATGCGAAGGAAACTGTTTGTAGATACGTACAAAATTGTATACTCATTATTTTATTATTATTGTAGATACTGATCTGTCAAAACATCTCGTTATATAACAATAAATAAAATTGGACGTATAAAATAAACTTTTTTTTAGATAAATATCAAAAGGGATCACAAAATTGTATTTTAATTAGTATTTTCCTTCTTTATACACTGTCAACGATTGATTTCAACAATTTCTGTATATAATAGAGATGCCTTTGTCCAAAAAGCCATATTCGAAATCAAATTGCTAAATGAATCCCGGATTACAAACCAACAAAATATTTCGATAATTACGGGCTTTTGGGGTCCGCCACAAATCCCCAATCACATACATAAATAAGCAAATATAAGCTGTGCGGATTCAGGTATGATATTAATACTTCTATTAGTCGGATTCAATAGTCACTAATGGGAAATCTTTGGATTACTGCTTTGTTGAATATCTGGAATATGGTTTTCAAATACTTTTTCACTTTGACGATACTGTTTTTACTTATTGAAGGTTCGGCTATTGTTTTATGTTACGGAGCGACCAGCATTTATATGATTATTATACAGGTTGTTACTAATTATGTATGGCATTTTCAACCAAAACAAATGAAATGAAATAAAAAATAACGTTGACTGTATTGAGATTAAAACATAATTTTAACGTGAAGTAGTAGTTTCTATGATAGAAATACGAGGAAAAGAAGATATTTTTCCTGTTTTCCAGAAAGCTCTGTAATATTTAATGAATAAAACATCATTAAATGAGCGGGAAGTCACATGATTAGATTAGAGATCAGAGGTGGCTAGTCGGCCAATTCCATTGCTACCTTTCCAGATCTATTGTGGTGCTCTGAATTTAGATTACATTCTCTTTTTAAATAGCCAATCAGCCTCAAGACTGAACCTTTTATGTAATTTCTTACCGGTGGCATCTCATCGCCTAATACAAGAAACATCAAAGTAAGGAACGTCCCAGGGATAGATGGCCTGATAGATGATATGATGAAGAGGCTGTTGGATGACAATGGGGTGTACTTCTGTGAACTATTTAACAGGGTGCTAAGGGAGGTAGAGTTCCCGGAAAGATGGAAGGTGGCCAGGGTGATACTGATGAAGAAGGCGGGTAGAGAGGGGAAGCGAGTGGGGGATAATAAAGAATAGGATTGAGGAGAAAGTTAGTGAGCAGGGTGATGAGCTTGGTGAAAAGGGCTAGGGAGGGCAACTGGAGGAACAAGAAATTGGCCCTACTCGTGTTCTTCGACGTCGGGAACGCGTTCAACAGTGTCAGCAAACGGTCGATGTTGAGCGCGTTGCTGAGGCTTAGAGTAGGGGAGGGGTCGGTTAACCAAGTAGAGGACTACCTGACGGGGCGTGTGTTTGTAGACTCTAGAGGGAGACGCTGGAGTTGCCCTAAGGCTCGGTTCTGGAACCGTCACTCTGAAAGTGAGTGTTTGATGAGGTATGTGGGATAGTATGTGAAGAGGGATGTGAGATTACGGTGTATGCGGACGATATCTTTCTGGTATGTACGGCAGAGGGAGAGGCGGATATAGAAAGGATGGCGGAGAGGATGTGTAGGAAGATTGAGGAGAAGATAGAGCGGTGCGCTCTGAAAGTGGCCGAAGATGAGACGGTGGGGTTGCTAGTGAAGAGACTTCCGATACGGATTTCTATCACTGTACGATGTGATTGACTTCAAATAATGACAATTAATACTATTTAATTATGACAGGTGAATATACAGCCTGCTAAAATAAAAGAATAAATAATAAGGCTGATAAAATCATTACTTAATATGTTTAAATACATGTTAATGTCTCTAATTAATAGAACATTTAACACTTAAGGAACCGTACTTGCACTTTCAAAGCGAAGTATGGTTAGTGTTATTTTTGTTGTCAAATAAATGTTCCTGCTTTATTGTTACACCCTGTATAATTATGACTTAGACCGTTGGAAAGCATTTTTACGGGCTTTCTCACGACGTATCACCAGTAGGGGGTTGCTATTTAAATTTTTGTAGGTGTGGTAGGTGGGACATAGGAGTTGATGGGGGTGCGTTCTCTCTCGTGTCATTTTAGTTCCCCCTCTCTATCCTAGAAACGGTTTTGAAATGATTTCGAAATCTTTTTTCGTTCACGAGATACAGCCCATTGTAAGTTTTAAAATTGACACCCTGTATACAACAGGCGTGTTTCAGTATTTCCATGTCTTTTGCAATTGCAATATAAACACACTAGATGAGCAGATCACAATCCTGGATATACCATTTGTTTAAAAGTAGCATCCAAATCGATTATTGTATTCTCAAATATAAATAGCAACGTGACACTGCCTCTAGCGGTATCTGCGCTAGCGGCAGTATAATGTTGTTTGCGATGCCCTCGAATCGAATAATTAACTTGATTAGGTATTATTGGTAACATAATCATTAAAATTTTGGAATAATATGAAAACTATTCATCTCAGATGTATGATTTATGAATATGATCACATACTTGAAAGACCTTATTATTCAGTGGCAGAATTCTACAATCTACCCCAGACTTTTGAGATACATTAGCATCATTCAATATTTAGTATGGTGAACGAGATTCGCCAGCTAACTTGATGTCCTAAATGCTTTCTAGGGAGCTATTGACGCCGCCCATCCGATAACTGTAAACAGTGCAAGTTCTGAGGATACGCTTTCTGTTACAAATTAACACAACTTGTACAATTAATAAAGTGAAGTCCGTCCGGAAATATATGATCCTAACTTAATAAATAATATTTAATTCTTTGTTATAATTATTGGTATATTGATTTTAATAGAAACGGATCTGCTTTATACCTGAATTCTGAGTACATAAACAATAACTGTGTGACGCTACGCTACTGAAAATCTTAACACCTGATAAGGTTCGATTCAATAGGCGTTTGTCAAAATTTTACCACCAATAGCAGCCGAGTAGGCAGGGCACTATTACTATGTCTCTCTTAGTTGGTAATTTCTGGGACATCAAGTTAGCTGGCGAATACTGTATAACATTGTAATATAATATATTCAATTTGTATTTTATATTGCTTTTTATTATTAGTATAGCATAGTCAGTATTTTTATTGAAGTGAAAACCGCTATCGTCGAACCGATTAATTAGCAACGGAGTTATCGAAAATGGCAGAAGATGAGAGAGACTTTTTCCGATTTTAACTATCTCTAAATTTTTTATGCAGTTATTTGTCCTCAATATTTATTGTTAGTTAAACTTTTTAATTCAGTAAGTGCTCAATATATTCATAATCCAACAAAGGGCATCTAATTTTTCCGAAAAAAATCGAAAGAACGCGTTGCTAAGTAATATTTTAACAGGAAGCATGCGTACTTTTTGCTGCTGCACCAATGCATTTTGTTAAAAAAATATTACTTTGCATTGTGTTTTTTCGATTTTTTTCACAGGAAATATTAGATTCCCGAATGGTATTTGACAAGACTATTTTATGAGTAACAGATTATTCTGCATACAAAACATAGAACCAATTATACATGCATACATAATAAATAGGTATAAGTATTTGAAAACTGAAAAACAGGTAATTTATTTGACAATAAAATCAGAAAAATTATTTATCGTCGTTTTCTGCAAATATATCTACCAAAATTCGTACTTTCGGTCTGAGAATGTCAATAATCAGTTAATTATTGCTGCGAGGACACCAACTTATAGCTGGCTCTGTCTCTCGACGACTAAAAATTTTGGCGAATGCGCTCTCCTCGAGAACATTCTGGAAGAGTGTTTTGTTTACGCACATGATGAGCGTGGGAATTTTCGAGAGTTGATAAAGACTATATATACGCGGCTTTTTGAGTGAGTTGACAATTAGAGAATCGAAGACGAAGAGTTAGTTCACAGAAGTTCTTAGTAATCGGACAGTGAATTAAATAGTGAAGATAAATAGTGTAATATTCAAGTGGTAAAAATAAATTAGAACTATGATACCGAGTGTAAATAAATTAGTAGACATTAAGTAGAATGTGTATATAAATTGAGTTTAATAAATAAATCAATAGATACTAATTAGCCATAGTGTGTATAGTTTTATCCCACAAGTAAAAACTATTTAAATAAATATGAAAAACATTACATTATCTTTTCTTGGGTAGTAGGATTGTTTCAGTTAATGCTGCATTGTCAAACAATAATTTGTACCTGTCAGTGGGATTTGCTTACTGAATATGATTGAGTTAAAATTTTGACTTTTGATTATGGCTGTAAATAGAATTCCTTCAAACTCGATGGAAGTTTTTTTCCTCTGATAGTAAGCTATAGAGCTCCCGGTGCTCTTTTCTTTTTCCCAGGATATGTGCTCTACTATTATTGTTGCGAATATTTTTCACAATACTTTAGCATCTATTGTTTTTCGACTTTATACAAAGGATGAAAAGAGCGAATCACGTCTCTGATTATAACATGTGGAGAATCTTTTTACATACTTCTGTCTAAAATTGTATAGTTTGTATGTGTAAATTACAACTTACAAGTCTAAAACAGTCTGGAACTGCAAACAATCCCATAAACAACTGGCTAGGCACAACAAAGTGATTTGTTGTGGGTGCCAGGGCATAAAGGAATTATCGGAGATGAGAGTTCTGATGGTCTCGCAAAGAAATAAGCTTGTACTCATTTTATCGAACCTGAACCATTTTGTACTATCATCGTGGAAGAAGGACGAAATTGAGAAAATGAACTTAGTGCAGCCTACTGGAAAACGTCTCTCGGCCAAAGACAAAAAGGTTATCACGACCTTCTGCTCACTACGCTAAATTGCTCTTGGAGTTTGATATATCTGATCTCAGAGTAATCACAGGAATTCTCTCTGGACACTGCTCACTTAGATACCATCTCTGGATGATGGGCAAAGTGGATAGTGGAACATGCAGATTCTGCGATGATGCAGATGAGACGGCAGCACACATTATATGCAATTGCAGGGTAATTGTCTATCAACGCCTTGAATACCTGGAATAGGGCTTCACACGAGAGCGAGATTTTTCTCGTCTCGCCTCGTTCTCGTCTCGAAAAAGCGAGAGCCTTTAAATTAAATCGTTCAGAAGCTCTCGAGGTAATCGTCTTAACGAACAAATATATATCAACAATTCTCCCTTATTAAACTTATTTACCTAGAAGATAGGTCGGGAGTGATTGTTATGAATGAATTTCTAGGTAAACTTGTTCAATAATTTTGTAAATATTTGTTGAATTCCGTATTTAGGCATTTTTTGTATTTTATTTCCATGTAAACATATTGTAATACTTTGTCAATATTCTTAAAATTCCGTAAATTCCGATTATTTTCTACAGCAAGTATGATTATTAAGCGAGACGAGACGAGACGAGACAACCGGTAACGACACGAGACCGAGACTTGAACAAGACGAGACAACCGGTAACGAGACGAGACCGAGTAATACAGTTTCCTATAAAATTGTCGTATTTAGTAAAGCGTTTTAACAACAGATGTCGAAGAATAAAAATATATTATTCTACGCTTAGAAGTGTAATTCAATATCTGTCGGGGCATGTAGCCCGGGAAGTAGTTGTTTCTTCTTCGTTGAACGGTCACTGTTTTTGAAAAATATTTTTCAAAACTAGTTGTGAAGCGTAGAATAATATATTTTTATTCTTCGACATCTATTTTTGATACTCTCGCCCACTCTCGTCTCGTGTGAAGCCCTAACCTGGAACAGGTCTAATTAGAGCCTGATCACGCTACAGACCAAGCTCCAAAACGGACAATAGGCTTTCTCAGAAGA
The DNA here is from genome assembly GCA_947563755.1 of Lochmaea crataegi. NCBI lineage: Eukaryota > Metazoa > Arthropoda > Insecta > Coleoptera > Chrysomelidae > Lochmaea > Lochmaea crataegi. Next base: position 35,452,714 of record OX387425.1, on the reverse strand, counting down.
CTCGATCTCTTGGACTAAAATATAGATGTAGGGTGTACACAAAAGATTTTATACATCGCTGTGTGGTAAGGCCAGCCGGGCTAATCGACCCCTTGCAATCTAATCTAATGTGTAAATAACACTGATTCAAACGACTGACAATATGTAGGTGGGTAGGCAGCGCATATTATTATTTTCTATGTTTGAACCGGTGATATCTCAATAACAGTGATACCTACGTAGGAAGAAAGTACACAAACATTGTTAGTAGATGATTACACGATCTACAATTTTTATTCCATATATATTAATTATAATTCTCACCGCTTGCGAGAAAATTGCAAGAGTACTATTTCCACCTTTGACCTCAAATAGTTGTTTTTGCTCCCATAGTATGGATGGGGACTTTTAAAATATTATTTATAAAAGTGTACCTAAAACCCCCAATAATACACATTTTTGCAAACCTACCACTATTTTTATGTCTATTTTACTGGATTATAACGTTTGCTTGAGTAGTTAGAAAATGTATCCAATTTTAAATTTTATTCTAAAATTCTCTCAACAACAATGAAAATGTTTGTTCAGTATTTATTACTATTTATATTTAATATCACAATATAAATAAAGATTTTTTTTTAGTAAATTTTAAAGTACTGTCCTGAAAGCCTGAAAATAATTTCAAATACCGCACCGCTGGGGTTTTACTACAAATCAAATAACTTGCTGCATGTGTTTAGCAGAGTTTTCGAGATGTTTTTATTAAAAGCTCTCCGTCGGTTGTAAGCTGTTTTCTTTATTATAATAAATTTTAATAATTTCACAGTAAATTCATACAAAGGGTCTTTTTACTTTGCTCTTGTCCTACGTTGTTTCATCACAATGGCTGCTAAGACGAAGGACACAATAGACTTTGTACTTTTAACGTCAAACGTTTTTTTTTGTATATTGTCGATTTTAGTCGTTTATTGAGTAATTGCAACGCTCAACTAAAACCTTCCAACAAAGCACACAATAAGGAACTGTTTAAATTTTAAACTTTGTTCGAACCTGTTTTTGACTGAATAGTTATAATGGATTTTAAAATTAAAGGCCAATGATGAAGCAATATGTTTATTTTTAGTTGATATTCATTTCTAGTTAACTTTTGGAAAATTCAAAAAACAAAGCAGGTACACGGCGTTAATATTTATTGGGTAGTGAAATAGTAATTATGCGCCAAGGTACAAAAGTGAGGTATTATTGTCGAGGTCTTAATGGATCCGAGACATTAATACACTTTTCTACCGTGGCTCATATAGCATTTTTTTCACTACTTCACTACTGGCATTTTATTTTTTTCAAATATTAGTTTGTCGACTCTCGTTCCACATGACATGACAGCTGTGCACAAGTTAACCTCACATTCTATTAAATGGATTGAGATTTAGTTATAATCAAGTAAGCTCTGTATTTTTCTACCTTGGTTAATAATGAACAACTTTACTACCTCAACAAAAGTCAAAAAAGTTAAGTTTAGAGGCTAGTAGTAAAAAAATTATTTATTTACAACCATATTGCTGTCATTACTAACGTCATTGAAGGTTGGAAAGTGTCATATTACACACCTCTACTTCCCGCCCTCATTTCCCGCCCTCACTGCCCGCTCTCTAAAATATTGCGATCGTTAAAATTTTTCTCATCTATTCTAGATGAATATTTTTTATATTTAAAAATATAACACATTGACAAATATTATAATACCTATTTAATGGCAAACAATAAAAACCAACAATGAACTAAAATACAACAAACTACCTATTGAAATTAATGGATAAATTTGAATTATTATAAGCGTTTATAGAAATATTTGGGCCAGTACCAGCGCTGGCGTTATCTCTTTGGTCGACAAATTACTTTGCTGTTGAATGACTAAGGTTTGTAAACTACTTGCAACAGCTTCAGAAGACATTGCACGTTGGGACAGCATATTGGCAGTTTTGGTTTTATTCTCCATTGAGCTATCCACATATCCTTCTGCCACAGTACTAGATTTCCATCCTCCCAGCCTTTTTAATTGGAGTACATTTGCACCACTGTTGGCAAGTAACGTAGCGGCAGTTCTTCTTAGAGCGTGGCCTGTAAAGCCTTTCGAGTCCTCTAAATTCAAAAAAGTAGCAATTTTTTGGGAAAAATTATTGTATTGTGCCCAATTGGTTGATTTCTTACTATTCCTCCTCTAAGCTACAAAAAATCTATCGATTTCTATGTTTTTTCTCAAATTCATGTAGTATCGAATGATCTTCACCCATACTGGATCAGTAATGAGAAATGATCTACTTGTATGTGTTTTGGAATCGAATTTCAACCAAAATTTTTTCTTCAAAAAAAAAAACATCGAAAATTTTCATTTTCACTAATTCGTCCGTCCGACAAGCCTATTAATAATGCTACCTAAAACAATAAGAAAAATATGATACCATAATAACTGTGCACTTGTATAAGCACAAAAACGATTTTTTTGGTGAAAGTCTAGTTTAGTGAACCAACGCGGATTTTGATGAAATATTTTTTTTAATTAATTCGAGGTCGCTGAACACGAAAATGAAAGAAAAAATTGGCGCTCTCAAAAACGAGCTATGAATTTTTGAAGATGTGTTCAGATCAGCACTGCACTGGTTTGATTGTCATTTTATAACTGCTTTATAATGTTCCATTATAACTGCTATCTAACACACTATAATTGATTTTTACGATATTCCTCTCACACTCATTAAAAAAACACTGATATTGATATACATTTCTTGTAAATTCTTTTTTTAATTCCACAATTATTATATCTTTTGACGTTTCCATGTAATATGATGACTGACATAAGTTTCGTCTGTTTCCTCTTAGTCGTAAAACTTGAACCTACTAGCATATTCAGCCATTATTAGGTAGTTACTTGAAAAAAAAGTTGCTGAATATCTGTAATTGTGGAGACCATACAAGGTGAGTGAATTGGAAAATTTGGCTCAACTTTCGTTTAGCTGAAATCAGTTATGGAAAAATTGAATTAACAGCTATCAAAATACTGTGAAAAATGCGCGCCGGGTCGACGTTTCGCAATTCGCGCGCAAGCGGTCGAGTCTACGCAGAGTTGTACCTGCCTTAGCCATTTAATTTTGGTTTATAGGTAGGTATAATGATATATTGGGTTAAGATAATTATTAAGAAAAAACGCTTGAGTATAAGTGAGAATTGTTTATGTATATAGAGCATTCCAATGCAAACTATCCACCCCACACAATTCTGAAGGCGTCACTTTTATGAAAAAATGAAAAAACACGTCAAAAATCATAAAGAGGGAGGTCTTTTTGCTCAAATGTAAACGTTATACCTTTAACCCCCTCCCCCTATGGTCTCCACTCCCTTTTTAAATGGAACACCCTATACATTATTGCATTGTTGGATTCTCCTCTACAGGAGGATTACAAAAATGTATAATACATAAGTGAAAAGTCAATCAGTTGGAAGTTACGGATAATTCCAATTTACTAATAGTAACATTTTAATTCGTAACAAATCAGCAAGACAATACTAAATTATTTTATAAGGTGCTCAAATTGACTTCCATTGGCTTCCATACAATGATACAATCGAGCCTCAAATGAGTTTCGAATATAATGTAACATTTCGGGGGTTATGTGTCGATATTCTTGAATAATTCACTGACGTAAATCATCTATAGATGCTGACTAAGTGGCATAAATTTTGGTTTTCAAGGTAATGACTAAATATTGTTTAACTTTCCCCCTTTTATTTCTGAAATTGGAAAGCGGTCAGTTGTTAAAACAGTCTTGTTTTCCAAATCTGGTAGGTCATTTATTCTATAACGGTAAATAGAACATTATCTCTTCAATCTCGTTAATAGCCCATAAGTCTGGTGGCCAGGTAAGTAAATTTTATTATTTACACACGTTTAAACATATCCTTACCAAGGGTTCTAAATCAACCTTAGGATATTTTGTATTATTAAATAAATTCAAATACACAACTGTCAACAAAAGCCAAAAATAATGGAGAGCCTACAATTATTAAAATGCCAAACTATTTCATGAGATATTTCAATCCGGATCTGGAAATCTTTTAAGGGACACATACTTTTATTGCTTATCTATTGTAATGTTATGTTATGTTACATAAATGCTCCACGTTGATGCCAATTGTTATGTTATATTATTTTATTATTACACCAAATATCCACGTTGATGAGCCAATTGTTATGTAATATTATTTTATTACTACACCAAATATCCACGTTGATGTGCCAATTGTTATGTAAAGTTTTATATTTTTACTGTATGCAGGTTCGATGATATACGTGCGTGTATAACGAGTTGCCTATATTATTAATATTTTTGTTTTTCTTCGTGGAGTCGTGGTATTTTTAATTTATTATTATTTGAAATGTGGGTTCATTTTATAAAGTATAAATTGAAATGAAAGTGAAATTTGTTGATTTATTACGCTCAGCTAACTCCGTTAAACAAGGTTCTCCATCAAAGGACGTGTGGTTTAATTTTTTTGTTGAATGAATGAATTTTATTGAACAGTTTTTTTTTATTAATAGCGAGAAACAATTTTCTCAAAAATCTACATATAACAATAATGAAACAAATTTTTTACAAAAACTACAAATCTAAATATAATATTCTAAGAATTAAAGTGACAACACTGTTCACTGATTGTGACGTTGACTGATGACAAACTTACTCGTTCAGTTCTCACAAAATGGCCTACATTTTACACCACGAGATACGTTCAATGAAATTATTTTTGATTGAAAAGCAAATAGTAAGAATCATTATTATAAAACATTAGCCACGACTGAGATGTCGTCAACGAAGTTTGGAAAAATCCTTGAAGTTTATCAAAGAAATGTAAGTATTGCTACTGAGTTATATCATTAGTCAAACAAGTTAAGTATGGTTATTAATATTAGTTAATCACTAACCTTTGGGTCGCATTGAACAATCAATGCGATTCTATTTTCACTTTATTTTTTGAATTATTGTGATTATATGAAAATGAAAAACTGGTACTGGAATGATCTTTTAATGTAAAAATGACAACTATATAACTGTCTTATTTGACAACATGAAAATACAAGTGAATGTTACAAACTTAAACAAAACAATACCTGCAGACAACGCTTTACTAAATTCAATACTCCCACTTTTTGTTACAAGTCAATGTCAACATTCACTTTGACAATACATTCAACATTTCAATTTTGGTAATGCCTTTGTCATGATATCGGCTGCCTGGTCATCTGTTTGAACATATTGTAATTCAAAAAATTCATCTTTGAATTTCTCTCGGATAAAATGGTAACGTACGTCAATATGCTTAGTTCTCTTATGAAACTCTGGATTCTTCACAAGTCGTATTGCGCTTTGATTATCCATAAATAAAACTGGTACATCCAATTTAACTTGTCGAAGATCACATAAGAGATTCTTCAACCAGACAAGTTCTTTTATAGCTTGTGACGCTGCCACATACTCGGATTCTGTTGTGGATAGTGCGACGGATTTTTGTCGTTCTGATCCCCAGCTAATTACACTTCCTCCAAGCATGAAAACATAACCTGATGTTGATCTTCGTGTTTGCGTGTCTCCAGCATAGTCGGCATCACTATACCCGCAAAAGTCTAAATTATTTCCGCTTACGAAACGTATTCCTTTGTTCATTGTACCTTTGATATATTTCATAATGTGTTTTACTGCATTCACATGTGCAGTAGCTGGTTTTTCCAAATATCGACTGACACTTCCAACTGCGAAACTAATATCTGGTCTGGTTGCAACGGCCAGATACATCAAGCTCCCGACTGCCTCTCGATAAGGAAAATCGATTTTTTTATCAGCTTCAAAATCTCCGAGGTTTTGTGAACTAGCTAATGGAGTTGTCACTGTCTTACAATATGTCATATCAAAACAATCAAGAACCTTTCTTGCATATCCTTGTTGATGAACATGAATCGATCCATCCAAAAGCTGATCAATTTCGAGTCCCAAAAAACATTTCAGCTCAAAAATTTTGATCTCAAATTCTCTCTGTAAGTGTCTAATGACCGGCTTAATGGCTTCTTGTTTTTCTGCTGCAATCAATCCATCGTCAACGTAAATTGCCAAAATTAACATTCCATCTTTTCCGTTGCTAACAAAAACGCATGGATCGGATCCACTCTCTTTGAAACCAAAACTGTTAAGGAAAGAAGTAAGCTTCTTATTCCAACAGCGCGAAGCCTGCTTCAAACCATATAAACTTTTGTATAGTTTACACACTCGGCCACTGTTGTCATTATATCCAATTGGCTGGCTCATATAAACATTTTCTTCTAAATCGCCATTTAGAATAGCCGTTTTCACATCAAACTGTTTTAGTGTCATACGCTTTGCCGCAGCCAATGCTAGGATCGCTCTGATTGATGTAAACTTCACCACTGGACTAAATGTTTCCTGGTAATCGATTCCGTACTCTTGTGTAAAGCCTCGTACTACCAATCGTGCCTTATACCGATTAACACTCCCATCCGGATTTTCTTTGACCTTGTAGACCCAGCGATTGTCAATCACTTTTTGATCAACTGGCGCATCGACCAAAATCCAAGTATGATTTTTCATAAGTGAATCGTACTCTTCATCCATTGCTCGCTCCCACTGCTTGTAATCAATCGACTGAATTGCCTGCTCATACGTTCTTGGCTCATCACTGACTGCCAACATTGCAGAATGTTCACCAGTTACCAGATGTGTTAATGTGTTACGATCACGTAGACGCCTATTGACAATATTTCTGCTATCAAGATCGCAGGTCATACCACGATTTTTCTGTTGATCTAGTGACGCACATTCATTTGTGTCCTTATCTTCGTCATTTTCATTTTCTGCACCTTTGTCAATACCATAATTGTCTTCGTTTTCGTTATTTTCATTCTTACTGACTACACTAGCATTTTCTTCAACACAAATATCGAGTGTTCCCATTGAATTTTCTAACAAAAAAACGACGTCTCGTGAGATCTCGATTTTACTAGTTTTCGAATTCCAAACTCGATATCCCTTTGAATTATTGTCATAACCAACAAACATACATTTTTCTGCCTTCGCGTCGAGCTTCTGACGTTTTTCTTTTGGAATGTGAATAAATACTTCCGAACCAAAAATCCGTAAATGGTCTAGCTTCGCCTCCTTGTTATGCCATAATTCATACGGTGATTTGTTGTCAACTGTGCTTGTTCCAGTTTGATTTAGCACATGAACTGCTGTATTTACTGCTTCCGCCCAGAATTTCCTATCAATATTCTTTGCCTCAAGCATTGTCCTTGCTGATTCAACGATAGTTCGTATTTCCCTTTCTGCACAACCATTCTGCTCTGGTGTATATGGCACAGTTCGTTGATGATGAATTCCAGCTGCTTCAAAGAAAACTTTCAGTTTTTCATTGACAAACTCTGTGCCGTTGTCAGATCTGATATTGCGAACACTGTGACCATGCTTCTTCTGAATCAGTTTAACACATTTTTCGATAATACTCGCTACTTCTGATTTTTGTTTCATGAAATATACGAAACGAAAATGAGAATAATCATCTTTGAGCAACAAAAAATATCTGGATCCACCAATTGAATTCGTCTGAAACGGACCACACACGTCAGTATGAATGATTTCGCCACACATCTTTGACTTTTCTTCGCGACTCTTGAAACTGCTTCGATGATGCTTTCCATAGACACAAGCTTCACATGCAAATTCCTCATCAATGAAATCTATACCCCGACTTAGTAGAAACTTCTTCACATGTGTCGAATTCTGATGTCCTAGACGTTCGTGCCATGAACGAAGTGTAGCGTTTTTGATTGCTACACTCGCTGTAGTTTCAATCTTTGATGGTTGTATTGTTCTGAACAACATTTGGAACAAACTTTTTGTGCGAACTCCCACTGCAACAATGTTTCCATCTTTCAGCAATTTGCAACCTTCGTTGTTCATGTTCAATTGATGCCCGCGATCTAACACCTTTCCGGATGAAAACAAATTTTTCTTAAGTTCCGGCACGAACAAGACTGCCATGACTCGTTTGCGAATCCATTCATCTCCATTAAAAGCAAAAATGTTGATATCGCCTTTGCCCAGAGCCATTATCTTGTCACCATTACCAACTGTAATTGGTTCAGCTATTTCCGTATAGTTTTCGAACCATTCTCGGCGATGACTCATGTGATCAGTTGCACCTGAGTCCAAAATCCAAGTATCTTGGTCTCTATTTGTTGTTTTGTAACAAATAAAAGCATCATTTGAATTTTCTTCTTTTCTCCCGTTGAAGTTAGTCTTCTTTTCCGAGCATTCCCTTTTCCAGTGGCCCTTTTTTCCACATTTGAAGCATTTGCCTTTCGGTTTGTCATTTTTATCTGTCGCTTTGTTATTATTCGATGAATTTCCTTTCTTATAATTATTGATTTGTTTCTTCGAGAAGATTCTCTTAGCCATTAGCGCCTCTACTTCTTGAACTTGACCCTGCGACTTCAAACGAAGCTCTTCTGCCATCAAACGAGCCCGCAAATTTGCCAAAGTTTGACTATCTGCGTTTGCAGATTCCCATGCACTATGGAAATGATTAAACTCGGACGGTAGTGACATTAAAATCTTCGAAATTACCATGGACTCAGAAATAATTTCTTTTTGATCACGTAATTGCTGCACTATTTCCATTAATTTTGATAAAAATGACGCAATGTCATCTTCCGGTTGTTTTGTGTAGCCATAATATTTTTGTTGTAAAAATAAAATATTTGCCTTTGATGTTTGCTCATACGTACTTTTGAGCGTCTCCCACATCTCTTGAGCTGTTTCACAATTCATAATCTGCAGTAATGCCTGTTTCATACAAGTCGTGGAAATTGCTCGTCTGGCCATAGCATCCGCCTTCTTCCAAGTCGCAATTTCCTTCGCATAATTTGTACATTCAGCTATCGGTTTGACGTTTGTTCCATCGACGTAGTCAAAAAGTTCGTTAGCTTCCAAAATCTGACGCATTTGAAACTTCCATGTTAGCCAGTTGCTGCCGCTTTCCAGCTTTTCAATATTAACGCGATCGCCTTCCATTTATTTTGTCTTTTAATAATTATCGGCTTCAAAACTTCAAAAATAAATTGCTTTCCAATTTTCTTTTTTTTTTTGAGTTCACAAATAATTCTTGCACAAAATAAATAACGATATTTACTGCAGTTAATCTTCCTTTACAATTTCACGTAATCTGGGCCCATAACCTTTTGAATTATTGTGATTATATGAAAATGAAAAACTGGTACTGGAATGATCTTTTAATGTAAAAATGACTATATAACTGTCTTATTTGACAACATGAAAATACAAGTGAATGTTACAAACTTAAACAAAACAATACCTGCAGACAACGCTTTACTAAATTCAATATTATTAAACATTAAGAGTTTAATTTTGATTTCTTTCAGCAATGATTAGTATAGAAATGCGTTTCTCAAAAAAACACACCTGGAGGTAATATGAGGATTTTTGGAATATCTAACAAATTATTTCAAATTGGAAATGTGGTTTCATTTTCTTCAATATCTTGTAAAATTGGTGAGTATTACTCTTTCCTTTATGATTCAAAATGTTAATTTTTGATTTATAACATTTTTGTAAACATCAAGCTGTCGCTATTTTTCTTGACTGTCAAAGTTAGGTTATGTTCCTACTTGATTATAAAATTAATCTGTTTTTTTTAGGTTAATAAAATTTGAAACAATTGAGTGTCAGAGAGAAGACAAATACATCCTCCCTGAACGACGACTTTTATGACACTAAACTGATAAATTTGGGTTCTAAACCCTACTTTTATGGTCAAAAATTTTCCAAATTTCTTAATATGACTCCAGGATATGCAAAAACTATACTAAATTAAAGCTAATAACATCCTATAACTAAAATAAACCCTCATTCGCGTTCCTTTTGCGTTTTATTGCTTATATAAAAGATTTCAATATTTGTCACTTGAATGTTGTAAAAGGACTATATTCCGTTAAACACACGCGAAATGACTTTAAAACACTGTATTCTTTCGTAGAATGTTTTTCACATACATTCCTTCACCTTTATTATGCTAATTTACAATCTTTTTCTATATTTGAAGGTTATACCTTTTTATTACAATTGTGTTCTTTCTGAACCTTATATCATTACTTTAATGATATTGTTAACCTTCTTAAACATTCTTTCATTGCCTTAATGATAATATCAACATTTACTAATAGAATTATTTACTAAAATCTCATTAGAAAATTTTATTTATTTGATTTCATATCTGTCAAATTTTCTTGTGTCTACATCTCTTTAATTTCACTCCCTGTGAATTATAAATTGTTATTTGATTGACTCTATTGTTTATAATTAAAGAGAAAGGATTGTTAGAGCTTATTCTTGCATCAAATTGTCAATATTAATCTCCAGTGAGATAGTCTGGACCTAAGCTTTTTGAGATAGTTATTCGAATGACTAAATTCTTATTATTACCTTTGAATTGTTATCAAATCAAGCATTCTAGGGTTTTATAACTATGTAAAAGTGATAATAAGATAAGTTCAATTTCATTAGTTTTAATTATATTTCTTTGTTAACATACAGAGTATTTGTTTGTTAACATACAAAGTGTGTTTACATAATGTCACAATACATTTTTGTAACTTCAGTAGTTTCTACCTTTTTTTCTCGTTGAGTCTTACATGTATTAAGTTTATTCTTTGTGAGGTTATTTATAACATCACACTATATTTCGAACAAAAGGTAATAATGAGTGTCGTCGGCTTATATTGGTTCACGACCTTCATAGATCTCTGGTAGTGAACTTTACCCAGTTCAGCAGACGTTCGATTCAAAGTTTGAAATTTTACATGTTAAACCCAAATCCTTTAAATTAAAAAATTTTAGGAGCCCTTGAGATTAATAAAAACAAATATTCAGGTAATCTACTTAACGACCAAATAGATATCAACCATTCTCCTTCATTAAACTTATTTACCTAGAAGATAGTTCAGGAGGGATTGTTGTTAATGAATTTCCAGGCATTGTAGGCATTCCAGGCACGTAGGAGCTGTCTGAAACAATCGTTGCTACGGACAATGAAAAATTTTTTAGTAAACGACGCTTTATAAAAAATCCATTGTACAATTTTCTAAGTGCAATGTCGCGATTTGGAAAGGCTTCTGCTATAGATATTGATAAGAATATAGACAATCTTACGCCAACGAATACAAAAATCTCAAAAACGTCAGTATGGAGACAATTTCAAGAGTTTTGGGCACTTGTTAGAACGAGGAACTTCAGTGGAAAAAATTGCCTTCATTCTAAAGGACGGATAAAGAAAGTGTGGTGAAAACAATGTGGAACGTGACAGCAAAACTTGTTCATGAAAAATATTGCGGAGATTTCGGCATTGCAATAGATCCATTTAATGATGTAAGATTTGAATCTGCTAGTGGTGCACGAGAGGATGCGCGCAAAATATTACAAATGAACCCGGAAAAGAGAAAAGAAAGCTCATCGGTTTTTACTTACAAAGAATTGTTGCAAATTTTGAAGCTTTACGATGAAAACAAGCCGGAGGGTCTGCAGAAAAAAATTTTTCATCTCATATCTTATCATCTAGCATTTCGAGGTGAGGCAGCCAACTGTTTGACAGATTTGTTTCAAGAAGAAAAGTTTAATGATGGAGCAAGCACAAATAGAATAGAATATAATCCAGTGTTTTCAAAAACCTGCCAAGGAGGAGGCCGCAGATTAACAGACAGTAAATGGTTAATCAGAAACACTACTAATGAAGACATCTGCCCCGTGAGGTAGGTCAAATTAACCGTTCTTTTATTAAATTTTTTTTATCAAAGCTTTTTTTCTTTAAGATTATACAAAAAACTTTCGTCAAAACGAGGATCTAACGTGAAGACGGAAACAGACGGTTCCTACACCGAATCGAGAATGGCAAAATAATGGTATAGGGTTCAAGAACATCCCAGTTGGCAGAAACGAGATCGCAAAATGAACAAAGCTGTCTGTCCAAAAAGCAGGTCTCGGTAGCGAAAAGTTCAAATTTACAAACCATTCTCACCTAGCAACTGCCGTAAGCCACCTAGCCAAGGTTGGGGTAAACGGAAACCAGCTAACGAAAATAACGGGACATGGAAATGTCAGTTCAATAAAACCTTATTTACAACTCGATGAAGAGTTTCACGAGGAAATAATAAAGAAAATGAGAAACAGTGAAAACAACGAGTTTAGTGTTTTTTCAGTTTCAACGTCTGCTTCAAGTAACGTTGTTTCTGACCAATAACAAACTTCGACTGGTTCAGTCATAAATTTCAATAATTGCGTTTTTAATTGTAAAAATTTCAATAACTAGGTTTAACAGTTTTCATGTTACTTTAATAAATAATAAACGTTTATAATTACGTCTGCATTTATTTTAAAGGACCTGATAATTTTGCACTAGTGCAAATTATCGCCTAATTGTATGCTCATTAGCTAAAACAACAATCAAAAATAGTCGGAACATTGTTGAAATGTCAAATTTGATAGATGAAAAAAATTTCACTAGTAATACCACTAAAAGTCAAATTATTTCCCTCGTCTTCGACTCGAGATAATTTTCAAAATATTCATAAGCTCGAAAAAATTTCTGGATTTAATATGACCTCGTGTGGTATTCGGACAGAAAATTCCACACCAAATTGTGTGTGAAATAATTAAAATTCATTTTTCTTTTTCCAACAACGACACAAACTTTCTACTGATTTTATTAGCTCAAAAGTGCCATTTTAGGATCTAAAATATTAAATTTTCTCATTTTATAGTTACTTGGGCTTACTACAAGTGGTAGAAAATCATTAAATCATCATCATCATCATCAATCGTATTTCGGAACGCTGCATGAACAGATTTACAGCGCGTCCCAGTTTTGGCAGCAATTTAGACCTTTAAATTGTTGATTTCTACTCGTTGCAGCTGCACGAAAATACCATCTCAATACACAACACAGTATATTCTTTAATTTTACATAAGATTAAAAGTGGTAGAAAATTGCTTTTTTGCAAATAAAAACCAGACTGTCAAAAAATACTCTGACATTATAAATGTAAAAAAATTTCCAGTATAATTTGCTGTTGGGTACCCACGAGGAAAAAATTTCCACTAAAATTCATCCGTTGCCATGGTGATCTGTCAAAAAAAAACATTTTGATTAGTTAAAAATTACAGGTATGGAATTTTCAGTAGTAATACCACAAGTGATTGAATTTTCGCGATTTATTTTATAACGAAACTGAGTTGCTTGAAAACAGCACGAGTCCGCAGAACGAGTGGTGTTTTCTTCGAGCAACTCAGTCGAGTTGTGAAATAAAAGAGAGAATTATAAGATGAATTCAGTCACGAGTGGAATTTTATTAGATTATTTCACAGACAAAGTGAAAGGTAAAAAATCTGAAATTCGGCAGAATTAGAGGAAATTAGCAAAAAAGTTAAGAAGTTGATTAGAAAAATAGTTTAATTAACAGGAAACATTGACATTGAATGAAAAACATATTTAAATAAACCAGTATCAACATAACGTACTTAAATATTTCTCAATTGTAATTATAATTGATTATTTCGATGGAATTTATCCCAAATCTGCTCATTTTTAAATGCGTGCATGGCGGGATTATTTATATTTGACGTTAAACTGTCACATACACAAATCTGAAAACACCGAACTTGACAGGCCAATCAGGATCAAGAGTCAAGTTTGGTGTTATCGATAATCTGAACTTGACTAGAGCTCCTGATTGGTTAATTTGACAAGTGCGTGAAATAGTCACTTATAATCTCCCAAGAGCACGAATTATTTCCGGAAATTTTCTCGAAGTGCGAATTTTCTTAAAAAATTAGCAACTGAGGAAAATTTCCGGAATATTAATTCGTGCTCGCGGGAGATTCGGTAAGAAAATTTTATACCAAAACTTTTTTAAAATAGAAATTAAATTGGTGACATACTTAGGTGACATATTAATATTATTTATGACAGCTGTCAAGCCAGAGGGAAATTTCCATTTATTAATTTCCCTCTACGCAGGGAAATTTCCGAAGAAATTAGGTTATTGTTATAGCAACATGTCAAAATGCAGGCATCTGATTGGCTAAAATTAACTGGTATAAAATTTTCAATAAAATTTATAAGATATTCAGCATCAAATTGTTATTTAGAATAGCAAATGTATTACTTAAAAGGGCAAACAGAAGCTTCCATAAAAGAAAAAACATTCAATGTATAACATTAAATACTTGAAGACCAAAAATCGTAATTTGTTAATATACAATTCCCGAATTTATGAACTGAGAAGTTTATTTCAATATTGTTTAATCACATTTCGGTCATTAACACTACTGCCAAATGGGTGACAAGTAAAAAGTGAAGTTTTCTGTTGTAGAGCGCTGTTAGTCGAAACCCTGTATACGACGCTCAGTACGCGATATATTGACATTGTGACCACCGCAAGTAGAAAAATTAGACTTTCCTCCCTTAAATTCCCATTTAGTAATTAAGGTCATTGCTTAAAATCTTAATTTATTACACACTTCACATCATATTTATTTTTATATGCATACCAGTTTGATTACAAAACATGCTTCGCTTAAAACCGACTTTGTAAACATTTATTGTTTAGAATGTCTCGGCACTGACCTTTTTTCCTTGCTAAAAGCTCGCTTCTGAACAGTGAAGACAAAAACGCTTTGTTAATCTTAATTGAACAAACAAAAGATATCTGTCTTAATAAGCATATCAGGAATCTCATCTTCCCCAGACTTCACAAAGGCAATATCAGAATGTGCTGTTGATTAATAATCTCACTTTCTCGTGTAGAACTTCGCAGTAATAGACATGATAAATACAGGTATTTATGAACAAATCCAAAACAAACAGTAAACCGCTATATGATTAAATAGCCCAATTAGTACGGTATCGCATTAGCTGAGCCTCATCTTCTACTGTAAATTAAGGTAAAATACGCGAGTTCACGTTGGGTGCCTCAAAGATGATGAATTATTTTCTCAAATAAGTTATCAAGTAGCTCCCGTTTATGTTTCAGATTAATATGCTTGAATATCTCTACAATTTAACTAAGTTTTGGTCCCCATATACATTATTTTTAAAATTATTCGAAATTTCTAACTTCATGGAAAAAAATTCAGGAGGTGTTTGCTCGTAAGAAATTTTGATGGGTCTTTCCTACGACAAAATTTCCTCAGCCCACCCCTTTCCGAGATATGACACCTAAAATTTAATGATTAAAATTGAGTTTTTTTTTTCAAATTTAACTGAAACGAAAAAGCATTTGGAAATGTTATGTTGCCCTTATGACCCTTGTGCACCCCACGCTACCATAACCCTGTTACGGTCTCCCTGAATATTTAGAGCAAGCATATAAGCAGGTTATTTATGCGATTAGTAACAGGTAAAGCGATATAAGCAATGCGTGGGCAAACAGTGAGCAGTTTTAAAGGAAGAAATTATATTACAGTAGTGAGCAAGAAAAACAAATTATCGTACAAAATTAACAATTTAACCACAACTACAAAAGGTCGTGAATTTGGAAGTTCGGGAAAACGGATCGACCAATCAACCACTCAGATAATGAAAACTTTGAATTAAGCTCGATATTCAATCAACCAATGGCATCGGGCTCAGACTTGTTTGAATATCATAAACAAATTAAAATGAATGAATGAAAAATTAATTTCTTTACGTAACTTTCCCGGCTGAAGGTTGGACAACGCATGGAATAGTCCTCGCACTTGCCCCACGATCAGTTTTTATTTCAAATAATCGAAATGAAAATTTTAATCAAATATTACAACAAAAGGGTTGTTAGTTTGGAAGGCAGGGAAAACGGATCAACCACTGATAATGAAAACTTTGAATTAAACTAGATATTCAATCAACCAATGGCATCGGCCTCAGACTTGGTTGAATATCATAAACGAATTAAAATAAATGAATGAAAAATTAATGTCTTTACGTAACTTTACCGGCTGAAGGTTGGACAACGCATGGAATAATCCTCGCACTTGCCCCACGATCAGTTTTTATTTCAAATAATCGAAATGAAAATTTTAATCAAAAATTCAAGAAATTTTTAGGACCGGACAATGGGTATATGGATTTAATTCGGGAAAACAAAATCTGAAATGAAATACTTGATGTATTGAGCATTCAATTAAGAATTAAAACCAACCCAATATAAAAAATGTAACAATAATAAAACTGAAAAATAAATTTTCTTATCTATTGCAAAAAAAACTCACTAGAATACTGTACTAAATTTCGACAATCAGAATATCGAAACTGCTAACGGAAATATATTTTTAAGCGGAACAAAATAATTATATTCTTTGGCTTTACTAAAACAATTTTTCTTACTTACGCAGAAACGGTTGGATACTACGGATTCACTGTAACTGGACTTCCAAAATTTTTGGTCGGTAGGAGAGATTTTTGGTTTAAACAAACGACAGCAGAGAGTTTCGAAAACAAACGGTAGCCGAGCGCGATTTTTGTTGAAAACAACCGGTAGCAGAGAGGCCCAAAATCGTTCGGTTTTCGAATTTATATCCCAATTCCTACCTAAAATTTTTGCCTTATCGGAATCATACATGAAATTAATTTACTTTCAACTGCAAAAAAGTTTCTACTAGACTGGACGGCTTTTATTTTAATTAAAATAGTTTATATACCGGACGTCCTCTAGTCTTTGAATTTTTGAGAATCAAAATTAATAAATTTTATATTTTTAGTTTCGTATTCATGTGTTTTGAATTACTAAGAAAATATAATATTGCGGTAAAAAAAATCAATGTGGTAGCAGGAAGGATCGAAAAGTAAGTAACGAGTTATATAAAAATAAAATATGCTACAGTGAAAACTAAAAATGAACTCCAAATCGGTGCCCCACAAAATAACTCGTTACAGGCTATTGAAACTGGGTAAGAGACATTTGATCACAGTTACCGACCTGATGACTGGATACTGCACCCTGAGGAAACATCTGCACAAAATGGACAAAGTTAGTGAACCTGTGTGCAGAAAATGTGAACTTTATGATGAAGCACCTACTCACACTCTGCTTCTGTTTGAACTTACAAGGACTCAGACAGAAGCACTTTGGCGAGGAAATTATACAACCATTACAAATAATGAAAATTCCCCCAGGCAAACAAGTGGCCTATATATAAGACACGAAGCTTCTGGAATGGGAGTAGAAAACATGGGAAATGGAACAAAGATTCAGTTCAAGTGCCTGGGCTGTAGAGCACAACCCAAGCAAAAGAATGCAAGAATGAATGATTTAAGTGAGAAAAATGCCGGGGTGTGAGCGAACAGTCTTATACTTAGTCTATTAGCTGCCTAATCATTCAATATTTTGTAAACAATTGAATATTAGTTTGCAATTTCAATAACATTTTTTGTTATCCAATACTTTGAAAAAATCTATGAAAAATTGCGAGCGAACTGCGAAGTGACTTTCGAACACCGTTCTGCCAACCGATTACATACGAAGTGGTAGTTACCGAACGAAGCCAGTGTGGGCCGTAATAGCTCATATATGGATTGCTGATATATTTAACCTGAAAAATGCGAGCTGGACTCGCGAGAATCGATGTACGATGTTTTCCACCATGTAAATGAAATCTGACCATGTAATTACAAGACCATGAGCTTCCTAAAAGTTTTCCTGTAATTTATAGGAAAAAAACTAGTTTCTCTATTCATTTCGTTATTTTTATGGATTCTCTACCTAAAATTTCTGCGATTTTTCTATTTTTCAAATATATTTCTTATACAATTTGAAAGCTATTTATTTTTAAATTATAAAAACAATATCTATTACTCTTATAGCAAGCCCCAAGAGGAACTTCTCTCAGCATGGCTATTGCTAGCCAAAACTCGCTGAGCACGGATTCACGAATGGATGATAGAGCAGAGCAATGAAAGAGGATATGCTCTACTGTCTCATCTTCCTGTTCATAGCCTTCTTCTATCAAGATTTTTCTTTAGTTGACAATGTCCAGACACAACCCCTATTGCAAAATGTAGACTCCGCCGGACCATTGTCAAAAATATTTTTGCTGCTGCACTGTCAGATCAATTCCTTGGATAGTTTGCAGTATTTTGTTCCATCCCACCTCTTTTTGAACTCATTGTGAGTATGTTCTCGCACTAGGCCTGCTACTACTAAAACTGTTAAATCAGCGGAGCAGAAAGGTTCAACAAGTTTTTCAGCTGCTGCCTTCTTCTCCAGGACATCACCCACGTGGTTACTTTTAGACTTCCCATGGCCTCTGGTCCACGACAATGTGACTATATTGTTGCTTGTCGCCTCAACTAAGGCACGGTGGTATTCTAGTACTGACCCTAATAAGAGTCGTGATTTATGCTTGCCTGTAATGTTTGTTATTTATTGATTTTATTTAATAACATGACACATGTAGGCTCCATTATTTCGAATAGATGCCGTTCTCACCATCAAGTTTCATGTGAAAAACAAGTAGAATAAGGCTATTCCCCAAGTCCCAAGCTAGACAATCGACGCCATAGTGAGAATTGAGAATTTTAAAATTTTCACGAAACTAGAACAATCAAATTATGGATGCAGTGTACTTAAAGGCATTCCTTGGGTACTACTTTACCACCGGAAAACAGCATGGCATACAAATTCAAGAGATAGTAAGGGCAGGCTGCAATTGCGCGCAAAGTTGTGATAAAAAAACTAAATATTGTTTACTTATTATTTTAATTTATATTTATTGTATTATATAATGTACATATATTTAATTTTTCACAAAATCTATTATGGATTCTTCTTTATTTTTAAATTCGCCTAACAAATTTGTAACATATTTTAATTTTCTTTTATAATTAATATTTTTAATATATTTTTTTAAATGTCTATTCAGTCGCACAAAAATTCCTACTTGAACATTTTTTAATTCATTTAAAAATATTAGGATGCGGAGAATAAAATCTTTCCTTAAAATGGCTATGAAAAGATTCACTGGCGTGGTGGTCCGTTCTCGGCTTGGGCTACATGAACCCCACATCTCTGTAAGAAATCTCGCAGATTCAGAAATGTAATTGTCCGTTAAATAATCGCAGAAGGACATTATACGGGCATCGTTGGACATCAGCACTGTCTAAATATATGAGGCCGAAAGACCAGCATAACCATATCCCCAACTCACTGTCCTTGTCAGAATACTCTATTTTGAGTCCAATATACAGTTTCTTCCTCAGCCAAGCTTGGCTGATGTGGAATTTGCAGCCCGTTATTTTTAGCTGAGGACAAACGTTTCGGCTTGCTTTGTGATTAGCTTCTTCGAAATCACACACAATTTAACTTAGATTAAATGTCAGATTTTGGATATAGCAAGCAGATATTATAGATCTGAAGACTTGCTCATAAGCTTCTGCCTTTCTATTTTTTATAAGTACAAAAACTAACGGCACATGATGTCCATTACGAACCGCGTGAGTCGTGAATAACTGAGTGAAGAATTTTGTGCAGTAGTTGAAGGTCCCATCACAGAAAATCTTTGCTTCACTACACAAAAATTGTAACTTTTTTCAAAGCTGAATATAACTATTCCCATCTCCTTATTCAACGAAAGCAGGAAGTTTTCATTTATGCGAAAAAAAAACGTCGTCCAAATTTTTGGGAAGTGGTGGAAGCAAGGCTTCACATAATTTGTTCGTACACCGATATTTTGTACACGTAGATTGTACCCTATCTGTACGAAATGTAAAATTATTAATTACAATTAGTTTGCTGCCATGTCTTAAACCCATTAGGGACTAGCGTGTCTTATATGGCACGTCCGTCGACTGTCTTTTCAATTTTTTTTAGAATTTACTTAATTAAAGCTTAATGCTTACGCCAATGTTTTGTGCGTCACTTGTACCTACACCAACCTACTATGATAGCGGAAGGAAGATTTCGCTTAGTTATTGCTTTGTAATTGAAGCCAGCAAATATAAGTTCCGATAAATAGTAAGTAGGTAATTATTTCTTAGAAGCTGTTAACAATTTGTAATTATGTTTATACCTTCTTTTTATAAAGGAAGCTATTTACTAATGTATCAAAATATAATCTTAAAATATCTATTGGTATGTTTACAAAATGGATGTTTTTCCTACATATATGGCACGCTAGTCCTTTGCATAACTATTCCAGCTTTTAGATGCAAATACTTAACAGTGATACTTTATTTCAGTTTGACTGTACGAGATATTGCGGATATCATAGAATCAGAAGAATTTTGGGAAAATATTGATAATTATGGCATAGACCGAGTATATATATATATATAGAACCGCCTGATAACAAAGTTGACTCAGATGAAGATTCAGGTGAAGAATCTGGAGGGTTGTTAGATAATTTATCTGGAAGACAGTTGCAAGCAGCGGCGGAAGTGGTTCTACAAAGCGGACATCGGATTGGTACTGATGAGCTTCAAGAATGTTGGAACAACTGAGCCTGTAGCCGAAGCGTCTACAAGTCGAGGAAATAGTAAAAGTGTAAGAGATAAAAAAAACAATTTATATATATATAATAAATAAAATAAATAAATAAATGAATAAATGTTGATAAATAAATGTTGTAACCATGGGCGATGCTATTATTATTATTATTACGTTTTATTAATGTCAGGAAGTATTTAAAAGTTGTTGCAATAAAACATTTACTGATTTTAATTTACTCGGTATAATTGAGAACAAAATAAAACAATATAGTAAATCAAATATTAATATTGTAAAATTAAATAAAATACTTGATAGGCCAAAGGCAGATATGAGATGTCGTACCTGAAATTAAAAAGAGATACGGATGAGCAATCAAGTTTACCAAAAGTATTTTTGTAATAAAGAAAGTAATCAGAATTTGACATTGGTAACTAAATGAAATTATTATTTTTCCTAGTCATCTTTAACTAGAAAACAACATTAATAAAGTTGATTCATGTCAAGAACTTAGTGGTTTCATTTCCATAGTAAAGAACTGAACAAATATTAATTCTCCATTCCGTCGACACTGACCGCAGTATCCACTATCGATCGATAAAAACAGGACAATCACACTGCCTACAGCAACAAGAATAATAAACAATCATTCTTGTGCTATAGCAGTGACAAAACTGGTACACTGACCGCAATGTCACTAGCCCGTACAAACCACTGTACGACCCCTGGAAAACTGACCACAGTAATCCAAACACAAACGCATAGACTGACCGCAATGTACTACGCCGGAACAAACAATATAATATTACTAATTACTTTATTTCTCTTTACACCTCGTAGGCAAAACAAAATATACAATAAGTACATTCTCAAATACATTTTAATCCAACAATACAACCCTATAAATTTTATAAATAAAATTGTCTAAATCAGAGTTAATCGAATTGACTATAAAATATTGATTGATAATAATATTTAATTTATTTAAATAAATAACTTGATTGTGAAATAAAACAAATGCTAATGGATAAAACTTAATTACTCAGTGAGAAAACTCACCCTAATCAGCAAACAGCCGCACACACAGAACTTGCACTTAGTCACTAAGTTTAAATTAATAATGACAACTAACTTCAACTTCACACAGCAAAGATTTTTAGCAAAACGCTCTCTGTCACATATAGACCGATTTCCAATCCTCCCACTTTCCAACCGGCCACTTCACTTCTCAGAACCCCCAATCTGTCCCCTCTGCCCTTCCAATCTTGAACGCCTGCACGTGCTATGAGATATCTGACAACTATAACCACTACTTGGTTCAAAGAAAGTGATTCCTTTAATGGGCCTTGTCCAATAAAATGAGGTGTTAATGGGTCTTGTCTCATAAAACAAGGTGACATGTTTGTCAATGGGTCTTGTCTTATAAATATAATAGGCTAGAGTATGAAATATAACATGCAATTCGATATCTTCGTATCTTTAATGTTGTCAACATAAACAGAGACTGCAACTATTTAGGAATGTCCACATGTCAAGTGTCTGAGTGCGGATTGTTTCGAATTTTAAAATTTTATAGATTTTATATATAGGGAGAAAAAAAAGTATTCTTACAAAAGTATGCCAAAGAAAAGAATAGTAAACCCTATAATAAAGTGGACTGCAAATAAAGATTTACATTATATTGTAACTGGTGAAATGTTTCCTGTGTAAGTAATTGACAAAAATTGATGTTTTAAAATGTATTTATCGATACTCTTATGAAAGCCGAACCAAGTAAGAAATACTTAAGCACACGAGTCCGACTGTTTATCTTAATTGTCACGAACCCAGACGTTTTCATATTTCTCACCAAGGAAACAGTTGATTCACGATTACTATCTACTTATGAATTTTGGGCTTTTATAAAAGGTCTCAAGTTGAGTAAAAATTATTTGACGCATTCTGTTATTGACTGTATTTCAAAATTGTGGTTCAGATTAGTGTTCCGAAAAATTATTGTTAGTGTTAGAGATTTTGAATTTGTGGGTGATTAAACTGCAAGATATTCAGGTGAGCTTTTTCACTGAGTGTTCTTTCTTTATCGTTTCATGTCTCTATATTAACGCCGTAATTATTGATTGGTATTTACCTGTTGAATTTATTGAATATAAAATATCTGAGCTTTTATAGTGATTGAATAATAATTCGTTCTCACATGACAAATATATCTGGAGCGGGCAAATGCGTGTTTAATCCCTTTTGTCCATTGCACAACTCAGATTCGACCTTAGGCCAAGCTCTAGTAGCTGGAGCGAACATGTCGCGAGTCAGCCCTTCCTGTTCATTGCACTACTCAGTACTAGTTGAATGTGTAGCGTAATGCGAGTCTATTCCCTTTACGCTAGAGGGTAGTCCTAGAAGGGGTCAAGGTGGCTCGTTTAATCCCCCCATGCACCATAAAGTAATACTTCTATATATATACCAACAGACATTTTGGAGATGTTTTTAACAGATGATATACTACAGATAATCGTTGAAGAAAGCAACCGGTATGCACTTTTCCTAAATTGTTCGAGACCAAATATAACCACAGAGGAAATCAAATGCTTTCTAGGAATTCTTATTGTCTCCGGATATTACCCCAAACCGTCCAGAAAAAGTTATTGGGACTCTGGAGAAGATTTACGTAATAATATGGCTGTTTACAAAGCCATGCATCATGACAGATTTATACAAATTATGCGCTTTATTCGTTTTGCAGACAACACCAGTCTTGAACCTGAAGATACAATGACCAAGCCAAGGCCACTAATTACAAAAATAAAAAAAAATTCCATGTGAACAGGAGATAGCTTATGATGAAAACATAATTGAATATTTTGGGAGACACGGATGCAAACAGTACATTCGGGAAAAGCCAATTAGGTTTGGTTATAAAGTTTGGAGTATGAATTCAAAAAATGAATATCTTATAAACTTTGAAATATACCAAGGAAATATATAATATATAAACAAATGCGGATCACCAAAAAAAAATTTGGAAAAGCGACTGCTCCGCTCCTACAGCTTATGGATGAATTACCACCGGAAATTAAGTCCTTGCCGTATCATTTCTACTTTGATAACCTATTCACATCTATACATTCAATTTATCACTTGAAGCAAATTGGTTATGAAGGCACCGGAACAGTCAGGGAAAATCGACTGTCAAAAAGCCGTTCTGTAAAAAAGATGAAAAAAACTAGCAGGGGAAATCACGACTATGCATTGACTCTAGATAAAAAGGTAATTGCTGTACGCTGGATGGATAATTCTGTAGTAACGGTTGCACCTACTCTACACGGCGTTCATCCATTGTCTAATGCCTCTCGTTATTCCTCTGCTGAGAAACAGAAAATTTCGGTTCCTATACCAAACTGTATTGGAAAATGCAACGAATTTATGGGAGGCACTGATCAAATGGATGCCAATGTCAATGTGTACCTAATTGGAATTCGAGGTAAGAAATGGTGGTGGCCAATATTTACGTGGCTGATTGATACCTGTGTGCAAAATTCTTGGATTATATACAGGTCGCATCATCCGGATGTACCACAATTAAATTTCAGACGTGAAATAGCTCAAGTTCACTTACAGAAATATCGGAATTTGCCAAAAGCTGCAGGACGTCCTGCATCGTACTCATCGGACACCAGAGTCACCCCCAACATTAGATACGATCATACTGATCATATTATTGTGTATGTTCCCAATAACAAGAGAAGGCGATGTGCTGGTAACCATACATCCTCAAGTGCCGACAGAACCCAGTGTCGTAAATGTAATGTTGGACTTTGTATTCAATGTTTTGCTAATTATCACTAATTTTCCTATTTTACTTTCTTATTGTTGCTAATTGTCTATGAATAAGGACTAAGTTCAAGGTAATGATATTCACTACATAAAGGACTAGCGTGCCATATATGACACAGGCGGTATTTTATCACGCAAGTTGCGCAGCCTACCAAAAAATCCTCTTTATGCCCTATTGTTCAAAATAACTTTGATGAACGTTTGAAGAAACTGTAATCTAGTTAGTTTTGAAAATTGTGGAATGACCGAAACTAGTTAACAAATATGAAAAATTTCGTGTAAAATAGACAAAAATATAGTGTATCCTCAGCTCTGTGGTATTGTTATTTTATCAGTTCGTGTCTTGCGTGACGATAGGTAAAGTTTCAGCTTTTTTCATGTTTGTCATTTACTCGTTTTTTTTAACAACATTATTAAGCTGATGATAAGCGTTGTCCCGCGATTGAAGTGGCAGGAGTTGATATTGTTGATAGGCTGTATTATTACAATAGATTAAAAGATGAACCAAGCTTTATCAAATAAGACATTGAAAAATGTCGCTGTCTCCTGGTCCAAATGATTTGTTAACCCCTTTGTTGCAGATACCATTCTGCAAACATGAGCAGTTCCAAGAAAATAATTCACAGTCAAGGTCGAGAAATTATCTTATGCAAAGCGAGAAAGAACAACAAGCTCTAACAATTCCTCTGAGCAATCTACAAGAGAGAGTAGCTAAAGCTTGTGGAGTTGGCATCAATACTGTCAAAAGAATAATTAATGAAGGTAAGGAAAAATCACTTGCTACTCCCTTTAAATCACCAAGAAAGACCATAAACAAACCCTCAACTTCCAAGGAATCAGTTGATGAATTTGAGGGAGAAATAATTAGAAAAATATTTTACAACTATACAGCTATTCAGAAAAGGAGGCCTACTATGAAAAGGATATTTGAAGCTGTTAAAAATGAAGAGGGTATCAATTTTACAGGCAAGATTGATTCGTTTAGAAAATTAGTTCAAAAAATAGGATTCAGGTGGAGAAAAGCACAAGACAATAGAAAAGTGTTGATTGAGAAATATGACATTCAATCTAAACGGATTAAATATTTAAGAAAATTGAAAAAATATAAGCAGGAAGGTCGAACCATAATATATTGTAATGAAACTTACATCCACAGTTCCCATACAGTGCCAAAGACGTGGGACGATGGCAAGAATAAATGTTTAAAATTTCCGGTATCCAAAGGAAGACGTCTCATTATCTTACATGTTGGAGGTGCATCAGGATTCGTACCTAATGCTATACTCATATTCACATCGGGAAGTAAAACAGGCGACTACCATGACGAAATGAATTCTACAAATTTCACGCAATGGTTAAAAGATAAATTTATCCCTAATGCTCCACAAAAATGCGTTTTAGTGATAGATGATGCGTCCTACCACAATGTACAGGTGGATCCCATTCCAATTTTTCGTGAAAAATAGCAGCGATGCAGCAATGGCTAACGAAACGAGCTATTATATATATGATGTCAATATGAAGCCAATGCCTTTAAAGCTGAATTATTTGCAATAATTGAAACGCATAAACCAACTTATACAAAGTATATTGTTGATACGCTTCTAGCGGAACATGTCATATTAACACTACGCTTACCACCATACCATCCGAAGCTAAACCCTATTGAAAAATTTTGGGCACTGGTAAAGAATGAAGTAGCAGCCTGTAATGTCTCATTTAAACTAGGTGATGTGCGATAGCTCACAGAAGAAAAATTTCAGCAAGTGACAATTCAAAACTGGCAAAACATTTGCGCCCATGTAGAGAAGGTTGAAGAAGCATATATGGCAAGAGATCACATTATGGATGAGATGCAAGAAACAGTAATACATCTTGGAGAAGATACTAGTGGGACTGAATCAGAACTGTCTGACAGTGAAACCGATAACGATAATTTAGGTTGCCAACCACTACAATAATATTTTAAATGCCGTATTAAAAAAATCATGTCATTTTAACTTTTTGTGTAAGTACCTACTTGTAGTTTTCTTATTTACCTACTGAAAATGAATCTATGTTTTGAATAATAATTTCCACCAAACCAATCTTCAACCCGACCAGTGTGAACTTTGACTAGGCTATTATAGTGAAGTAGTTGAGTCAATGTTTTTGGTTTCCACTTCAATAATTTTGTGAGTTGTTGCCTAAAAGCGACGCGCAGATATGTTCAAGGTCATAGCCCTTAAGGAAATCCACAAGCTCTACAAAAGGTTCCAAGCATAAGTTAGGCCCGGTTCTGACGGTGCAATTCATCAAGGCAATTTAGTTGTAGCAACTTCTCGCCGCAACACGTCTCCTTTCAAAGTTGCATGAGCGTTCACAGCATGTTCATACTATTGTAGCAATTTCTTAGGGAAATGCCATATTGTTGCCAATATTCAAAATAGTCAACATATTTTTAACATTATAATATATCAATAGCCCAACTTTATAGATAATAAATTTAAATTTTCAAGACAGCGATTTATTGCTCAATTTTTCAACAATCAACAATCAACAATCCACAAAAGCAACAGTTTTTTTAGGAAAACAAAGAACCCAAAAACACAATAACAGATAACCTCGTAACTGTCATTTCAGTTAGTCACACCAACAGAAGTTTTAGGTTTGCGTAAAAAAAGTCACTTAAAAAATTAACAAGTTGCTGCAACTTGTGGAATAAAATTAGTACCAGTTCTATTTTGGCGCAACTTGATTGCATTGATCACTTGCATGGTACGAACACCTAAACTGCGTGCAATTTTGCCGCCGCGATCGAGTTGCAGAGATTAAATTGCATCGTCAGAACCGGGCTTTAATTGTTCTCAATTATAACTTTTAGATACATCATAATCTAAAATATTATCAACAAATGGAAGTATCACCGAAAAATGTATACCACTAATTTTTTTACCCTCTACTAAGATTACAAAATCTGAACTCTCTTAGGCATAGATAAGTTAATTGTGTTTTTTTCACCTTTTTATCAATTTTGAACCATCGCTTATCAACCCTTAGTTTTCGGATGATAAAGTAGTACCCAAGGAATACATCCAAGTACACGGCATTCATAAGTTAATTGTTATAGTCAGTATAGCATCGATTATCCAGCTTGGGTCTTAGGGAATAGCCTCATTCTTCTTGTTTTTCACATGAAACTCGATGGTGAAAACGACATCCATTCGAAATAATGAAGCCTAGGTACATGTTTCATGGACTACCGGTCTATAATATTGGGTTAGATAGACAAGAGTGGAAATGAAAATTTTTATTTTAAAATGGTACAAATAATTAGTCTGTTTGTCTTAGAACAGCAAAAATCTGGATTTTATTTTAGAATAGAAAAAATATAGTTTTTACAGTTTTGAATACCTAGAATAACCAATTTCAAGGTTTAAAATGTAAAAAATAATATTGATACACCTCTTTACGTAAGCGTGGATTTATTTCAACTTGCTTCAAAAACTCCAACTAATTACATACTTCACGATCATCCATTAAATTCAAATGTAACCCCAAATTGACCCTCATGTATAAAGTTATACCAAAGCCCTTTTTTGACGCCGATCATTGTTCTGTCCTGTTAAAAATGTAATTACAAAAAATGTGGGTGAAAAATTAAAAGTCGACAGTATGCTATTGACATGCATATCAATTAAGCCTTGTTCGGATGAAAATTAACAGATGACATCTGCATTACGTGTTCGAAATTGAGAAAATGTTACATTCATTATAAATATTTAATTAAAACGACATAAAATGGGTATTTTTATCTCGTGATTTTCATTTTTTTGAATACTCCATCAATTTTTATTATCTTCTTGATCTTTTGTGTACACTGGGTGTCATCTCCGTTTTAAGCGAAACAAAAATTGTTAAATGGGTTTTTCAAATGCAAATATTGTCGATACATAACCAAGCACCCTCTATAATTTGATCCTTTGCAGAACTTTTCATCTTTTTAAAAATATATAATTTGTTGTAATTTAGTTGGAATATAAGTGACTTTTTTGTTATAACATCACTTGTCCCGTTGTTTGTATGTATGTGTTCTGATAACCAGAACAATGTGAACGCACCCTTGTGTGTCCCAAGACCGGAACGTGCCCTTATTAAAAAACATAGTGTGTAGTGAGTTTTTTTTTGACAATACATATATGTCAGATGAGTTTTTCCGCCACTTTTATCATTTTTATTTTGCAAGTTGTTAAACGAAATATAATTAATAAAGTAACGTATCAAACTATACAGTCCACATTGAATTCACGTACCCTTCGTGTCCAAACACGAATTGGTCCTTCGAGCCGGATTTTGAATCTGGAGACTTTGGATGTACTAGCTACTTATTGGAAATTGAGACAGAGTGCAAGGAAAAGGTGAAGAGAAAATACTTAAAACCAGGTAGGAGCTAACCGATTTTGTCGCATGTCGCAACGTTTTCTGCTTTAAAATCTTCGAGGAAATATTCAAATATTTCATAATATCAAGATTATTAAAGGTAACTTATGCAGGTCTTATTAACTACTACTAACAGGGCGTCTGTCATTTTGAAGTTTCATCCAGATCTGTTGGAATTCGAATGACTCGTAAATTGATCCCGAGCCCTTCTCCGTGGTAGTGACATTATTAAAAGAAAATAAACAATTTCTTTCCATTTGTTAAAGTACAAAGTAGAGATAATTTGAAGTTGACCATTGAACATTGATTTAGAATTTGAGTTTTCATTCAGTACTCGCTTTGTAGTACTTACCTAACTTTGTACAGGTTGTAAGTGCTTGTTCAAACTCTGTTTCTAACAATACGCTCACATATTTTTGCGAATTCATCATTTACACGGTACCTTTTGGAAAAATTGGTGCACAATAACAGTTCAAAATTTAATATTGTAATAAAAAATCTTATATTTTATTATTGCAAGCTTAAGTTACAATATTATATTGACTTTCTTTGTATATAATAATATTTCATCATGGATGATTTTATTAGAAAACGGGCCACAGCAAAGGGCTGTATGACTAGAATTGAAAACTGGTTTACTCAATATGCAGATAGTACTATTATACAGGAGCTAGAAATTAGGTTAGATGGACTTGAAAAAGCATTCGCAAAAATTTGTGAATATCAAGATGAAATTGAATGTTTAACACAAACTGATGATAATGAAGAGCGAGATACATCAGAAAATAAATATTATGGCCTGAGGTCTAAATTACAAGCTAAGATTGATCAATTAAAAATACTGGGAAATGTTTCTTCCCCTTCACGATCTCCTAATATTACTTCTAGTGTTTCTCGTTTAACTAAGCCTCAGTTGAATATTCCTATGTTTTTTGGTGATATTACTACTTGGCGCGGTTTTTATGAGCTTTTTAAGAACTTTATTGAAGATGATGCTAGTTTAACCAATATTAAAAAACTAATCTACCTTAAAACTTATCTTAAAGGCGAACCCTTAAACTCAATTTGTAATTTACAATTGATCAGTGATAACTTCGATGTAGCCCTTAAGACTCTAAAGGATAGATATGACAATGAATTGAACATAATTTACGCATACATAAAAAATTTAATAGATGCTCCTGTTTTAGGTAAAAATAATTCCATGTCACTTAGAGATTTTGTTACTCTTTTAAAACAAAACATGGACGGTTTGAAAAACTTAAATGTCAATGTAGATCAATGGGATCTAATTCTTGTGTATATGTTTTCTCAGAAACTTGATGTAACTACCCGTAAAGCCTTTGATTATGAAATGGGTACAAACGCACGCCCAACTTTAAAATTACTTTTTGATTTCCTTGAAAAACGCTGTATCATTTTCGAACGGTCTGCTATTCCGGATTTAAATGCTAATAAAATTAAAGTACATCACAAGGTTCATTTTGTTCAAAATAAAGGTAGCAATAAAGAAGAAAAAAAGGTATTTTCTTCTCAAGTTAATAATTCAAAATGTACATACTGCAATTTTATAGGACACAAAATTTATAAATGTCAAAAATTTATTAAATTAATTCGCTCTGAAAAGTATAATTTTGTTAAAGATAAGAAACTTTGTTACAATTGCCTAATGCCCAACCATGTAACTGACAATTGCACATCGCGTGGTTGTACAGTTTGCAATTATAAGCATCATACTTTGTTGCATCCGGTTAGTCGATTTTCGCAGTCTGAAAATAATTCAAACTTAAACTCTGAACAAACAGAACAGCATCGAACCAACCATCAAAATTCAACTGCAGTAGAACCACTCACACCTCAACTTGCACCAAATAGTTCGAATAATAATTATTTATGACTAACACCCACACAATCTACTATACAACAAACAGTCTTGTCAACTTCAGCCTTAAGTGGAGAGACTCTTTTGGCTACAGCAATGGTAACTGTGTTTGACAAAAATGGCTGCCCACTAAATGTTAGGGCAATTCTTGATTCTGGCGCTACCACCTCTTTAATGACAGAATGTTTACTTCAAAAACTTGGATATACACCTGAAATGAGACAAATTCGAATTGACTGTGTTGGTAACACTGTCACAAACTCAAATAGGATTGTAAAGTTGACGATTCACTCGAACATTGAGAGAAATTACTTCTTTGATGTGATTTGTACAGTTCTAGACAAAATAACTAATCATTTACCATCATTTTTGCTTAATTTGGACTCTGTTTCAATTCCTAAAAATATCAGCTTGGGTGACCCTTTGTTTTTTATTCCCTCGCACATTGATTTACTGCTTGGTGCAGACGTCTATTATCAGTTGATAAAAGGAGGTATAATTCGATTACATGAAAGGTTTTTGACACTCGTTGACACACATCTAGGCTTCGTGATTGGTGGTCCTGTCCCCAATCAATTTATCTCATATGAGGAAAAACTTGACAACGCACATCGATTCGAAACTTGTATATTTACACAAATCCCAGCTGACACTTTACTTGAACAATTTTGGTCTCAGGAAGAAATTACTCCCCATGAAAGAATAATTAATCCTGATGATGAACTTGCAGAAACAATATTTCGTCAAACAGTTCGATTTCTTCCTAACGGGTCCTTTGAAGTGACACTTCCTTTAAAAGGACCAAATGAACATTTAAAACTAGGTGATTCCTTTAATATGGCTCGAAAACGATTTCTAAATCTCGAACGACGCTTTGTAAAATCTACTGATCTTTTTCTTAAATACAAGAAATTTATTGATGAATACATCTCCTTGAATCACGCTAGATATGTTCCTCTCGACCTTTTTAATGCCAATGGAGAAAACAAGTATTTTTTGCCGCACCATTGTGTACTTCGAGACAACAGCCCTACCACTAAGCTCAGGGTAGTGTTTGATGCCTCGATGAGAAGTTCAAGTGGGTTTTCATTAAACGATATTATGCTAAAGGGCTTTCGTGTACAGCCTGAACTTTTTGATATACTTACCCGTTTTAGAACTTCTAAATTTGTTCTCATTAGTGACATAATCAAGATGTTCCGTTGCATTCGAGTTTCCCCCAAACAAACATTTCTTCAAAAAATTTTATGGCGTGATAACTTAGAACAACCCTTACAATGCATTGAGCTGCTTACTGTTACTTACGGCACTAATAGTGCGCCTTATCTAGCAACCCGTGTTCTTCAAGAACTTGCCATTCGAAACAAAGACAAATATCCTCTAGCTGCTTACGCTATTTTACATCAGACATACGTTGATGATATACTTGCCACCTGTGATTCCTTGGAGGAGCTACAGGAAACCCACAAACAGCTTGTATCATTGCTTCAATCAGCAAATATTCAACTTCATAAGTGGTGTTCGAATTCTAAGGAATTTGTTAAGGAAATTTTGAAAACTAATATTTCTCCTAGTTTTCAAATGTATGAAATCAAATGCGAAAATGACATTAATAAGGTTCTAGGAATCTCATGGAATTCGAATTCTGATAAGTTCTCCATTACACTACCAAAGGTTGTTGATAAGGTCGTCGCTACTAAAAGGGAAGTTCTTTCCCAAATAGCGCAACTATTTGATCCGATAGGTTTTGTTGCTCCTATTATAATTGTAGCAAAGATTATAATGCAAAAAATTTGGTTATCTAAAATCGACTGGGATGAGAATCTTAAAAAAGATCTTATGTCTGAATGGACAGAATTTGTTTCCAATATTCCCAAACTGGGACTTTTAAAAATTTCGAGAAACTTATTTCTTAATCATAGCATTTTCAGAATTTAACTTCATGGATTTTGCGATGCTAGCCTTAAGGCATATGGCGCTTGCATCTATATTAGAGTAATTTATTTAACCAAAACTGTTTCTTGCAATTTGGTATGTGCAAAAAGCCGTGTCGCACCAACAAAAACTATTTCAATACCTCGTCTTGAACTCTGTGGAGCCGTTCTTCTATCCAAGCTTCTAAAAAAAATAATTAACGTCTTCGAAAATAAGTTTCATTTTGAAGGTATCCACTTGTACACAGACTCCCAAATTACTTTGTGTTGGTTGCAATCTCACCCTTCTAGATGGTCTATATTTGTCTTCAATAGAGTATCGGAAATACAAAAAATTACTTCAAATTATCACTGGCAATATGTAAAATCGTCTGACAATCCCGCAGATTTGATATCTAGAGGAATGACACCCAATGAAATTTTGGTTTCAAAATTGTGGTTTCACGGTCCGGCGTTTTTGAGTGGCCCCAATTTAGAACTAGAGGAATTTGATCTGGCAAAAATAACATTACATGATATTCCGGAGGAACGAAAAACTAAAACTGTTTTACTTGGTCATAAAGTGGAGGATACATCTTCCTTTTGGAATTCTGTTTTTGAAAGAAGCTCTTCTTACTCAAAATTACAACGAGTAATTGCCTTCGTTTTTCGCTTTGTTAATAATTCAAAGGACAAATTCAAGGGATTTGTAGGCCCTCTTAAGGTTGAGGAGCTTGATAAATCCCAACAGTTTATTATTAAGGTGTTACAAAAATCGAATTTTTCGACTGAGATTCAAGCATTGAAATCCAATAAGACCATTTCAAACAAGGCCATTCTTCGATTATCACCTTTTCTCGATGACAATGAATTGATGAGAGTTGGAGGTCGTCTAGCCTACGCAAATCTGCCCTATGCACAAAAACATCCAGTTCTACTTCCTTCGAAAAATTTGGTCGTATCATTGATGCTAAAAGCAGAGCACCTTAGATTGGGTCATGGTGGGGCACAGTTAGTAATGTCAAATTTTCGATTAAGGTTTTGGCCTCTTGGAGGTCTGTTAGAGATAAAACGGATAATTCGCAATTGTGCAACTTGTTATCGTTTTAAAGGCCGATCAAGTCAACAGATCATGTCGGATCTTCCTAGAGATCGAGTAACTCCATCCAGGCCCTTTACAAAGGTCGGAGTTGACTTTGGTGGTCCTTTTTTTGTGAAATCTTCAATTTTAAGAAGAGCAACTTTAATAAAGGCATACATTTCTGTCTTTGTGTGCATGGTTACAAAGGCAGTACACATTGAACTCGTTTCCAGTTTATCTACTGAAGCCTTTATACTAACTTTAAAAAGATTTATATCCCGTCGCGGAAATCCATTGGTTATCTATAGCGATAATGCGACAAATTTTTTGGGTTCAAGCAACCAATTGAAGGAACTGCACGATTTTTTCAATAAAAAATCAACTTCAAACGAAATTGAGACATTTTTAACAACTAAGGGAATTTCTTGGAGTTTTATTCCTCCCAGAAGCCCTCATTTTGGCGGATTATGGGAGGCATCCATAAAAAGTACAAAATATCATCTGTATAGAATTGTTGGCAATTCACATTTTACC
Source organism: Lochmaea crataegi (assembly GCA_947563755.1). NCBI lineage: Eukaryota > Metazoa > Arthropoda > Insecta > Coleoptera > Chrysomelidae > Lochmaea > Lochmaea crataegi. Next base: position 35,418,485 of record OX387425.1, on the reverse strand, counting down.
TTTGAGGAGTTATCTACTATTTTGTCACAAATAGAGGCGATTTTAAATTCCCGTCCTTTACAGCCAATTTCTTCTGATTCCAACGATTTGACTTGCCTGACTCCTGGACATTTTTTAAAAGGTGAAAGTCTAACAGCATTTTCCGAAAGGGACTTCACCGAAATCCCTGAAAATCGACTCTCTAGATTCAAACGATGCACTCAGGTCCATCAGTTATTCTGGAAACGATGGTCCAAAGAGTATTTAAACTTGTTGCAAGCCAAACAAAAATGGTTTAAACCTTTTAAAAACCTAAAGGTAAATGACATGGTTTTATTAAAAGATGAAACTCGTCCATTAGAATGGCCTCTGGCACGGGTTATCGAAGTTATTCCTGGTCAAGACAATAGGGTTAGAGTCGTTAAGATAAGGACAAGGCACGGAGTGTTTACTCGATCGATAACAAAGTTATGCCCATTGCCTTATTGTAACGATCAAGATTGATTGGAAACTGTAATTTTGTATTTTGTATTAATTGTTAACTATTTAATTTGTATACCTATCAGTTGATTTTTTGTATTAGTTAAAAGTAGGACTTTCAACCGGGGGGCAGGATGTTCTGATAACCAGAACAATGTGAACGCACCCTTGTGTGTCCCAAGACCGGAACGTGCCCTTATTAAAAAACATAGTGTGTAGTGAGTTTTTTTTGACAATACATATATGTCAGATGAGTTTTTCCGCCATTTTTATCATTTTTATTTTGCAAGTTGTTAAACGAAATATAATTAATAAAGTAACGTATCAAACTATACAGTCCACATTGAATTCACGTACCCTTCGTGTCCAAACAGTATGTAATCAAAACTTCAAGTCAAATTTAACTTACTTTCTGGTTTCCGATTGAGTTGAAATTTTGGATGCCAATGCATGGTTAGCCATGTGACATGTCCATATAAATCCAATATGGCGGACCTGTTATGTCCAGTTTTATGCATGATATGGATATAAAATTAAAAAGTTTGTTGAGAAAAGTCGCCATCTTATATCGGCATATTATAACCACAATTGCTCTGTCCAGGGACATGACAACAAGGCATTCTTCAGTTTCACGCCAATCTCGTAATTCTTGACATAAGACCACCTAAAAATGCGCCGAACCAGCGGTAAACTTCGTGAAAGTGCACCGAAAATCTAGAAGATCTCAACGAAAGGTGCACAAAAAGCGACCGACAAACCGACGCAACGAAAATATGAATTGCAGACTGCGAGGCGCGAAAATAACAGAAACGCAATTTTCGGTGCAAAAATATACACTTCAGGTAGTTTTCAGTACCTGAACTCATTCACATTTATGAAAAATACACACATACAATACCTTCCTCTTCCTATCCGGGATGATGGATGCAGGATTTCTGTGGTTTCCCTGTAGCTTCATTTCCGCAATGATCGGTACCGCGATACATTGTGCCAATCAACCAACTGTCCATCTCATTGGTGTACAGCCACAGCTGTCCCTACCGCGACCGTCGAATCACTTGTTTTCAGACCAAACCCTGAAAAGGATCAACAGGGTAAAGAAATAAAATTTGCTATTCAATTAAAATTGAATTGTAACTGCAAAATAATGCGCAAGCAAAAATAATGAGAAAAGTGTGAAATTAAATAGCTTTACCCCAATTTCAATATGGCTTTCAGATCATTCAAGTAAGACTTCATTATTAAAAATGTTTTTTCACTATTCATTAACTGTAACAATAAGCTTTAGGATGCGTGAAAGGAACTCCGGAAGCGGCAGATACTGCCGATTATGCTCGTCCGTCCAGTTTGTGACTGCTAGCGGGACAAACGGACAGAAATGCTACAATTCTGTCAGCACTGGATTTCAATTCGCAACAGCACTTGTTGAAAGCTAGTCCCCTACTAAAAGTAACATTATTCGATAACGAAAAATATTTATTCCCCACTTAAGATCAAAGATGACCAATATGGAAAATTTAACACTATTTTTCATCGGTTGTTGAAACAGCCTGTGAAGTTTTTGAATAGTTTAGAATAAAACCGGAGACATTTTGGTGCCTATATCTAATACTACCTCTTCATAAACGCGTTTCCCTCAAAAACGAATTTGGTTTACTTAACTTTATCGGCCATATTCACTGAATATACACATAAAATACGAAATAGCAGCCATGACCTGACGTGCTCTGTCAGAAAAAAAAATTAATTTTTTTTGTCCGATGTACTGTAAATACGGCAGTGAAATTGTGACTAATTCGTTAACAAAACATAATTTTCTCATTTGGCCGACTTCGGCCGTCTATGATTATGTTAAGGTAAAAACTCTACCGATACCGGAGCTACTCTGACCGAAGACTTAGAGGTGAGATTATTAAAAACATGCCTTAACGTTTTTTTTTAAATTTCAATAAACTGACAAGGTTTCAAAGTAATTAGTCCTGATTAGAATAGGAAAGTATGATAATTCAGTAAACTCTGTTATAAAATAGAACACTTAGTAACGGTAAAGTTCCAACTAACAACAGAGATGTTTCAAAATCTGGGCCAAAAAGGAATGGATCTACTCGAAATAATCAATACGGCATGTGCTGAATAACAAATACCTGACAATTGGAAAATGGCAACGATCCTATCAATTTATGGAGAGGGGGACAAGCATAATTGCAATAATAAGAGGAATAACTCCACTGAGCATGACTATGAAGACATACCAAAAAATAATAAGCGGTTTTAGACAAGGAAGAAGCATACAAGATCACCTTTTTACAGTAGAATTGTTCTGAACAGAAATATCTAAAACATCAGTACATTAACTTTATTCGACATAAGGTGAGTTCGGAATGGATTTTCGGTTCGGTGATAGTGTAGTGTTCGTGTAGTGCAGAGTTTAGTCACGTTATGATGATGTAAGGATAGAGTGATCAGTGTGTCAAGCTAATAATCAAACGGGTCTTCTCAATGGTTCGAATTGATTTGATCCTAACCTAAGTAAAAAATAAAGTGAATAAATAGATTTTTTTGCATCTTGATTTACTTGCTTGCTTGCGGTGGTGCTTCTCGCATAGAAAAAGTATTTTAAGAAACTAAGAAAATGGCTAATAGGAATATGCTCCCATTTCACAGATGTTTACCGCCTATTTTATCATTTTCTCATGAAATATTTTTTGAACGTGATTCTGAAACAGATGAAACAGAAGTAGATGTAAGGTGGTTCCTATAAGAAATTCAGCAAGTGAATGTATCGCTTTTAGTTGGGAGTCAGGTTGTAGCGACTGCTCAGGTAAAAAGCACCTCAGGCGTAGATTCTAGACCAGAGCTAATAGTAATTCAGGGAGTAGGTCTTACCGGTTCTCGGGTAACCCTACTTGAATTTAAGTTACGTTAAGTGGAGCGGAGATAAGTGGGCGCCACCCTGAATACTATTAGTTACGGTTTCACATCAACTTTATCAATCGATAAACCCTGGAATCTTGGAAGGTGATAAATACGAACAACGTTATTAAATTTACAATAGTATAATTTAAACAAAGGTGTAAAGATGTATAAAAGATATAAAAATGATATCCGTATGGATAAATATATATGTACAGTTTTTTTTCACACTGTTGAGCTGGTAATCTGAACAATGAACAATGAAGAGGTACTTTCCTTATTTTTCCTTCTACCTCCTTGGGATCTTCCTGGTTGAAATTTCCTACAGGTTCGGTTCCCTTGGGTTAATTCCCAGATAATAAGGTTTATCTCTTCAGTTCTCTTGGGTTAGTTCCCAGATAATCAAATTTATATCTTCATATACGCAAAACGCAAAAGGGAAAAAAAGTGCTGGAAAGAACAATTGCATCAGAACAAAATTAAACTGACTTGAGTAAAATGCAGGATATCTGAGGATTTAGTTTAACTACAACTTAAGCAATTTACATAGGTACAATTTAAAGAAAATTTATTCAAAAACGTTGTTCATATATCCTGTATTTTAATAAAAAAAACATCAAAGAAAGCAAATAAAAAAAACATAATAAATTCAAATAATTTATTCTATACCGGTAAATATACACATATACCTAATAGGTATATATTAAAAAGGGTTTGGAATTATTGAATTTAGTAAAGCGTTGTCTGCAGGTATTGTTTTGTTTAAGTTTGTAACATTCACTTGTATTTTCATGTTGTCAAATAAGACAGTTATATAGTTGTCATTTTTACATTAAAAGATCATTCCAGTACCAGTTTTTCATTTTCATATAATCACAATAATTCAAAAGGTTATGGGCCCAGATTACGTGAAATTGTAAAGGAAGATTAACTGCAGTAAATATCGTTATTTATTTTGTGCAAGAATTATTTGTGAACTCAAAAAAAGGAAAATTGGAAAGCAATTTATTTTTGAAGTTTTGAAGCCGATAATTATTAAAAGACAAAATAAATGGAAGGCGATCGCGTTAATATTGAAAAGCTGGAAAGCGGCAGCAACTGGCTAACATGGAAGTTTCAAATGCGTCAGATTTTAGAAGCTAACGATCTTTTTGACTACGTCGATGGAACAAACGTCAAACCGACATCTGAATGTACAAATTATGCGAAGGAAATTGTGACTTGGAAGAAGGCGAATGCTATGGCCAGACGAGCAATTTCCACGACTTGTATGAAACAGGCATTACTGCAGATTATGAATTGTGAAACAGCTCAAGAGATGTGGGAGACGCTCAAAAGTACGTATGAGCAAACATCAAAGGCAAATATTTTATTTTTACAACAAAAATATTATGGCTACACAAAACAACCGGAAGATGACATTGCGACATTTTTATCAAAATTAATGGAAATAGTGCAGCAATTACGTGATCAAAAAGAAATTATTTCTGAGTCCATGGTAATTTCGAAGATTTTAATGTCACTACCGTCCGAGTTTAATCATTTCCATAGTGCATGGGAATCTGCAAACGCAGATAGTCAAACTTTGGCAAATTTGCGGGCTCGTTTGATGGCAGAAGAACTTCGTTTGAAGTCGCAGGGTCAAGTTCAAGAAGTAGAGGAGCTAATGGCTAAGAGAATCTTCTCGAAGAAACAAATCAATAATTACAAGAAAGGAAATTCATCGAATAATAACAAAGCGACAGATAAAAATGACAAACCGAAAGGCAAATGCTTCAAATGTGGAAAAAAGGGCCACTGGAAAAGGGAATGCTCGGAAAAGAAGACTAACTTCAACGGGAGAAAAGAAGAAAATTCAAATGATGCTTTTATTTGTTACAAAACAACAAATAGAGACCAAGATACTTGGATTTTGGACTCAGGTGCAACTGATCACATGAGTCATCGCCGAGAATGGTTCGAAAACTATACGGAAATAGCTGAACCAATTACAGTTGGTAATGGTGACAAGATAATGGCTCTGGGCAAAGGCGATATCAACATTTTTGCTTTTAATGGAGATGAATGGATTCGCAAACGAGTCATGGGAGTCTTGTTCGTGCCGGAGCTGAAGAAAAATTTGTTTTCATCGGGAAAGGTGACAGATCGCGGGCATCAATTGAACATGAACAACGAAGGTTGCAAATTGCTGAAAGATGGAAACATTGTTGCAGTGGGAGTTCGCAGAAAAAGTTTGTTCCAAATGTTGTTCAGAATAATACAACCATCAAAGATTGAAACTACAGCGAGTGTAGCAATCAAAAACGCTACACTTCGTTCATGGCACGAACGTCTAGGACATCAGAATTCGACACACGTGAAGAAGTTTCTACTAAGTCGGGGTATAGATTTCATTGATGAGGAATTTGCATGTGAAGCTTGTGTCTATGGAAAGCATCATCGAAGCAGTTTCAAGAGTCGCGAAGAAAAGTCAAAGATGTGTGGCGAAATCATTCATACTGACGTGTGTGGTCCGTTTCAGACGAATTCAATTGGTGGATCCAGATATTTTTTGTTGCTCAAAGATGATTATTCTCATTTTCGTTTCGTATATTTCATGAAACAAAAATCAGAAGTAGCGAGTATTATCGAAAAATGTGTTAAACTGATTCAGAAGAAGCATGGTCACAGTGTTCGCAATATCAGATCTGACAACGGCACACAGTTTGTCAATGAAAAGCTGAAAGTTGTCTTTGAAGCAGCTGGAATTCATCATCAACGAACTGTGCCATATACACCAGAGCAGAATGGTTGTGCAGAAATGGAAATACGAACTATCGTTGAATCAGCAAGGACAATGCTTGAGGCAAAGAAGATTGATAGGAAATTCTGGGCGGAAGCAGTAAATACAGCAGTTCATGTGCTAAATCAAACTGGAACAAGCACAGTTGACAACAAATCACCGTATGAATTATGGCATAACAAGGAGGCGAAGCTAGACCATTTACGGATTTTTGGTTCGGAAGTATTTATTCACATTCCAAAAGAAAAACGTCAGAAGCTCGACGCGAAGGCAGAAAAATGTATGTTTGTTGGTTATGACAATAATTCAAAGGGATATCGAGTTTGGAATTCGAAAACTAGTAAAATCGAGATCTCACGAGACGTCGTTTTTTTGTTAGAAAATTCAATGGGAACACTCGATATTTGCGTTGAAGAAAATGCTAGTGTAGTCAGTAAGAATGAAAATAACGAAAACGAAGACAATTATGGTATTGACAAAGGTGCAGAAAATGAAAATGACGAAGATAATGACACAAATGAATGTGCGTCACTAGATCAACAGAAAAATCGTGGTATGACCTGCGATCTTGATAGCAGAAATATTGTCAATAGGCGTCTACGTGATCGTAACACATTAACACATCTGGTAACTGGTGAACAGTCTGCAATGTTGGCTGTCAGTGATGAGCCAAGAACGTATGAGCAGGCAATTCAGTCGATTGATTACAAGCAGTGGGAGCGAGCAATGGATGAAGAGTACGATTCACTTATGAAAAATCATACTTGGATTTTGGTCGATGCGCCAGTTGATCAAAAAGTGATTGACAATCGCTGGGTCTACAAGGTCAAAGAAAATCCGGATGGGAGTGTTAATCGGTATAAGGCACGATTGGTAGTACGAGGCTTTACACAAGAGTACGGAATCGATTACCAGGAAACATTTAGTCCAGTGGTGAAGTTTACATCAATCAGAGCGATCCTAGCATTGGCTGCGGCAAAGCGTATGACACTAAAACAGTTTGATGTGAAAACGGCTTTTCTAAATGGCGATTTAGAAGAAAATGTTTATATGAGCCAGCCAATTGGATATAATGACAACAGTGGCCGAGTGTGTAAACTATACAAAAGTTTATATGGTTTGAAGCAGGCTTCGCGCTGTTGGAATAAGAAGCTTACTTCTTTCCTTAACAGTTTTGGTTTCAAAGAGAGTGGATCCGATCCATGCGTTTTTGTTAGCAACGGAAAAGATGGAATGTTAATTTTGGCAATTTACGTTGACGATGGATTGATTGCAGCAGAAAAACAAGAAGCCATTAAGCCGGTCATTAGACACTTACAGAGAGAATTTGAGATCGAAATGTTTGAGCTGAAATTTTTTTTTGGGACTCGAAATTGATCAGCTTTTGGATGGATCGATTCATGTTCATCAACAAGGATATGCAAGAAAGGTTCTTGATCGTTTTGATATGACATATTGTAAGACAGTGACAACTCCATTAGCTAGTTTACAAAACCTCGGAGATTTTGAAGCTGATAAAAAAATCGATTTTCCTTATCGAGAGGCAGTCGGGAGCTTGATGTATCTGGCCGTTGCAACCAGACCAGATATTAGTTTCGCAGTTGGAAGTGTCAGTCGATATTTAGAAAAACCAGCTACTGCACATGTGAATGCAGTAAAACACATTATGAAATATATCAAAGGTACAATGAACAAAGGAATACGTTTCGTAAGCGGAAATAATTTAGACTTTTGCGGGTATAGTGATGCCGACTATGCTGGAGACACGCAAACACGAAGATCAACATCAGGTTATGTTTTCATGCTTGGAGGAAGTGTAATTAGCTGGGGATCAGAACGACAAAAATCCGTCGCACTATCCACAACAGAATCCGAGTATGTGGCAGCGTCACAAGCTATAAAAGAACTTGTCTGGTTGAAGAATCTCTTATGTGATCTTCGACCAGTTAAATTGGATGTACCAGTTTTATTTATGGATAATCAAAGCGCAATACGACTTGTGAAGAATCCAGAGTTTCATAAGAGAACTAAGCATATTGACGTACGTTACCATTTTATCCGAGAGAAATTCAAAGATGAATTTTTTGAATTACAATATGTTCAAACAGATGACCAGGCAGCCGATATCATGACAAAGGCATTACCAAAATTGAAACATCAACATTTTTGTCAAATGTTGAATGTATTGTCAAAGTGAATGTTGACATTGACTTGTAACAAAAAGTGGGAGTATTGAATTTAGTAAAGCGTTGTCTGCAGGTATTGTTTTGTTTAAGTTTGTAACATTCACTTGTATTTTCATGTTGTCAAATAAGACAGTTATATAGTTGTCATTTTTACATTAAAAGATCATTCCAGTACCAGTTTTTCATTTTCATATAATCACAATAATTCAAAAGGAATATCATCAAATATATTCAATGAAGCTAGGTATATATAAAAAGAATATGAAAGAACAAAAAAATGATGTCCATAAATATGCCTGCTACTGGAACGACACATTGCTATAGAAAAGAAATATAAAAGCGGAGAACTACTATGTAGGCTAAAAGCAAAATGATAACATAATATGCATTTAAGCGAAACAACTTACCATTCACATGTATGCACTTTTTCTAAAGATAAATAGGTGAAACCTCACCAATTAAAATTTGGCTTCAATCGCTCATATTCCGTTTAAATACAACACACGAAATCATATGAACGATGATAGACTTACGTCTCATCTCCATGTCAAGCTCAGACGCTTTGACCAGGAGAGGAATTTAATTTCCAGTAATGAATTCCTAATTCACATTTAATTAGTTAATAAAAGAATAATCTAGAACGATGTCGAAGTGGGGACTAACAAACATCAGTGGCTATTTTCACGACAGACGGACTAGTTCGGCCCGTATTAGAACGTTGATTTCGACTCTTTATCGACAGTAAATGTATTGAGCCTCGAAACATTTTCGGTGTTGGGCATTAGAAAGGACTGGCTATTCGCCGCCCAAACGATACTTATTAATCGTTCTAAATTAACGTAACATGAATACAATGCAATTTAAAAGCAGACTCTTTCGAAGATTTACTTGGAAAAATACATACCTCATATGAACCTTCACATTTAGGATATCCATCCCTTGAATTAGGGTTACTTATAAGTATTTGGTATTTGGCTAATATCGAAAGTTTTAGGTGAGTCTTTAAATATAAATTATTTAAAGGCAAAACCAACAGTTAATTGAACCAGATGTTTCAGTACACATACTAGAATTTGTAGGTATTGTTTAGACATAACCATTCCCATGTTTTTTAGAGGGGTTGCTGCTCGTTTTCAAGTCTCAAAGTCAACTGCTTGGAATGCTTTTCTTTGAACTTGTTAAACCATTGTTAAACTAAATAAAAGATACAGCATAATTTCATGGCCTAGAGGTACTAGAGCACAACATATAAGAACAGCCTTTTATGAAAAACACTCTATTCCAGGTAAGAAAAAATAAATAAAGTAAGCATTTGCATTTCAAATATCATGATTGTCATATTTTGTTGCTGTACCTAAAATATATTTTTTTAGATATATTAGGTGCTATTGATGGATGTCATACTAAAATATTGCCCCGAAGGATCAGCCCAATTCTTATATTAATCGAAAGGGGCATCATTCTGTTATTCTCCAAGGAGTATGTGACGGCAGAAAGATATTCACAAATGTATACATTGGGGAGGCAGGTTTTGTACATGATTATATGACATATTGGAAATCAGATCTCTTTCAATTTCCTGATGAGTATTATTCAGAAGATATTTATCTTATTGGTGATTTAGCCTATAAGCTATCAGTTAATTTACTTGTAGGATTTAAAGATAATGGATATTTGACAGAACAACAAAAATACTTTAATAGGGTTCTAGCAAAAGCAAGAGTGGTTAATGAATTTAAAGGGGCGATTTCATAGATTAAAATTTGTGGAAGCAGTGACACCAGCCAGTGTTAACAGCTACTATCTTGCATAACTTATGCTTAATGCATGGCGAATTTGCAGAAAACCTAATGAATATTCAAGCAGAGATAAACCAAGAAAGAGCAAACAATCCTAATAATTTATTAGATATTGGTGAGCAAAATCTACGAAAGAACAAAAATGTTGAGAGACGAGCAGTTTTAAAAAGAAATGAAATATGAATGGCCTCATGCAGCAAAACAATTGAAGAAAAAAAACAATTTTTTGTAAAATAATTATTTCATTTAAATAAAAATATTCAACTAAAATGTATTTTATTTATTTTACTTCCCGAGAACAAACCACACGATATATTAAAACTTAAAAAAAAGTAGGTATAAGCAAAACACCATCTACATTTTATCCACCATTCTTTCGAAAAGCTGAAGGAACCGGTCGTGTCTGGCAATTTTTTCTTTATGTCGATCATTAATGTTTGGTCCAGCTTTTCTCTTAAAAAATGGTTTTCTTCCATTTTCTAATTTATCTTCCTTAGAGGTACAGGGGGAAGCAGGGGATGTTGGTTCTTCGATTTCAAAGGTATGTTCACTATTACATTACTAAAAATACTAACCTGGGTCGGTGACCAAGATTTCTCCCTCAGTATTTGTAAAAAACGTATCATCAATTCCGTTCCTATTAGCGAACATAATTAAATTATATAAGTTTACAAAAAAAACACCAATTGCAAAAACAGAATGGAAGGTTTATGTTGAAAACAAGAGCCAATCAGAATTGAAAATCGACGGTGTAACACCTAATACACCACCATTTTGTACCGAGTAAACGGTGTCCCACCATGTTTACACCATTCATACCCCCAAATTATTACCGAACGCAATAATAGTGTGCACTATATTTTCTCTGACCAATTAACGAACGCAATAGTGTCACTAGTGCCAAAAGTGTTGACACTTTTTACCATTCCGAACTCAGCTATAATAGGGGAGTTCAGTGTAAGGTCGGTGTGACCAACTGTAATATATGTGTCGTCGATGGATACTTGGTTAGGTTATAGGTGTGGAAGGGCCTCTGAATAGGTGGTGTTGCAGGTCACATAGAGGATCATCTCAAGAGAATGAAACAACTACTTCTTGCACTGGGATATGTTCGTTTTATTTACTAAATACATTAAACTACTTACTAAACTAATGCTATGCAGAAGTACCTAGCCGTATAGCATACTTATGCGTAATGGTTACTGATTACTACTATCTGACTATTCAACTATATAGAATAGTCTTTCTTCCAGTATTCTACATCGACTTCTCCTATGATAAATACTAAATGTAAATTTATATAATCCAGTCAAGTTCGAGTAAACCAAATAAACATATAATTGTTTAGTGTTGCTTCACGCTTGAACTTGACAATAACCTTCTTAATTTATTTATATGATAATGAAATGTTTGAACGTTTTGTTGAAATAAGATCAAGGGAATTTAATTCTTATTTTAAATATGTATTATTATATTATTATATTGGGCCAAAATGCATCACACAACAAAAAATGGTTTTTATGACAAATATTACAGTTAATGTCTACCATCCAAATTACAAGATTTTTGCCAGATTTTTGCAGTTTTTTATCATTGGGAACATTTATATTGCTTCATTAAAACAATGAAAATCCGTAAATCTTTTAAATTTAAAATACCGTGTTAGCTAAATTCTCATCGCATCGGTGGCCAATAATTCAAGGAACTCATGGCAAGTCGCCATTTCACTTATATCACTATGTCAGATGTCAGTGGAAAAAGAAATCAGAAAAATAAAGAGATACATTAAGTAGAACTAATACAAAAAGTCTTATGGAAAATATACATAAACGATTTAACGAATATCAACAAAGACAATTAAAACTGACATAACTGGTGTCAGAATAACAGGAATGAAATGGCGACAACCGATGCGTTGAGTATTCAGCAAAAACGTCAATTCAAATTTTAAGATTTACGCTTTGGGGGTGTGTGTATTTATTGTTTTAATAAAGCAATGTAGATGTTCGCAATGATAAGAAAACTGCAAAAATCTTGTGTTTTGAATGGTAGACATTAACTGTCATTGTTGTCATAAAAACCACTTTTTGTTGGCCACACTAACCTTAAACTGAACTCCTTTATTCAGGATAATTAATGACAATGTAGAAAATTATTATGTCAAGTGAATAACATTTGCGATAAATATCAAAACTAATCCTGTGATCACAAGAACCGTCAAAAACGCTAAGCTGTAAATAACCCGCTAATCAAATATACTTCATTCCCCCCCCTCCTTTGTATTTGTTACGAAATCTTGTTAATGATTTGGCATACGTCGTTCTCTATCAGATTTTCTCAGTTCAATTACCAGGACCTCAGTGTTAGTCGTTCAAAAATGTGTAGGTTGTTGTGGTATTTCAAAAGATTCGGTATTCGGAGACTGTACAATATCATTTGTAGTAGATTCTGGGTAATCTGCTTCTAGTCCAAGAGCTGGCACCAATTTTTGGGTAGGTATTTGAGGCAAGCTGAAAACTTCTATCCTATACCTCTCCTATTAAACCCCAACACGAAATGGCAGACCTGGCTGGTGAGTAGCGGGGCTAAATAAACCCCTAATTTTTTAAAAATATTAATTTTTTTTCGCTAAAAATATATTTGAGGCAATTTGAAATTTTTATAGGTTGTAGTTTAATGTTTAAAGAGTTAAGAAAAAAATTAGCCAGACGATTTAGTCGGGTTTTTAACCTTGCCAGACGCGTTCAAAAATATTTTGCAAAAAATATAAAAAATGTATTTGAGGCAACTTGAAATTTTAATAGGGTATTATTTATAATTAAAAAATAAGGTTATAAAAAAGACAGATCATTTTGGTGGGACTTTCTGCCTGCCAGGTGATCTAAAAAATTATGTATAGGTGCGAGTGAGTAGCGCTAGTCTGCAATTCCGTGTTAGGATTTAATAGAAGTATAGCAATTCCAATGGTTTGTACGATTCGGCATACGGGATTCGTGATTATTGAAATACCAGTTAGGATTACCGAGCTTTTAAGAACTTCCGACGACATCATGGACTGGAGGAACGAAAATGTATGTATAGCACTTGTGCTACCTTGATCATCCATTTGGATGAGAGATCCAGAAATTGCTTAATGTCTTTCCACCCATCTAGTCTCACACATTTTCTTAAATATATTTGGTGTTTCCTTTGGCTTATGAGCTTGCATTTCTTCTCTGAGAAGATGTATTCGTAGAGCTGACTCACGAAAAACATTTACACTTAAGATAACCCCTACGGTATATCTTGTACCGGATATGGTGCAGGATGTACTGATAGCTTCGTTGAGTCGGTATCTTGCATCTATTTAGACAACTCAGATAATTTGTTGATGTATGTATATATGTATGTATTCTGGAGTGACATTTTCTGAGACCTAAAGGATCTATTGTGCCCCCTCAAGATAAGATAAATACGGGGCTTAAGTGCTTCTAAGAGCCTCTCCACTACGACCTTTGCAGATCTATTTTGTTTGCCCTCCTGTTATTGTAGAGTTCCTTGTCTAGACCCGTCCTTATCACTAGACGGATGGCATACCTCGGGTCCTCCATATATTGGGAGGGTTGTGGTTTTTCCTCCCCTATCGTTGAAAACATCAGCCTTGCCAGACCTTCGCAGTAGCACAGTATGTGTACTGGGGTTTCCTCATCTTCTTGGCAAAACCTACATATGGTTGTTTCTGCCAATCCGATGTTGTTCATGTGTTTGTTCAGACTACAATGCCCTGTAATGAACCCAACCAGGATCCTCATTGTTTTCCTATTCTGACTCAGTAGATACTCCGTGAATTTTGGAAAGGGTTCCTTGATGAACTATTTGGCCTGCCTCATTTTTGGCACCTTGTTCCACCATTCTCGAGACTGATTTTTTATCCAGGTGCTTCTATTTGTGTTGCTTTCGCTGTGCCACAAAAAGGTTCTGGGCCAATGGGAGCACAACGTCCCAAACAAGTTTGGAATTTATCTGCATGGAGCTGATTGCTTTTATAACCGCCTGGCTGTCGCAGTATAAGGCAATGGTCTTTTCCTCAAACTCTTGCCTCAATAGCTCCCCTGCACAGTGCTGTATTGCTGCAACTTCTGCCTGGAATATCGTCACATGTTTAACCAAGCTCAGTGAGACTCTTATCTTTGGCTTGGCTATATATATTCCTGCTCCTACACTTTCCTCGGTTTTTGAGCCATCTGTGTAGCAGGCCATTTCTGCATTAATTGGAGGTCCTTTCTTTCATGCCTCCTGCCTGTTATGACTGTTTTGAAGTTTTTTCCGAAGCTATACTTGGGAATCATCTCGTTCGATGGCATTCCCATTATGGGGTCGATATCCAACTCATTGCAGAGCTCGTTATACACCTTACCGTGTAGTCTACTGATGGGTGCTTGCCATCTTGTCAGTCTATTAGTGATTGACCTGGCTTCATCTTGTATGTAAACATGGAGTGGCAGCAGGTTCAGCAAGACTTCTAGTGTGGCTGTTGGGGTTGTCCTCATGGCTCCCGTGGCAGCCATGCATGCTTGCCTTTGGATACCATACCACAATACCACCGAACCATATGCTATCACGGGTCTGATGACTCTTGTATATAGCCATATGATCATTTTTGGTTGTAGCCCCCAGTTCTTTCCGCACATTCTTCTGCACAAATTGAGGGCTATCGTACCTTCTTGTATTATTTTCTGTAGGTGTTGATTCCATATCAACTTGTGGTCAAATATGACTCCCAAGTATTTTGCCTCTTGGGCAATTGGAATTTCCATCCTATTAAGAACTGGTGACTTCAGTCCTCTCAGTACTTTCTTCTTGGTGAAAACAACTATCGTGGTTTTAAGAGGGTTTACAGTTAGTTCCTCCTCTTGGCACCATTTGTGTCTGCTCCGAGACTGTATCTGCGAATTTGCCTTTTACAATAATCGCGAGATCATCGGCATACCCTAAGCAATACATGCCTTTGGATGTCAGCCTCTTCAGTAGTTTGTCTACTAGGATAGCCCACAGAAGTGGTGATAACACCCCTCCTTGCGGGCAGCCCCTACCTGCTCTAGCTATGACGGTGGTATCGCCAATGGATGATATGATTACCCTTTTTTCCAAATTGGCGTTTATCCACCGACACAGGAGGAGTGGCACCCCCGTTTTTCCTAGAGCTTTGGTTATTGACAGTGTAGATGCATCATTGAATTTACCCTCAATGTCTACAAAAGTTGTCATGGCTACCTCTTTGTCCTCTAGGGATTTTGTTAGTAGCCTGTTGAGATCATCCATTGCTAAGTCTGTTGACTTGCCTAGCTGATACGCGTATTGTCGCTCGATGAGAGGGTTTGTTGATAAAACCTCATCTCTAATGTATCTGTCTATTAGTCCTCCCAACGTTTCAAGCAGGAAGGACACTAGACTGATTGGACGGTATGATTTGGGCGTCATGTCATTTAATCTCCCTACCTTGGGTATATAAATGACTCTTCCCTTTTGCCACTCCGTAGGTATTTATTGAATAGCTATACAAGCCTTGAATATGCTACAAATGTAACCAGCCTGGACACATATCAACCAACTGTACAGCAGAAATTAGACAATCTGAAACACAAGACGAAAACAATTTTCCCGATATACCCCGTCAAAATCGAAATATGGATATAGAAAATCCAGATGTAGACGTAACTGGTAAGAGAAAAGCGGATGAGATTGTTACACCTCCGTTAGAAAACCAAACAATTTTAACTCCTCCATTTATGGAAAAAAACCAGACATCTAAAAAACAAAAACCCGAACAGGACCAGACCAAAACTTCAACGAATACCGAAGTAAGTCCAGGTTTTACAAACACATTTACTAAAGAACCTTCAACTAGCACAATCGCAATCGAAGATGAATCGCAATCACAATCACAATTTGTTAGACCAATTGCTCCAAGTAAAACTCAACACCAAAATAAAAAACCACTATCAGTAGAATCCTCTCTTGAAGAACAACTCTTACCAGCCAAGCATTTTATTGAAGAGCATTCGAGCATGTATGGATTAAATTATCTTCAGTTCAAAGATTTTATAGAAAATGTCCAAGGTAACAAAGACCTGTTAAGTGTAGCTCACATATATACATCTGACGTCCATTCACTAACTACTTTGATGACTAAAGTTTATCCTTTTCTTACAGACAAAATTTATAAGTCTCGTTTTACAAAAATAAGAAAAAGGTTAATGAAACTCCTCATAGCACAAGAAAACAAAAGTCACCCCCCTGTATCGGATACTGATAGTGACATATCATCACAAGAAACTTATTAATATCATTTTCAACACCATAAATAAAATTTTTCCACTCTTACAGTGGAGTTATTGCTAGATTAGAAATATTAAAACGTCTTTTGTCTGAACAACAACCTAAAATCATTTGCTTACGAGACAGGGGAACTGTATGCAACTTTTAAGGCAACAGAATGTGTGGCAAAAATTATGGAATACATCCGAAGCTAAGTTAAAACAAATAAAGCAAGTGATTTCTCAATGGAAGAACCTTAGTATTACACATCAATATCTGCTGAAGAAAGAAGACGCCCGAATACGCAGTGTGTGTCAAGTGCAAATAAGTGTCAAACATATTCTTGTTGAGTGCCCTAAATATAGTAATGAGCGAAAAGTGCATAATTTTAGCGATAATCTTATAAATCTGCTTGGAGACTCCTGTAATATCGGAAACTTGATTATGTTCCTCCAAAATATTAACATCATTCACATTCTGTAAATAACACCTATGTAAACTGTAATTATTGTACCAATTTATGCATATTTGCTAATTACCTCAGTTGTTGAAGCAAATTGCATAAATATATTTCTTTTACATCCTTTAAATAAATAAAAAAGCCTTGAATATCCTAGAATTATGTGGAATTAATATTTCCTGTCCCTTTTGGAGTAGGATGGGGTATATTCCGTCCTCCCCTGGGGATTTAAAAGGTTGAAACTGGTTTATGGCCCACCTTATTCTATTTGGTTTTGTTATCTCTGTAGCAAGTTTCCAGTCCGGGGCATTTGGCCTTTTTGGCTTGCTTGGTAACTATCCACCATTGCAGGGTCATTCAGAATTGTTGCGGCCGGAAAGTTTGCCTTTATTAGCATTGATATACTTTCCTCAAATTTTGTTGTGTAGGTATCGTCGTCCTTTCTTAGGAACCCTACCTTATTGACAGTACCTTCCTTTGCCAGCACCTTGTGGGTTCCAGAACATGTGGGGGTATCTAAAACCTCCTCACAGATCTTCTTCCACGATTGCCCCCTTACTTCTACTCAGTTCCTGAGGAAAGTCTCAGAGACTAGTAGTTCCTGTAGAATTTAGATTTCCCGTAGGAATTTTAGCAAATCCGCAGGCTTCAGTTTAGGTAAGTGAATGGAGGTTTCTTCTTCCATTCCGCAGAATCTTCATTCTTGCTGCTCCAGTGGTTTGAGCTTTTTGAGGAGCCCATTCGGGCGAAAATGTCCTGTCAGGGCACCTGCCAAGAATCAAGCGCAGTCTTACCCTTTTATTCCACTGTAATGAAGTAAACACCACAGAACACAAACCGCATCTGGAAGGAGAGCACGTGCCCCCGTGTTCCTCGCATAGATCCGCGCCTTTACCAAGTTAAAATTATATATTAAAATTACAGAAAATAAAATAGTATTGAATAACTGGGGACCATCGAAGACAAAATAAATAATTATTTATAAAATACAATTAGTGAAATATAAACTAATACAGGGTGTCCAGAAATTCTCCTGTTTTACGGAAACTACAGATACTATTTTAGACCTAATTTAACTTCATCCAAAAGTTCCTCCTAAGAAAGCTAGCGGCCTTTTAATATGACCGTTGATTGATAGGTTTATCAATCAACGATATGACGCTGCTAAGTCAGTTTTTTAAGTAGGTATATCTCAAAAAAACCGCTACCTGCAAACTTCCAATTTGGTACATTGTATAACCCTGCATCGATAAATTTTTTACTACAAATCTGCGTTTTTATTGCTATCAATACGTGGTAGGAGAAGAGGTTGAATTTGGTAAAAATTTTTGTGTATCAGTTTGTTGAAATTTTACATTAAATTCAAAAACTATAGGTACCTATTTTCCAAACAAAAAATGTGCTTTTGTTTGAATTCGCTATTATGCACCGTTTTCGAGAAAAATCAATTTTAATTTTGTGACAAACTGTTTCTGAAAAAAATTAAGATTGACGACCATTTTTTGCAAGACATACATTTAATCGTTTCTGTAAGGATTATCTAACTCTTGAAAAAGTTCTGGGTTCTTTATTCTTTCCCACAGCTGAATACGATTCTGGATTTTATATTGGAACTGCATAAACTAATAGTAGGAGAGCTGGCACCAATTTTTGGGTAGATATTTGAGGCAAGCTGAAAACTAGTCCTATACTTCTCCTATTAGTAGAGGAGACCGTAGGAGGTTCACCAGCCTCTGGTCTGCAGTTCTGCAATTTCGTGTTGGGATATAATAGGAGAGGTATAGGACAAGTTTTCAGCTTGCCTCAGATACCTACCCAAAAATTGGTGCCAGCTCTCCTACTATTCAGTTTGATCGCTATTTTGCTTCACCACATGAAGCTTAGTGTTTCAGAGATACCGTCACTTCTCGGCCATTCTGAAGACGGACAGTGTCTGCTTCTGATAGATCTACTTCGTTGACGAGTGGTTCGTATTTAGATAACCTCACTTGACGACGCATAAGTACTTTTCCGGGAGTCAACAACCACGAAGGGATCGACTCGCCATTCGGTAACCTGCGGGGATGTTGAAACATGCGTTCATGTGGAGTTTCATTAGTAGAAGTACAAAGTGACCGGACACAATGAAGGGCATCTTGAAGAACAATTTCCCATTGAGAGGTCTTTAGCACACGGCACTTAAGTGACAACATAATAGTCTTCCAGATTGTACCATTATATCTTTCTATTTGGCAATTTCATTGAGGGTTACAAGGTGCAGTGCGATTGATTGCCACGTTGGATGGATGTAGGATGGTATTTCGAATACAGTAAAAAGTTTATGTAAATTCTGTATTACCGTCGCACATCAGAACATGCGAAGGCAAAAGGAAATCGTAAATATTCGTCAATAATTACTAATAAATATTGATTCTGTGATGTGGAAGGTAGAGCTCCGTTAAAATCGATATTAAGCCTCTCAAACAGTGCTGTCGCTTTTACCAATTTTCCTGATAACTTGAAGAATCGTGGTTCCAATTCGCAGCATATGGGACACATATTTGTTATTTTTCCTATTTCATCTATTGAAAATGCCAAATTTTTACTTCTGATATAAGAATATAAACGAGTAACTCCAGGATGACAGAGAGTAGTGTGTAATTGTTCCAATGTTTGTTCGTTAGTTGCTAGATTACAATGAATTCTAGTAAATGCGTCTGTCAAAGAATTGAATTGGCCAGGTCTATATATTATGTCATACTTATATTCGGATAATTCTAGTCTCCATCGCAGAATTTTATCGTTTTTTATTTTACTACTTTATTTAGAGTTGAACATAAACGGAACTGATTGTTGATCACTTAAATTGCAGAGTGATTTCTTTCCGACGGGGACAAAAATGCCACTGGGCGTCCTTGTTGCGAAAAAGTCGCAGCTCTTGCGTTTTCGGATGCATCAGTTTCTACTACAAATTCCAATGTTTTGTCGATGCATTTGATAGCTGAATCTGCAATCGATGTTTTAAGATCTTCAAATGCCTAGTTTGCTATTCGCTTCAAAATCAGTATAAATTCCGTCACTGTTCTGTATCGGAATATGATGGTAGGCTGATTGTAAGTCGATAGTACTAAACACCGTATATTGAGCTACTTTATTCACTAAATCCTCGATCCTTGGCTGAGGAAATGCATATAATAAAGTGAATTAATTTATTAATAGATGTCGTAGAATAAAAATATATTATTCTAACGCTTTGACAAAGTTTTGAAAAATAATGTTTCCAAAAACAGTGACCGTTCAACGAAGAAGAAACGACTACTTCCCGGGCTACAAGCCCCGACAGACATTGAATTACACTTCTAAGTCAAACGGGGTTGGTAAATCTACAAGATTTAAACCAACCATTCTGGTTTGCAACTAGAAGGGACAACATAACTTGTAGACCGGTTTCGGCGTATTGCGCCTCATCAGTACAAGGTATATGTTATCGTCCGAGAGTTAATCCCGGACTGAAATGTGACTATAATCAACAACGGTACATATTGTCCAGTTACGGAAATATTTTGGTTGCGAAAATAGCGACATCTCACCTCTAAGTCACAAACCAAAATTCGAATGAGACAACAAACCACGTGGGTTTGAAACAAAAATGAATTATTACAGTTTCCTGTAAAATTGTCGTATTTACAGGAAACTGTAATAATTCATTTTTGTTTCAAACCTACGTGGTTTGTTGTCTCATTCGAATTTTGGTTTGTGACTTAGAGATGAGATGTCGCTATTTTCGCAACCAAAATATTTCCGTAACTGGAGAATATGTACCGTTGTTGATTATAGTCACATTTCAGTCCGGGATTAACTCTCGGACGATAACATATACCTTGTACTGATGAGGCGCAATACGCCGAAACCGGTCTATAAGTTATGTTATCCCTTCTAGTTGCAAACCAGAATGGTTGGTTTAAATCTTGTAGATTTACCAACCCCGTTTGACTTAGAAGTGTAATTCAATGTCTGTCGGGGCATGTAGCCCGGGAAGTAGTTGTTTCTTCTTCGTTGAACGGTCACTGTTTTTGGAAAAATTATTTGTCAAAACTTTGTCAAGCGTTAGAATAATATATTTTTATTCTTCGACATCTATTGTTAAAACGCTTTACTAAATACGACAATTTTACAGGAAACTGTAATAATTCAATTAATTTATTGTTTGTGAATAGTCCATACACATTCTCTTCTTTTTATTTTATCCGGATACGACAACCACTTGCGCCCGCCAAGGTGAGGGATTTTATTGCTATAGGTTTCATATTAGGCGATAAGTGCCTAAACAATGATAACACGGGTACTTCAGCAGCCGCTCGGTTACAAATATGTAGTAAGAGTCGATCTAGATCCTCCAAAATTCACATGTAGACAATGAAGACATCGGCACAGGATTTTGGTAATATTGACATTTTAATATTACTGTAGATATTCCCAAACATCTTTAGGTCAACTTTGCAGCTATTGAGTATTTGGCATCTCAAAGAGCTAGATGCCATCAAAATGTTTCCATATTCAGCTATTAAATCTATTTTTAAAGATTTGGCAAACGATTTATTTAAAAAACTCAGAGAAGAGTCACTGTTGAACACGGTAATTCCCCTTTTTTTAGACGAGCGACAGACATGCTTCACGTGCAGGAAAAAAATCCAAAGTTATACGACAAATAATATAATTATTAGGTATATAATTAATTTATTGCAGACATATGGTACCACGACTGCTTCTATTTAATAGTTTTGTTATGAAAATTTCATAGTTGTGCTTATAATTATAATGAATATAACTATAATAATATAGTAAAAATAATAATAAATGTCTATTTGGTATAAAATTACAAACCTGAATACATACATATTATGTAAAACTTGTATTGGGCGAGATTCAGTTTGCACATTGCTATATGACATAACAATATGCATCTGCTCTTCCACCTAACCCAAAAAATTATAAAAAATATTACAAAAAAATAAATTGGCACAGTTAACTCAATCTAAACAAAAAGCATACATTATCATAATTTAGTGCACTAATTAGTTTGTTTTTATTGTTGGTTCATCATAATTTCAAAGATTTGTCTTTTAAATTTATTTTGATCCACTAATCGAAAAACCTGGGACAACCTGTTAATTTGGTCGGCTATACAGAATGAAAAAGAGCACCTAAAAGTTTTAGTTGTGTGTCTAGGTACAGTAAGCATACTTTTGTATCTAAAATTTAGTGTGTGCATGGTGAGAGTCAGTCAGTACACTCTGTGCAAAATTTAAGTTCAAAGCGAAGATTTATGTAAAGTAATTAGCCAACTGTAATATTCCATTTATTGTCGAAATTACCTTTAACTAAACTTGTTTGAATTACTATAAAATACAATGTAGAACGCAGCGTGTACTATTCAGTAGACCACATCAATAGAGATATCGAGCGTCGCTCATACGTCTTGATTGCTAAGATGGACAACTTATTTCAGATGGGTTAGAGGAGTAGGTGATAACATTTGCATTTTCAGAAATAATGTTAAATGGATATTTTGCTATTTTGCAAGCTACACTAGTTCGTTGCAGTAGTACGGAGGCTAAGTGACTATTTTATTATTAAATTGTTTACGGTATGTTGATATTATATGAAAAAATAGTAGCCATTATTGTTATAACGTGTTCAAATTGAAAATCATAATAATATTGATTTAAGTGCACACTTCTCATTCATTGACTTGTAATTTAAGAGTCAATTATGACTAAATAAAATAGAATATAAAAGTAGAAAATATGATTGAGTAATAATAATAGTTTTTTTATTCATTAACACAAAAACAAAAAAAGCATATACAAATTTTAAAGATATAAATCCATAGATAACCATAATAATAAAAGTTTAGTAGAATATAAAAAAAAATGATACAATGATACTCGATAAGCCAACAAATGCTTTTTTCGAAAAAATGTAAAATATATACATATACATATATACATATTAATTTGAAATATCCTTATTTAGCAAGGTATTAAAATATTTATAGACAATTATACATAGGCAATTTTCAATATATTCTTTGAAAAATACTTTTATACGTGATTTTTTTTATATCATTTGGTATAATGTCCATAGTAGAAATACGATCTTTGAGTAAGTTACTGGTTTTAGCATTAGTGGTCGTAATTTTGCCTTTGACGTGTATTAGAGTGGTGGTTTAATACTGAATTCGGAGGTTAATTAACATAAAATGTAATGCTACAACATAAGAGTACAGTTGCCTCAATCCAATATACAGGGTGTAACAAAAAGGTAGGTCATAAATTAAACCACTTATTCTGGAGCTGAAAATAACTCGATTGAACCTTACTTGCCTTAGTACATAATATGTGCATAAAAAAAATTACAGCCCTTTGAAGTTACCAAAGACAAATTGATCTTTTCAAAAATGTCGACATCTGTTTGACATATTTCAATGAAAATTTACCAGTTTCTTTCTTATGAATTGAGCATCTTCCAAAACAAAAATGACGTAATTAAAATTTTATGGGAGTTGAGATCGATCCCCTAAACCCCACCCCCTCCCCAAATTTTGTTTACTTTATATGAAGTTTGTCAATTCCATTTAAATTACGGATCAATTAAATACACCCAAATATTTGATTTTTGTTCCATGTAGATAGATAGTATCAATACCATCAATTATTTTTGGTTCATTGAAATACCTCGAAAAGTACTTAGCTTTACTACAGAAAGATGCAGCTGAATAATATTTTGAAACAATTAAAAACAAAATAGATAATATAGGAAACTCAACTTTTTGTTGGTTCATGTGAAATTAAATCATACGTACCTACCTATTAAGTAGGGCGTTTTATCATTTCTGGCATGTAGAAGGTATTAAAAAATTCCTTTAGTTGAATTTTCATTTTTTTCTCCCAGAAATTATCATCTCTTTCGATTTTCTGAATATGAACTTTTATTGGACTCCAAACCAAAAAATAACAAAATTCTCGTTGAGTTATGTGGAGTTGTCCTTGGATTTGATAATAGTAGTTATAATTTTGTTTTAATGTGATTTCACCATTTTCATCTACTTGGAGGTACTTTATTTTTTTGTTGGCAATTCCCTCTTCAACGCTTATGTGTTGTAGAACTGCGGGACATTTTATTTCTATTATAGAATCATCACCTATAGTTCCATCAGGACTAACACCCAGGAAGAACTCGTCAGCATGTCCAACGAACAATCCACAATTCTCAACTTTTAAATTTGTTATTTTTTGGAATGTTTCAATAGCTACTGGTTCATGATCCAATCCGTATTTGGCGTTTTTATTTCCTGTGAAGGGGTCGTTAAACAATCTTTTGGCCAATGCACACGGGTTCGCCGTTCTCCTTTTACAAATTTGACCGAAGGTGAAAGCAGTTAACCTGCACATCCTCTCCTCTAGCCACTTATGATTAGTGCTTTGCCCTTTAGTAGTACGCTCTATATTTTTTATTTCTTTCGAATTCTTTTTCAAGGAAATTTCTATTTTATTCTTTCTACTTTCCGCTTCTTCTACAGTCTACAGTCAAAACCTCTTCTACAGCTCCATAGTCTTTATCTGGTCCAGATGTTTTCGATTTTTTATTCTCTTCCCTCTCTTCCTTTTGACAAAATTGTCAACAACATTGTTGGCTTCCAAACCTGCATCTTTTAGGATTTCCACAATGTAGTTTTCTCTACAATTATAAGAAATGGCCGCTGCTTCACACCTCATTTGATAGGATTTCTGACCCGAAAAATGTATCTAAAATATAACAGTACTTTGCAAAAATAATGTAGTATATATAAAAGGCAAGAAAATGTTAGCCTTCCCTATAGAAGTGAGATATAATTCGAATTTATAGTTAACAAAACGACGGATAAAGTTACAATGCTCAAAAATATTCCAAGGTGGCTTTGCGTTATAAAAAAAAAACAGATGCCAAATTAATCACTTACCCTTTTCCCTCCTACAAATCTTTTCACAATTGCATTGAATTGCTCTGCGGGATTATTGTTTTTATTGAGTAAAAAGGAAGAACTACAAGATATAACTCTTTGGAGTGAGCAACTAATGTCTTGAAACATTCCACAATCTTGCATAATGGGAAGAAAATTGTCAGTGTCCTTTTTTTTACAAAAATAATCTTCACAATTCTTGTGTTCACCGAAAATGTGTTTTGGAGTGTTCTCTACATCTTTCTCAAATCCTTCTATTTAAGCTAAAAGGGACGTTTGCTCCTGAATTCAGCCGATTTTTTTATTGCTATTCTGAATTTCCAATTATTGTTTTCCAATGTTCTCCTGAAGAAGACTGGTACACTCTTCAGAAGGGAATTACTTCTCACCGATTTGGATATTTCCTTCAATTTGTTGCACATATTACGAAATAAATGGTTTACACATTCCACTTTCTCTACTAACAAAGTTCCGTATGGTTTCACTTGAAATAATTTCTTAGTAATGCTGCTGTCGCCATCACCTATTAATTTAGAATATTCCACACCATGCATTGCTAAGCTAGAGGTTGAAGATCCAGCCCAATTTTTGGCGCAAAAGTGATCTTTTGTAATCCCCTTCGTTTCATTTCGGGCACAAATTAAACAAAATTTATTTTTCACGCCCAGAAATAGTACTTTTTTGGATGCCTCACCAATAATAACAGCTACTCCGGATAAAGCATTGTAGTTCGTCTTGTAAGATCTTTTTGACCAAGCTCCATCCGCTATAACTGTTACTAAAGGAATGCCATTTACATCAACATTGCCTTTCTCAATTGCAAGTTTCTTCTCTTCCTCACCTGCTAATTTTAATTGATTTATCAAAGTTTTATTAACATGATCTTGAAGTATCCTTTGTGTGGTTAAAAATAACTTTGATGTCATCGGCGGCAATCCCATTATTGTGAGCAATTCAGATATTTGTGAATACCCAGTACCGATAGAAATACTTCCTAAAAAAAATTAACAAAATATTATTTCCTCAATATCGAATAGCTGTAGTGTTACGAACCTGAAACTGTAGACTTGTTCATATCTGATATTTCTGGTTCTGCGGTTCTGAGGTTCTTACTGAACTCACTTCACTGCAAAGGTTACACCTAATTTTTAGCATTGACTGTAAACTATGCCTATTTCCACCAATAACATCACAGTTTTGTATTTTGCAGTCAAAAAAGGGTTTATGGCTAATTTTTTTCATTTTTCCCCAAAAATAGTTCATGTCCACGATCCTACGACCTATTAAATCTACAGGAATTGCATTTATGGCTGATGCGAATTCACTATTTAAATTTAAATCCTCTATTTCTGTGGGAGCTTCGTCAATTACGGGTGGTATTTGGTTATTGCTAATAACCGAGGAATGTTGCATTTTCCATCTTTTTAACGCGTTACTACAATATTGGAGAATAATTATATAGCAGGAACAATTGAAAGAACTTACTTTTTTTTTGCGGATTTTAAAGTACGATGTTTTTGCCTCACCATGTTGAAAATTTTATATCTAAAAGGAAATTACGGTCTGTAAGTATATTTAAGAGCTGGAGTAATATGTTTTTTACCCATCTTCTAAGTATACAGATTAAATATTAAGTATATTCATTTACATGATAAAAACAACAACCATTAGACTATTGTCGTTTACATCTAGGTTACGGTTTCCAAATGAATAAATAAAAGAAATCAAATATTTTTTATGGCTTGGACACCTTTGTAGGAGGTGTCCGAGCCATAAAAAATATTTGATTCCTTTTATTTATTTATTTTTGTAGTTATTGTTTAAACTGTATTCCAAAAAATAACAAACTTTTCATAAAATATCACTATCTATGTATAAAACTATTTTGTTACTTACCTAAATATTACACTAATATGTTAATCACAAAAGTCTTAAACAATAAATATCCTTAACATCTCACATTTTTTCAAAAAATATCCACAAACTTTAAACAATAATCCTCCACACTATTCCAATATTATCCGATACACACACACTATTATTCGAAAACAGGCATTGAGTAATACCACAGTAGATATTGTTTTCGTTTCACAAAATACCGATTTAGTATCTAGAAGACGCTCGAGCTAGTTCTCCTCTTACATACTGTACGGCATGTATGATACAAGCTTGTTGATTTACATCTGGTCCACTATTTCGTGCAATATAGTAATGATTCAGATCGTAAGTAATGATAACTCCAGTTACTCTGTACAAACGGTCAGTGATTTGCAACAGACTGTACTCCGTAAGATGTCGCTTCAGACCGTACCATCAAAATTCAAATTTTTACGCACCGTGTAGCTTCGGAGACGATGCATATTTATAACTGCACTGATGAAATATTAACAAAATTTATTTCAAATTTCACAGCACGGAAATTTTTTTTTCAAAAAATAATATGCATCGTCTCTTCACATATAAACCCTGAAATTTTGAACGTATTATCTCAACTAATAAGGGAGTAAAATGTGTTGAAGGAAAAATCACTTATTTTTCAAATTTAAAGCAAATCTTAAAATGTTTATACAATTTTATGTATTGAGTAAATACCTATCAAGTTTCAAATAATAAAAAAAATACACATTCTACATGGTCTTTTAGTAAATTTTAGCTTTTTTGGCGAGAACGCACACAGCGCATTGCCTCTTAACCAATTTTTCAATTTATAAATATGGCTTATACTGTCAAATTTGCGTGTACCAAAAACTAAACGAAGACAACAATTTTGTAGTGTCATCGAGGTGAAGCCCCATTGTGTACGCTCATGATCAATGCTGAAAATCCCGTCCGGGGACCCATTTGAGTTTTGTGCAAGATCCGGGATGCACAAAAAGACCCCAGTCACGTACGAGAAGAAGTACGCTTTATGCGTAGACAAATAATTAAGTCAAAAAGAGAAAAAACTACTTTTGAGAACTTAACGCGAGATGTAACCAGAATGGTAATAAGCTCCTTATAGACTTTATTGTTGAGAAAGTTATCTTAAAGCATGCATCAAAGACAGTTAATAATACTAAAAATACTTCACCTCGGTTATTTGGTATGTGATATTTCACTAGGCTTGAAAAATAATAATCAATGGTAACTGTTTGCTTGAATTGAAAATTATCAAAATCTAAAAAAGTTTACAACTTCAGCAGACTTAGGAGTTGGATTTTGATTCAACTACTCTTCACTTTGCCACATATTTTATTCATTATTATTCTTTACCTACTGTTGTACGTCGTGGAAAAATTCGTTAATACATTTATTTCTATTCGAATAAGCTAAGAAACTCCAATATCTTTCTTCAACATTGAAAATCCGGTAAGTACCATGATTTCCTCTCCGTTTATTTGCAAGAAAACTATTTTAATTTTAATATAATATATCAATCATCGACTTAACCACCAAACAATAAAAAATGAATAGGTCTAATTGTTATAAACCGTGTCCAAAATAATCCTTCACCACAACTTGTATTATTCTGGAGAGGGTAAACTCCATTAAATAGCTAAGAATAACCGGTTGAAAATACAACTAAGAAGAAAAAGTCTGCGCGCAAAATTGTCCGCTTTTCATCCCAAAATATTATGTTACAGTTGAGAAACCAACTTAAATTGTAATTACGTTGTAATGCTCTAAAAAAGCTTCAGATGATTCACCTAGTATTGCACATTGGAACTATCCAAAAATCTGAAATCCCACTGACATAGTAATAGTATGAATATTGGGGTTAAAGGTAAAGAAAAATATCACGTATCCATGAACCTAATAGTAAATTACATAACGAGAGTTGTGAGAAGCTTATTACATTCGAGTAAAAAAATTGTGGTTGCAGTAATTTCACAAGCATGTAATAAGCTTACAACTCAAGTTGTATACTATACTTCTTCCACGATTATTTTCATTTATAAAAATAATATTAATTGGATTGTGTATAAATCGGAAATTGAAAATTCATTTTCAACTATTCCGAAACTTCCGGATGCCAATACAATGGCCTCATTTTTAACTCCAGAAATAACAAACGCTGCAAACAAATCCTGTAAGATGTTGAAACCATTCGTCTCTAAGAGTTCTAAGCCCTCTCCGAGGTGGGACGATACATGATACAAATTATCTAAGCAAAGAAAAGATGCATGTAAAAACTTTCAGGTCAATATGACCTTAAAAAATGTCCTAGAATACAAAAGGGTAAATGCGTTGTGCAGAAAAACCTTTGAGTTAAAAGAAAAGGAAAGCTGGGCACAATTTTGTTCGGGTTTAAATAGACAAATATCTGGAATAGAGTAAATCGAATCCAAAGTAAAAAAAGAATCCCCAGTGCGAAACGAATCCATAATAGAAGACCTTTTTTATAAATTAGACCCAGATTATGTTCCCCCTCCTCCTTAATCCTCCATGTCAGAGTGACAAGAAACATTTTCTCTTATCTCCGATCACTCTTAGTGAACTCAAAACTAATATCAAAAAGTCTGCGCCTGGTATTGATGGGATTAATTACTTAATGTACTTGGCTTATTTACCTGAAATTGAATTGAAATTCCTTTGTAAAATGTTCAACTTAATATTAATTAATGGTGATAACTGCGATTCACTTAAAAAATGCATTGTTATCCCAATACCCAAGCATAGCGATTTACCTGCTATTTACCTGATCTACAATTTGGCTTTCTTAGAGGCAGGGGCACAATTAACTTTGTTTCACATTTAGTCACAGACATTCAGTTAACCTATTCACAAAACGACTACCTTGCTGCCCTTTTCCGAAGCA
This sequence comes from Lochmaea crataegi, assembly GCA_947563755.1. Taxonomy (NCBI): domain Eukaryota; kingdom Metazoa; phylum Arthropoda; class Insecta; order Coleoptera; family Chrysomelidae; genus Lochmaea; species Lochmaea crataegi. The sequence goes on along the minus strand of OX387425.1, from coordinate 35,388,810 downwards.
TACGACAATATAATTCTTCCTTTACTTTTTGATAAACCACTACAAGTAGGAGTTGCCAACAAGTGTGCTTATGCTCTAGTTAATTTGTTTATTAACAGGCAGGTTTATATTCGTTGTAACAGTAGAACTTTGGGTCCAAGATCAGTTCACAAGGGTCTTCCCCAGGGATCTGTTCTCAGTCCTCTTCTCTTTAATATCTATACCACCATCTTACACTACATGGGAGTTGATTGTAGTATTTTGCAGTATTCTGACGATTTTCGCCTGTACACAAAAGGGATAACCCTCAACCAATGTATAAGCAAACTCAGAATGAAATATTTTTTTGACAACCAAGAAATCAGGGATTGTTTTCTTCACTAGGCACCATCTACCAGTCTTAGACAAAGTAAAAAATTTATAACTTCGATATTCCCGTTCATAGTCATTTTACCTACTTAGGAATGACTTTGGATACCAAATTAACCTGGGACGTTCATATCAATAATTGCTTAGCCAAGGGTGAAAAAAGTATCAACATTCTGAAGGCCGTCAATCGTTATGAGTGGGGAGCAGATCCCAAAATAAATCTTTCATTTTATAGGGTTCTGCCACCAAATCTCGTTTGATAAAGCTAGATATATTACAATATAAATCGCTGCGATTGTTTGGAGCTTTAAAAACAACTCCAACTGCCACTCTTTTGGCTGAATGCAACGAACCACCTTTACAAATTAGACGAGTATACCTAGCTGAAAAATTTGTGATCAAATGTAGAGCAAATAACCAAGACTCTTTATTACGTACAATTTCCACACTATCGGTACAAAATCTAACAAAGAAATGGTGGGAAAACAAACAATCCCCAGAATTAACTATCGCTTACCCCAACGTTGTCTAATAGGCCTTCTAACAGGCCACTGTCATCTGAATCATCATATGCTAAGACTTGGACTGTCGGATGATCCGACTTGTCGTCTCTGTCTGGAGGATGATGAAACAGCAGAGCATATAATTTGTGCTCAAATCAGGAATCTGATGTTTGGCAGGGTCTCTCTCTCGCCCTCGGACCTGAAATATCATTCACCAAACAAACTAATCGGCTTTGTCAAAAAGATGAATTTGTTTGGTGAAATCTGAGCCACCATAGACTCTTACGAGTCGCAGTTGAAGGCCTCATAGACCCACTCACAACAAACCTAACCTACCCCAACATCTCCGGTTACTGTGTTGAAGGCGATGGTATACCCTTTTTCAACTCAAATTACAATGTTTTTATGTTTAAACCTTCAGTGCAGTTTCCCTTTCCCAATTATGATAATCCAATCCTGTGCAACCTCATTGTGAGAGAGATTCTCGAAGAAAGGCAATCCGCATGTGAAATCTATACTGACGGATCTAAAAACAAGCTAGGAATGGGCTTTACATTCTCAATCCTGAATAATCTTCAATGTTTAAACTATCCGCCGACTGCTCTGTATTTACGGCAGAACTAGTGGCCATTTATAAGACGCTAGAATGGATCTCTGAAAAATGTCCAAAATTCCAAGATCACGTTACATTATCGGACTCCAAATCTATACTACAATGCCTACAAAATCACATGGAACATCTCTTTTCTAATAAACTTATTGTAGATATCATCAACATATTATTTCAATTACACAATTCAGGAAAATTTGCTACATCAATGTGGGTGAAGGGGCATTCGAATATTCCAGGAAACGAAACTGCCGATAAATTAGCAAGACAGTCAACTTATTAAGGGACAAAACATAATATATTGCCTGAAAGGGATCTAGTTTCAATAAGAAAAAAAGTCTTACAGGAAAACTGGAATATAGAGTGGTCTTCATCTTGCAATAACAGCAATAATCCCTATTACAAAATATACATTACGCTTCCTAAACTTTCGTTCTTTGAACAAAGCCATCCCATCAGAAAAATCAACTCAATTTTTTACAGAATTTTTTACTGGCCATGCGGCCGTTAATGTTAAACTCTTCAGAATGAAGTTTGGAAGTTTGGATGACCTAGAACATTGTGTATTTGGATGTCATCGCAATAGTCATGCAACCCAATACCTCATGCAAGCTCCCCTTAAAGAAAACGTGTCCCTTCTGCTAAACTTCCCCTCGCTATTTTATTTAGCGTGTAGAAGTGTCGCAATCAAAACCATCTTGTGGGTATTCTTGAAGCGATCTAATAGCAAATTTTTATTTTAACCTCCAAACTTAAAAATGTAAGTAGTATGTATGAGTTACTGAATTAATCTGCTATAGATAATGATGTACCTATTGTCTCCGCCTTTGATATTATTATTGCTCCTATCCATTGCCTGTCTTGTTTGTGTTTATATAGGTCGCTATGACGGGCACCTTAGCGTGAAGAGAGTATCCCTGATATTCCTGCTGATTTTTTTTCTCTCCTTTATCTTTTGTTAATACTGTATTAGATGTAGTTTGATGGAGAATGGATGATTGAATGCATAAATTAACTTCAACTTACGTTTGATTGTATAGTTGTTTAAAAATTTTCGTGGCTAAAAGGGAAAGCAGCACCCAAGGCCAAAAAAATTAAAAAAAACTATCTGTGGTAGAGCATTGTCAGCGAATATGGAAACAGTCCGTAGAATTACAGACCTTATTTGGCCTTGGTAGTTATTTTCCCACATAAATGTATTCGCTAACGCGCACGCCTATGTTTTCTTTGTTTTAAATATGGTTTTGAGAATAAAATCCACCTCATGAATAAACTCCCAACCCTCTTAATATTCAGTATAAATTCCTTTTGAATAAACACGTTTTGATAAAAAATAAAAAGATAATTTTATTTTGATCTGCAGTATCTTTCGAAGTGGATCATCTACCAGTAATAATTTCGTCGACAAACAGATAGAAATATTATATCATTGTAGACTGCTTTAAATTTAATTCGATATTTTGAATGGAATGAATGAATAATAAATTGCGTACATTTTAATACCAAACATTAATATAATTCAATGATTTCCACCCCATTGAAATAAAACACTAAACCAATATTTTAACTTTTCGGCCATTTACGAAAGGGCTACGTTAATGTACCCTGTGGGACACTAAATTTTAATCCCATGTTCCTGTCGAACGCCTCTGGTGTTTAAATTCATTAGATCTCGTTGTCAGCGAGAAGGATAGAAAGGTAGAAAAAGAGAGCCGGGGTCCAATTACTTTTTTGTTCGATTTCGTTGATCGAATCATACGGACCATTTGCAGAGTGTGAAAAATTACCTGTCGTTTTCTGTTAGGGCTGCCACTATTTTAACTGCACTGTAACATGCTGAATTTTAAACTTTGCGATATAAGTTAATTCAAGGCATTTTTTCTTGTAAATATCAACCAAAGCTAGAATACGACTGTATGCAGTAACGGTAATGGTTGGTAAAGGAAAATAATATCAGATCTCATAAAATTATGAGCGCAAATTCATTGCAGAAGGTACATGATCAACAGTTTGGATATTGGGTGTCCAGAAACTCTCCTGCCAAACGGAAACTACAGTTACTAGAGGTGATTTTAAGTCGATTTTGCTCAAATTACCTCAATCCGAAAATGCTTCCTAAGGGAGCTACAGCCCTTTGAAGAAGACGTCCTCGTATGAGTTTTCTTCAAATTATTCAAAAATACCGTTACTTAAAATATTCAAACTTGGTATAATCAATAAACAGTTACAAACCAGTCGTTCGCTGTAAATAAATTTTCTTCAGATCCATCACAAGCGTGTCAGTCGGGGGGACCAACAGGTATTTTTATTAAAAAAATTTTATTTTCAAGTTTTTTATGTATCCGACACCGAATTTGGAAGATTCAAGATAATTTTCATAAAAAATGTTCTCTTCTTTCAAATCGATATCATGAACCGTTTTCGAGAAAAATAAATTTAAACTTTTTGTGTTTCTTACATAAAATCATGTTGGATTATAAAATTGTATCTGTAATATCAAGTTGGCTTTGAAAAATCAACACATTGTACAGATACTGGTAACAAAAGTCGTAAGTATTAAGTTGCTTACATTGTTTTGGAAATTTTAAATTAATTTTATTTCGCGAGGGTATAAAACAACAATCAACATTAAAAAAAACAAAGTTAGAGATAATTACCAACAGAAATACGAGGCTTAATTTTACAACAGATGCTCTACATGACGACCGTTTGTCTCAATACACAAATTTATTCTTTTCTCTAAAGATCGTCTAATTTTTGCAAAAATTCCTGCATTATTTCTAATTTCATTACAAGCGTTTTGAATTCTTTGCCACAGCTGATTACGGGTTTCTATTGAAACAGCATAGACCACTGATTTTAAATAACCCCAAATACAAAAATCACAGGGGTTTAAATCTGGAGATCTTGGGGGCCAATTAACTGGACCACCTCTTCCAATCCATTTATCGTGATAGTTATTGTCGAGATATTGACGAACCTCTCTACCGAAATGAGCTGGGCAGCCGTCGTGCATGAACCATAAATTCTTTCGAATCATCAGGGGAACCTCATCTATTAAATCAGGTAAAACATTTTGTAGGAAATTAAGATATTCTTGTCCTGTTAAACGGCTAGGAAGCTCTACGGGTCCCAGAAGCTGATTACTGATTACACCTATCCAAACATTTATACTAAATCTTTGCTGGTGCTTTTTCTCTACTGTTGCATGAGGATTATCACCAATGTAGGCATAATGATGTGCATTATGTAAATTAAAAATTCCGGCACTGGTAAACGTAGATTCATCGCAAAATAAAATATTGGAAAAGAAATTAGGATACTGATTTTTTTTGTTCCGCAACCAGTTTGAAAAATCTATGCGGGCAGGCACCATCTACCATGGCATGAACTTTTTGAAAATGGAAAGGATGAAGGTTTTCTTTATGAATAATATTCCATATGGAAGACTTGGAAATGCCAGGATACATAGCAGCGAGTCTTCTGGTGCTAACCTCAGGATTATTTTCGATTTCAATCAAAATATCGTCTTCGTATTCCATTGTCACATCAGGTCGTCTACCAGTTTCAGTATTTTTAGGTACTACTGAGCCACTTTTTCTTAATCTTTGGTGTACGGCTACAAATGTTGCGCGAGCAGGATGCCTTCTGTTTGGAAATTTTTCCGCATATCTTCGCTCTGCTGCACGAGCGTTACATTGTACTTCCCCATAAACTAAATGCATATCAGCATATTCTTCATTCGAAAAATAAACCATTTTGATAAAATTAACTATTTTTTACCTTTCACACACAATAACAATAATAACTGTTTAGAATCAAAATAATTTGACACATTGTCAGATTTTGTTGATTTTTCAAAGCCAACTTGATATTACAGATACAATTTTATAATCCAACATGATTTTATGTAAGAAACAAAAAAAGTTTAAATTTATTTTTCTCGAAAACGGTTCATGATATCGATTTGAAAGAAGAGAACATTTTTTATGAAAATTATCTTGAATCTTCCAAATTCGGTGTCGGATACATAAAAAACTTGAAAATAAAATTTTTTTAATAAAAATACCTGTTTGTCCCCCCGACTGACACGCTTGTAATGGATCTGAAGAAAATTTATTTACAGCGAACGACTGGTTTGTAACTGTTTATTGATTATACCAAGTTTGAATATTTTAAGTAACGGTATTTTTGAATAATTTGAAGAAAACTCATATGAGGACGTCTTCTTCAAAGGGCTGTAGCTCCCTTAGGAAGCATTTTCGGATTAAGGTAATTTGAGCTAAATCGACTTAAAATCACCTCTAGTAACTGTAGTTTCCATTTGGCAGGAGAGTTTCTGGACACCTTGTATACAATATGCAGTGTGTCCAAGAAGAGAAACATTTCTATTTGTAGTTTCAGTGAAAAATGTCATTCTTGATAAAAAGTTCAGCTTGCTCTGAAACCCCATGATATGAAATAAAATTCAAGTTTTTCAAAACCTGCTTTATTTTATAGTCAATTTTATGGAAAATATGATACATTTTTGCACTAAGTTCAAAAATGTAATCATAATATAGTGCTAGTGAGTGACGTTTACTACAATAATCTAGTGGGTGGCGTTAACGATGTACCTATACTCCAAAACATTTCTCCACTATATTTCTAAATCCTTTATAAGCTTTTTTTAGCATGTCTGGGGTGAATTAATTCACAGCATTAATTATTGCTTGTTTCAGATCTTTAATGCAAGTTTTATAGATAATACAAATATACTTCCTGATTTAACGTTTCCTCCAGAAAATACGGTCCGATTATTCGATCTGGTAAAACAGCACACCAAACATTTACTTTTTTAGCAAATTGACTATTACGTTGAATCCTAAAATAAGAATTTTCACTAGCCCAATAACAGTTTTGGGATGAAAATTTCCACTTGTCGTGAACGTCAGAAAATAAAGTATTATAGTGGAATAACTGGTCATTCATAAACTTTCCTCCAATTATTGCACAAAAGTCAAGTCTCGTTTCACAATCACAACATTGTATGGTGTGAAGAAATTTCGGTTTAAATGGACGAATTTTGTTTTCTGTAAGTGGATCTTGCTAAAACCAACTTCCGCCGCTCTTTTTCGTAAACTCAACTTGGAAGTTATTCTTATTGAATGTATAGCTAGGGTAGTATCCGCATCATCGTCCTCATTGTACACCTTTTTCAATTCATTTTTGACTTCAACAGAACTTGTCTAATCAAATTCCTTTATTAATTTAATTAATCAATTCTGCTTAACCACTACATCTGAATATTTCTCATTGAATAGTTGGATTGCCTGGGAAAATATGTACAAAATGGCATATAGTTGTTTTTGTATCATATTTGTTTATTGGTAATTCACAGCACATCCATAGTTTCCATCAATAATCTTTGGTCCTTGAATTATCGAAACTAATAAATATTTTTAGCAAAAAATCTACAGAAAAATTTTTTTTAACTGAGATTAATCGTTATCCATTTTGTCCATATGCTTCGCACAAAATGACATATTGCAAATGGACAAAATGACATAAATATAATAGCTACAAAATTATTGGCATAATTCGCAAATGAAACGCTTAGTTCTTCTAGGAACATCAGCGCAAGAAGCGTGAGCCAAAAGCGAACATCTTAAGCATTGCCGCGCTTAGAACTTAAATAAAGGTCGTTGCAGTAAATGCAAGCACAGTCCTCTTCATCGTCATGGGAAATATTAGGAAAATCTTCTTCCTCATCATTTTCTTCAAATAATTTTTTGGAGGCTTTGCGTTTTTTCTTTGTTGGGGAAGCTTTGGGCTCATTTTAGATTTCATTTCTAGCATGTTAGGATTAAAGTCAACACCAACGAGCTCTGTCGAATTTTTGGTCTACGTTTCTCTTGTCCACTAATAAAACATCCTTTTGGCACCGGATAAAGCACCTCAATAGGAAAATAAAGAGCAGCAACAGTTAAAACAAATTCTAGATCCGAGTTTGTTGTTGGAACCCGAAATGAATTTTCAGCTTGTGGGTCGGTAAGTACAAACGACTTTCAAGAAATTTTATATGCTCAACTAATTGCCTTTCCACATCAGATGGAAAGGTAGCTGCCCAAAAACCAACGCCTTTAGAATTTGACTCCAAAGTTTTATTAGTGCCTAAAACATGCCTGCGAAGAGTTGCTTGAGGAACACCAAATGTTTTTGAGGCCAATAACCAGCTCATCTTCAAATCTCGAACTGCCTCGATGGCTTTCCTCATTGACTCCGTACTCCAAGATTGTCGATCAGTCGTTCGTTTATGATCACGTGGAATTTTGGTATCTGAAAAAAATACATACCTACAAATAACACAAAAGCTATGAACAAAATGACATACCTGTGCCATTTTGTCCGTTACATAAGTATGTAGTTTTGTCCGTAGAGCGTTTTAAAACAATCAAATTTGTAAATAAATATACTGATATGATATTGTATTTTGTTTTTTATAATTTTTTATATTTTTATTGTTTGATTTTATGATTTTTGTTTTACCCGGAATAATTTCAAGTTTAGCAATTTTAATTTACTACACAGTGCACTCACCTTTTTTATGAAATCTCAGCTTCTCAGGCTTTGGGTTCATGGGTTTAATGTGTAAGAAATCTAATTACTGTTCTTTTTTAATGAGCGCCAAAAATTCAATGTTATTTAAATAAAATTTTTAATAAAGTTTTTGATTCTGATTTGGATTTAAACACTCCTGAATACGGTCCTGTGTACTCACCCTGAAAGTGCCCCAGTGATGTGTAACAGGTGTTCAATATAGTTGTACCAACTGATAAAAAGATTTACTTCGAAATAATACTTGGGATGATACATTTATTTTATGAAAATTAATTTTGTGAACATAAATTAGATAAACGTTATTTCTTACATCAAATAGGAAAATAAACTTAACTAAGATGGTCTTTCACTCAACAATCACATTCATTCAATGAAAATTATTTTTAATACATGCAATTATGCAACTTTTTATACATTAGTGTATTAACAGTGATACCGTTTTAAATAAGCCAAAACAAAAAGCAAAATGGACGATACAGTTGTATCTGAATTTGCAAAATATCTAAGTTCCTTTTATATACACTCACAAGTAAGTTTTTTATTTTAAATTGAAGTTTATTAAATACCTTTTATCTTCTATTAATGTTGAAAAATGAATTATCACTTCTTTCCTGTTTTAGACCGCTCTGGGCCTTTGTGAAGTAACCTCCAAAACGAAAAGCAAGACAACTCCAATGAAGAATTCCTCTTGATGAAATTTAATATATGGTTTATTTAAATTTATTTACTTACGAAGATCCCTCGGTGTTTATTTTCTTCAGGAACCGTGTTACAAGGTTAGTTAAACTATTTTCACTATTAATTACATAGATATTTTATCAAATTCACAAACTTTTTTCACTGAACTAAATAACGTGCTTCTTGTAGAAAATTCATTTTCGAAAAGGGACGACGCTTTCCCTATCAACAAGTACCTAGCAACCCATTTCCTTTTTCTTCCTTAGCAACAAACTGCCTACTATCTCTAAAAGTAAATTCTTTGTTTGATTGTCATTGACCAATCACCATAAACATTCCCGTTTAAAGGTGGATCTTATATTTGATACCAGATGATTTGTTTGAGTTTTCTTTATATGATTGAAAATTAGACTTTATCCATTGTATGTATGTAAGGGGTACATTATAAATTTTGAATTGCTTCTTTGAGTTTGATATATTTCAATTTGAATCATTTAAATAGTTTTCCTTTAATATTCTATACTTATTGAAGCTTTTATGTTAGAAGTAACTCGTATCGGTTATGTACAATGTGTAGTTATTATTTTTCATATCAATACATAGAGCTCTCTTTCTAAAAATAAGTTTAATTTAATTTGGAGAAAAGTGTTTGAGGAATGAAACAAATGCTACATAAATAGAAAGAATAGCAAAAAGCTTACCATTTGAACAAAAACTTTGTCAGTATGGAAAAAACTCGTAACGTGTGAATATCTGTTATCGGCCATAACACCAAGACAAATGAAATGGATGGGTTCAAAATTTTTACAGATTATAGAGTGCCGTTATGGCCGCGTGGTGTCACTGTCAATTTCGTGCGAAATTCCGCCAAATTAAAAATAACCCTCCTATGTCATTTTGTACATATATGTCATTTTGTACGTTTTTCCCCTACTTGTACGAATCATCCCCAATGCCATAGCATTTTACAAGATATATTCTTTCTTGGAGAGTTGGCATTGTTGAAGAGGACAGTTCCATAGGTACAGTAGAAACGCTGAAGCTTTTCCATCACGTGACTGTTACGTCAGCAATATTGTTCATATGAATTAAATCAAAACTTGTGTCAACTCAATAGGAATAATCGTTATGACTAATATTCCAAAGGTCGGCGTTTTACGAATTGGTAATTAAACAAGAAATTCAACTTTTTTAATTGTATTTATTTTATTTATATGGTTAACATCGATATCTTGTATTTTATATAAGTACATACAATTTATGAAGTTCATGAAACTGACATAATCTTTAGTCTACTGACAGGGTGTCCTCTAAAACTTTTAAAATAACACTTTCTAAACTGATTATATTAGAACAATTTTTTTTTGGATGGGCTATAGATTGTAAATAGAATAAGATTCCCACACAGCTTGAAGGTGGACGTTTCGATAAATATATTACCATCATCAGGGCAACACATCAAATTGGAACCCTCATATTAAAAGTAAAAAACAGAAATATCCGCAAAAGACATCAAAAATAAAATGTAAACACTTATAGGTACTAGAAACGAAAAAACACATCAAATATGACAAATCTTGCTTTATAGTTCATCCATTTTGGAATCTGAGATGTCTTCACCAGTATTTATTATCACTGGTTCAATATGTATGTTCACCAAATTTCGTTCTCGAGTAAACCAGTCTTCGATTATTTTTTTGGTATGCCTAACACAATTATCCCAAACATTTGCACTACAATTTTCCAATGCTTCTTTCCACATACTCAAGACCCTTTCATCGCCGTATCCGTCTCTGCCAATATACTTATTATAATATGTTTTGCAGTGGGCCCAAATAAGCTCAATGGCATTAAATTCGCAATGGTAGGGCGGTAGCCTTAAGACTTCATGACCATGTTTTCGGAACAATTCATCAAAACAACATATACATTTTCTTTCCGGTTCATTTTAGCAATTTGTAATAGTTCAGGTCTTGAGAGGTTTTCATTAAAGTCAATATTGTTGGCTTTTAACCAAGTGATAATTTCATCTTTTTTTGACGAAGTGGAAGCTTGATTTTCTGCTAGTATACTATGATAAGGCGCATTGTCCACTACCACTAACGACGGTTCTTCTAAATTCGGAATTAACTGTGTCGTAACCCATTTTGTAAATATTTCACCGTTGATTTCACCGTGGTAATCTGACGACGATGATTTAGAGGAAAACACTAAGCTGGCATCTTCCACAAATCCTTTGGATGAACCAGCGTGAACAATAATAAAACGTTTACCGTCATAACCTCCTGGTTTACGTACACTTTTAACATTACTGTCCTGCCGAGAACTTAATTTAGTTCCTTTTGCATATATCCATGTTTCATCTAAAAATATAATTTGTCTTGAAAAAACACTATCACTATTTTCTCTATATTTTCGAAGGAAGCATGCTCTTTGGCTAGCAATATTTGTTCGTTCTATTAATGCTCTTCTGTTATCTTCCTTTTTATATTTAAATCCCAAATGTTTCAATAATACCAATAAAGAGGTATTTCCAACAGAAAGAATTTCCTTATTTTTTAGTTCATCATTTATGGTTTTAACAGTAACATGTTTCCCTGAAAAAATAAGAAAATTTAAATTATCATTATCTCAAACAAAAAAAAAGAATTTTTTATATTTACTTCATACTAAACTTGAACACAAATTTTTGATTTTCAGATTTTTTTATTATTTGTACCAAATAATGTATAGAACAACTCCGTATGTGACATCAAAAAATTTAAATTAGAAAACTAAATTGTGAAACACAATCTACACTCAGAACATTCAAATTGGTAAACATTTATGGACAGTACTTAACTTAGAAATCAGCACATGTAGGAACACATTCAAATTAAAAATATGCACAACTTTCTGTATTCTAAAGCTTTCATTACTCATAACTTCTATAATCGAACTTACGTTGAATTACCTACTAGTTTTCTAAGATTTTCATATACCACACTATAAGCTGCTGGTGAAAAATCTCACTGTATGGATAATACTACATGCACTATGATGTGTAATCTTAATTATTAAGGTACTATGATTTCACTTCTCTTTTATTTAAAGTGTAAGCTGACTGTAATGTAAGGCTTAAGAACTCCCATGTTCTTGTATTATTGTTTCACATGTTTGTTTTACTTACTTTGTTCATACATATTATATAAGGTATTCCGTACTGCCAATTTGGTTCCCTCGGGTAAATCCTCTGTTTTTAGTTTTAATCGAGGTGTTTGACTGAGTGATGTTGGGAAAGTTGGAATATTTTCCTTACTTTTTTTAAGGGAACATACCGTTTTCACAGATATTTTCAATGCAGTTGCCACTCTCTGAAATATAATATTAAATAGAAATGTCCTTAAATAGATGTTAACTTTAGTATAATACCTCCTGAACAGATGAAATAGGTTGAAAGGGTCCGCCATTGTTTTTTTCCATCTCAAAATATTCAATCAAGTTCAATACAAACTCCTGTGCTCGTGAATTAAGCCACTTTCCAGGCATTTTCTGAAAATAACTGTTGGTTAAGTACAATCAGACACTTGATTCATGCAAATTTGAAAATTCTGCAGCGATTTACAAATTGTAGAGAATTATAAATACTATTTACCACCAATAAATAGTAAAATAAGCATTGTAATATTCCCGTCTCACGGCATTTTAGGTGTTATGAAATGTCAAAAGTTTACAAGTTATTAATGTAATAAATTAGTACTTACCAATGTTAAGTGGAATAAAAAGTCAAATTAGTTCTTACAAGAACTGATTTTTAACAATTGATACACTTTGAATCCAAAAAATCGCTGAAAACAAGTCAGTAAACTAACCTCAAATGCGGTAGTGTCAAATTCAAGTTTAAGTACGATCAGTTTCACGTTACGTCAATTATATCGTTGTCTCTTTTTACGATTACTACGGCAAATTTATAGAAACTATTACGTATGTCTTGTAGTTGGTCCTGTGTAGAAGACAATCGATCGAACGTTGTTATGTTTGATTTATATTGATAGAAGAAGATAGAATGTAGAAAATATGTGTTGCATAAATCGTAGATTGGATCACGTGATGGAAAACCTTCAGCGTTTCCACTGTAGGTACTCGCCACCCACTAGATTATTATAGTAAACGCCACTCACTAGATTATTATAAAATTTTCGAATTTAGTGCAAAAATTTATCGTATTTTCCACAAAATGGACTATAAAATGAAGCAGGTTTTGAAAAACTTTAATTTTATTCCATTGCATGGGGCTTATTGAGAACATGCAATACTCTTTATCGAGAGTGACATTTTTCACTAAAAATCTTCTTTGGCACCCCATCCGTGGACACACTGTATAAGTCATAAGTGGTGCAGTCTAGCTGTCAGAAAGTAATCCGAAGCTAATAATATTTTGGCATGTTATTTGTGGGTAGCATCCAAATTTTCATTCTCGAGATAGAGAGAAAATGCTTTATTGTCATTGAAATTTATAAAAAGCGATTGGCGATAAAAAATTAAATCAATAACATAAAATGAAATAAAACGAACTAAAAAAGTAATTTTTACACAAAATGCAGAAAAAAGTGATAATAGATATTTATGATAGGTATAAGGATCATAATGATTTATGATCCGAATTTCATACAGGATTTTATATTTCGACGATTTCTTCGAAAATAGATTTCTTGTTGCATTACAGTAAGTAATGGATTGCAGCTAATCATAGGATGCGATGCCAATGCACACCATACCACCTGGGGCTGCACGAACATCAATAAAAGAGGTGAGTCCATAACAAAGATCCTCAAAGCTAATCTGGCGTAGGGATACATACCGGAAGTATGGCGAAAGGTTGAAGTCATTTACATACCCAAGGTAGGTAAAGTAACGCCAAAGTCATATAGGCCAATAAGCCTAACCTCCTTTCTACTAAAAACATTAGAAAGGTTGCTGGACAGGTACATAAGAGACGAAGTGTTAAAGGATAAACCTATAAGCAATCGGGCAAACTTACGGATCTAGCGCTGGATGATCTAAACAGGCTTATCTCAAAGTCAGTAGAAGACAAAGAGATAGCGATGGCCACTTTCTTAGACATCGAGGGAGTATTTAATAATGTTACCACGAATTCATTGGTTAATGCAATGAATAGACGGGGGACATCCACAACAATATGCCGATGGATAAAGGCAACTCTGGAGGATAGAATAATAAGCTCCACTCTGGGGCAAGTCACCATTAAGGCAAGGACGGGTGGAGGATGTCCACAAGGAGGAGTGCTATCACCTCTACTATGGGCAACCTTAGTAGACGACCTTACAGAACTGTCCACAGCAGATTTTTACTGTCTCGGATACGCAGACGACATCTCTATTGTAGTCAGAGGCAAGTTTGCTGGGGTGATATCGGAAAGAATGCAAACACCCTTAAATATAGTTGATAATTGGTGCAAACAAGAGAGACTGATAGTCAATGCTGAGTCTAATAAGGGCTATTGGTCTCTCCACATAAACGGTACAACCAATAATACAAAAAGCCTAAAGGCTGAGGCGCCAATGTCTCGAAGCCTCTGACTGGTGGTGCCAAAGAAATCAATCAGTCATAATGACATTATTATGGATTTCATTTTTATTATCAAAATGACATAATTTATAGGACTGAGGACTATAATGAAAAAATATTCAGGTATAATAGGCTAAAATATGAAATATGTATTGACTACAACAAAATTTAACAATTAAAATTGAATACTACATTATTGCAATTTGTTAAATTAATGTTGGACATAAGCGTCAAAATTGTTTCATTGTTCTGGTTATTTACAACTTTTCGGTTTCTTATGCAGAGAAGGCAATCAGTGAAACATCAGATAATGATTTTTCTCCAAGAATCGGTACGGAAATTATATTTTTTTACTTTCGCATGGCTTTTCTATATATTCTTCAGCAGCTGTGTCACTTTTCTAGCCTCCAATATATAGACATAGAAAAACAAATCAAGGGTAATGAATATCCAATTCCAAATATATCCTAAGAATTGTTAAATAAACTAAATTATCAAAAAAGAACTCGTCTGGATTAAGATATTTATTGAGCAGCGAAAAACGAGGTATTGCAAATGGAGATCTTGTGATGCTTTGAGAAGGCGTTGAAGTTTTCTCCTCCAGTCCTTTCTCTTGCCCAACACCGAGAAATGTTTCAAGGCTGAATATATTTACTGTCGACGAGAGTCGAAATCAACGTTTCTATGCGCGCGTGATCGAGGTCCGTCCGTCGGAAAATAGTCACGCCCATCTTGAAATTCCCACTTCGATTTCGTGTCTCTTCTTCTACCAATTATAAATCAAATATAAATCAAGAATTCACTACTGAAAGGTAAATTCCTTTCCTGGTCAAAGCGTATGAGCGTGACACGAACATGAGACGTAAGTCGGTGGTCGTTCACATGATTTCGTGTATTTAAACAAGTGGCAAAGGGGTTTCGTTCTTCTTCCTGGCGAACATGTGCTATTGAAGCCTTTCTGGCTTATCTTATCTTATCTTAGAAGTGCATTCATTTGAGTGGTAAGTCATTTCGCTTAAATGTATAACTAACTCTCCTTTCTTAATAGCTTCTACCTTCCTATCTTTATTATGTAGCAATGTCATTCCAGTGCCAGGAATAATATATATCGATATGAATTTGTTTTTTTCTTTCAGGTTTTTTTATATTATCTATTTAAAAATATATACGTATTTAAACAAATGTATGTATTTACCGGTGCAGAATCGGTTATTCGATTTTATCGTTTTCATTTATTTATTTCATTTATTGCTTTCTTTGAGTATTTCTTTTATCTAAAAAAATACAGGATGTATGAACCACGTTGTCAAATAATTTTCTTCAACATTAAATATTATCTGTATTGTAATATCATACTTCAGACATCCTGGATTTTGTTAAATTTGGTAAATTTGTTCCTGATATTATATTTGTTCCCTAGCACTTTAGCGGGACCCGAAACTTTACCTGGGATACTTTATCCGGGATACTTAACCTGGAGCACTTAACCTGGAGCACTTTACCTGGAGCACTTTACCTGGGACACTTTACCTGAGACACTTTACCTGGAATACTTTACCTGGAATACCTTATCCGGGACTTCAAGTTTTCCGATAACTTTTCTACAAGAACAGGAAAGTACAATAGTTCTTGCTCTCCAACACAACATATGTCGTCAACCTACCTAGTCAATTTTTTTTCTATTTGATATTTTTTTTGAAAATATACAACTTGTAAATTTAATAACGTTGTTCATATAGTTTTTTTCCCTTCCAATCTTCCAGGATTTGTCGCTATAATGCAGATGTGAATAACAAATAAACTAGTATTATTCAGAGTGGCGCCCACTTACCTTTCCTAATTTTTTATAATTTATCTTTATTTCACCTTAAATAAATTTTCAAGTAGAATTACCCGAGAACCGGTAAGACTACTCTCTGAATTTATACTAGTTTGGTCTCAGAATCTACACCTGAGGTGCTCTCTAAACTGAGTAGCCGTTGCAACATCTCAGAACATGTGGTTGCCTCCAAAATGGCTGCCCCAATGTCGAAAAACCGCTGCTACAATTTAAGAGGTCGGCGAATCTGTAAATAATTTACCATTCAACGACTCTTATTTCAAGAAAAATATTTAGTCCTCTACCTCCTTGTTACAGGAAAACCACTTTCATCAGTCCTCACTGTCTGGTAACAGGTGCTAAGCAATGCCAGCAAAAAAAACCAAAAAAACAACAATGGTTGAATTAACGCGAAAATAGTCGAACTGCAAGTTTTTTTGTAAACCTCAACGGCCAATCAAGTTGTGATAATCCCTACAATACCTTCGTATTCTCGGCTGACCAATAGAATATCTCCAATCCAGCTAACGAGCTACGAACTCAACCGAGCCGGCTTAGTGAATTTCAGATTTACGTAGTACTCAACCTGTTTGGTGAAGTGTCAACGTCAACCTAAATGACAACTGTCATTGTGGATGACATCCAAAAATCAAAACAAAATCCAATAAGGCGTTTGCAATTGATTTATTGACAAACAAAGATTAAAATCAACTATAAAGTTCATTTATCTTATGTCTGAAACCATCCTAAAACATTGTTTACTCAGTGTGTGAAGTACTGTCCTTCAAAAGGTAACCTCATTCCCATATCAATATTGGATTGAACGAAATATCTAAATGGTCTTATCACTATCGACTACTGGTAAGTAACTACATTTATTTTTATTTATATATTTAATCGAAGTTTTAATTTTTAGGAACTTGTGTAGCTGTAAATTAAACTACTGTTGAAGGTGCCCAGGCAACACAAAGAGGTCCTAAAGATCACCCCGCGATCTCTTTTTAAGAAATTGTGACAACTTTTGTTACCTCTCTGAGAGGTTGTTGAGAGTTCTATATCTCCTCCAAATGTCCGCCGCCGGGATATTCTCAGCGAAGTCTTAGAGATATCTTACGTGGAAATTCCCGAACAATACACCCTGGCGAGTTCTCTGTGACATCTTGTTACTACTACTTTGGGAAATTCTCATTTATTGCTCATATAGACGTCTCTGTGAGCTCGCTGTGTGATCATCGCAGCCAGTGCCTCTGGCGAGTTCTGTAGGAAATTCACATATATAGCCTTTTGTGAGATCCATGAGAGGTCACTTTGCGATATTCGCATGCATTGCTTCTGGCGTGGTCTTCAAGAGTTCGCATTGAGACTAGTATAAGATATTCTATATTGAAAAAGGAATTGAAGGAATTGAAAAAAATAATTTCAGAATTAGGAAAAACGTTACTATTTGTAATATCTAATGGAAAACAACTACTTCCCCGTTACTATGGCATATGCTGGACAGCGACATCCGATATTGTAAATCCCTAACTTTTCACCTGAAAAAACCTGCATTTTACTTCAGATATTCGATTGAAAAACTTTCTCAATCAAGACTGAATAAAAAGTTGAATGAGAATGCAAATTTACACCATCAGATTTGATCAGGTTAAAAGCAAGATTTCACAATATCCTCAATGGCCAGTGTGCCATTGTGGCGAGGAATTAGTTGTTTTCTATTAGATATTATCAAAACTAACTTTAATGTTTCGCCGCAGATTGTTTTATAATTGAAAAAAATATGTTTCCATTTTATTATGAATGTTTTCTTTTTCAACATGTAAAACTTACCAGGAGGTACGATGTACGATAGTGACTGAAGTTTATCTTTTAAAAGTAAAAAAATGATCATATACATCCAGCAGATTCTTTGAGAGCTCGTGGGAGAAACTGAATATCAAGATCAGAATACTATATATTATTATGACCACAAGAGAGGATGAATGTTGAAACAACCAATGAACTAATTTAAGTTTATTTTATAAAAACTTAATATACATAAAAAGGAAAAGAAAGAAATAAAAAGAAATGAGCTGCTAGCTATCACCTTCGGTGTGGACCTGAAAGCAAATGGTAAACCATAATATTCGGGATATTAATACAAAAAATATATATTTCATTGCTCTTTCGATACCCCTCAGAGTGTTGGTTGAAAATAAGAAATGTTTACACACCAACACATATATTATATATTATCAAAAACCCAATTACCATAGTGTATGGTGTAGGGTATACTTTTACAATTATACTTGTTTCAACTACATAGTATTATGCTTAAGACATATATCCATTTTTTCATAGATGCTTTGGTCCAGATAGAATTTTATTCATGTACAAATTTAGCCCATTGTTTTTTATCTTTTGCCATTGTTTTTGCCTCTGTCCTTGTTTTTCCTTTTTCTTGCAGTATGCCTACCATAACACCATCCCATGTTTGTTCTGGTCTTCCCTTTTTTGTTCTTTTTTGTATTCTTGATTGCCATACTTTTTTAACTGGTCTTGTATCGTTCATTCTTTGTAAATGTCCCCACCAGCTTAATTGTCTCTTTTCAATGAATTTAAGTGTTGATCCTATGTCAAGGTCTTCTCTTATTTTCGTATTTCTTAGTTTGTCTTTCCTTGTGACTCCTTTAACTCGCCTAAGATACTTCATCTCAACTGCTTGTATTCGACTCTTTTGTCTCTTTGTTAATACCCAAGATTCACATCCGAATGTTAATATTGGCCGGTAAATTGTTTTAAATACATTTAACTTCGTTTTCTTGGAAATTTCTTTTTTATTTATAAATGTCGAATTCATCGTGTGATAAAGATTCATCGTTTTTTGTACTCTATTGGTAATTTCGACTTCCTGCGTTCCATTTTCTTCTATTTCTACTCCCAAGTATTTATATCTTCTAACTTGCTCAATTTTTATTCCATCTAATTGTATATTCAAATGTTTTTGTTGCGGTCCTATAACCATAACTTTGGTTTTGCTTTGATTAACTGTCATTCCAAATTCTTCAGATACCGTGCTCCATATTTCCATATTCTTTTGTAAATCCTTCTCTTTCCCTGCCATAATTATTAAATCATCTGCAAAAGCTGCTTCTGATATATCCACTCTTCCTAAATGTCTGTATCCAACGTGTAGTTTTGCCATTTTGATTGACGATTTTTTAATTATTTCATCAATAAAAATTGTAAATAATAATGGACTTAGTCCCCCTCCTTGCCTTAATCCTTCTTGTGTTGAAAATGATTCTGATGCTTTATTTTTGTATATTACACAATTTCTATTATTTTTGTAAATGTTTTTGATTATGTCTATTATTTTGTAGTTTACCCCCCTTCCTTCTAGTACTTTCCATAACTTCTCCCTTGGTACTTTGTCAAAAGCTTTTTCCATATCTACAAATCCCATATATACCTCTTTTTCTTGTTGTGAGAACTTATCAATTATCTGTTTCACCGTAAATATGTGGTCTTGTATGCTTCGCCCTCTTCTAAATCCACTTTGCGATTCTTCG
The DNA here is from genome assembly GCA_947563755.1 of Lochmaea crataegi. Taxonomy (NCBI): domain Eukaryota; kingdom Metazoa; phylum Arthropoda; class Insecta; order Coleoptera; family Chrysomelidae; genus Lochmaea; species Lochmaea crataegi. The sequence continues at coordinate 35,369,136 of OX387425.1, read as the reverse complement.
AGAGTATTTTCTATCAGTGGTCTTAGCTTACTGTCTATAATATTCTCGTAGACTTTCATAGCTGTACTAAGTAGATTTATTCCTCTATAATTATTGCAGTCTTGTCTATCCCCCTTTTTATATATTGGAACTATTAAGGCTGTCTTCCAATCTTCTGGAATCTGTTCTTCACTCCAAGCAGTGTTGTATATTTTCAATAATATTTTTGTTCCTGTTTCCCCTAAATTCTTGAACATTTCTGATGTTAATTTATCAATTCCTGGAGATTTTCCATTTTTCAAATCATCTATTATTTCCTGTAATTCTTTTAGTGTTACAATGTCTTTATTTTCTATTATTGCATCCTTTTTTTTGTTAATGTCCTGAACTTGGTTGTCTGCTCCTAGTAATTCCTCAAAATACTCTTTCCATCTATCAATTACTTCGTTTTCATTTCTTAGTATATCTCCTTTTTTATTTCTTATCCAGGTTATTTCTTGTGTTTTTTCCTTTCTTAATGACTTCAATGTTTTGTAAAACAGTTTTTGATTTGATTTACTATTGCTTTCCATTTTTTCGCCAAATTCTTTCCACTGATTTCTTTTAGCTACTGCTACCACCTCTTTCACATTTTTCCTCTTCTCTTTATACATTTCATAGTTTTCCGTTGTTTTGTTATTTATATACATTTTCCACGCTTCTTTTTTTAATTTTACTTTTATTTTAATTTCGTCCGTCCACCAAGCTGTTTGTTTTTTCTTATTAGTTTTCTTGCTACAACCACATATTTCTTTAGCGGTTTCCAATACGGTTTTTTTGAAATAATCCCACATTTCTTCTAGATTACCATTTTTCATTATATCACATTTATTTAAGAACTTTCCTGATAATGCTATTTTGTATTTTTCTGCCATATCTTTGTTTTGTAGTTTGTATGATCTGACCGATTCATATTCTATTGTTTTTTCTAATTTTTGTCTATTATGGTTTGTAATTTCTAGTTGTTCTCTTATTTTTGTTACAAGTAAATAGTGGTCACTTCCTATTTCTGGTCCTCTTCTAACTTTGGTATCCAATACTTCCTTTCTATTTCTCTTTTCCACTAATATATAATCTATTATTGACCTTTCATTTCTGCTTTCCATCACACGTGTATATTTATGTATGTCTTTATGTTGGAAAAATGTATTAGTTACAATAAAATTGTGTAATATGCAAAAATCCAGCAGCCGTTCTCCATTATTATTCCTAAATGTTTCACCATGTTTTCCTATTACTGCTCTATAAATGTCATCTTTTGTTCCCACTCTGCTATTCAAATCTCCAAGTATAATTATTTTTCCTTTTGCATTTTCTGTAGCCATAGTTAGATCTTCCCAAAACCTATCTTTATTTCCTACTGTATCGTCTTCATTTGGTCCATATACAATTATTATAGTTTTTGTGTTCATATTTTTATCTTTCATTTCCATCGCCAATAATCTTTCCGACCATCCCCTCCATCCATTAATTTGTTCTTCTAAGTTTCTATGTATTATGCATGCAACTCCTGCTGCCGCTCTTTTCTCATTTTCAATACCACTATATATGAGTATATGGCCATTATCCATTTTCACTATCCCCTGTCCTTTTTTTTTTGTCTCTGGCATAGCTAGTATTCTCAAGTTTGTATTTTCAAACTCTTCTTCTAATTCTTTTTCTTTTCCTAAAATACTTCTTACATTCCATGTTCCAATTCTCCACATTTCCGTTGCTGATTTTACTTTATTCATATCCAATTCCGTTGCTGTGTCTTTTTCTCTGTTACCATGAATATCTGTTTCTTTATTTAGTTTTTTGAATGTATTTTTTCCAGTATTCTCATTCTATTTGTTTCTTTATCCCATCTCCATTCTTGCCCATTTACCGTTACCTTATTGTATCCCGTTTTTACGTCTTTTCCCTTTTGACTTTCTAATTTTGCAAACATCCTTATCTCTTTTTGTTTTTCTCTTTCCTTCTTGGTCATATCATTATTTATAAAAACTCTTTCTTCTTTCCTCTCCTTTAATTTAGCTTTATTTGCCATAATTTTTTCTTTATCAGCTTCTTTTTGACATTCCACTATACACATTTTCTCCCCTATCTTGTTAACTGCTTTAGGCTCGATATTTATTTTTAGTTGTTGACTCAAAAAGTTTCTGACATTTTCTACTAATTTCGACGGCTCATTAGTATCAAGTTTTAATCCATTTATCATCACATTATTCTTTCTTCTTTCTTTATCTATAATTTCCATCGTTTTTTTAATCTCTTCCATTTCTGTTTTCATTTCTGCATTTTCTTTTTTAATTGCTTGGTTTTCTTTTCTCAATACTTCGTTTTCAACTTTCAGCTTTAATATTTCCTCATTAAACAGAGCCTGTTGATCTTTGGTTTCTTTGATCTCGTTTTTAATCAGTTGTTGTTCCCATTTCATATCCTTTTGATCTGCAGACATTTCCTTCATTAACGCTATGATTTGATCTAACTTTTCATCTTTTTTACTTTTAGTTGGGGTTCTGCTAGTCCTCTTGCTAACTTCAAATACACCATCCATTTTTCTTTTCTTTGAATCTTCTGTAGAATAATCATCACTATCCATTTTGTTTATATTTTGTATTCAATTACTATTTAATTATATTATTTTCGTGGTAGCGTAAGACCAAGATACCCAGATCTACTATTCGGAGATACTTGATCTATCCAGCCACTTATTATATATATATCTAATTTCTTTCTTTATTTTGTCCTTTATTTCTCAAATTTGACAACGTCGCAAATTATATTGTTTTGGACTCGCCTTAAATCAATTGCTTTTTATTTTAATAACCTAACACTAACCTATTTATTTAATTGATTTTACAAAATCTAACGTTTTTTTGTTTTTTTTTCTTTTGTAGCACTACGTACTTTACCTTTTGTTGATACAATTCAAATTCTATTTGATTAATTTTCGCTGCACTTTCCGATATATCGAAATAAATGCAGGCGAATTTTATAAACACTTTATTATTTCAACGCACCGTTGCCACCCACACACCAACACATATTTATAATAATAACATCACAACTCTGTATAGCTATGATTTCAATATAAAAAAACAATTTGATTTGGCATACTGGATATCTCGGATATCATACTGGAACCTTTGGCACGATAATCATTGTAAGCACAGTTTTAACAAACACCAAAACAAATTTTCCATTACCGCGACACCAGTTTTGTTAACTATGTCATTATCTTTAGGAGAAGATCAATACTTAATTGTCCTATATGTATGATCCTACTTGTGTAGCCATGCTTAATCATAAAGTTGTGAATATAAGGATATAGATTCTAAGGTAGCTTTGGTTAGTCAAAATTAGCACTAACAGACTGTTGGTTCTAGTAATTAATCCTAACGCAACTAGTATTCAAGTAGGATAATACCATGAAAAAACATAGTTTTAATCTTTTCCAGAAACAGTGCTAGTAAAATACGGTGTCAAGGTATTAAAACATGTTTGTGTGAGGTAAAACTGTACTCATATCAGGTATCACGCTTGAATCTATTGAATATGAGCTTTAGTAATACCTTTACAAAGGAAACATTGACTTACCATTCTCCATATTGACTAATTTTAATTATTTTTTAAATCCTCCCTTTTTTTTCTTTGTGAACAGTGTCTCAACCAAACTTGGGAAAATATCTCAAATTCTTTGTCAGTGGTTTTCCATGTCTGTTTCAGTACATCTAGAAAAATACAAATGCATACACCAAAACAACACAATTAATTATGTTATGTTATTTTCTATAAAATACAAATTAAATAAATGGAAATTGTGAAGAGCAAAAAATCCGCTACAATTTTTATGGAAATGTTTTATAATCATTACCGGAAAAATGTTCATTTACAACATACCAATCTATCTCCAATTTTAAATAATTAACTTTCCTCTGTGAACATCATACTTTGTAAATGAACAAATCAACACAAATGGTCATCATAATAGGTAAAATGAATGGGATAAGAGTATTACAATTTATACTGTACCAATAAGCAAATAAACTAGTCTGAAACTTTACTTACACATAAAGTTCATATTTTCTAATCGCATGTTGCCTCTTTGTCCCTTCCATGAGCATTTCATTCCTAGTCCATTTGTAAAAATGTTCTTGAACATGCGTCCATGATGATCCTTGGGACCAGAACCCCCAATTCCATTGAAATACAACTTCTATAAAAATATCAAAATAGGATTCTAATTATCAATGGAGAACATGCAGCGTTTAATTAATTTAAGTAAAATGTAAGTCTGTGGAATTTTCTCTTCCCTTTAGGACTGAATATACAATACATCTTCTCCATACGCCAATTAAATCCCCTAGGAACTATGGATAAACTATTATATAATTTGAACGAATGAATTCCTTGTTGGCGGTTGCTGGGTATCAGCACGAATCTAAAATGGCGGCCAAATTAACAGTAGGTACAATTAGTAGGCCTACACAACAAATACACCCTTTTTAAAATGAGAATATTGTGAAAAACTGCACTTACCTTGTTACCTATCCAGTCAAATTCACACAAAACAAATATATTTATGCAAACCAATAATAATCTTTTTATCTTTATAATAAACAGAACAGTAATCGCCAGACGCCACCTGGACGCCACTATAACTAAAACTAAATGGCGCGTGTAAATGTAAACATAACTGCATAGATAAATACTATATACTCGCAGTGAGAATTTCTTGTTCTGGTTACATTCGGGATAACTTTAGGAACTCGCAGCGAGAATTTCTTATCCCAGTTACATTCGAGATAACTTTAGGAATTCGCATTGAGAATTTCTTGTTCTGGTTACATCCGAGATAACTTTAGGAACTCGCAATGAGAATTTCTTATTCAAGTTACGTTCGAGATAACTTTAGGAACTCGCAATAAGATGAAACCTGGAAAATTGAAGGTGAGCTCTCCGAGATTTCTCATGGAGACACCAGTGAGAATTTCGTTTAGCTACAGCACATAGCTATCACCGGGACCTCGCAATAGGAGTTCGCATAAGATCCTAATTATAACCTCTCAGAGATCTCGCGGAGAGGTCTGTGTTACCTGGGTGCAATCATGTGTGATAATTAATAATAATACTTTGTGTACATAATCTAGTGATTGTTTAAGCTGAATATTGATTTAAAATAAAATAAATTTCAAAGTAGACAAACATTCATTTTTCAATGCTTAAGGTTGGTCTGAATGTTACACTCTACTTTGTTTTTCTCTCTTGAAAAAAAATTTAAGCAGCAGAGTTTTTTGTTTCATTTTTTAAATAATTTAGTTTATTGTACAATCCAATTCCACTTCATAAATTTGACCCAGTTACTGTCTCCACGTCCCACTCAACCCCCTTCAATATCGATTACCATTACCAAGCCAATTTACAGCACACTAGATCCATTTATAAGTACTACAAAATAAACAACATATTTTACTACTGGTAGTAACAATAATGGACAATCGAAGAACAATCGTGTTTCGTAGAAATGACCACAATGAATCATAAATAACTTACGCAACATTATCGTAAAATCGATGGTTCAAACGTGGCAAATATTTATTAATTTATGTTAGGGGAGAGATAGCGCGAAACGAAACTTTATTTATTACCATACGTGGTTATCCATGAAATGGAATTGTCAAATTTATTTTATAATTTCGAACAGAGGCTTATTGTGTTGTAACGACCTCATACCCTTCCAATATATATTGTTACGGTGGATTTCAAATAGAGGAGTGTAATTATGCGAGTACAATACCAATTGAAAAATTCGACAGGATTCACTAAAAAATTAGACACCATTTTGTAGGTTCACTCGGAGTATGGAAACTTGGAACAATTGTGCTGTCTAATGAAATTCTCCGGAAGTTTAAAATATCTTGAACGCCAAGAATTTCAAGAAATTTGTAAAGCCATTTTTTGATAATACTCGCTAGTATGGTCACAAAATAACCCACTCACAAAGAAGCGACACCTCAACGTTGAATCATATTACAACATCCATTATTAGGTACCATTGTTCATGAATGCTATGTGAAAAGTAGACAACTCACGCCACTTGCCACCGGTATCAATGTTGCATAAGTGTATGTAAGTATTTGTGTATATTGGGGTGATACTCACCGAAGATTTATTGTGCCCCCTTTCTTTTACTTAGTTCCTGAGGGAAGTCTCAGAGACTAGTAGCTCCTCCATTTCCCGGAAGAATTTCACGCTTCAGTTTAGATAAGTGTCCCTCTTCTATCTAGTGTTGTGCACTATGATTCTGAATTGCTATGCAATCCTCGAGTATGTGGATGGAGGTTTTTTCTAATCTACACTTTTTAAACCTTCTAGTGCAGTCTTCCTCTACCTTAGGCATTCATTTCTTCCCAGCTGGTTGTAATCTTTAAGGATTATCTTTGAGTGTCTAATCCCTACTAGATCTTTCCAATTGGCAGATCTTTTCATCTTCTCGGCTATGCCTATTTTTTCCAATATTATATTGGGGCTGATACCGCAAAAGGGTTCCGGACCCAAAAAGGGTGTTGCCTGAATGAATGGAAATAGAATTTGCCATTTTGGTGATAATCTGTAAAGTATTTCCACGTGGTGATCACTCTACACTTCCGTTTAATTTGTGCAATTTTTCTGTTTATTCGCAATAGAACTGTTTACAAAGCTTGGAGTGGAATTACTCAAACAATTTTTCGCAGTTTTAGTTATTTCAACAGTTTTTTCAGTGTGTTCTAGAATCTTATATCTGTCATATTTTTGTTGTTTTTGAGTGGCAATTGATTCTACCAGTATTTGATGTACTTATATAAGACTTTCACTATAAAATTCGTTAGGAAAGTGGAAAAATATCCCGAATTATACAATTACATTTTTCAAGAGAAATAAAAACAAAATGCTACTGGAAAGTCATGAAACAAAAAGGCCAATGTATGGCAGGAGCAAGTTTCCACTAGATTAATATAGGATTGTTTTGACATTCTATGAAATATCAAAAAAATTGTGTAACTCCTCTAGCATTTGGCGTGCTGCAACAAAAAATCGAGTTTCCGAATTTTAGATTCACCCATTATCTGTGGTGTCTTCTTGTTATCTACAGGTGCCACAAAAACACAACAATGTCCTCCTCATCACTGGAACTGCTCATTTTTAACAAAAACTCTTTGTTTGAAGACGTGAAGGGGAGAGGAGTTTTCTCTTGATTAAACGAGACTCGACTGAGAAAACATTGACCCATATGTGGAAAGCATACGCGTCCGTCTTGTAGATCGTACAAACGAGGATATTGTGACGTCACTGCAATCGCGTTGACTTTAGGTCCTCCGCACATGACTCGATCGCTGACATGGTTGACTGGTTGACGCGATTCTAGTTTGACGAGATTCTCCCTTCCGCTCGACTTCCCAGATAAAGCTTTTGGAACCCTCACTCGTGTTATTTGTTAGTCATCTCGAAGCGTACGACAGTGGATCTCCTCATTTCGCCTTAAGCAATTAGTAAATAAGGTAACTTCTTGTATTTCTAATCAGATTATTTCTTATAAAATTACATCCTCCAGGAGTATTCCAGAAGGGATGGTACTGGAAGGAAATGGAACAATGTCGAGTTTGAAAATGTCGTTCAATGTTCCATAGTTCGCGTTAATTTTTTCATTTCATCCGCGAGTGCCACAAAAATAATATTCTAATCACTAAAACTGTTCATTTTTGGAGAAAAGTTTATCTTCAAAGAAGTGAAAAGGAGAGTAGTTTCGTCTTCATTAGACGCGAATCAACTAAGAAAACATCGACCCATACGCGCAAGGACGACACGCCTGTCTGAATCGCACGGTCGAGGAGACTGTGATGTCGCTGCAATTGCGTCCAAGTCGCCGATCGACCCTTGTGCGGAGGCTATTAGATGTCCTTTTATACTAACTCGTGAAAAAAACGATCTATTGTACAGTTGTACAAAAATGCTGACTAACTTTTGATCAGTCTCACTGTGATACTACAACGACATAATGTCTTGAATGACTATGATTTAACTATGTTTATTCATAAATCCGACGGAGCAATGAATCAATCAATTGGCCATAAGCGTACTCAAAATATGATATTCCTTTAAAATGGTTTGAATTTTACCTTGAGTGTAGAAAGCAACTCGTATGAGCAAATGGTGAAGTCTCGAAAAATTTACCAATTTGCAGTGGTGTATCCCAGAGTTCAGTTTTAGGTCCAATTCTTTTTTTGGTATTCCTTAGCGATGTCACAGACTTACGAATTAATAGTAAATTCACTTTATTTGCTGATGACAATAGTGTAACCTGGAGTAGTTCAGATATACCAACTTTACATTCTACCAAAGGCAAACATCTCATTAGTATTAAGTCCTGGTCTGACTCGAACGGACTTTGTTTGACCTCTAAGAAAACTTTAGTTTCATCTTACAAAGGAGTTTTGCAATATCTCAAACCACTTAATTAGATCCCCATATTCGATTAAGTTTCCGGGTATCCATATTGACGGTGCCCTTAAATGTAGAGACTTTAGTGAAAAAGCTATCCTCTGCTTGTTCTGCCATCAAATCTGTGTCTAAACAGCTTAATTATTCCACTGCTTCCACAACTCACTAGTCTTTGTTTAAATCGCACCTTCGCTATGGTTTGCCTTTCTGGTGGTCTTGTGGTTTGTACCTCTTCGAATCTATCTTCTAATTACAAAAAAGAGCCATCCGTTACGTTTATGGTTTAAGTAGTAGGATACATTGCGAATTCTAAATTGAAAAATACAAAATTTTAACTCTTCCCGCTCTATTGATTTTGGATTCCGTGTGTTTGGTTCGAAAACACTTCCACAATTTAACTTAGAGACCAATTCATATTTACCCTTCTAGAAGAAAAAATTTCGATATTTATTTAACAATGCACACCTCTGATCTGGTGAAAAATCCCATCACCTGCCAAAAAATTATTAAATCAGGTTTCTCTAGAGTTGAAAGGGGCAAATGCATTTAATAGGTTCCGAAGGTTGACAAAGGCATTTCTGCATGAAAGACCTTATTATTCAGTGGCAGAATTTTACAATCTACCCTAGACTTTTGAGTTACATTGGCATAATTCAATATTCAGTATGGTGTGTTCATTTTTAAATTATGTCGCTTTGTCTCTGTCTCTCTCTTTTCTCTTTTTTCTCTTTTTCCTCTCTTTTCTCCCTTTTCTCTCTTTTCTTTCTTTTCTCTCTTTTTCCTCTTTCCTCTCTATTCCCTATTTTTCTATATTTCCTCTATTTTCTCTCTTTTTCCCTCTTTTCCTCTCTTTTCCTCTCTTTTCCTCTCTTTTCCTCTCTTTTCCTCTCTTTTCCTCTCTTTTCCTCTCTTTTCCTCTCTTTTCCTCTCTTTTCCTCTCTTTTCCTCTCTTTTCCTCTCTTTTCCTCTCTTTTCCTCTCTTTTCCTCTCTTTTCCTCTCTTTTCCTCTCTTTTCCTCTCTTTTCCTCTCTTTTCCTCTCTTTTCCTCTCTTTTCCTCTCTTTTCCTCTCTTTTCCTCTCTTTTCCTCTCTTTTCCTCTCTTTTCCTCTCTTTTCCTCTCTTTTCCTCTCTTTTCCTCTCTTTTCCTCTCTTTTCCTCTCTTTTCCTCTCTTTTCCTCTCTTTTCCACTCTTTTTCCCTCTTTTTCCCTCTTTCTCCCTCTTTTTCTATGTCTCTCTCTTCTCTCTTTTCTCTCTCTCTTTTTCTCTTCTTCTCTTTTCTTTTTTCTCTTTTTCTCTTGTTCTCGTATTCTCTTTCTCTCTTTTTTACTTTTTCACTTTTTCACTTTTTCACTTTTTCACTTTTTCTCTTTTTCTCTTTTTCTCTTTTTCTCTCATTCTGTTTGTCTCTATTATGAGTTTAAGGATGTGTGACTCAATATAAGTTTAACTTAAATTTAAAAATTCGGCATATTCCGTTCGCATAAAATAAGCCAAAAAAGAAAATCAATTACTTCCAAATTATACAATTCAGATTTATTAAAACATTGATTTCATTCTCATCCCACATTACTGATTACCGTAATAATATTTCTTAATCCCTTGACAATTGATAATACCCTAAACGGGGTGAAACTACCTACCCGACACAGCAATAGAAAAAATTAATGTTCATGTTAATTTTAATATTACTTGGATGGTTCATCCTGTATTGGTTATGCAAGGGTCACGAAAATTTATTACTCTGTGGCATTTATAAATACTCTATAAAGTGAATTTTTGTATCCCATTCTGGTGTGATATTAAGTCTGACAAATACAGGGGCAGCATCTCCACACCAGTGTACACGTTGAGTAAATTTGGGACTGTGATAAATAGTTATTTATGCAACAAGTGCATGAAATGGTGCTTTTTTTTCACGAGTGGAGCAGTTGTATGCGTCAATTCCATGAGTGAAAAAAAAAACACTTTATGCATAAGTTGCATACACTATTTTTTCTACAATCAAGCAAAAACCATTTGACATATTAAGCCTACTATTTGAAGACAAAAGATTAATTGTGTATGTTGTGTTGCCTACTTATGACAATAGTCTTTATGATTTAAATATTTATGATTTTATGGTTGTATGAATATTATAGTTCATTAAATAAATTACTACTTTTTTAAATTTTATTTGAACGGAATATTTCAGTGACAATGCACTAGGTTCTTTCTTTGACATAGACTTACTTGATTCTTATAAACCGTAAGTTATTTGCAAGTATGTTGTGTTGCCTACCTATTGCCATTGTTTGTACTTAGCAGTTTCCAGATTGCAGTTTCGTGTACCTATGTACGTAGGCAATACTTATTACATTAATGTCAGATATTTATTACATTAATGTCAGATATTTTTTAGATTTCCCTATTTCTCATTAAATTATTACGGAAAATACTGTTGGATGCTTTAACATATTAGAAAATCAACTGAAATATTTATTTATTCTACAGTTTATATTAAAATAACTACTAGCTCTCTTTTATCTATAAATAAAATTAGGCGTGCGCCAAAGTTACTTTCTGCTTAAGAGCGCCAATAAGGTCAAATTATGACAGCTCGCGGAAAACATCAACTTTGCGGTTAGATTTGAGAGTGCAAAAGCCTACTTCTTTTTTTTTATTTATTCATAAATAAAAATTATCCATATCAAATTATATACAGGGTTTGTCATAATTAATAGTTTTAAATAAATAACATACAGGGTTTATCATATTTAATAGTTTTAAATAAATTACATATAGGATTTGTCAAAATAGATATTTCCAAATAAAAGAGAATTACATACAGAGTTATCTATGGAATTTTATTCATAAAAATACTGTTACATCCATAAATTTATATTTTCAAATTTTAAAATTGTTTAATAATAATATAATCGCATAAAAATATATAAAAGCAAGTCATGTTAGTTACACTATTTATTACTCAAGAACGGCTGAACCGATTTGGCTGAAAATTGGTGGGGAGGTAGCTTAGAAGCAGGAGACGGACATAGGATACTCTATATTAGGAAAATTGGGCGGGAAAAATTATTTAAAAAAATTCTACTTTGGACAAAAAATGACGTAAATAAAAATTTAAAATGTATGGAGGTTTTAAATAAACAGAAGCTACTTTGATACTCTACTCAGTGGGCAGAAAACGACCGCTTGCATAATATCTTATTGAGTCAACTCGAGAACGGCTGGACCGATTTTGATGGTTTTTGATTTGTTGTATTTGTCTCCGTCCCGAATAGCAGAATAAATATACCATAATATGGGAATATGGCACGGGAAAAAATGATTTGAGAAAATTCTACTTTGGACAAAAAATGGAGGTAAATTAAAATTTAAAATTTCTGTATAGGTCTCGTTACTTGGAACAGGACAACGTCGGTCGGGTCCTCTAGATGTTAAGACAGGACAACGTCTGTCGGGTCTTCTAGTATTTTATAAAACAACTTTTCACAATACACGTTTTTACCATTATTGTTAATTCATTTCAAATCTTTATAAATATAAACACTACTATAGACGGAGACTTTGTTGGGTTAACCCGGTCGGCATACTTCACTCTTTTCAATATCTGGCTACTCTCGCGCCATCTAGTCTCTATGTGTTATTTACTGCTTACCGCTTGACACTTTTTCGACATTTTTCCCATACAAGTCTGTGTTCTCCTTGTATCTAGTATTCATGGATTTAGCTAATCGGAGCTAACCAAGGAGTAGTATTGTGTGCTTTCCAATAAAATTTAAATCTTTTGAATGCTGTTGAGTACATTTGTGTTTTATTGAATATTTCGGTTTATATTATGTACAATTTTGCGTTATCCGTAACAAACAGCATCTGATTGTGCGACCCTGGTATTTTTTGTGTGAAATTAATTATTTTTGTTTCTAAATGTGTCTCATAGAATGGAATATTGTCTAATTACATAATTCCGGACGTATTAATTTATTTTTGAATGGTTATGTGTGAGAGTTTTCAGTGAAATTGAGAGATTTTGAATGTTGTTGTGTTTTATTCAATCTATCGATGAGTTATGTGCAATTGTGAATTATCCAATGTAATGACGTCTGACGTTTTTGTGAGCAATCGATTATTTTTTCCTGACTTGTTTAAAGTTTTCGCAAAGTTTCTTGTTCAAAGCAAAGATCACTCGGCCAGGCATTGCTGTGACTCTTTCCTATGCCATATGCATTATTGAGATTAGAATTTCTTCGCGGAATATTTTTTCACAAAGCAATTAACACACGCTTGTCAATTCACTGAACAAATAGACTTCTGTTTGCATTGGAATATTTCTATTATACAGGGTGGCCGGACGAAAACGAAACAGAGCTATTTTCAGGAACTGCGTCAACGTTTTAAGAAAACGCAGAGACCCGTAGAGTTTTAATCGAAGGGGGACACTTTTTTCCGGTATTCTTGAATTCGCTACTGTCACACACTAGCGGGGGTGAGCATTACCACAAAATATTTAAATGGCACTAGGGGTCAAGAAAGCCCTTTCAATTCTCTTCACAACAGTCTTTAAATTTTGAAATTCGACTCAATACTTTTTATTAAATTACATTTTAAAATTTAAATATTGTACCTACTTGTTTAGTTTTTCATAAGAGTTTTTAAAATTGAAATTATTTTCATTTTTGTCAAAATAGTGAAAATAACACATGGGTCGTTGTGTAGGCCAATGGTCTAAATGTTGATTTTTGCTTTGCATATAAAATACATTCAGTGCAGAAACTTAATGAGGATGATTATGACCACCGTTTGCAATTTTGCGAAATAATAAGTGAGCGAGCAGCGAACAATCTACAGTTTCTTTTTAATATCTGTTTCTCCGATGAATGCAGCTTTTTTATTGACGGTACTGTAAATCGTCATAATAATTGCCGCTACTGGTCTGATTCAAACAAGAATTTTCCAGGCGGTATACACACAGCAATCGCAAAAATTAAATGTATGTGCTGGCATTTTTTACCTAATCATTTGACTGGCGAAATGTATTTGCAATTAATAGAAGCTGGTATCGACCCTACCTCGACCGATATCATTGAAAATGACCGACAATATAGTGAAGATCATTCAATGTTTCAACAGGACGGTGCTCCTCCGCATTATGCTTTGATTGTTCGTCAGTATTTAGACCAACATTTTCCACGGCACTGGATTGGGAGAAGAAATAGCATTGAATGCCTGCACGGTCACCAGATTTTTCACCTCTTGATTTTTTCGTGGGGATACCTCAAAAGAAAAATCAAATAAACACAACCAGCCTCTTTAGAAGATTTGCGTCAAAAAATTGGAGGAGTGCCATCGAATCACTCCGGAAATTCTTCGGAATGTGCGAGAACATTTCGAACAAAATCTTTATTATTATATGGACGCGGGTATTCATCAATTTGAACATTTGATTTAACTAAGAAGTGAATAAACAGCTGAACATAATTTTAACTTTAAAAATGTTATTTATTAAAAAGTATATTTAAAGACTGTTATAAAGAGAATTGAATGGACTTTAAAATGATACCTTACTCGACCCCTAATGCCATTTAAATATTTTAAAGTGATGCTTACCCCCGCTAGGAGGTGAAAGTAGCAAAGACAAAAATTCTGGAAACAAGTGTCCCCCTTTGATCAAAAATCGACGGGTCTCTGCGTTTTTTTTAACGTGACGCAGTTCCTGATAGTGGCTCTGTTTCGTTTTCGTCCAGCCACCCTGTATATAACCAGTGACTATAAAAAAAATTATTGTTATAGTCACTGATATAACTTACCTTGATCGACATAGATAATGATAATTCTATTTTTTGTTGAATGGCAACATCTTGTATATACCATCTTGCTTTCAAGATGTTGGCCAATTCTGTCACTGCTGTGTTTTCTTCAAGCTTGTAGTCTATTGGCAGTTAGAACTGTCAAAAAATAATCAAGAGAACGACAGCGCCAGAAATACAGGGTGCTTACAAAGTAATATTTTTGTGTGCGTTTTATCATTCAATTTTAAGACGAAAAAGTCCTATAAACATGTGTGATACGTTCTGTCCTCAATAAGATACAGGGTGTTGACTTTTTTGTATAATAAACGAGCTCTGACAGTAAGTAAAGTTTATTTCGATCATAATTTTTCCTCAGGAGCGCCTCTGGTTCCTAAAACTATTAGGAAAGAACATGTTTATTCTCAGTAGCTTTCGGAATTTTGACAATTACTGTGTCAAACATGAAATACAACGCAGAAACAAAAAAAAGTATCATTCTAATTTTGTTGTAGCACCAGTTCTGCTTTCGTTTGTGTTCAGTTAATAACGACTGCAGTGTTTACTAATGCTGAAATGATTAATATGCATTTTTTGGTTATGCCTTAGTGGCCAGACGTATGTACGCCCTGCGTTATCCATATACCCGCTCACCATGTACTGAAACGTTGATACAAGAAACTGGAAGTTTTGCAAGATCAAGGAATACCATTGGGCGACCTAAAACTTCTCGCTCTATAACTCGAAGACCAGGTTCTTCAAATTATTGACAAACATCCAGAAACGAAAAAAATTGTTCAACAAATAAATGTTCTAAAAGAAAATTTATTGTTCCATATCATGTCCAACATTTGTTACCTAATGACTTTAGTATATATATATACTAAATGCCCAAACTTGTAAATATTCTCAGAAATTATAATCCCTTGCTCGTTGACGAATTTAGTTGTGTCATTAAAGCACTGTAATTTGCATGGATACAAATTCAGGGTAGGATTATTTGATAGTACCGGGGACGAGTTTAGGGCCACCCATTATATCAGACAGTACTTTAGAAGAAGCTTATTAATTATAAATTATGATTTTCAACTTACCACAGCAAAATTAACTAGAAACGAAAGGTATAAAAGCGATAAAAAATGGAGGTCTTTCCTCGAAGAGAGTCGATGACGGAAAGGGTTGTCCCTCGTGGCGTTGAAAAATATGGAAGGATCCGTTGGCAGACGACAATTGTCTTATGGTCATGGCTGAAGAATTTGGGATCACAGAACTGTAACTGGAAGTGGCTAATGAGACGACGAGCGGTAATTAAAAGGATTTTATCTATAAAATCGAAACAGGTCGATAGACATGTTACACAGTATTGGATTTTAACAAAAATTGCAAACAATATTTCAAGTTTGCTACCACTGTTTTGTTTACATATAAAGCCTACTTATCATTACTACACATGGGCTGATGTAAATCCACATACCAGAATTATGGTACGGTTCCAACACTCCTTTTCGGTCAATGTTTGGATTGGTATTATTGACGATTGTTTTTTATCATGACCATTTTTTCTTGAATGGTGATACATATCTTCATTTTCCAGAAAATGACTTTCCAGTTATTTTGGAAGATGTACCTCTCATAATTAGAAGACGTATGTGGTCCATTCATGACGGTGCTCCCCCACATTTTGCATCAATTGTACGGAAGTGTTTGAATAACCGCTTTCCAGACAGTTGGATAGGACGAGCATCCCCACACCCATGGCTCCCAAGGACTCAACGAACACAAATTCTCTGCATTTTTGTGTGTGGGGATATTCAAAATCACTCGTTTACACAACCCCGATCTTAAATTTACAAGATCTTCAAAATCGCATCATACAAGGCTGTATTGTTATTCGCAATGCTCATGACTTTTTCGAACACCTTCGGCAATCCCTTATATCGAGCTGTGATGCCTTTTGGCCCAATATAATAATATAATAATAAATATTTAATATTATATAAATAAAGAGTAAGAAGGTTATTGAATAGAAAGTCAAGTTTAAAGCGTGAAGTAAAACAAAACAGTAATATGTTTATTTGTTTTATTTGAACTTGACTGGTTATATAAATATGCATTC
This sequence comes from Lochmaea crataegi, assembly GCA_947563755.1. NCBI lineage: Eukaryota > Metazoa > Arthropoda > Insecta > Coleoptera > Chrysomelidae > Lochmaea > Lochmaea crataegi. The sequence goes on along the minus strand of OX387425.1, from coordinate 35,352,755 downwards.
AATATTTATGATAGAGAAGTCGATTCAGAATAATTCAATAAGATCATTCTATATAGTTGAATAGTCAGAGATCAGTAATCATTAACCATTAAGTATAAGTATGCTATACGGCTAGGTACTTATGCAGTAGTAATAGTAACTAGTGTAATGTATTATAGTAAATAAATCAAACATATCCCAGTGCTAGAAGTAGTTGTTTCATTCCCTTACGATGATCCTCCAAGTGACCCGCAACACCACCGATTCAGAGGCCTTTCCACACCTTTAGTCTACCAACGTATCCATTGGAGACACATCCATTACAGAGCGGATGCTTGAATTTTAACTGGAGGTGGATATTTTGAATATTCGCTCTAAAATGTACTACGTTTATGTTTACCACAATCTTATGGCTTCTATTAAAATAATAAAAACTTTGTGCTCCCTGTATCTCATTAATAATAGAACTTATTAAACATATTTATAGAATTTTATCGTCTTAAAATTGATTGACGAATTGGAAACAATAATATTTCAGATTACTTTGGAAACACCCTGTGAATGTGTACCATGCATTTAAAGGGTCACCTGCATTTACTTAAAATATCCAGCCAACATTACTTTCCAAACTGTTCCAGCACACGCTTGCTCGTAACTTATTTGGTACCTTATTCTGGCCACGCATGTGTATCAGATAATGTTAAAACATCCCCTCGGGAACAAACCTGTGTTGATTTTCTGCAAAATGTTGTTTATTCCTTGTTTTATATATTTTTATTGGTTTATCACATGAAGGTATATAATCTCCATGACAAAAGCAATCGAAAATGCATGAGAAACGATGACTGAAATGATTCAATAAAAGTAATGCTAATCCTTCCATGAAAAATATGACGATTACCTTCTTGAAAAAGAACAATTAACAATCTTCCAATAATAGAAATGGAATGTTAAAGAAACCGTGTACTGCAAAATATTTCCTCACCGCGCTGTTGTAGCCAATGTATAAAATTATTCTTTTTCGGTGATTCAATGTTAGCGACGTGGAATAGAATCTATGATTAACACCTAACTGAACAACTGAAATAAATAAATGATTGTTGAATGTACCGAAACAAAAACCAGGTCAAGCCGGATGATATTAGGAACTCGTTACCTAATGAAATATGGATAAAATTAATTCCTTCTCCGCTAGAAATATATATGTATGGAATTTTCTTCCTGAGCAACCGGAAATACGTACCGGATGTCCGTAGGGAATTTCAAATCCGGATGGTCGAAAATGTTCCCATCTCTTCCGATTCTCCTTCATTTTTTAACCTGTAGGATGCAACTTGGTTTAGTTTAAAGATATTTTGAAGGAATTTCCGAATGCACAGTTTAAAAAATTTGTGCCTCAAGGACGTTAATTTTTTATAAAAACTATGGACTTTTATTTGTATTTCGGGAAAAATTCACAAACGGGGGAGTTTTCTTTGAAGAGTTGGGAAAAAACGCCAATTTGGCGATGTTTGGAAAGATGATAGGAAACATTTTTTTAAATTCTAATTGTAATGAACGACGATGGAAAAGAATGTAGGGAAAATTTTGTCCGTCAATTTTTTTTTATTTAAGGATTGACCTTCCCGAACATGTCAATTTTATGACTCATCCAAAGTTTACGAACAGCGAGTTCTAAATTCTGCCGGAAATGTTAACTTTGAGCCGTACAAATATAAAAATATCATTGCCCGACAAAAATATTTAGTATTTCTACCGAATAGTTCATTATTATTCGGCGGTATTTCCACTAGTGCGACAAAAAAATCTTAATATGTCGAAATAGTCGTGTGCATAAAATAATCGTACTGATCACGATTCTTGACGTTTCTATGTAATATTGTATGATCTTGCTGGGAATAAAGATATAGGTAGTTATTATCATTAACTTCTAATAGGCATGCACGCCGCGAGACCACGAGATTATTAATTTTTGACAACTGCTTTGACATCGCAGACAACAAACCTTTTGAAACGTTCAATATTTCGGTGCATCGGCAGACACTTTTTAAATGTTTCGATGAGATTCAATGAATACCCAAGCCTTCTTTATCCAATTGGACATCACAATGTGAACTTTCAAACAACTTCCTATTGAAAATTAAATTGCTAAGTCATTCAAAATCCTGATAAGGCCCCAAACTGCTTGTGTACTTCGAAAATGAGTGAAGATCAAGCAAAAGTGAAATAAACAACATAACAATAAAGTCAACATTTTGTTTTTCTGTATCCTCAAAATATAATATAGCCCACTATTTGAAACCATGACACTTTAAGTTTAATCTCAGTATTTGCGACATCTACTAATTTCAATATTATAATTTCCAAGTTAACATTGTTGGCAAACTTTAAGACCCCTTTAATATCCTTTACGACATTAACATATTCCCTATTTGACACGGTATGTTAAATTAGAAAATATTGATGGGATATCCATAAATTATCAAATCCCTCACCAAGTCTTGACGGCACCTAGTCTTGTATTTTAACAAATTAGCCAGATCATCAGTTCTGACATTTATATATGATTGTATGCCTATTAAGTTTATTTATTAAATGAAATCAATAAATAACCACAACAATTCCACAACAAAAATATAACACATGGTCAGTGATGTAACAATACCTCCTATTTAAAAAAAAACGAATATTCAGTTATTACTACAAAATTATTCTTAACAACACCGCGCATGATTTGAAAACCTCCTAACTTGCGAAAACTACAGTGCTATCAAGTTCCTTCGTAATAACAATACCTCCTATCTGTTTACGCTCTTGAATATAGGGCTAATACCGTGTATCTTTTTGTGTGTAGACCTGAACAGATCGCTCGGCTCGCTAAGCTCGCATAGTTGAAATATCTCGTAGAGAAGGAAGTTTTATTTAAAAGTTGAGCAATGGACAGAAAAAAGTACCTGTATGCAGACAGTTCTTCTTAAGCACTTTGGGCCTTCGACCTTTCACTGTGCAAAGCTGGATAAAACAAAGTATAAATGGTATGCGAGAACAAAAGCAACAACAGAACGAAAAGTAAAAATTACCGTGTTAAACAGTATGAGTATTTAAATAACTTTTTTGAAGAATTACCTAAACAACCGTCCCATTATGTAAGAAAAAATACTAGTAAACTGTATCTTGAAGAACATTTTACATCTATGAAGCAGCTTTTTGATAAATACTCAGAGAAATGTCAAGAAGATGGTGTTACACCGTTGGGAAGGTACGTCTTTGAAAAAACATTTGAGGAACAAAATCTGTGTTTGTTTACGCCGAAGAAGGATCGCTGTGATGTTTGTATACAGTATGAACATAAAAATGTGCCAGAAGATAAATGGAGATGTCACATAGATAGAAAGAGAAAGTTCGTAAAGAAAAGGAAAACGACATTAAAGCAGCTGAAGAAAAGAAGTGCATTTTATTAACAATGGATTTACAGGCCGTAAAAGTAGCTCCTTATTTGAATGACACCTCCATTTATTTTAAAACAAAGTTATCATGTCATAACTTCACTGTATATCTGAATCTTCCTATTATAATATACAGCGATGGCTGCACATTCCAAAATCGGAATGCGGTCATGTCTAATGCCTTTCTTAACTTCTCAACTCTTCACAATATAACGATTATTAGGCCAGTCGACAAATCGTATAGAATAGCTGATAGCGGGAGCAATTCCGGACAAGCTGGATATGATTTTAATTCATTGGATTTGGTTTTAAATAGCACGTATTAGATTTGCACCCCCCAGAGAGCCCGGTTTTGGACGCCATCTTGAAAAGAGGGGCTAAAAAATGTTTGTTCTTCATTATTTGTCCACAACTTGATTCCTATAAATTTTAGAGCAAAATATGTGTTTACCAAAATTGAAGCAAATTAAATTGTCTATAAAAAAAGTTCAATGTGTTTTTCCGTGCAACTACCTGTTTAGAAGTTATATAGTCATCAAAAGTTGGACTTTGGGCATTTATTAATTTCTTTATTCTAGGCATATTTAAAAACAAACTGCTATTGTGCTTTCATAATTGCATTCATATTTGTTTTCTGTCGGCCAACAACACCCCTGTTGTATACGGAATGTTTAACTCAAGGTCATCCTATGGCCACTGTTCACTGGACTCAATCCAGTCCAGGTAGTCGTCTGTAATTGGTTGCAGAAAGAGCTTGAGTTCCGTTAGTGAAATTATACCGTTAGTAAGTCTGAATATGTAAAAAGACATTACTCAGCAAATGCAGTAATAGTTTTTGATGGATACCCCGACAATGCTGCTGCACAAAGCACTAAGACTGCTGAGCGACTTCGCTGATTAAAGGTTGGTTCATCTGCGGAAATTCATTTTGATGAAAAAATGACAGCAACTGTGACTCAGGGAAAATTCTTGTCAAATGAGAGGAAAAGATCTCGAATAATCTCAATGATGTGTAATCGTTTGACAAACGAAGGTTTCAGAGTCAAGCAGGCTGATGAAGATGCTGACACATTAATTGTCAACACTGCAATTGAAGAATCAAATCACTATAAAACGATAATTATAATCGGCGAAGACACCGATTTACTGGTAATTCTTACCGCCTTAAATGGGTCTCGCTCTAATATTTATTTTCTAAAGCCAGGCAAGGGAAAGTCGGAAAGTAGAATGTATGCACCCCATAATATGAATTTGGATGCTTCAATAATTATGGACAACATTTTATTTCTACACGTATTTAGTGGCTGCGATACTACATCCGCATATACAGGCAGGAAAAAATGAAATTCGTTGAAATTTCACAGAAAGAAAAAGAATTACGGAAAGCTGTAAAAATATTTAAAGATCCAAACCCATCCCCAGAGGATATAGAGAAAGTTGGGGAACAATTCCTTCTTCATCTGTATGGATCCAAAAATTGCACTTACAATCAGGTACAGCTATGGTATGGAAATGAAAAATCAGCTTTAGATTGGGGATGGAAAAAGTCAAAGAATGGGTTAATGCCCATTGCTACTTTACAAGACGCAGCTCCCCAAGAAGTACTGAAACTTATTTCTTGTAAATGCGCTAATGTAGCTTGTGACTGCAGCAAAACAGGTTTGTATTGCTCAGTAATGTGTGCATTTTGCCAGGGAAAATCTTGTTCAAATACTTTGGAAGTGGTCGAATTAGACAACGAAGACTACCAGGAGAGTTTACCTATCCATATAGAAAGAGATATAGACCAATCAATAGAATATTCTGCAAATTATGAAGCATAGTGGATTAGGCCTATAGGGAAGACCACTTTAAAAAAAGCGCGCTGGGTACTTCACCTCTAGGTGGTGTGGAAACAAGTATATGACAAGTATATGACATGATTTCAATAGAGTATGTTCTTTAATTTTGATCAGTACATATTTCGCTCTAAAATTAATACTAATCAAGATATGTATTAATATTAAGAAAAAATTAAATTTTTGGCTCATTTTTTCAGCATAGCGCCTAAATCCGGGCCTGTTTGAGGGGGCAAAATTAATAGGTATCTTGTTGGTCGAAAGAAAACAGATTAAAATTTTTTCCAGCTTGTCCGGATTTGCTCCCGCTATTAATGCACTTATCGACTGGCCTAAATACAGAGATTTCTAGAAAAAGGTCACTCACAAATGGAGGTGGATTCAGTACACAGCTACATAGAAAGAAAATTAAGAAATCGCAAAATTCATTTACCGATTGACTATTTAACAGCAACAGAAGATGCACGAAAACTCCTCGAGCCGTATAAAGCTATAAAACTGGTGGGTGATTTTATTAGAGATTACTCTAATGTAGCAAGCTTGCAATATACAGATACATTCAAACACAAACGGAACATAGGGATTTATTGTATTGTCCGATCTAAATAGTCCACCAACAAAACATTTCTATAAGTTCACTTCAATGAATATCAAGTATTGATCTGGACAGCTGGATTCAGAACCAATGTCAGAAACCCCGCCCCTTCTCCTTCCAAAATTTGTTAGTTATGTGCGAACCTCTGGTGCGAACTGCGATTCAGTATTGAATAATTATTTGATGGGGTTAGTAAACGCTATATATGAAAACAATATGCTTACGTTTTATGTTGTTAAAATCGAAAATTAATTGTTAAATTCTCTTTAACAATTAATGTTTCGCGTTAAGATAATATGTTTTGATTTCTTTTGGTAATAACGGCTTTCAAAATAAAAATAAATTCGTAAATAAAACAAAATAAGATTCTTTAAATTGTACTCTACCTACCGACTGCTGTTTACTGACTGTCTAACGCTAATTAAGGACCGCCCACAGTTGAGAATACGGAGTGGTGGGAATTGTATTGATATGTTATAGGTGTCCAAATAAACGATTGTAATAATCGTGTTTTTAATCTGTTGAAGCTGGATGTTGGTCGACTAGTTCAAAAGCAGTTCTGATACAATGATGAAATAAAACAATTTAATTTGTTTAAATCTTCATTTTTATTTCGAACTAACGTTCAAATTAAAATTAGTGACGCGTTTCGCTACACAGTAGCTTTTTCAAACTAGTGAAGATACAATGAAAAACTTTTAATTTATATAGTGCCTTAATACGGAATTCTAAGATATTGACAAAAGTATTATAATATTTAAATGAAGATAGGTACAAAAAGTGCCTAAATACGGAATTCTAAGATATTGGCAAAAGTATTATATAATTTCAAATAGGGATAAGTAAAAAAAGTGTCTAAATACGGAATTCTAAGAATGGTACAAAGGTATATTGAAAAAGAGTACCTGGAAAATTTATCCACAACCATTACATCTTCTAGGTAAAAAAGGTTTAATAAGGGAGAATGATTGATATCTATTTGGTCGTTAAGCATATTACCTGAATATTTGTTTTTGTTAATCTCGAGGGCTTCTAAAAGATTTAATTTGAAGGATTTGGGTTCTACATGCAAAATTTCAAAATTTGAGTCGAAAGTGTGTTGGTTTGTTAATAGATTATTTGAATAGTTGGAATCTAATTTGTTGTTGTCATAGCTGCGTTTGTGTTGTGAAATTCTAGTTTTAAAGTACCTAAAAGTTCTACCGATATAAATTTTGTCACAGTTGTCGTTACCACATTTTAATTTATAAACACCTGATTTGTTTCATTTTGAGGATTTAGATTTGTTATTTTTAATGAATTTAGATAGATCGTAGTCGGATTTAAAGCAAATATTCATATTTAAAGATTCTAAAAATGATTTGATTTTTAAGGATGGTGTTCCAAAGTATGTTAATTTGAACGTTAGTTCAAAATAAAAATGAAGATTTGAACAAATTAAATTGTTTTATTTCATCATTAGTATGGATCTTCATCAAGAAAAAGCCTCATCTATTCAATTTCTGATACAATGCTTAAAATCCCTATGTTCCGTTTGTGTTTGAATGTATCTGTAGGTCTATGAGGCTTATAAGGCCTATAAGTCGCCAGATCCTACAGTTACAGAAATTGTTGCTATAAATTACTCAGATAATGTTTTACAGATCAAATTAGATTTTGGAAAGAAATGGGAGTCGCTACCTTTCAGGAAAACATCTATAGGTTTTGTTCTAATATACCCTCAAGCACATGCTTACCAATTACTTAAGAAAAAAAAGTGTGTACACTTGCAAGCATTGAAAAGTGTTATTCCAAAAGACTGCTGGTCTTAGTATGATAATCTTTCATATAACAATGATAATTAGTTTGATTTTTTTTTATTAGCGAAGATTTATCTCAAAAAATAGTATCTGAATGTGAAGGAGTTTTTCATAATATATTTTCTTACACAAGTTTAGTTTTATTGTTGTAGTATTAGAATAATAATTTCATTTCATATTTCCATATTTTCAGAAGCAATATCTCCTATCTTAATTATAAGAAATAATAATTTAAAAATACATGAAAATTCCAAAATTTTAAATCCTTTTCCAACAGTATATTTGCAGAAAAAACCATTAAACTACGATTGTCAGAATAATAAAACCATTTTTATCGTTTCCTGTGAAATCATGTCCAAGAGAGATAGGCATTGTCACATCACTGACGATATATCACTCGACCGGTTTCAGAACTCACAAGTTTTGCATCATCCGTAGTATAAATTATATAAATTGATTTGAATAAACAAGTAACTGAGATAGTTTATTTTATTATGTTACCTAAGGCATAGGTATATATTTATATGGTATCTAAAATACAATCTAACAATGGAAAATGAAGTATGTTCATTCATAAGGGTATACTGAACTTTTTTTTCAATGATGAAGTGCCAGTTGTTCAATGGAAGTTTAAGTTGTTGACAGGTTCAAAATTTACTTATGGAGTATTTTTCAAATGAGAACTAATCAAGGATTACTTAATCCATTGTTTCCATAATATTGGCCACAAATCAACCATCGTTCGAATTATATTCGAACCCATTCGGTAAGAGAGGTTGAAACATAACTTTGACTTTTCAACTGATTTTGTCATAAAATTCCATCGTGACACCTGTTATGCATTTTTTTGAATTTTTTGTCTGTCCAGAAATACTTCTTGTACCGCTACTGAATAGCAGGTTATCCAAAATGCGACTGACCAGCATTAACTAACAAAATTATTTCCTACATTATCTAGAGTGCACTGGGGCATCGCGAATGCATACATTCTCAACGTTAGTTCTTCCCAATCGGTTTTCCTGGAATCTGCTTTATCGGCATAGGGAAACTGAACGTGGAAATTTACCTTCAACTATTGGGAGCTGGATTTCAATAATTTCTCGAATTCGGATGAAGATCTACTGATTAGCATATTGAGGTCAGTGCACGGGCGAACTGGTGCATTCTGTAGATATTTTGTGTAGCATTTCTTGCGTGATTTAGTAAAAAGGAACATTCTTTTCTATCGGAGATACAAGTGAAGTAACATAGTCTAGCGTACGATGGTAAAAATTGCGATAACTCCTTCATTTGTGCAAGGATTTGTGAGTATCAACTGATGGGTGCCAGATCAGCTTACATCAGTTCAACCATTAGTTGACTTCCTGGAAAAATCTCCTTTTTCCAAAGTTGATTCAAAAATCATATTTCAGAAATAAAATGCAAGAATAATAAGTTAATTAAATCAAGTGAATAATCATTAGGTTTTATCACTGTTTCCTAACTACCAAAGTTATATTTTTAAAGCAGCGGGGTGTTCCAAATACGAAGAAAGTGCTAAAAAATACCATTGGATGGTGAGGCGCATACATTTTATTATTGAACCACTCCTCTTTTCTCTCCACTTAAAGAAACAGAGAGATGACCGTTTTCATAAGAGCATGGAAAAAATACCAGACAATTTTTATATTAGTGGTGAATGTGTGGTATAATGTTTTGACATGAATTAGCTTCAAGCGGAAGTAACTAAAAACGGACACTTTTCAACCTCGCTCCCACAGCACCGTAGATCCAAACTCGGTTTTGCACGATTGTACTGTGATTGGACCATTGAACAGTGGATTAATGTACTGTTATGAGATGAAAGCAAAATAGTCTGGAGAGGTTCAGATGGACGTCAGCGTGTCTACGGACGTCAAAATGAGAGTTTCGTTCTCTGCGCTATAATCTAAGCAATGGGTTGTCATAGCGGATCAATAATAATGAGGGGATGTATCTCTTATGAGGTCCGTTCTGATTTTGTCGTATTTGATGGGGTCAGAGTATATCGAAGAAGTTCTCCAAGAACTAATTAATACATGATGATGCATAATGGGATAACCTTAAAAGACGTGTTCGGGTGAGTGTACCAGTTTCTGCTCGCCCAGGAGACCTCAAGATCATTGTGAAGATCACATTTGCCCAAACTTTGAAAGTTTCGACAAACTAAGAATTATGAAGTGGGCGGATAATTGTATCCGCGAGGTCATACCTAAACTTGTGTCAATTGGATAATTTTTCGATACCAATTTACCAAGCCTACTATAGTCTCAGATCATTCAAATAATTAACTTTCCTCTGGCCTCATGCTTCACAGTGCTGAAAGCTTCACTTGATCTGTCAGAAGCGAAGTTATTCGTATTGTATTTGTTCATTTACACTGTATATTATACTAACTTTCACTTCTGTGAGTGGTATTTTCAGAACCATGTACTGCGACAATACTGTCCATTGTGCCTCAATCCAAATTAGATCACCCCATTAAGTTCAATTTTCCAAAAGAAGTTGATCATTTGTGAAGGGGTACTATTTACATCCTCAGGTTGCAGAAACGCAATTCCTTGGGTCTGTGGTCTGACTCGTTCAGCAGCCACACAGCAGCACATAATGTGTTTCACCGATTCTTCTAGGTAGAAATGATACTCGGTGTTTTCGACTAGCCCTATTCTGACAGATGAAAGTTATAACCCTGCCAAGCCAAAGATAAGAGTCTCACCTAGGTAAACATGTGACGATATTCCAGGCAGAAGTTGCAGCAATACAGCACTGTGCAGGGGAGTTGCTGAGAGTTTAGGGAAAAGACAATTGCCATATACTCCGACAGCCAAGCGGCTATAAAAGCAATCAGCTCCTTGCAGATAAATTACAAACTTGTTTGGGACTGCTTGGAGACGCTACAAGAACTGGGCAGTCGTAATATATTGTCCGTAGCCTGGGTACCAGGCCACTCAGATCACAAGGGCAATGAAGAGGCAGAATCACTAGCCCGAGAAGGGGCACGTTGTGCTCCCATTGGCCCAGAACCTTTCTGTGGCATAGCGAAGGCGCTGCAAAAAACAAATAGCAGCACTTGGATTAAAAATCAGTCTCGAGAATGGTGGAACAAGGCACCAAAAATGAGGCAGGCCAAAGAGTTCATCAAGGAACCCTCGCCAAGATTCTACTGAGCCAGAATAGGAAAACAATCAGGATCCTGGTTGGGCTCCTGACAGTAGACTGAACAAACACATGAATAACATCGGATTGGCTGAAACAACCATATGTAGGTTTTGCCAAGAGGATGAGGAAACCCCAGTACACATGCTGTGCTACTGCGAAGGCATGACTAGGCTGAGGTTTTCAACGATAGGGGAGGAAAAACCAGAACCCTCCCTATATATGGATGATCTGAGGTTTGCCATCCGTCTAATAATAAGGCTGGGTCTAGACAAGGAAGTCTAAAATAACAGGAGGGCATACACAATGAATCTACAAAGGTCGTAGAGGAGAGGCTCTTAGAAGCACTTAAGTCCCATATTTATCTATATTTATCCACTGTCGTTGTCTATGCACAATCTACAATTGTATAATAAAGTATTTTAAAAAACTGAAACTTTCGATCAATTGATTTAACTGGCGCAGTCAGTGGGATAAAACGACGTTAAATTTTTTCGAAAAGTCACGGTATCTACAGGAAATAAGAAACGATGAATTTTAATTCTTCGCGTTTGTACCTACAAGTGCAACTCCGGTGATCCAGCAAAACTCCTGTGGTCCAGCGAGATCCTGACCCACGGCAGTAGAATAATCAGACAGGAAGAAAACTCTGAAGTTTGCGAAGTACCGAGTTTCCTTTTTGTTACATCCTTTCTCCGGTCAAGAATTTTTGGATAAGTAGAATTAAGAAACTTAGAGAATTAGTATTTAAAGAAATAATGAAATTTTTGAAATGGTCAAATTATAAATTTACCTATTTTATGATATCTGATATCGAGGATTTAATTATTAATTCTAATACGGTATCCGCCAAAATAAACAGTACCGAAACAGAAAGTGCTGTGGAGTTGTTTATGTAATATGGATTTGTCATATTTGACTTAATTGTCATTAGTTGATATATTAATAGTACGCTGCAGTTAAATTTGATTTAAAAATGGTTCTAACAACGGAAGAAAAAGTGTTTTTGGTAGAGCATTATTTTCGTTCATACGGAAAATAGAATAATTTCTCGGGAAACAGACTTCGAATATCCTTCTCATTCACCTGATCTGACGCCACCTGACGCATACATTTGGGGCATATTGAATGACAAAATATTTCACTCGGAAAATCCGCCGGCGAATATTGCCGAACTACGGGAAATAATACAAAATATTTTTCGGCAGTTACATCAACCACTTTTTATAAATATGTTTATTGACTTACAAAATCGATATGAAGCTTGTTTGCGTCGAAATGGTGAACATTTTGAACACTTACATTACAGAAATTAAAAATTAATTTTTATTTTTATTTTCGGTACTGTTTATTTTGGCGGATACTGTAATATAGTTAGACTAGACGAAAATATGGCAAACGAAATAAACGTTTCTATGTTAAAATTATATGTCTATATGATTCCGAGTTATGACGGAAATTCTACAACATTAATTAAGTTTTTATCAGTTTTTTAATAGATTCATACTCTATAGTAAAAAATCCGATTTTACAAAACTATTTATTAAATCTCATTCAATCAAAATTAGTAGATAAAGCACATTCATTAGTAGGGTCTAGAATCGAATTTAATACTTGGCAATTAATTAAAAATGCACTGAATCAATGCTTTGGTGATAAAAGAAGTTTGGAGTGCTTAGAACAAGATCTTTTGATGGCTGGTCCTTAAAAGAACGAAACCACGTTACAATTTTCAGAAAAATTACAAGTATTAAATAGTTTTTAATCCATAAAATCAATTGTTTCAGTGACGGGCAAATGAATGCCCAAACCAAAGAAGTTCATAGACGCCATAACGGGCAAATGACTTTTTTTTCGTGCCGAGATGGGAAACTCATGTTCGAATGGGTCCAGGACCCAAACAGTGTTGAACTCATCCCCAAGGAGATGCGTAACAACCAAACCCACCTCAAACTCGCCGTTACCCCCACCTCGGAATCACTACCCTAGCATACTTCGAGACGGGCGGTGGTCCCTCGCACACTCTCCGCTCACGCCGTCGACTTCTCCCTAACTTTCATTCCTACCTCTTATGCCATATCGAGTCGTTATCTCTCTCTAACCATGCTCTCCACTACGCCACTTAACTCCATCCATTCCTCCTCCCCCCTCAACAGTATCTCCACCATGTTCTCCCAATACACCGCCTCCCCTAGTTTCCTCTCCAACTTCTTCAGCACTCCCTCGTTCCTCCAGCATCTAAACACATGCCTCACATCATCCTCCACCTCATACCTCTCGCATACTCCAGTCTCTCTTTTCCCAATCTTGTGGAGGTACCCTACTCTCGACCCATGTCCAGTGAACACCTGTGTCAAGAAGTAGTTCACCTCGCCGAATTTCCGGTCCATCCAATCACTCCTATTCCCAATCGCTCCTTTTATCGCGCCCTCGGACTCCTCCCACCTCTCCATTTATTCATGTACTTCCTCTCTGGTCGCACCCCTCCAGCGTTTTTTCCTAGTTCTAGCCATCACGTCCAATGGGTAGGAGACCTTGCCAGCACCGCTGCTGCCAGTCCACCCACTGTCCTGTACCCTTGCACCACCCTCAGCAGTATCCCTCTCTGCGCCTGCAGGAGTGGCCTAACCCTCGAATTCACCCCCGCTTTTTCACCCCACACCTCCGCACCGTGCAACATACTCTGCTCTACCGTCCTACCAATTACCTTCCTCTTTCACTCTCCCGGCCCTTTCACATTACACATCAATCTCCTCAGCCATGCTATCCCCACTTTACCCTTCTCTGCCGCCTTTAACTTATGAGTTTTGAAGGATAATTGACTATCCAACCACATCCCTAGGTATTTCACAGACTCCTTCATACGAATTCTCCTTCCCTTAACCATCACCCCCACTTCCCTCGTCCTGCTCCGTCCCTTCACTAGCAACCCCATCGTCTTATCTCACGCCACTTCCAGTCCGCACCGCTCTATCTTCTCCACAATCTTCCTACACATTCTCTCCACCTTTCTTTCTATCTCCGCCTCTCCCTTTGCCATACACTAGGCGAGAACAATAGTCACCTTACTGTGGATTCCAGGACACACAGGGATAGAAGGAAATGAAATAGCAGATGAACTAGCAAAGAGGGAGACTGGAACACCCTTTTGGGGGCCGGAACCCTTTTGCGGTATCAGCTCCAATGTAATATTGGAAGAAATAGGCAAAGCCGAAAAAAAAAAGATCTGACCATTGGAAAGATCTAGTACGACTTAGGCAATCAAAGATTCTTCTGGGTGACTACAACTTGTTGAGATCAAATGAATGCATAAGTCAAAGTAAAACTGCACTGAGTTTCAACAGGCATCCTTACGGGGCATTGTCGCTTGAATGGGCACCTGAAACAGCTCAAAATAGTGGAGGAAGAAGAATGTAGATTCTGTCGTATGGAAGAAGAAACCTCCATCCATCTTGCGAACTGCACAGCAATTCAGAATCCTAGGGCACAACACCTTGGAGATTACTGGATAGAAAAGGGACATTTACCTTAGTTAAAACCTGCAGATATCCTGAAATTCCCCCGGGAAATAGGAGCTACTAGTCTCTGAGACTTTCCTCAGGAACTAATTAGAAGTAAGGGGGCACATTAGATCTTTTAGGTCTTAGTAAATGTCACCCCAATTTACATACATACATTGCCGTACATTCCAGACACACATCGTCCGCATACACTGTAATCTCACGTTCCACAAACCACAAACACACTTCCAGAGCGTCGGTCCAAAAACCGAGCCCTGAGGCACTCCAGCTTCCGTCTCATACCTCCTCCCTATGGAGTCTACAATCACACGCCCCGTCAGGTAGTCCTCCAACAGGTTAACCAACCCCTGTCCTACTCCAAGCTTCAGCAGCGCGCTTAAAAGTGCCTGTTTGCTGACACTGTTGAACGCGTTTCCGACTTCAAAGAACACGAGTAGGGCCAATTTCTTAATCCTCCCGCTGCCCTCCCTGGCTCTTTCCACCAAGCCAATCACCTTGCTCAGTGCCGAGATGCAAGATTTCCCCTTCGTGAACCCGTGCTGGTTTACCCTAAAACCCCCATTCCTACAAACTTCCTCCTCAATCCTATCCTTTATCATCCCCTCCATCAATTTACCCATACCACACAGCAGGCTGATAGTCCTGTAGTCCCCCGCCCGCTTCCCCTCTCTACCCACCTTCTTCATCAGTATCACCCTGGCCACCTTCCATCCTACCGAGAACTCCTCCTCCCTCAGCACCCTGTTGAATAGTTCCCAGAAGTACTCCACATTGTCATCCAACAGCCTCTTCATCATATCATATATAATATCCTGGATTTCTGGAATTATGCCCCCACTCCTCCTTCTCCCCCTCTGAACAAATTCTATATAATCTCCTTCTCCCAATCCTCCTCTAGCACTTCGTTCCTATTTCCACCCATCCTCTTCACCGCTATCTCATACGCCTTTCCCCATGGATTCTCTTTTAATTCCTCCAGTAACTCTTCCCAGTTCCCTCTTTTTTCCCTCTCCACCCTATGCTCCAGTTCCTTCTTCTTCTCTTTGTATACCCATCTTCCCTCTATCCTTCATCTACCCCTCAGCATCCGTCTTCGTTCTTTTCTACACTCCCTCCACAGCTCCTCTATTTCCTCACTTCACCAATAATTGGTCCTCCGCTCACGCCTTTCCCCCTCTTTTACATCCATGTATCACATTGTACAATTCATCTGCATCATGTCCAAGTCCCCTTTCTATCTCCTCTCTTACTTTCCTCATAATACTCTCTGCCTCGGCCTTCCATCTCCAATCCACACTTCCTACAGGATCTCCCCTCTCCTGTCCGTTTACTTCCCTCCCCCCCCCTTACAGTATTTTTAGCATTGAAGTCCCCTGCCACCATTCTCCTTATGATCCTCCTTTTTCCTTTTGACACCCTCAGGGATCGTCCTCTAATCCTGTCGTGCTCCTCTCATATTCTTCCAGGCTGGCATTTAGGCTTATATACACACTGCACACTCCCATTCGCACTACCACCTACCCGTTTCCCTCCCTCACTTCATCCGCCCTCAGTCCATTCCCCACCACTCTTATTCCTGCCTCCATCCCTGCTTTCCCACATATCTAGCATTTACCTCGGATCCACACACCACATACACTTCCCTCCCAAAAATCACTTCATCCAATATATCATGCGCTATCCTGCATTTCCCTAAATTTATCTGTAACATCCATCCCCTACATTCCTTCTTCCCGCGCAATGCTCTCGCCTTCCTCCTATTTGACCAGACCCGTCCCCTCTGAGCGGTCCAGAGGGTCCCTCCCATTTTTTCCTTCACCTTTACCATCGTCTTCATCTACTTCTTGCCTTCCCCTACTACATTCCATCTTCCCTGGCTTATGTCCCCTTTCCCCACATACCCTACAAAGGAAGGCCTGCTGTCAGTCTCTGGCCATGTGATCCTCACTCTTACATAGCCAGCACTTACACCTTGGTCTCTTTCCCAATCAATTTCTTTATCTTCACCCTCTCCCCTTCATCTTTCGTCCTCGGATCTATCCCTACCATCTTTATGGTTTTTGTTGCCCTCCCAAATGACTTTAAGAACCTTAAGAAATCTTAAAGGTCAATTACAAGTAACTATACGTTTAAAAAATCCTAATGATATCGAAACAGCCATTTCTTATTTAATAGGGGGGGGGAAACTTTTTGTATTCTCAAAATCATTTAAGAAATTATTCACCTATGCAAAATAATATAAATATACCTCCCATGAAAATCCAATACTTGCAATACCAATTACAGAAGCATGCGTTAATTCATACAATTATCAAATAATAATTAAGCAAGGTAATTCATTCAAATGTCATGTAATAAAAAGAAAACAATTCATCACAAAATTTAGAATCTCTGCTCACTTGACAAATAATAATGAAAACATCGAAAAAGAAATAAAAATAATGTCGAACTAAAAAGTACTACCCCAGATTTAGTACCAGTAACGCTACAAAATACTTTTAAAAATCATTCTTATAAACTAGTGAGCTCAAGGAAGTTCGTAACAGATCTAGATAATACCGACGAACGAGATAACATTATAATGTATCACCATGAGAAAAAAACGTGTCATACAGGCATAAATGAAACTTTAGAAGCCCTGAGAAACAAATATTGCTGGCCTGACATGAAAAACAGTATAACACATTATGTAAACAACTGTTCTATTTGCCAACAAGCTAAATACAACAGACACCCACCTAAAATAAAATATTCCTCAACGTTAACCCCTTCAAAACCAATCGAAATTATACATATTGACGTCTTTCATATTAGAAAAACAAAATTTCTAACAATTTTTGACTAATTTTCAAAATACGGATAAGCATATCTGATAGAATCTAACAACGCTGTAAATGTAATAGAAGGTATGAGTAAATTTATTACTCATTTCAGTGTACTCTGTGGCATAACCTGCGACAATGGTGCAGAATTTAAATCCGAATTATTTAAAGAATTTTGTAAATTACACAAAATACAATTACATTTCACAACTCCCAGAAACTCCGGTAGAGAGATTTCACTCATCCTTATTAGAAAACGCTAGAATACTTTTACTACAACACCCACAAATATAAATAAAACAAATAATACAAACTGCAATAATAGGATACAACTCGTCTATATATATAGTCTATATATGACGTAATTCTAGGAGATACAGAAGCTTTAGATCCCTTTGATTTAACTGACGAACTCATAGTAAACGACTTTATTAACGATAGGAAAACACCTCTAAATACTTACTTAATTACAGTTACCTGTAAATAATTGTCATATTAGTAAAGCGTGATCTATAATCGTCAAAAAATAATAGTGCAATACCATTTTGTAAAGCGTTTAATAGTATTGAACTATTATTTTTTGACGTCTAAATACTATTTACAAAGAAATTTATGACAAAATGCTTACAAATAAAAAGAAAATTATTGAAAAACGTAACCGCGAAGAACCTAAAACTTACAAAAAAGGACAAAATATTTATATAAAAAATCGCGAAGCGCTTAGAAATGAATCAAAGCCCCGACATATCAAATTCACTGTATCAGAAGACTTAGGCAAAAAGATAAAGAGATAAAAAAAATAATTATTCACAAATCTGTAAGTAATTGACCAAAGTTGTTGTTTTAAAATGTATTTATCGATACTGTTATGAAAGGGGAACCAAAAAATTCTTAAGCACAGGTGTCCGACTGTTTATCTTAATTGTCACGTACCCCAGACGTTTTCATATTTCTCACCAAGGAAACGAGTTGATTTACGATTACTATCTACTTATGAATTTTATGAGAGGTCGATCTGTTTTCCCTACCTACCAAATTAACGATCTTTTTGTAATTTTGATCAAATTTTTCATTTCGACTATTTGAAATTAACACTGATCGTGGGGCGAATGCGAGGATTATTCCATGCGTTGTCCAACCTCCAGCCGGTAAAGTTACGTCGAGAAATTATTTTTTTATTCATTTATTTTAATAAGTTTACGATGTTGAAACAAATCTGAAGCTGATGCCATTGGTTGATTGAATATCGAGTTTAATTCACCATTTTCATTATCAGTGGTCGATCCGTTTTCCCGAACTTCCAAATTCACGACCTTCTGTATTGTTCATTTTGTACGATAATTTGATTTTATTTGCTCACTACTGTAATATTATTCTTCCTTTAAAACTGCTCACTGTTTGCTCACGCATTGCTTATATCGCTTTACCTGTTACTAATAGCTAAAATAACCTGCTTACATCTAGTTTATCGTACCATTGCTTATGCACTGTAACAGTAAATGGCAGTAACCTGAAAGGGCACCAGCTCGAAGGGCTCCGGCTAGAGAATCCTCTCAAGGGTGATTCGACCCCAAGCTTATGTCACACAAGGATAACAGAAGGGTTTTAAAAATTGAGGGCGCCACTACCTTTTTGACGATAAAAAGTACTAAAAAACTAAGGCGGAAAAGGTAGAAACGCCTTGTAAAATTTAAATAAAAGATAATAAAAAAAATTGACTGATATTTACCCCGAGCGATATCTCCCTCAACTTTTATAGTTGAGGATTTCTAATAAAATAAAAAAGAATTTAAAACAAATTTATAATTTATTCTGCCACAGGAAATGAATAGAGGAATTTGTACTTTTATAGGTACTTAGCTTAGATGAAGTGGCTTCCTGAAGAAGATAGGTAGTCAGGTCTTGATCTGAACTGATGTGTCCTGGTCTGGGGCGGTATTTTGATCTAGGGCTGTATCCTGGGGTTCTATCCTTGGCTAGGGCTTATATTATAGCCTAGGTCTTGGGGTTATATCCTCGGGTTATATCCTCGGGTTATATCCTTGGATTATATCCTTGGGTTATATCCTTGGGTTATATCCTTGGGTTATATCCTTGGGTTATATCCTTGGGTTATATCCTTGGGTTATATCCTTGGGTTATATTCTTGGGTTATATCCTTGGGTTATATTCTTGGGGCTGTGCTTACCTAGAAGTACAGGTGGATCAGGGATATATAGGAACTTGAATGTTATGGCACATTATGTTGGTCAGCTTTTCAGGTTAAAAAAAGGAAGGCAGTTATTTGAAAGTCAAAAAAATTGATTTAATTTACTGAAAGCTTTCCAACATTATATGTCCCATGTTAAAATAGTAAAAAAGAAATTAACGGCTAAATTAAAAAAATATACTAATGATCCGAAAGAAACTAATCATAGCAAAAAGTTATTTATTTAGTTATATGAAAAAATATCGTGCTTAGGAAATATATGAAACCGGCACTGGCGTTACGAAGGAATATGTTATAGGTTAACAGATTATAAAAATGATATTTTATAATTAAAAGAGTTATTTCGCAACTGAAAAAGCTTGAAAATGTTTGTATAAAAGTAAAACAGTGAATTATAAAAGAATATTTGGTTTAAAATAAAAGAACAGTTTATGACCACGTGTTGAATTTAATTTCGTCTATCTCTGTAAAAAAATAAAGAATGCATACGAAAATTATATCAGACAGTACTTTAGGAGAAGCTTATTAATTATAAATTATGATTTTGAACTTACCACAGCAAAATTAATAAGATAGGTACTTAAGAGATGAAAGATAGCGAAAGATGATCTTTCCCCGTAGGCGGTCGATAACGGAAAGGGGTGTTTCACGTGGCGTTGGAAAAAATGGAAGCGTCCGTTGGCTGACGTCAATTGTCTTATGGTGGTCAGGGTTGAAGAGTTTGGGATCACAGAACTATAATTGGAAGTGGCTAGTGACGACGAGCGCAAATTAGAAGGATTTATTCTGTAAAATCGAAACAGGTCGATAGACATGTTACAGCACGTACTACCGGCAAGTTTTGCGAATATTTTTGTCGCATTTGCACACTGTATATATTTATTTTGTTTGGCACCGCTGAAAATACTTAAATTATGATATTTCTGAAAATATAAATTACTGTAAATATTTAAGAACTTTATCCCTGTGGATATCAAATATACCTTGTAATATACACACCGACCTAATCAGTGTTTTCTTAAAAACTCATAGCATAGTCGTCTGATGGTTTATAGTGTTATAGAAGTGTCGAATTCAACGAGACCCCTGGAATTTTCCGTAACCTCCATCTGAGGCTATCTGGAACTCTGGACGCTAAGGGTCAAGGGGCCGTGGAGCAAACCACTTAAAAAATCTGGCGCGCCCGAGCATTCGTTTAAAAGATTTTGCATCGAGGGTGACCAAAGTGACGTGCCCTGTTGGTAAAATCCAAAGGGTAGGTGAAATACTCGTCACAAAACCACAAAATATAAAGTAAATAATTTAACACCCTCGAAACGGAACAAAAGAGGATTTAATGGTATCGGCACAATGAGTAAATGGTGGTTCGGTACCTTAGATCATAACGACGATATCAAATATGATGAGAAAATAAAAATTTTAACAGAAAAACAAAATTCTATACAACACTAAGTTAACCTCTAAACTTTTTTAAACAAACATCACTGATAAATCATTATAATAAAACAATTTCAAACTTATATGAGAAAATAAAATGCTAATAAACAATAAATTAAAATCTCTAATAGACAAAATCGATAATATTACCGATGTATATTGATATGATATTTTATTTTGTGTTTTATAATTTTTTTTATATTTCTATTGTACCCGGAATAATTTCAAATTTTGCAATTTTAATAACTCTACACAGTGTACTCACCTTTTTTATGAAATCTCAGGTTTTGGGTTCATGGGTTTAATGTGTGAGAAATCTAATTACTGTTCTTTTTTTTATGAGCGCCAAAATTCAATGTTATTTAAATAAAAATTTTAATAAAGTTTTTAACATCTGATTTGGATTTGAATACTTTCCTAAATACGGTCCTGTGTACTCATCCTGAAAGTGCTCCAGTGATGTGTAACAAGTATTCAATATAGTTGTACCAACTGATAAAAATAATTACTTCGAAATAATACTTGGGATGAAACAATTTTAAATTTATTTTATGAAAATTAATTTTGTGGACATAAATTAACAAGATCAACGTTATTTCTTACATCAAATAGGAAAATAAAACTTAACTAAGATGGTCTTTTACTCAACAATCACATTCATACAATGAAAATTATTTTTAATATATGCAATTATATAACTTTTTATACATTAGTGTATTTACAGTGATACCGTTTTAAATAAGCCAAAACGAGAAGCAAAATGGACGATACAGTTGTATCTGAATTTGCAAAATGTCTAAGTTCCTTTTATATACACTCACAAGTAAGTTTTTTATTTTAAATTGAAGTTTATTAAATAGCTTTTATCTTCTATTTATGTTGAAAAATGAATAATCACTTCTTTCCGCTCTGGGCCTTTGTGAAGTAACCTCCAAAACGTAAAGCAAGACAGCTCCAATGCAGAATGCCTCTTGATGAAATTTAATATACTTACGAAGATCCCTCGGTAATTATTTTCTTCAGGAACCGTGTTACAAGGTTAGTTAAACTATTTTCACTATTAATTACAAAGATGTTTTATCAAATTTACAAACTTTTTTCACTGAACGAAATAACGTGCTTCTTGTAGAAAATTCATTTTCGAAAAGGGACGACGCTTTCATCAAGTACCTAAACAACCCATTTCCTTTTTCTTCCTTAGCAACAAACTTCGTACTAACTCTAAAAGTAAATTCTTTGTTTGATTGTCATTGACCAATCAAATTAACTTATAGTTATTTATTAGATAGATTTTATCATATTTTAAATTTCTTAATGAATTATTTAAGTTTAAATCTTTTATTAATTAAATTTTTAACTTATTTGACATATTCAATTTAGGTTGGTAATTTTCCTGTTCTAGCTGACAATTCTATGTTCAAACCTTTCACACATCAGATGATAAATACTTTGACAGGTGTCATGGATCTAATAACTGTATTAAAAGTTCTTCTATTTTAGATTCTACCATAATACGAATAAAATTTCGTAATGCTTTTGGACAAATTCAATTTTACATGAAGAAATTCAAGATAATACATAAAAACCATAAACATTCCCGTTTAAAGGTGGATCTTATATTTGATACCAGGTGATTTGTTTGAGTTTTCTTTATATAATTGAATGTTAGACTTTATCCATTGTATGTATGTACGAAGTACCTACATTATAAATTTTGAATTGCTTCAAAGAAGCAGTTTAATTTATTTTAATTTGAATCATTCAAATAGTTTTCTATTAATATTCTATAAATATTGAAGCTTTTATGTTAGAAGTAACTCGTGTCGGTTATGTACAATGTGTAGTTATTATTTTTCATATCAATATATTTATATATCTCTTCAAAGTTCCTTAGAGCAAATTATCTTAAACTGCCAAAATTTGATTAATATTGTAGATAATCTAGAAAATACCATTATTTTTGTACATTTGGGAAATTTACACACTTCAGTTATAAATAGAGAACAAATTCCACTGTTAATAGAAGATCCTATAGGTACGTACTGTACGAAAAGTATTTTCAAATTTGAAAATCTTTACACATATCACCAATTCATGAGTGTTCAAATAGATTTAACAGATTCCAAAATTATATTTGCTATACATTTACCTATCATAGACACAGATGAATTCAAGACCTTCCATATCATCAGTTTACCTTACCAAAATACCATAATCATTCCTAAAAAACCCTACCTTGTACTCGGTACAGAATTCCACCAATTTGGAGAAAAATCCTGTCCTCACCTAGAGGACACCTATTTTTGCCAATACCGAGAAGAAATCTCCAAAGAAAACTGCATTATTTCCCTGATGAAAGCAGAAAAACCAAAATTCAAAGTTCATAAAGCCATTCTAGAAAATAACCTTATTGGAGAAATCAACGACCAATCAATCTTACTACTACCAGCTACCAACCAATCAATAAAAGTTCAAATAGAATGCGAAAAATCCAGACTACTTCAACTCTACAAAAATACATTGATGAAGATTCCCCAAGGGTGTAGCTTGATAACAAAAACCTTAACATTCCAAACACCAAAGAAATCATTAGAGGAAACACATTAAAATAGGTTGGCTACCATCGTTGACTCCAGCCGACGGGGTTTTTTTGCTCGAAACGACTAAAAAAACTGCATGTAATGATGTGATTTTGGTAAATACTATCAAAAGTTTAGGGCATCTTTTGTTTTTTGATTGAGAATCAAGGTATGATTCACGCGGCTGGAATATGTCAATACTTCGTAATAGCCGCGAGATTCACATGATGTTTCTCACAGATTGGACTGTACTACTGCATAGATGAGACATTGCTTCCATTTCCATTCCAAGGGCGCTTAGGATTCAAACAATATATCAAAAATAAGCGCCATAAGTTTGAAAGCTATACCTACAATGTTCAATTTTACTGTGGCAGAGTTGAAATTGATTACTTACCCGCCTCGAAAAAAAATGGTGTTATCACTTGCCCACAAGCTGTTGGGTCAAGGTCGCACTACTTACACGAATAACTTCTATACCAGCATTTCACTGGCACACAAACTGCTCGATTAGGAGACTCATTTGGTTGGCACACTCCGATCTAATCGAAAACAAAATCCAAAGCATATAATAGGAAAGGAAATTTAAAATCGAACAAACAATAAAAATGGTGAGTCAAAAGAGACGTAGTAACACTTAGCACAAAACACATGAATTTAGTTACCTATAAACGAAAAGAAGTGGACAAGCCCACAGTAATAATCGACTACAATAAAAAGCAAGTCTTCCATCGACATTTCTGACCAAATGAAAGCATCATTACGCAGGGGTGTCAAATGGTATAGAAAGCTGGCCTTCGAACTTTTAATCGGTTCAGCTTCTGTAAACGCCTACATTTTACATCAGGAAGCTGCAAATGAACGAATGTCGATAACTCAATTCAAAGAAGAAATTGCTATCGAACTTTAACAAGTAAAAGAAGCTCAACATAATATTGTAGTTGCTCACGATTACCGACAACATACCTAGCTTGATGAAGGAACTGCAAGAAGAAGAAGATGTGTCTTGTGTTACGATAAATTGCAACTAGAACACGGTAGATCTCATGCACAAAAGAAGACCCCACAAATTAGATACAAATGCACAGAATGTGACAAGAACTATTGCTTGAACTATTTTTTTCAAGTGCATAAGTACGTTAAATCTCAAGTTCCATTGAATAGTAGTTTCTCTCATTTACCTTTTAATATTCCTGTTTTGTTTTTGTAGTTTTGTTGTTGCATAAATAAAGTTTATTTACTTGTAAAAATAGTGTCGTTTGGTTTCCATGCCAAAAAAATGTTAAAAAAATTCAAAGCTCTGAAAAGCAGCTATTGATTCTCAAATGTACAGGTCAATTACAGAATGCGTTCGTTCCAGCCGACTATATTCACATCCGTATAGTTAATACAGCTTCAAGCATCAATCGCAGCTTCTCGCGGCCACTGAAGGAGACCTATACATGAGAAACACATGGTGCTTCTCGCGGCTGTAAGACTTTATTTTTTGAGAAACACGTTATGATGCTCATAGCAGCCATCCTGTTAATTTTACTAAAAATGAACTCAGAATTTAATAATTAAATAATTATAGAAAACGAAGACAAAAGTGTCCTGAAATTCAAAAACATCAATTTGAAAGCCATCCAAGAGATACAATTAGAAGCAGAAGCCATCCAACCCATAGAAACGAATTCAACCCTCCCCGCCGTTTGGAATATCCCTTTGTTTATTTTAACTATAATTGTAATTTTAATTTTCATATTATGGATCCGAAAAAAAAAGACTTCAAGAAAAGAAAACCCTGTCCAAGACAGCGAAGTTGACCAAAACAATCCACCCTCCAGTTGTATTGTTTTTCCAAAAAGGGGAGGAGTTATATGAGCATACTCGCACACCCAGTATAAAAACTAGCCGACGCTGCAAGTTACTCGAAAGCAACGCCGAGCTTAATCTTATTTCTATTTGTCATTCTTGTTACTGTCGTTGTCTATGCACAATCTATAATTGTAAAATAAAGTATTTTTTAAAACTTAAAACTCCATATTAAAAAAACCTGTCTTCATCCAACGAGTATAACATATAAAATCTCAATTAGGGAAAAGATTTAAGCCCTGGGATATATATGAGTTTATGTAATCATTTCAAATTTACGTGCAACTCATGTGCAATGAGCTTCTAGCCACAATATTTTTATTAATTTTGAGGTTATACGTTAAATACCTAAAAATTGTATAATATGAAATCACTTGTAATGAATATAAAAAAGAGAATTGAATTAAATATTTAATCAGTTTCGAAAATCAGTCGTCGTTGGTCGGAGAGCGGACGACCGTGATTATCTATTTTCCGGAAAATTACAATTAAATTATTACGTTAACCAATGTACGTGCTTATTACCATAACTGTGCAACATAGCAGCTATGTTTTACGACTAATTAGCTACATAGAGAATCGCAAAACATCAGTAGTGTTTCCCATTATCTAGTTGAAACAGAAAGAGATAAATTACATAAAACATGCCTGAATATACGAAATTCACTGGAAAAGTGGAAAGAAACTGAAAAATGCACCAAAACATACAGCACAAACTCCTTACAAAGCGATACCTTTATTTTAAGTATTCGATGCATTTTCAGATATAGCTTCATAATGTTCAACCTAACCTAACCCGTGTGAAGATCAGATCTGGAAAATACGATAACAAGCCCAATTCCTTCAGTGTTCCATGACCTGTGTATTATTTTTTTGCTGTTTCGGTCTAATAAGAGAGAGTTCCTGAGAGACTAGAAGTTCCCTTTTCCCCGTCTATTCGATCTATATTAGAAGTTGTGCCCTAAAATTCTGTAGTGCTATACGTTCCGAAAGTGTGTGAATGGAGGTTTCTCCTTCCATTCCACCGAATCTCCATCCTTTTTGCTCCACTTGTTTGAGCTTTGTGGTGTCTATTCAGGCGGCAGTATCCTCTTAGGGCACCTGTCAAAACTCTCAGTGCAGTCCTACTCTGGATTAGGCAATCATTTGTTCTCACTAGTCTGTAGCCCTGCTAGATCTTTCCGATGGTCAGATCTTCTCTTTTTTCGGTGTACAGCATACAGCGCTGCTGAAAAGTCTCGCACCAAGAGATTATATAAAACGGATAAAGGGAAATTCTAGGACCATGAATGAGACGTTATTCTGCATATTTCTGAGCAAATGTCAAATGTTTTTGACGTCAACGTTTTTGTTAAATTTCTATTATAATTTCCGAGTAAAGTGACACATTGCTATTATTTTTGGAATGAGAAAAAAATAAACTTCTATGTGATATGTCACTCCACCTAGGCTGCTATTTCAAAAAATTCAAGATAGCGACCGTATGCTGAATGCTGACGTCAAAAACATTTGACATTATTTCTGAAATATGCAGAATAAAGTCTCATTCATCGTCCTAGAATTTCATAAATTTCCCTTTATCCGTTTCAAAGATAATCCCTTGATGCGAGACTTCAGCAACGCTTTATATGGTGGTAATAATGACCGGGAAAATGAACGAGATAAAGAAAATTAAGTTTACCGTCTAAGGACAGTATAGAAATTAATTGTAGTTTTTATTCTCTTAGACGAGTTATCCTATATCCGTGTACTGTCATCCAATTGTGAATTCCACTATACTACTTTTCCATCGTTCTTCATCTAACCATCAGCTCGCTCATTTTCGTACACTATTTGGTTTTGTCTTTTAATCCATGAGTGAACAAATGCAAGAACTACCATTTATTTGATTATAATAGAAGAGATGCAATGAACAGCTTGCGGTCGTTTTGAAGTAACGATTTAATTTTCAAATACAAGTGACTTGTTTTAACGCAATTAATTATTCATTTGTTTAAGTATATTTGAATGTTTGTTTTTATCAATGCTGCGTTGTTTAATTTGTTAATTCAACATTATTGCAGTATAATAATATTTGATTAATTAATTTCCTCTAATTGGCGTTACATGAAATTGTAATTAAAACATTTTAAAATATAATTATGGGTGGTAATTTTGTTTTCAATTTATAAGTATTTTATTTTTATTCTATAATAATACACTAAGGGCATTACTTTACGCACTCTAAGTAGATGATTCTCATAATACTCAACATAATTATGAAATAGCATAGTCTTCAAGGTATCTCCTCTGCTTTTTTTGTACGAATAGTAGTAATTCAACTGTCTTCAGACCTAGTACACTGCACTGGATGTACACCATGATAGTAAGACCTATAATTACCTGTGGAGCGCTAGACTGTGCAGACAGCACAAAGATAGGCAAAATGCAGCTGCACCTGTGTAAAACCCAGAGGATGGATTGCCTATGTATTACAGGAGCTACAAAATATTGTCCTCCAGCCTGCCATATACGTCATACTAGACAGAGAAGGAAAATCTTGGGACGAATAGTGAGTATACCTCACTCTCCTTGGCAGCCTCTCAGAGGGTGGATTCTTGACTGAGGAAGTGAAACTTCCCAAGAGAAAGGTATTTTGTCTTCATCTATCTTGTTTACTTCGTCATTGCTGTGTTCTCTCTGGATGCTCTACTTCCCTAGTCAAGAATCCGGCCCCAGGTAGTAGCCATTCTAGATGACATGATCAAATAATTCGGTTTTGTAAAGAAAAAGCATGTACTAAGCACTGAAAATAATGGACAAGCAGATCCACCGATTATGCCTGGAGAAGCCTACCATCAGGTGGTATACTGATAGATTAAAAACAGAAGTAGGAACAGACGCTGGAATTTACAATTCCACCCACTGGCTAGGAAGGCAGCGGCTATTCCTTTTGTAGGACCTGAACAGTTCTGGTGGATTTTCCCCAATTCCTTTAGGGCGTAACTGAAAAGGATGGTAGAAAAAGGCAGAACATATCTCTGGATATGCCTTCCAGGACGAACTAGTCCAAAATATATCTCGAATACTTCAACCTTAATGGTTTTCTCAGATGGCATTATACAGTCAGTAAGTCAGTACTGTACAGCAAGGAGTTTAAGGCGTCGAATGAATGTCTCTTTTGCCATGAAAGAGGGAAAACTCCTCTGCACTTCACAGACTGAATAGGATTAGGGGCTGTACCTTAACAAGTACAGAAAGTAGCATAATATACCTGTTACAGCACCCCACTTAATTTATTCATCCATCCAATTGGCTTGGAATAAATCCGTGAGCAGTCATTATGAGCTGCTCTCGGCCTTACACTATCGTGGAATAGCAAACTTGTTGCGTTTACTGTGGCTGCAACAATGTATTCAGATAATACTGTTTGAGATTTTGAATTTACGTAACTCACATGTTTTATAGTACACAAAAAACTTTCCAACTTACTGTTTATCTATGTTTGCATTATTATTAGTAGACTAAAATAATAAATTTTATTAGTTCGAAATATGGATCATTTTTTTTCCTTTTTGGGTGCCGTTCCTATACCGGTAGCACTGCAGCCTGTTGGCTTATTGTACTCTACTCTCCCATTTAGTCCACCCACCCAGTTATCCCTGTACCTTCGTGTAGACGATATAGGTCCTCTGGATATGTGCCATATGTTTCAGGTGGTATATTGGCTTCTCCGAAAATTGTGTGTCTCCTCGAGTTATGTGCTTCACAGTCAGACAAGAATATGGGGTATGGTGTCGGTCTCCACACCTCAAAGTCTGCAGCTGAGGTCCCCGTTGTATAGCCAAATTTTATGCAGTTGATATTTTACTTGGACATGGCCCGTTAGACAACCTGCAATGATTCTTGGCTGATTCCTACTCACGGCACACTTACAACGGTATGCTGATTTCCACTTCAAATTGCGTCCGAGTCGCGCAGTTACGTCACGTCGAAATCAGAAATTTCTACCAACCGTTCTTTCGATTCCTTGTATTTTCATGGGACTTAAAGTTTTGTTAGTTTTAATTTCAATTTAATTTGATTAATCGTGTTTTATAATATAAAGTTATTTTTGTTTTGGGATAATTTGTAAAACGAGCTGAGAAAACTTTAGCTTTCTTTCCTAATACATCAGTACCATTCGAGGTAATTTTATGCATGAGTAGGACATGAACATACATTATACGATTAAGGGATATCAATAGGAAAATCAGTTTTCAAAACTTATAACTAAACTCGGTAATAATACACCACTCCACCTTCAAAATAATCAATTTCCCGAATAGACCCCTTAACCTGTCAATGACCTAAACTGGCCTGTCTATAACCTTGGTCGTATATATTTTATAAACGATGATATAAACAAAACTACACTTGTTCGAAATTATAGTGACATTTTCGTTGCAGTCTTGTATAATAAATACAATATAATGCTAGAAATATCAAATATACATATAACATGTTATAATATACATGGTTTGTTTCAATTTTGCTCACCCATAAATATTTCTGTTTCAAATCTTTCCAAATATCCTAAAAGATATTTATTGTATAAGTGTTTTAGATAGTGTTTTATCAAGAAAGCCTAATTTTCTGGAAAAAGCGCAACTAAAACACGAATGCAATACAACGTTTTATCCACAATCACATTTAGAATCAGACTTGATCAAAAAATAATTTGACATGTCTCTCTGGCAGAAGCTGTAACGTCAAAAATTAATGAAACTTATAGTTTCGGTAAGGGGCGAGGAAACATGGCCGATATCTGTCATAAACGTACCAGTGCTTACTACTTACTCATTTACCTACAAACATTAGCGATCACCTCTCTAGTTTGGCAATGAAGTGTCTTTCCACGAGTATATTGATTCTTTTCTGAAAAATGAACAAACACAAAACACTGCACTATTCAAAATCACAAAAAAGTTTATTAATACTGAGCACAAAATACAAAAGTTTAAGATACCAAGTAAAACTGAAAATACGAAGGTGAAATACTGACAATATAAACGCCACTGGATAATCAATATCAGTCAATTGTCTAGGTGAGAGGGAGGAACACACACACACGCTTGCCAATAGGAAGTCAGGTGGTTACTTAGCAACGTAGGTTCCATAAATATTCACCAATTGAGTTAGTCCGGAAGGCGTGGTAATTATGATTTCCGCACGACGTTGCCGGCTTGAAGGAAACCCATAACATATTTGGAAAAGTTATTATCTTTTAATATTCAGAAATTGAAAAAATATTGTTAATAGATAAAATCCAATGAAACAAGCACATTAAAGAACTAACGTATAATCATTATTGACATATTGTTAATAATAAAAAGTCCATTTTCTAATTATTATCACTACTTACTTAGCACTTTAGCTTTTTCATAGTTAAACGTGGCAATATCGAATGTTTTCGACCGCATTCCTTTCACAGCTTCAGTTATGTTTGCCAAACTATAATTGATTTAAGATTGTATTTTTCATTATTCCACTAGTGGATCAAGTGATACTTTATATGCTTCATAAGTGTAGATAAAACTCCAATTATAATGTGATTGTGGATAAAAATATATATTATCTACATATTGTTACGGTTCACCCTAGAATATAAATACTCAATTAATAACTGTGGTTTGGATGCATAAAAGATTCATTTATTTATCACCTCAAAAACTATATATGTATATTTATATTGAAACAATAACTGTGTACATTGTAAATAGTTTATTTAATTGTAAGGAACGAATCACTGATTGTTTACACTCAACAACTGGTTCATAGGTTAACTGTGATATTTTCTTTTACAAATTCCAAGGTATCTGGATTCTTCAAATATCCAGCTAGCCACTTGACCTTGACCCCGACTGAAAAGGTAGAAGACCTCTTTTGACCTTTTATGGCCATTGACACAGGCCACTGGCTTGAAACCCTCCATTTTGGATTGTGCTTTTCCCAAGTCCACGTGGTTGTTCAACCTTCGTTTTGATACGGTTTTGCGAATTGGGAAAAACATTAATGATCAGGGACTCTCCTATACAAAGAGTTGTAAAGGTGCATGAATGCATGGATATAGTTCCTGATTAAACAAACACAAACACTTAAAGGTCACACACCATCTAGGGTAAGTAATCTACCTGATATCTATTGGGACTCAATCACCAACACCAAACACCATTTCTTATTTATATTTTCTTTTCAGACCTTTTTCTTTTCTTACCTTTTCTTTCTTCTTCATATCTTTTATTTATTTTTCTTCGAGAGAATACCTTCTTCACCTTCGACAAGTAGGTATGGGCCTACCTATAGCCACACCGTCAACATCTACTACAACTTTCCGTCAACTCTGGATTCTACTATACCTTGACTTTACTTCCACCTATTACTTCCATTGCAGAGCGGAGTATCCACCTGCAGGTATTCTCACAAGGACTTCAAGACACGAACTGATGAGTAAGACCTTTCCGATTCATATTTAGTGATACCTATAGTCTAGAGTTCATCTTTTTGTTACCGGCTAATTAGTGACGAGAATACTTATTAACATCTTGGAAGTGACCCTTACCATACAGTTTATCTGGACTCCACTACTCAGGCTTTATTTTTATAACTTTTTTCCATTAGCTGAGTTAAGTGCGCCTAGGTGTATTTATAGTATATCCTGTATAGTTCTTCCTATACTTGCTAAGACAAGTAGTAATTGTAGTAAAACAGATGTCAATCTTCAATTTACTAATATAAGTTAGATATCTTAATGTAAATCATATCATGTAAGCTAAGTAACCACGATATATTATAAACTAATACTTACAAGGAAGTACGTGTGATCCCAGAAGTATACTTTTCGGAATATTTCCATATAATTATTTAAGTATTTCATTTGTACCATTATAATAACTGTTTTTTATGTAGGCAAGCCAAGCGCTGTCACTGTCAGTCATAAAGTTCATAGAGTAATCATTTTAAGTACAGAATATTGATCCTTCAACCAAAACGCCTACCGAGTAGTTCAATTACACCTTCCAACCATAAATTGAAACTTTCTCACATTATTGTCACTTATAATTACACGAGAGCTTTTTTTTTGTCGAAGTAAACTTGACATGTATCAATAAGAATTTTGTTGCCTGGCAATTTAACGAAAAAAAGTGCCTCTGAAAAAATTACGAGTCCGTAGGACTCGTAATTTTTTCTGGCAGTTTTTTGAGTTGATTTACCTAGTGGCAACAAAATTCGAATTATAAATGTCAAGTTTACTTCGACTCAAAAAAAGAGCTAGAGTGTAATTCGGTAAGACAATTTAATGAATATGTAAATCAATAAATTAAAAAATGAGATGTAAATTTCTTAAACTGTATGTCCGTGAACGGATTAAAAATTCTTTTATAAACTTTAAAGTACTTCTCTTGTAACATTTTTGCTAAAGTGTTCCAAATCGTCTTGACTGCACTCTCTTCATAATCTTCTCCATTGTTCTTCTTCATGTTGAATGCCCAGTCACATAAAATAGAACCTAACTCTTCAGTGGAAGTTTCTGCAATGAGTTCATATTTTTTTTCCAAACAAAACATCGCAAATTGTCGCCAAATTGATGTAGTTGAATTCACAGTATTGCAAGGCACATTATCATTGATGGCTTTTTCAATTTCTCCACTCGAAGACTCTCCAAATCGCAACATTTCCACAAATGAAAACTTTTCTGACAACGCAAGTTTGAGTAAAATTGACATAACGTCATCAAAAATTTGTTTACAATGCTGGTTGTCATGCTTTCAAAAGTTCCGTTATTGTCACTTATAAGTACACGAGAGCTTTTTTTTGTCAAAGTAAACTTGACATGTATCAATTAGAATTTTGTTGCCTGGCAATTTAACGAAAAAAACTGCCTCTGAAAAAATTACGAGTCCGTAGGACGAGTAATTTTTTCTGGCAGTTTTTTGAGTTGATTTACCCAATGGCAACAAAATTCGAATTATAAATGTCAAGTTTACTTCGACTCAAAAAAAAGCTAGAGTGTAATTCGGTAAGACAATTTAATGAATATGTAAATCAATAAATTAAAAAATGAGATGTAAATCAGTTTATTTAATTTAACGGAAAAGTATAATTGTTAAAAACACAAACACAAAGTTGAGAAAAATTGACATAACGTCATCAAAAATTTGTTTACAATGCTGGTTGTCATGCTTTCAAAAGTTAGGTTCCGTTATTGTCGCTGGAAAAGTTAGGGCAAACTTTTTTCGCTGTCATAATGACAAAATCACGCGGCTTATGGGATTTTTTATACATGAATTAAATTGTCTATGATAATAGGAATCACAGACTATCCCACCGCTAGAGACGAAACACACATTTCCCTCGTTTAGGTTTTACCCACCCATTCTCCGCGAACGAGAAGTCGGGAATATTTTCCACCACCCTCCAGTTTCTTGTAGGGTATAGTTGCTCTATATCCACCCTCCTTTAACCTTGTTGGGGAAGAGGAGGTAACAATATTTCAACAGGTTTTGTACATTGTCAACTCCCAGCATCATTGTATTTACCAAAAAAAGATGGCTAAATTATTAATTTCTCCTACTAACTGAATTTAAATCACGTATTTTTTTGGTAATATTTCATGTTATATCTAAAAAAGCATGTCGCATTTGAATAATCATTAAGAAAGTGGAAATATGCATGAAAAATCAACACGAATAAAATATTTCACACACACACGCGCGATATGAGCCCGTCCCTCCCAGGATGCACTCCTCAAAGAGCGATTCATCCCGGGGAGAACCTTCCATCCACCCCCCATCTCATCCGATGGGTCCTCATCGTCGTCGTTCGCGTTTTTCGCGTACAGCTCGTCCCTAGCCGAAATGGCTGTTGGCTGGGGTAGAGCTGTCTCCTTTTCGGCCGTGTAACCGCAGTGGTTTTATCGTCGGCGGTCTTCTCTTCTTTCGTTGTCTTCCGTTGTGTGTGCTTTTTCGCTGCCTCTATAAGGGGCGAATTCTTAGCCGACTTATTATGACTAAAGACGACCTTATAGAGTGGATCCTCTTGTTTTTGTTGACCTAGTTGAAATCCCAACTCATCTTTCTATGGATGTGTCGGGCCTTCTCGTAGGCGGGTCTATAGATGACTTTAGGCCATTAGCTGAGCTAATAGCCTTGTCGCCTGGTCGAGAATCTCTTGTTTCTTCGGGGCTGTCGTCGTCTTCTTGGCTGTCGCTTGGGCGTAGCTCCTGGCTTCGTTTCCTTTGTGGGTGGTTTTCTCGTCGTCCTGTTGTTAGGGGCCTTTGGGCATCCCTTGTAGTTCGCCGGGTGTTCTCCCTGGCAGTTTGCGCAGGTGGCTGGCTTGTCCCTCGGTCTGCTGCACTCGTTGGAGCGGTGTGGTCCTCCGCATTTCACGCACTTGGTGTTCACCCTGCATGTTATCTGCCCGTGGTGGTATCCTTGGCAGTTGTAGCACTGCGTCGGTCCTTTTCCTCTCTTCTGCTCTTCCCATCTTATCCTCACTTGTTGGATGTGCTGGATTTTTCTTATTTTTTCCTTGTCTTCTACATCTACTTCCACCATGTAGATGGGTGGGGGGTCTTCTTTCGCCAAATCTGGAGCAGATTTGGCTTACTTTGCCGATCCGGATTCCTTCCTTTTCTATTTCTTCTCTTATTTAGTCCCTTGAGGACTATTCTCCCTTTTTGTTCTTCTCGTGGAGTGTAGGTATACCACTCCACTTCCTTCCCATCGTTGCTCAGGTACCTTGTCAGGTTCCTGTAATTCTCAGGTCCTTCGCAGGGGATTTTCACCCCGAGTCTTTCTCTGATCGTGATAAACCCCGTCTTTATCCCAAGACGGTAAATGTTTTTCCTTACGGAACCCCAATGGTGGGTGCTCCGTAGGATGACTGGCGGTGGTCTTCGTGTCTTCTTATTCTCTTGGATGGCTTCGTCCATTATTTCGTCGTCCGTTTTCCTTTTTGCAGCTGCTTCTTTCCTCTGTTCCTGTTGGATTTTTCTGATGGACACCACTTCCGTGAAGTCCATCTCCTCGTTTTCTTCGTTGCGTGGGGATTCGGTCCTCTGCGCCTTTCTTCGGACGCTTTCCGAGCGGCCTCGGCTTCTTTTGTCATTCTGCATTTCTTCCATTGCTTTTGCCATGTTTTGCATGCTCAGTCCTGACATTTCTTCTTCCATTCTCTTGATGGTTTTTTTCAGCTCGTTTGCTTCCTCTATTGCTTTCTTCGTTTCATCTTTTGCTTTCGAGAGTGCATGCTCGTGGATAGCTTTTCCTGCCCTTATCTGCAGTTCCTCCATACTCATTTTCCTGAATGTTTTTATTTCGTCTTCGCTTTCCGATGATGGAATATTCCAAATAGAAAATAGTGTTAAAAACACTATTTGCGTTTAAAAACGCTGTTTTCGTCTCCTAGTTAGCTTATTCGCCGGTTCGGCTGATAGAAATCAGCCTCCGTCCGATAGCTTTCTCAAAATCCGATTCGCTTGCTTTTGAGTATCTAAGACACGTCCTATCTACTCGGCTGCTCGCTGTCAACTCTTATTACTATTGAAAATGATTTGATGCTTCCTATGCCAGTGACAAATTCAGACTAAATTGTCAAAAACTTCTAAATATCTATGAGAACAGTCACTTTTGAAGGATATTTTGACATATTTCAAATTAAATTTCATTTAAATTGGTATTTTCACCCTATAAAATCTAAATTGTACAACTATTTTATGCTAAAAACTTTACGTAGAAGTTCTGAAAAATTACTTTCCTTTTCATCTCATACTTCCTTATAATTAATTTTATCTACCAAATTTTTTGTAGTGAAATGTC
This sequence comes from Lochmaea crataegi, assembly GCA_947563755.1. NCBI lineage: Eukaryota > Metazoa > Arthropoda > Insecta > Coleoptera > Chrysomelidae > Lochmaea > Lochmaea crataegi. The sequence continues at coordinate 35,316,664 of OX387425.1, read as the reverse complement.
TTTTAAACTACTTTGTATTTTCGTAACATAATAAATGGTATTGATAAATTTCTGTTATAAAGAGGTTGTTTGCTGCTGATTTTAGATACCATTATATATATATATAATATATATATGGTATCTATATATATATATATATATATATATATATATATATATACATATATATATATATACATTTATATATCATTTGGGCTTATATACACACTGTACACCATGTCTCCCATTCGCACTACCACCCATCCCTTTCCCTTCCTCACTTCATCCGCCCTCAATCCATTTCCCTCCACTCTTATTCCTGCCTCTCCTGTGTCGTCCATAATCCATCCCTGCTTCCTCACATATCTAGCATTCACCTCGGATCCACACACCACATCCACTTCCCTCCTAAAAATCACTCCATCAAATATATCATGCGCTATCCTGCATTCCCCCAAAATTATCTGTAACACCCTCCAGCCATCCCCTACATTCCTTCTTCCCGCGCAATGCTCTCCCCTTCCTCCTATTTGACCAGACTCGTCCCCTCTGAGGGGTCCAGAGGGTCCCTCCCATTTTTTCCTTCACCATTTCCATCGTCTACTTCTTTCCTTCCCCTATTACACTCTATCTCCCCTGGCTTATGTCCCCTTTCCCCACATACCCTACAAAGGAAGGCCTGACGACAGTCTCTGGGTATGTGATCCTCACTCTTACATAGCCAGCACTCACTCCTCTCCTTGACTCCCTTCACCTTACACCCTGCTACTTTGTGCCCCTTCACCCCACATCCAAAGCATCTGCCCTCTTCTCTACCCTCCACAATAGTTACCCTGTTCCACCCCAATCTAATCTCTCTTTTCCCCAGTAAGGCTTCCGCTTTCTCCCATTCCGCCTTCACCACCGCCATTTTCATCCCGTTCCTCTCCCTTACCACTTTAATCACCTTTGTCTCTTTCCCAATCAATTTCTCTACTTCCACCCTCACCACTTCATCTTTCATCTTCATCGTTATGGTCTTTGTTCCCCTCCCCGCTACCACAATCCTAGCTCCTGTCACCCTTTCCACCTCCTCCAGAATTCCCCTCACCTCAACCCCCTTCTTTGCCTCTATAACCACCTCCCTATTTCTTGAGACTCTGATTCTATCCACCCACTCCCCTGTCATCTCCCCCAACCCCTTCTTAATCCTCTCGATCCCCTCCTGATCAACTACCCCGATATCCTTCAGGATTATCGCACCATTCCTACCCTTCTTCTCCTTTTCCCTATTTGTATAGGTTGTTACCTCCGCCACCTCTCCGTCACCTCTCACTCACGCCACCATCTTCTTCAGCACCTCCACCTCTACCTGCTCAAGCTTGTGGAGTCCAATGCTGTCCCCTCTCCCCGTTCCCCACTTCCCCAAACAGCCGACTTATCAGCTCAAACACCTTCGTCTCATCCCTACAATCTCCCTCCATCCGACAGATCAACTCCTCCGTCTTCACCCTTACCCCATTCCTTTCCGTAGTGCGTACCTCTCCTTTCCCTCCTAGCATCGGGTACCTATCCCCCCCCCCTTTTTTTTTTTTTTCGGGCCGAGATGGGATACTCATGTTCGAATGGGTCCAGGACCCAAACAGTGTTGAGCTCATCCCCAAGGAGATGCCTACCAACCAAACCCACCTCAAACTCGCCGTTACCCCCGCCTCGGAATCACTACCCTAGCATACTTCGAGACAGGCGGCGGTTCCTCGCACACTCTCCGCTCACACCGTCATCTTCTCCCTCCTATCACTCCTGCCTCTCATGCCATATCGAGTCCTTCTCTCCCCCTTACCATGCTCTCTACTACTCCACTCACCTCCATCCATTCCTCCTCCCCCCTCAACATTATCTCCACCATGTTTTTCCAGTACACCGCCTCCCCTAGCTTCCTCTCCAACTTCTTCAGCACTTCCTCGTTCCTCCAGCATCTAAACACATGCCCAACATCATCCTCCACTTCACACCTCTCGCACACACCAGTCTCTCGTTTCCCAATCTTGTGGAGGTACCCTACTCTCGACCCATGTCCAGTGAGCACTTGTGTCAAGAAGTAGTTCACCTCCCCGAATTTCCGGTCCATCCAATCTCTCCTATTCCCAATCGCTCCTTTAAGCGCGCCCTCATACTCCTCCCACCTTCTCTCCATTTCCTCCTCCATCCATTCCCGTACCTCTTCTTTGGTCGCACCCCTCCAGCGTTTGCTCCTAGCTCTAGCCAACACGTCCAATGGGTAGGACCTTGCCAGCACCGCTGCTGCCAGTCCACCCACTGTCCTGTACCCCTGCACCACCCTCAGCAGTATCCCTCTCTGCACCCGCAGAAGTGGCCTAACCCTCGCATTCACCCCCGCCCTTTCACCCCACACCTCCGCACCGTACAGCATACTCTGCTCTACCGTCCTTCCAATTACCCTCCTCTTCCACTCTCCCGGCCCTTTCACATTACACATCAATCTCCCCAGCCATGCTGCCCTCACTTTACCCTTCTCTGCCGCCTTTACCATATGGGTTTTGAAGGATAATTGGCTAGCCAACCACACCCCTAGGTATTTCACAGACTCCTCCATGCGAATTCTCCTTCCCTTAACAATCACCCCCACTTCCCTTGCCCTGCTCCGACCCTTCACTAGCAACCCCACCGTCAGCCACTTCCAGTCCGCACTGCTCTATCTTCTCCACAATCTTCCTGCACATTCTCTCCGCCTTTCTTTCTATTTCCGCCTCTCCCTTTGCCGTACATACCAGACACACATCATCCGCATACACCGTAATCTCACATCCCTCTTCACATACTATCCCACAAACCTCATCAAACACACACTTCCAGAGCGTCGGTCCAAGAACCGAGCCCTAAGGCACTCCAGCCTTCATCTCATATCTCCTCCCTCTGGAGTCTACAATCACACGCCCCATCAGGTAGTCCTCCACCAGGTTAACCAACCCCTGCTCCACTCCAAGCCTCACTGAAACAGAAACTCCATTGACTATAAAGTAGATCCTACTTTCAGCGTAAAGCCAAATTCAAAATATTTGTAGGCGAGGTAATAACTTGAATAATTTACTGTATATTTACCATAGAAATACTACAGATAGAGGCAACAAGCCATAGGCCTCTGTGTAAGTGGTAATGTTGGTCAGAACTCCGGTGAGAGAGAAAAAGACAAACGTCAGAGGTTTTTCTGTCTTTGTCTCTCGTCTATAGCATACGTGCCATTAGAGAAAGACAGCCTAAACCTATGATTTTATATCTCTTTCTTATATGCTGATGGGTTCCGAGCTGGATTGTTGCCTCTATATGTAGTATCTCTATGATATTTACTTTCCTATGTGATCTTGTGTTTTTGCTCTCGGTAGGCTCACAACAGAGAAGTTGTTTGATGAATTATGTTTTTTGAATTATGTCAAAGTTGAGTGAAATTTGACATCTTTTAGTTTTCGGGTTTTTTGTGATTTTTTCTTAAGAAATCGACATGGCAAGTGATCATAATCAAGCCGGAGACTGCCCTGACGATGTGGAATCTGTAGAGGAACAGGAATTTAATCAGGAAATTCTTTGGCATAAAGCTACAGTTGAAAGGAGAATAAATGGTTTGAAAAAACTGCAGTTAGATACTACAAATATTGAAGCAAAGTTTTTTAAAGAGTTGCACGATTTAGATTGTAAATATCACAAGTTGTACCAGCCTCTGTACGAAAAGAGGAATACAATAGTAAATTTTGCTTACGAACCATCCGATGATGAATGTCAATGGCCATCTGATGACGAATCTGATCTTTCTAAAGCAATCAAAGAAAAGATCAAGTTGGATGATACTAAAAAAGAAACTGCGGCTACCAATGAAGAGAGATTTTCTGTTTTTTGGTTGACCATTTTTAGAAATGTTACTTTGTTGTCTGAAATGGTTGAACCTCACGATGTCCCAATGCTCAAATGTTTAACTGACATCAACACTATTCGCGAGGAAGATCCAATGAAATTTGTTCTGGAATTCCACTTTTCTGCCAACGAATATTTTACCAACACCACCTTAAGTAAAGAATATGAAATGGAATGCGCTCCAGAAAAAGACGACCCTTTCAGTTTCAAAGGTCCCAAATTATTGAAGTGTACAGGCTGCACAATAAACTGGAACAAAGGCAAAAATGTCACCGTGAAAACCGTCAGGAAGAAACAGAAGCACAAGAGCAGAGGTGTGAGACGTTCATTCGCCAAAACTGTTCAAAACGATTCCTTTTTCAATTTCTTCAATCCTCCAACCATCCCTGATGGTACAAGAGAAGAAGATGTAGATGAAGACTTGAGAAATTTTCTAACCACCGATTTCGAAATTGGTCTCTACATCAGGGATAGGATCGTTCCCCGTGCGGTACTTTTCTTTACGGGAGAAGACTGTGAACGCGAGGACGAGTTCGAAGAAGAGGAGGAAGAGGATTACGATGATGACGATGATAGTGAAGCAGAATTACCAACAACAAAAAAAAAGCAATGGGCTGCCCAGTATTCACGTTTACTTAATAGTTAATCATCACTTCGCTTTTTGATATTGGATTAAATTATTTGTTTCACATTGTTATGTAAAAAATTGAAAAAAATTGTTAGCGTCAATTCATATAAATCTTTTGAAAAGTGACAGTTTTGTAGCCCGCCTGGACCAGTTTGTGATATTTTCAAAATTAGTTTTTGTAAGAAATACATTAATTAAAAAATCAAAATATTTGTAGGCATGTAAATTTTTGAAAGCCTCCATCTGCTCTTTGGTGTCTTGATATTTGTGTCTTGATCGTCGATGGCGAAGGTCCATGTTGGACCATGGTTCATTTTCCCCAGTCTAGTGAGGACCTGTTCAGAGGTTAGTCCACGACTGCCCTCGTCAGGTATATAAGCCACACAGATGTGTGGATTTGGAAGTTGGTCGCCTGAAACGCATTTCAGGGAGGCACCGTCCCATGGTTGAACGGTATTGACTACGTCAGTCAACCACGAAACACTCTCCCGATCTACACAGGTGACATGTAGCCATCCAGGCCGGAATGTACAGCTCTGGAACTGCACTTGTGGATCACCTTCCGGAATATCCTCTACAGCAGCCATAATGGCATACTGAAGAGATTCCAGTTGGTTGGTCGTTATGGAGGTTGTAGGATGTTCAAGGTGTAGAATTCGCACCTTGATGCCGGATACATCCTGTCCATAAGAGGGCTTTTATGAGTCAATTTTGCCTGACGTTACAACTGATTTAGCCAAGCAGGGCTTTTTTGTCTCTTGTTCGGGGGAGTCATCATTAGAGCGTAAGCGCTTGCTAGAACCAGCCACAGAGGGAAAATGTTTACCCTCTTGCGACTGATCCTGCTTCCGCTGCTCTAGAATTTGATTTTAGGCGGATTTGTAAGGTACCCCGTTCTTAAGGAGGCGACTGAGTCGCTTCTCAGTTGCACCACCTAGTTTCCTAGGTTTGCTCTCAGGAGTTGGATCTGAGGTTACAGGAATGTCAGTTGGAGCCGATAGATCGACTTCCATCTCCTCTGTAGATTCCAGATTAAATTTTTGTTTTGTTACTTCTTCCAAAAAAGCCCCACGAGTAGCTAGGGAAAAAATGTCCATCACGGCAGAGCCCTGCATTACCATGACAAGGCTTACTTACGACGAAAGGGCGCCCAGTATCTCGAAGGTTCCGTTAGTGACAGATGATAGGCTCACTGTCATACATCCCCTCGGCACGGATACGCACACCTTATGATTAAGCAGACAACCGTTGGGATGTTATTTAGTCAAAGAATAACAGTACCGAAATGAATCTGTTATTCCCATTACCAGCGGTGCTAACGTGGAAGCAGACACCCGATGGCTGAATTTGACCACCACTCCATAACCTAAGCTAAACATACATGCAAAAGCAGCAAGCAGTAGTTCAAGCAGTGCAACAATGATCAAAGAGAGCCAAAGTTAGGGTTAGGGTTACCTAGCAGCTGTACTTTAAGCTGTACTTTAAGTATTGTTTGATTTGTAAACTAAATTTAATCCCGCTCGGTTAAAATAGTATATTATGCACCAAGCGACTAAAGTGATCCATTTAATCCCGCGGTTGGTGTTTGATTCCTGGGGGCGGAGCGCAGCGGAGCCCGAGGGAAGCAATCCACCTAAGGGATTAATGTCACTTTAGTCGAGAGGTGTATACGCTATTTTTTGCAATTCCGGTAATTCCACATACATTTTTAATAAAAATAAATACTACTTACATTTGAAGCCCTAACACAATAAACATAGTATGCTGTTTGTTTCTATGACAATCATAAACAAAGTCTCTGTCAAAACGGCGCCATTGTAAACGTAGAGAGAATCAGTGAAAATGAATAGAAGTGAAGAATTCAAAGTAGATCGGGCTGCTGAAGCAATTACTCAAGAACTAATACCACAAAAATCCAGAAAACTATATGAGCAACAGTACGAATCACTGGTAAGTTGGTGCAATGAGAAACACGTCACGCAGTACAATGAAAACGCGTTGTTGGTGTATTTCAACGAGAAATCAAAAAAATGTTGTTCTTCCACGTTATAGTCATATTACTCGATGTTAAAAGTAACAATTAATATCAAGCATAACATAGACATCAGCAAATTTCCAAAATTACTGGCTTTTTTGAAGCGAAAAAATGACGACCATAAAACCAAAAAGTCAAAAGTGCTCACCGGAGAAGAGGTTGGAAAATTTCTGGTAGAAGCTCCGGACGACAAGTACTTAATGATTAAGGTATCGTAATAATCGTTTTATAGGAATAATTTTTAACAATTTATATTTCAAGGTGGCACTAATTTTTGGAGTTGCTGGAGCTTGTAGAGGCAACGAATTAGTGCAACTATCTGTCAACAATGTAAAAGATACCGGTTCATGTAATGTTTGTCAATAATCAACCACTGGATTTGTAAAGAATATATTTATTGTATTTATTACAGTATACTATTCGATACATGTTCGTACATACAAAAGCATAAAAGTCATTAGAAACATCAACGTCAACTACTACTTAAAAACCGTAGACCTTAACAGGCAACAGACATCACACTTCCTTCCCCCTAAGCAAGAAACTAATCATAAATTTAAGCGATTTGGAGGTTTAATTTGACGTCGAGGTCTGTTACATATTAATGGGCTACTTAAAGCAATCTTATTACTCTCTATTAGGATATCCTGATCTTTAACATTTAAATCGTCCATTTTAACAATAGTTTGATTAGTTTCCTTTTGTTCACATGTAAACTCTACATCCGCTACATCTCTAGTATAGTTCCTTTCGGTAACAATTTTGTCAAAAGCCTTATCGGGCTCATTATTAGGAATAAATTCCTTTCCCTGACGTGTAGCTATATCATCATTTACATCGAAACCTTTATTCAGACAATCTCGAGATATTCCAGCTTCATCAAAAAATGTACCTAGCTTAATAATTTGATCTGAATGTCTTTTCCATAAAAGCTCATCATTATCCACAGGTCTACAATTATAGGTAAGATGTCCTAGTTTATTAACAATTATGGCCTTACACCAACAAGGTTTATTTATATTCCTATAATCTTTAGCATAAACTAGCTCACCTTCTTCCAATGATATATTTCTACTGCCATGATGGAACTTAATTTGATTTTCGCTAGCCTTTCGAGCATTTGACGAGTGTAAAAAATCGAGACGAGTCATAACTCTATGATTAAATACTAACTTGGAAGGTGTTTCACCCGTAACACAATGAGGCGTATTTCTATATGAAAATAGGTATTTATGCATAATGGTTTCGAAATTTGATGAATTATTATTCAACAAGAATTTATTTAACGCAATTTTAAAGGTTTTTACCCCATTTTTTGCGGCACCATTCGTAGATGGATGATAAGGTGGTGAAGTAATGTGATTGATTCCGTTTACCCTACAAAATTCTTCAAACTCTGAACTTGCAAATTGCGGACCATTATCTGATATTTGTATTTGGTAAACCAAAACGTGCCATTACATCTCGCAATTTTGCAATTGTGCTATTCGTATCAGTTCTTTTCATTTCATACAACTCGGGCCACTTTGAATACGAATCAACAATAATTAAAAATACTCTACCTTTCACCGGACCTAAGAAGTCTATATGAATCCTATCAAAAACATGCTTTCGTTCAGGAAACTTCATTAACGGCCCTTTATTTGGATTCCTACTATTTACCATGCATTACATTCTTTTACAAACTTTTCAATATCTTCATCCAGACCTGCCCACCAAAAATATTGCCTTGACAGAGCCTTCATCCTAACAACGCCATTATGAGCTCCATGAACCTCCATCAGTAGCTGCTTTTGCAATTTTTTTGGAATCACCACACGGAACCCCCACATCAAAAGTCCATTTTCGATGCTCACCTCCAAAGTCCTTCGCCGAAATGGCTTAAATACCTCAGAGGTTTCCTCTGGCCAACCGTCCCTAGTGTAAAGATAAACCTTACTCAATATCGGATCAACTCTTGCTTCTCTCCGAATTTGGTCTGCCGTCACCGGAATGTTGTCCTCTATTAAAAAATTAAAATAGTCACCAGCATCCAGACCCTCTACTTCCTTCCGCTCTATTGGTAACCTCGAAAGCCCGTCTGCTCCCCCATTTTCAGTTCCTTTGATATGTTGAAAATGGTAATCAAAGCCACTTAAAAAGAAAGCCCAGCGCTGAAGTCTTCCGGCCGCCATCTGTGGAATTCCTTTATTCCCTCCAAATAATGCTAACAAAGGGTTTGTGGTCAGAACAAAGAATAAACGTATTACCCATTAAGTATTGATAGAATCTTTTTACGCCCCAAAATATAGCTAACGCTTCTTTATGAATTACCGAATAATTTGCTTCCGCCTTACTTAAAGTTCTTGAAGCAAAACTAATTGGACGTTCTGTTCTATCGGAATAGATATGCAATAACCGGTTTTGGAACTATCGCAAACTAATTTAATCGGTATTTTGGGATCAAAATATGCTAGACACTGATCCGATAAAATCATATCTTTTGCTTTCAAAAAGGCACTTTCACACTCTTTTGACCACTCAAACTCAACATTCTTTCTTAGTAATTTATACAAGGGATCTAATAAAGTAGAATGGTTGGGAATGAATTTACCATAGTAGTTTATCATCCCAATAAAAGCTTTAACTTCCGTTTGATTTTTTGGACTCTTACTCTCAACCATTGCTTTTATCTTTTCAGGATCTTTTTGAAGGCCATGCTTATCATTAATATGCCCCAAGTATTTTATTTTCGACTCGAAAAATTTACATTTTTTTATGTTCAATTTAAACCCTGCTTTATGTAGCTTCTCGAAAACCAGCCTTAAATTCTTTAAATGCTCCTGTCTGTTTTTCCCGTGACCACTATGTCATCCATAAAGTTAATAGTACCCTTACAGCCCTGCAATACATTTTCAATCATTTTTTGAAAAATCGAACAAGCTGGTTTAGTACCATAAGGCAAACGATGCAATTTATAAATGCCCCTGTGTGTACTCCATGAAAGTAATAGTTTAGTGTCCTCAGTCAATTCTAATTGATTGTAAGCATTCAAAAAATCTAGTTTTGTAAAATGTTCACCCCCCTGTAATGCTGCAAATAATTCATCAATATGTGGCAAGGGGTATTTAACATCAACCAAGTCTTTATTTAAACCAACTTTATAATCAGCACATAATCGAATCTCACCATTATCTTTGAGAACTGGCACTAAAGGCGTTCCCCAATCAGAATTCTCAACCAAGGAAATTACACCTCGATTTTCCAACTCGTCCAATTCCTTGTTAATGTTATCCTTAAATAAGAAAGGAACTGGCCTGGGTTTACAAAAAATCGGCCTTACCCCAGGTTTAACATCTAAATGAATTTTCTCATATTTATACAATCCTAGTTCATCCTTGAATAAATCCTTAAACTCTTTTAATAACTCATTTAAATCTGAATCATGACTACCTGTTAAAGAATTTAAGTTACTCTCATTATTTTGTGAAAAATCAATATTAAGCTGTAAGAGTCTAATTAGATCTCGACCTATACTCGATAGTCGAAATTCTGTAAAGTGAGTCAGAGCTATCTAATCAACACTTTGGTTAAAGCGCAGTTGCCATATGTATTCTAGAGAGAAATGCTGTATTTTATAAATACACTTCAAATCCATTGTGTCAATATTTCAGGTACAAAAGATGCAATGTAATTAAGTCAATACCAATTTAATATATTTATTTCAAATTTCAAGCAGACTAATAATAATTAGTTTACTTGAAATGTGAAATAAAGTGTTTATGTATATTTCTTGAACGCAAAGTTTGTTGTGAAAAACTCGCCGATTTGACAATGTTGGAGAGTCGCTTCAATGTTCCGGCTTTGAGAACGAGATAGATAGATCGAGCTACGCGAATGAGACAGTGATAGTAAACAGCTATGTGAGGTGTTTATTCTCTTCATGAACGTAACATCAGTATTTGTAGACGTCAAAAAAAAAATAATAGTTCAATACTATTAAACGCTTTACAAAATTAGAAAAATTGATTTCCAAAGAGCAGACCGTCCACTAAGAAGCAACAACTACTTCTCGGGCTATATGCCCCGACAGACATTGAATTACACTTCTAAAGTAAACGGGGTTGGTATATCTGTTAAGATAGAACCAACCATTCTGGTTTGCGATCAGAAGGAATAACATCACTTGTGGACCGGTTTCGGCGTTTTTGCGCCTCATCAGCACAAGGTAGATGCCACTCGTCCAAGAGCTCTGAGAGCATAATCCTGGACTAGAGACTACGTCGATACCACACCAACACATTAGCCTTAGTAAAGGAAATGCTAAGAGTGCGATATCGGCGACATCTCTACATCTAATCACAAACCAAAATTCTATATCGACAAAAAACCATCTCGGTTTTGTAGGTATTTACTTAATTACAGTTACCTGTAAATAATTGTCATATAAGTAAAGCGTGATCTATAGACGTCAAAAAAAAATAATAGTTCAATACTATTAAACGCTTTACAAAATTAGAAAAATTGATTTCCAAAGAGCAGACCGTCCACTAAGAAGCAACAACTACTTCTCGGGCTATATGCCCCGACAGACATTGAATTACACTTCTAAAGTAAACGGGGTTGGTATATCTGTTAAGATAGAACCAACCATTCTGGTTTGCGATCAGAAGGAATAACATCACTTGTGGACCGGTTTCGGCATCTACCTTGTGCTGATGAGGCGCAAAAACGCCGAAACCGGTCCACAAGTGATGTTATTCCTTCTGATCGCAAACCAGAATGGTTGGTTCTATCTTAACAGATATACCAACCCCGTTTACTTTAGAAGTGTAATTCAATGTCTGTCGGGGCATATAGCCCGAGAAGTAGTTGTTGCTTCTTAGTGGACGGTCTGCTCTTTGGAAATCAATTTTTCTAATTTTGTAAAGCGTTTAATAGTATTGAACTATTATTTTTTTTTTTTGACGTCTATAGATCACGCTTTACTTATATGACAATTATTTACAGGTAACTGTAATTAAGTAAATATCAGTATTTGTGTTGTGGTTTTGTGTGATAAATCGGTTATTATTGGTATTTATTGTAATATTTATATCGGTATATTTAGTGACAATAATGGCGGAGTGTAGCGGTGTTGGCGATAAAAAACGGCGTCGTAACAATTTAATTCGGGAAGAAAAAGTCCTCATATTAAATGTGTACGAAGGACTGCGTGCCATGGACAAACAGTTGGGTGTTAGTGACGCTGTGATTAAGTGCAGTTATTTAACTAAAGTTTCTGAGAGTACTATATACAATATTCTAAAGAAATCGCGGGACGGATCTTTGACAAGAGAACGAGGTGAAAACTGTAAACCGGAAAGTAGAGGAAGAAAGAAAATTGTTTTGGACGACCAAACACGGAATGCTATACGTAGGGAAATACATTCTTTTTATTTTAGGAATGAAATCCCCTCGGTAGCTAAATTGAGCAAGGTAATAGAAGCTGATGATACTTTACCAAACATCAGTGATAAAGTTTTGAGACGAACTTTAAAATTAATGAATTTTCGTTACCAAACAAGAAGTAGAAACAGTGCCTTAATTGAACGAAATGACATTGTGGAATGGAGGAGAAATTATTTAAAACAGATACGACAGTTTCGTAACGAAGGACGGCACATATATTATCTTGACGAAACATGGTTAAATGAAGGCCACACTGTGTCAAAAGTGTGGCAAGACATGAATATACGAAGCAATCGACAAGCCTTTATGGAGGGTTTCTCTTCCGGTTTAAAAGCTCCCTCTGGGAAAGGACGTCGACTGATTATCACTCACATTGGCAGCGAGGAAGGATTTGTAGAAGGTGGATTACTAAGTTTTCAGTCCAAAAAAACTGTCGATTACCATGAAGAGATGGATGGTAACCGGTTTGAAACATGGTTTAGATCAATTTTAACAAAGGTAACTCCTGGTTCAGTGATAGTTATGGATAATGCTTCATACCACTCTCGTCGACTGGAGCAAATACCTACTTCAGCTAGCCGCAAGAGGGTTATAATTGATTGGTTAGAGAGTAAAAGCATTCCGCACAACGAGGCAATGCTAAAAGTTGAATTATTATCTCTCGTACGGAAACATAAAAGCAGTTATATTAAGTACGTTGTCGATGAAATGGCGAAAGATTTCAACGTCTCAGTTGTTAGACTTCCTCCCTACCACTGTGAGTTAAACCCCATCGAGCTGGTTTGGGCCCAAGTGAAAAATTATGTTGCGAGAAAAAACAGTACATTCAAAATGGCTGACGTTGAGAAACTGTTTGACGAGGCGCTGCATACCGTTACTGCTGAGAGTTGGCGTAAATGTATTCAACACGTATTAAAAGAAGAAATAAAGTTTTGGGATTTAGACATACGTGTAGAAGTAATGACGGAACCACTCATTATCGATATAGGAGGAGAAAGCGATGATTCTGAGGAGTCGTCAGGGAGTGATACCGCTTCCAGTTAGTCAGACATTTTACAAGTGACCTCGCAACATACCTATACTTATCGGTAATTTATTTTGGTCTTGACAAACAACTTTCTTTTACGTAATGATAATGCCGGTTAGCAAATAACGAAAATGTTACCTCAATTTTAGTTTTAGTAGTAGTAAGTTGGAATTGACTTTTAAACATTTTTTTATTTTGTTTTAACTTACTTATGAACAACTTGTGACAAGTTATTATTTCAAATGTTAAAAATTGAAATTCCAGATATTTCAGTATTCGCACCCTTAAACTATGATACGCTCATGGAGTTCACTTTAAATCGGTAGATAACCGATGACGTCACTTTACAGAATTTCGACTATCGACTATAGCAAAGGTACTGAACCCTTTTTAACAATAATTTACCTGCATTTATCAAAGGTCTTATCTAAATATTTGATTGTAACACTAATTTCTCCCTCAGGCACAATAATATTTCCATCATAACATCTCAACCTAACTGATGTCCTACTTAATATACAATCACTAAAGTTCTTTTGATAACAATTTTCAGGTAGTACAGAAATACCTGCTCCGGAATCTAACTCCATTTGTAAAGGTTTATCGTTTACAAGCAAAGAAATTTTAGGAGGTATAGCCGAATGAGAATTATTAAAATAATTCATTTCCATAAATTCAAAAACTTCTGAATTATTTTCGACTATACCGATATTATCCGCTTCTAAATAATTTGTTTGCCTACAAACCCTAGCCAAATGTCCTTGTTTATGACAAACTTTACATTTGTAATTCAGATACTTGAAATTTTTTGCTATGTGATTGTCATTACCACAACACTTACATTTAGTAGTAGCTCTACCTGGAGTATCTTGCTTCCAGTCTTCTTTCCTCTCTTCCTCCTTGGGTTTCAACGGTAAATCTAACATTATTTTATTCTTATATGATAAAATCCTGTTTACTTGTTGCGTATTTTCCATGGCATTTAACATAGCTGCTTCTTTATTTAATGCAGTCTCTGAAATAACCTCAACTGGCCTGGTGCTGTCTTCTTCATATACTCTTTCTAAAATCGGACCCCTTTTTAACCCCGAAACAAATCTATCTTTTAGCACTTCTAGTAGAATTGCTCCAAATTTGCAAGTGCTTGCTTTATTTCTTATTCTGGCATACCATTGACGAACACTTTCTTGCTCCATTTGTCTTAATTAGTAAAATTCAATTCTTTCCTTGAAAACTGAAGTGCGTTTTGAAAATTGTCCCTTTAAGATGCTGCATAGCTTTTCATATGTCTTGTCTTTGGGTGAAGCTGGATCACATAAATCCCTTAATATTTTGTATACTGATTCTCCCATTAAGGTTAAGAGTACTGGTACTTTCCTATTGTCCTCTACAAAATTAGCGCTAAAATATTGTTCCAATCTTTCTTGCCACATTTTGCCAGTCATCTGCCGGTCTAAACTCCGAAATGGATCCAATTTGTGCTCTATATATAGCGTTTACCATTTTCCTGTATTGTTTTGATTTGTCGGCCTAAAACTCACCTTGAGCTTTGTAGCTGCAATTTTTAATCCTCGTCGCCACTGTAATGTTTGTCAATAATCAACCGCTGGATATGTAAAGAATATCTTTATTGTATTTATTACAGTATTCTATTCGATACATGTTCGAACATACAAAAGCATAAAAGTCATTAGAAACGTCAACGTCAACTACTACTTAAAAACCGTAGACCTTAACAGGCAACAGACATCACAGTTCAGAATTCATAGTTGATGTTAAGAACACTAAAAATAAAATCGATCGAACTTTCGTTTTCAAAAATGGTGAAGACAATAATTCTCTTAAACTCGTCGAAATATGCAGAAAGTATATGGCTCTGCGAAAATCAGAAACAGCGCATTCAAGATTTTTTGTTTATTATAAGGATGCAAAGTGTACTGTACAGCCTGTTGGCAAAAACACATTTGGGAAATTGCCTCAAAATATAGCTGCTTTTTTGAAGTTGCCGGACGCGTCTTTGTATACAGGCCACTGTTTTAGGCGAACATCCGCGTCTTTATTAGCGAATTCTGGGGCCACTGTGGATATTTCAAAGCGCCACGGCGGATGGAAAAGTGCAACAGTTGCCGAAGGGTACGATGACAGCTACATCAACAACAAAAAATCAATAGCAGATACTATTCTTGGGCATAAATATAGACCAATATCACCGCTGGTCGGTGGGACTTCATCATCTTCCTTGAATCGAAATCCTGACCCAATATTCACTTCTGTCTGTTCAAGTTCAACTAGTTCATATATTTCTGATATTAATAATCGTGTATTTAGTTTGGTTAACTGCAATAATGTGAACATTACTTGTCATTTTAATTCAACAAATGAAGATTAATGTTACTATGGTACGTTTTTATTTGTACTTTAAATCCCTTGGGATTTTAACTGTCACTTTATATCCCTTGGGTCTAAAAGTGAGACTTTAGTCTCTTACATGTGAGACTAAAGTGACTAGTTTAGTCTCGAAATTGCAAAAATGTTTTTTAAACCTTGTGTATAACAAGGATTAAAAGGTACTGAAACGAATTTTTGTATCCTACTTTTTCGATTTCTTGGAAAAGCGGTATCATGGAGAGATTTCTTTAACCTATGACGATTGAATAGCTTATCCACTATTTTCCGAACAAACCTGTTAATAACAGTTTTATCACCAATTAAATTATTTTCATTATTATACCATTATTGAGAAGAAAATAAATTAGTATACAGAGTGTCTCCTGCCAAACGGAAACTACAGTTACTAGAGGTGATGTTAAGTCGATTTAGCTCAAATTAGCTCAATCCGAAAATGCTTCCTAAGGGAGCTACAGCCCTTTGAAGAAGACGTCCTCATATGAGTTTTCTTCAAATTATTCAAAAATACCGTTACTTAAAATATTCAAACTTTGTAACTGTTTATTGATTATATCAAGTTTGAATATTTTAAGTAACGGTATTTTTGAATGATTTGAACAAAACTCACATGAGGACGTCTTTTTCAAAGGGCTGTAGCTCCCTTAGGAAGCATTTTCGGATTAAGGTAATTTGAGCTAAATCGACTTAACATCACCTCTAGTAACTGTAGTTTCCGTTTGGCAGGAGAGTTTCTGGACACCCTGTATGTACCTACTTAAAAATGAAGACTAGCCATTTTAAGTTGATTACAATGAAAAGAATCAGCTGGGACATACCTGTGAGTAGCAGTATCTCTTCTATAAATATCAAAATCTAACCTATTTTTATCCCTTATTTTATTACTAATGTGTCTAAAAATGGTAACTGTCCATTTATTCCTAATTCATAAGTAAATTTAATGCTTGAGAACTTTGAGTAAAATTTTATACTGAAATCGTCAAATGTTGCTTTATTTGTATCAAATACAACAAAAATATCATCCACATACCTATACCACACTCTAGAAAAATACTCAAATTATTTTCTAGCTTGTTTCTCAAAGCAACTTATGAATAAATTAGCCATAAACGGCGATAAGCAATTACCCATATAGCAGTTGCCGTTACTAAACTAAACTAAACTAAACTAAACTAAACTAAACTAAACTAAACTAAACTAAACTAAACTAAACTAAACTAAACTAAACTAAACTAAACTAAACTAAACTAAACTAAACTAAACTAAACTAAACTAAACTAAACTAAACTAAACTAAACTAAACTAAACTAAACTAAACTAAACTAAACTAAACTAAACTAAACTAAACTAAACTAAACTAAACTAAACTAAACTAAACTAAACTAAACTAAACTAAACTAAACTAAACTAAACTAAACTAAACTAAACTAAACTAAACTAAACTAAACTAAACTAAACTAAACTAAACTAAACTAAACTAAACTAAACTAAACTAAACTAAACTAAACTAAACTAAACTAAACTAAACTAAACTAAACTAAACTAAACTAAACTAAACTAAACTAAACTAAACTAAACTAAACTAAACTAAACTAAACTAAACTAAACTAAACTAAACTAAACTAAACTAAACTAAACTAAACTAAACTAAACTAAACTAAACTAAACTAAACTAAACTAAACTAAACTAAACTAAACTAAACTAAACTAAACTAAACTAAACTAAACTAAACTAAACTAAACTAAACTAAACTAAACTAAACTAAACTAAACTAAACTAAACTAAACTAAACTAAACTAAACTAAACTAAACTAAACTAAACTAAACTAAACTAAACTAAACTAAACTAAACTAAACTAAACTAAACTAAACTAAACTAAACTAAACTAAACTAAACTAAACTAAACTAAACTAAACTAAACTAAACTAAACTAAACTAAACTAAACTAAACTAAACTAAACTAAACTAAACTAAACTAAACTAAACTAAACTAAACTAAACTAAACTAAACTAAACTAAACTAAACTAAACTAAACTAAACTAAACTAAACTAAACTAAACTAAACTAAACTAAACTAAACTAAACTAAACTAAACTAAACTAAACTAAACTAAACTAAACTAAACTAAACTAAACTAAACTAAACTAAACTAAACTAAACTAAACTAAACTAAACTAAACTAAACTAAACTAAACTAAACTAAACTAAACTAAACTAAACTAAACTAAACTAAACTAAACTAAACTAAACTAAACTAAACTAAACTAAACTAAACTAAACTAAACTAAACTAAACTAAACTAAACTAAACTAAACTAAACTAAACTAAACTAAACTAAACTAAACTAAACTAAACTAAACTAAACTAAACCAAACTAAACTAAACTAAACAAAAATAAATAAAACCAGACAAAACGATAGAAAACAAAATTGGACTAGACTAGACGAGTCCAAACAAGACTAAACTCGATGAGACTAAACAAAGCTAGATGAGAACAGTCAAATCCGAGCAGACAAGACCAGAACAGATATGGCTAGGGGAAATTTGGTGAAATTCTACTACTACTCAAAATGTCGAAAAAGTAGTACAAAAATATGGCTTAAAGTATGGTTGAAACAATTGCAAGATCCTCAAAAGTGCTTTCCAAACGAAACTACTGTTCGGATTTGGACAAAATCCGAACTGTGGTAATTTCAAATTTAGTTTAAAATTCTATTCGTTGATTAGTTCTTCTTTACACTGCACAGAGTGCGAGGTTTTTTGAATCTCTCCTGCGCGCAGCCCATTCCTGACGAGTTCTTGACCGCGAAAACGCAGCCAATGAGACGAGATACCGGTACCCTACGCGCAGTCCATTCCTGACAATAAAAAATTTGGAGAGGGTGAACGAGTTCAACGAGTTGAGACACGACAGCGTTGAAAAAATGGTGAAACGACTATGGTCGTGATTATAAGCTTTTTTGTTGTTTTGTTAGTTTATGTGCTTAGTATTAGCAGGTTTATTTATGAAAATTCAATCCTTAGTGACCAAGCCCAGTCGGGCCCCACAAATAACGACTTAGCTACCAGTAATGTGTCGGACCTGATGTCCCCATGGCGGCCCCACATGGCCAATTGTGAAGTAAAGTCAAGTGTAATAAACTCGCATAATCACGAAGTGTTTTATTTACGCGTATTGGATTACAACGCATGGAGAAACACCAGAGCGTTGTACGCAAACAGAGAGTGTAACGGCCTGTATTGGAAATAGATGCCGTTTTATCCCGCTCCTTGTTCATGGTCCTTCGATCCTGTGTATGGTTTGCCCTTTTACTCCTTTCAAGCTTCCAGTGTGATGGATTTACGATCAAAATATATGTGTATAGTGGACCTTTTGTGGGCCCCAAAAATAATGGGGCCGCATGCGCAGACTTGCCTTTGTTCATCGCTCGTGGATAGAGTAGCGAGTGGATTGAACAAATACGTCGAGCCCTTTTGGAACTCTGATTAGATGCTGTTCTTCTCGTTTCAAGTGCTGCAGTTCCTACTGACTTTCCTCTGTGTGACCCCCCAAAGATATATGTGACGTTACAAGAAATGAAATCGTCTTGGTAAAATGTAAGTTTTTTGAAAGTTTTACTTTATATTCAGAGAAACATTTACATTAATTTTTAAGCGCACACCGGCATTATGTATGGTATTTATATTATGTGTTTTCTCATCATTTCAGGTGCAGCAGAAATAAATAAAAACTGATTTGTGTTTTATTTTGCATGCTATTTTTGTGGCTGGTGTGTGTCTTATCACATAGATTGATCGCAGTTCTATGCTAGTTTACATTCGTTTAAAATATTAAAAGATTCTTATTGACGTGGTGAGATTTAAGTTTGCTACGTAGGCAACATTTTATTGATTTTTATTTTCGAGCGGCTACAGGGTGACTCTGATAGTTACTCGTGGGAAGTATTAAGTTCATTTCATTCATTTTAATCAGTAATACCGGGTGGAGAAGATTTGTTCTTGAGTTTGCATTATAATTACTACTGATTTATGTGGAACTGTGAAACGTTTTTCAATTTTGATAAGGATATTTGACATTTCTCTGAATATAACGCTGAATGTTCGCGAAAACGGGTTTATATTTTATTGTAATACAAAATAGATTAAGATTATTACTATGTGAGTGCTTCATCAAAAATATTTTTGATATATTTTCAATTTAACGTTTGAGGGTTAAAATAGCCCTAAATCACATAAATATGGATAATTTATTGACGCAAAGAACAGTGTGTAAAGCGTCAATCACTCGAATTGCAACGTGGTTAGATAAGAATATTGGTGAAACGGACAAATATGCATTTCAATTTAGGTTAGATTCACTGGAAAGTCATTTTCGCAGATATTGTGAGATACAGGGGGCCATTGAATTAGCGTCTAATGACATTGAGCGTGAGATGTCAGAAAGAGAGTCGATAGAAGACAAATATTTTGCTTTGCGTTGTAGATTACAAAACCACGTTGATAATTTGAATATTGCGAATCAGAGTGCTAGCTCTAATAGCGGCGTACAGAGCAGCACAAATATACGTTTACCTAATATTGATATACCCATCTTTCAAGGGGATTGCATGCAATATGGTACCTTTATAGACCTTTTTCATGCCCTTATAGTCAACAACTCACGGTTATCGTCTAAAACAGAAAAATTCTTTCATTTAAAATCATACCTTAGGAATGAACCTTTGGCACTGATATCACAATTACCAGTTACTGAACATAATTTTGATGTTGCACTCAGATTACTAGATTCTAGGTACAACAATACTCGGCAGATTGTTGCTGCTCATTTCCATAAAATTCTTACTTGTAACCTAGTTAATAAATGTACGGCACAGCAGCTTCGACACTTTACTTCTGATGCTAAGTCAATAATAAACTCTCTTTTAAATTTGAATATCGATAAAACAGAATTGTTTGATGCACTAGTAACTCACTTGTTAAAGAATAAACTTGATTTTCAAACAAAGAAAGCTTTAGAAGAAAATGAAAATAATCAAAACCTCATTACTAGCGAAAAGTTTTTTGATTTCTTGGATAAAAGATGTAACATTTTGGAAAACCTCCAAGTTCAGGAACAGAGGTCTGATCATTCTCATCGTGGTCACTCTTCTGGTGTGACCACACCCCACAATCGGATTACATTATTGTCCAACCAAAACCCATCGTCAGACCAACAGTTAACAAGTGCATCGCACACTAATCAAGTTACTTCGCCAGTACTCATTGGTGGTACCCAATCCACCCCTGCCACTCCTCCGGGGTGTGGTTATTGCAGACACACCGGGCACAAAATTTATTCTTGCTCTAAATTTTTATCAATTTCAGTACCCGAACGTTACAAATTTATTAGATCAAATCGTATGTGCTTTGGTTGTTTAGGCTCAAAACACTTACTGTCAAATTGCATATCAACCGGTTCGTGTTCCATTTGTAAAAAGAAGCACCATGTACTTCTTCATTTGTCGGCAGAAAGTCCGAAACGAAATGTTGCCATATCTTCAATAGATAGAACTTCCTTGGGTAATGGCCAGGTCTATTACTCCAACAGTAGACCTTACAACACTCCTGACGATGTTGTACCTACTGATCCTTGCAACGATGAATTTAACACCCCTGTTACTTCGAGACAAACTAACTCAGATAAAAATGTTTCTCCTCTTCCTCATTTATCCATGTTAAGTCTTAACGGCAGTCATGTCCTATTGGCAACTGCCAATATCCTTCTCTATCCCCGTGAGGGACCCCCTATCCAAGCTCGTGCGCTCCTGGATCCGGGTAGTCAAACTTCATTTATACGTTCTAGTCTCGTGAAACGATTAGATTTTGTAACTTATGACCAACCTTTATTGGTGTCTGGCATTTTCAATGGTAGCCAGAACATCAATCATATGACCGATATTGTTTTCCATTCTGCCATTGACAAAAGTTCATGTTTTGAGACCAGTTGTGCTGTGGTCGACAAAATCACACAAGCTCTTCCTCAAGTTCATGTTGACATCCCTTCATTAAATATTCCCCCCCACCTTTTCTCCTCGTTGGCTGACCCAAAATTTGGGACACCGTCCCAGATAGATTTGCTACTGGGAGCTGAAATTTACTACTCCTTGTTAAAACCAGGAATTTTTAAGCTAGGAAAAAATCTTCCTTCGCTGATTGCCACCCACTTGGGGTGGTTGATTTCAGGGGTAGTTCCCCCTTCTTGTGTAAACAACAATCTCAAACCCTTAGTGCTATCCACTTCGTTTCATGTTACCTCTTGTGAGCCGCCCCAAGAAATGTATATAGATTCTCTATTAGAGAAATTTTGGTCTCAGGAGGAAATATCTTCCGTCGAGAAGATGTCTGAGGCGGACGAGAAAGACGAACATATTTTCACATCAACCCTTAAAACTCTCCCTGATGGTAAATTTCAGGTAGACTTGCCTTTGATTTATGAAACTGCATATAGTACACTGGGTGATTCATTTGTAGCAGCAAAGCACAGATTCATTTCCTTGGAAAAACGATTGTCGAAAAACCCTCACGTGAAAAATGAATATAGAAAGTTATTGTTTGAATATGTTAATTTGGGACATGGAAAATTCGTCCCCCTCACCCTGCAGACATCTGAACTTAATCACAAATATTTCGTTCCACATCTTTGTGTACTAAAGGAAAGCAGCACCAGTACAAAAGTGAGAATTGTATTTGATTATTCGTCAAAATCGTCCTCTCAAGTTTCACTGAATGATATCTCCTTAAAGGGCCCCAGAGTCCAACCGGAACTACTTGACATTTTAGTTAGATTTAGGAATTTTAAATATGCACTGACGGCCGATATTGAGAAAATGTATCGGCAAATTCCATTAAACCCCAACTTCCATTTCCTGCAGAATGCACTTTGGAGAGACTCTCCTTCTGATAATTTTTTATGTTTACAAATGACGACAGTGTCATTTGGACAGACTAGTGCTCCCTATTTGGCTTGCCGTGTTTTGAAGGAGATTGCGATAAGACACCCACATTCCCCCCAGGTTCAGGAAGCGTTACTGTCACAAACTTATGTGGATGACATTCTGACAGGTGCCAATTCGTTGGTTGAACTTGAACAATTATATAATTCGCTCAAAAGCGTCCTTGCATCATCTGGTTTTAACCTGCACAAATTTTGCTCCAATTCTGTTGAAATGATGAACACTCATTTTCCTGAATCACCGTCAGGGAAAGACCTAAACTTAGATGAAAACCCTAGTAAAATTTTAGGGATTTACTGGTCTCCTAAACTTGATACCTTGAAAATCTCGACTCCTTCATCTCCTCTTGATAAATGTATCACTAAGAGACAGATACTGTCAATCGTCTCCCAATGCTATGACCCTTTAGGGCTCATTAACCCTGTGATCGTCCAAGGGAAGCTGACAATGCAGCAACTTTGGATGCTTAAACTTAGTTGGGATGAACCTATTACGGATCCTTCCCTTATTAAACAATGGTGTAAATTTCTTAATAGCATACAGTCGCTTCATAAACTTGATATTCCCAGATACACTCTGTTAGATAAAACCCTTTGTCAAGTAGAGCTTCATGGCTTCTGTGACGCCAGCTCAGTGGCGTACGGAGGATGTATATAATTAAGAGCAACATACGCAGATTGCTCAGCATCCTCTCAACTCATTATTTCTAAATCTCGTGTAGCACCCTTAAACAAACCCTTAACGATACCTAAATTGGAGCTGTGTGCTATGACACTGTTGGCAAATCTTTATTCCCGTGTGAAACTCATTCTTGACAAACAGTTGCAACTTTCATCCTTTATTCTTTAGTCTGATTCACAGATCGCACTTTCGTGGATTAAAAGTATTCCGACACGATGGTCAGTTTTCGTTTGCAACCGAGTTGCCCAAATCCAACGGTTGACCCATGCAGCCTCTTGGAGGCATATTAGATCTCACTTGAACCCTGCAGATCTGCTGTCTAGAGGTCAACCGTTGGACTTTCCGAGTAAGTTTTGGTTCTCCGGACCATCCTTTTTATGGAACTCATCTCAAGATACTGCATTCTATGATACATTTTCAACAATTGTAAACCTCCCCGAAGAAAATAAAAAATCCCTGGCAGTAACAACCCCCTCAACAAATACCTTTATGGCCCTGATATCTCGATCTTCCTCATTCACTAAGCTAATCAGATCAGTTGCCTATGTCTTTAAGTTTGTTAGTCGCCTTAAAACTCATGATGTACAGAATAATTACTTTTCTTGCAAGGATTTAGACAAAGCCCTATCCTTACTTGTGATTCACGTCCAAGAACACGAGTTTCCTAACCTTCTACGCTTGCTCCGTAAGAAACAAACTCCCTCAGATAAACGATTAGCTTCATTAAACCTGTTTGTTGACAACGACGGAATTATAAGAGTTGGTGGTAGACTCTCACATGCTGACGTGTCATATCAGCAAAAACACCCCATATTGCTACCCTCTGGTAGTCATTTCACATCGTTGGTGTTGCAGAGGGAACACCGCAGATTAGGACATAGTGGCCCTCAAAATGTGTTGGCTAATGTACGCCTCCAGTTTTGGCCCCTCGGGGGCCTTCGAGAAATAAAACGAATAATTAACAAGTGTGCTATGTGCCACAGGTTTAAGGCCATAACCGCACAAGAGATTATGGCAGATCTCCCTAAGACACGTATCTCCCCTTCTCGACCCTTCCAAACAGTGGGTATTGACTTTGGAGGACCTTTTGCAGTAAAATCCTCATATCTCAGGAAAGCCCCTATTACCAAGTGCTATTTGGCCTTGTTCGTGTGTTTTTCATCCAAAGCCGTTCATTTGGAACTAGTTTCCGATTTATCCACTGAGGCATTTATCGCCTGCCTGAAACGCTTTATGTCCCGACGTGGACTACCCTCAGCCATATATAGCGACAATGCGACTAACTTTGTTGGTGCCAACAACCAACTGAAAGAATTATCGCACTTTCTTGTTAAACAGTTCAAACCTATAAAGGAACATTTACTTTCGAGCTCTATCGACTGGAAATTTATTCCCCCTAGATCCCCGCATTGGGGAGGTCTTTGGGAAGCCGGTATTAAGAGTGTCAAGTCCCATCTGTACAAAGTAATTGGTACTTCTACTTATACGTTCGAGCAATTTTCTACCATTCTATGTCAGATAGAAGCCATTCTCAACTCGAGACCATTATTTCCCCTTTCATCAGATCCCTCTGATTTAACTCCCTTAACCCCAGGCCATTTTCTGATAGGGGCCCCCTCAATGTCTTTTCCTGAAAAGGATATTTCCCTCATGCCGGTAAACAGAATAAAATTCTGGCAACATTGTTCGTATGTACAGCAAAACTTCTGGAGGAGGTGGTCAGTGGATTACCTCAACCAGCTACAGAATCGTCCAAAGTGGACAACACTTCGGCCAGATCTTAAGATTGGTGACATGGTACTCGTGAAAGACGATGAAACCCCCCCACTAAAATGGCCCTTGGCACGGATCACTGACGTGATTCCTGGCAAAGATGGTAGAATAAGGTCAGTTCAAGTAAGAACGGCTTCTGGACAATATGTACGTCCCATCGTTAAGATTGTGCCATTACCTACAAATGATTCCATTTCTTCCTAAAAACTCTTGATACCATTTGTAAATATGTAAATGAACCCAAAAACTTCCTTGTACATAACCCCCTGCAGCTCTGATTAGAGGTTTCTTACACTTTGCTTCAACTTCGTGGCCACGCCCTTATGATTTAATGATTTACTGTTCAGTAACTTTTCTTTTAACGTATCCGTTCTACTAGTGAGTAAGAACGCCCTTATAATTTACTGTTCAGTAACCTTTTAATGTATCCGTTTTACTAGTGAGTAAGAACGCCCTTATAATTTACTGTTCAGTAACCTTTCTTTTAACGTATCCGTTCTACTAGTGAGTAAGAACGCCCTTATAATTTACTGCTCAGTAACTTTTCTTTTAACGTATCCGTTCTACTAGTGAGTAAGAACGCCCTTATAATTTACTGTTCAGTAACCTTTTAATGTATCCGTTTTACTAGTGAGTAATAGCGCCCTTACGGTTATGTATATGTTCTGCCCCGATTTAAGTCAGGGCAATCCTTGTTATATTCATGTACCCATTCATTATATAGTCAGAATTACCATTAACTAGAATCTTCTATACCTATTTGTGTGATATTTTTTCTAATAACTCTTTACCTATGGTACTTTCCATGAGAGGCTACGGAAGTGAATACTGTGGACCTTCATGGCGATGACCCATGGTTATTCTGGACACCAACGGGCAACCTCGTTTTGAGGTAATCCGGTGTTCACTTTTCAACGCCTTCCCCATGGATGAAAATGTTTTCTATATTCCTTGTAGCCCCCCAGTATGTTCGGATTTGGACAAAATCCGAACTGTGGTAATTTCAAATTTAGTTTAAAATTCTATTCGTTGATTAGTTCTTCTTTACACTGCACAGAGTGCGAGGTTTTTTGAATCTCTCCTGCGCGCAGCCCATTCCTGACGAGTTCTTGACCGCGAAAACGCAGCCAATGAGACGAGATACCGGTACCCTACGCGCAGTCCATTCCTGACAATAAAAAATTTGGAGAGGGTGAACGAGTTCAACGAACTGAGACACGACAGCGTTGAAAAAATGGTGAAACGACTATGGTCGTGATTATAAGCTTTTTTGTTGTTTTGTTAGTTTATGTGCTTAGTATTAGCAGGTTTATTTATGAAAATTCAATCCTTAGTGACCAAGCCCAGTCGGGCCCCACAAATAACGACTTAGCTACCAGTAATGTGTCGGACCTGATGTCCCCATGGCGGCCCCACATGGCCAATTGTGAAGTAAAGTCAAGTGTAATAAACTCGCATAATCACGAAGTGTTTTATTTACGCGTATTGGATTACAACGCATGGAGAAACACCAGAGCGTTGTACGCAAACAGAGAGTGTAACGGCCTGTATTGGAAATAGATGCCGTTTTATCCCGCTCCTTGTTCAACTACAATGCCAATAAAATATTTTGGAGTCAATCGTACTTTTCAACTATTTGTATAGGAGTGTAAGCACACAAAATTGTTGTCCCTTCTTTTTGGAAAAAACCCGGGCACATTTTATTGATGGCATAATATTATTCGACGGAACATTTTTAATTAAATAAAACAAAGCTCCTTTTTATTAAAATTGTCATCATATTCTGACTCAAAGCACAAATGGGCCTACTAATATTATTGGAGTATTTTGTTCAGCATAAATATATTTTACAAAGAGCAAACCACAGGAAATATTACAGGCGCAGACGATTTGAAAAATTATGCTGTCTGTTTTATACTAAAAAGCGTTAATTAATTTGAGCGACAATGAACATTTGTTTTTAAATCAGCGCTCATGAAAATGGAAAATAATTATTTTGTTTCGATAGACTAAACGAACAAAAATTGTTATATAAAATATAATTAACCAAATAGAGAGGGTTGTCTCTGCAAATAGCAAAAGAGAGAGTAATAAATTTTACCATATGAAATTTTATATTACGCACGTCTGCTGCTGCTCTTATAGATGGGAAGGCATTTAGTGTGCTTCTCATGCACCCTCCAATACTGAGACAAGCAAGTCTTAGCACCTTAACTAGTCTCATCTTTGAATTATTTTCTGTCGTCTTTGTCCACCATACCAAAGACGCATGTGTTATTATTGGCTTTAACCACTACACTGTATATCAAGTGTATCATGCGCCGACTTAACCCCCATGTTTTGCCACAAGTTCGCCTTGTCATCATTAATGTGGTCTCTGATCTTGTTGCTACTTTTTCCAGTTGTTTGGTCTAAGTTAATCTCGAGTCAATAATTACCCCGAGATATTCAACATCCATCACCACTGAAATCCCCGTACCTTGAAGGTATAATGGTCACAATCCCACCAGGTCCATTCTTTTGGTGTAAGGCACTATGTAGGATTTGGTGGGACTTATATTTAAACCCACCGCTTCCGTCCATTTTGCTGCGATGTTCATAGCATGTTGCATGCGCTTTCTGACCATAGCATTGAAGTCTCCATGTGATATGAGGATCAGATCGTCCATGTATCCCAAGATACGTTGATACGTTTGAGTTTTGTCATCCATTCGTCCATTACAAGGTTCCATATTGGAGGAGATAGGACTCCTCAAGGACATCCTCCTTAATCCTGGGTTGATATTGTTTCACCTATCAAGGTTGAGAAAATCGTTTGGTCTTTTAACATGCAGTCTATCCATCTCAGCTTGTTTCGTTAATTTGCCCTCATGATAACTTCGTGAGAGGTGTTATCAAAGGCACTCTCTATATCAAGTAAGACTACTAATAATACTTCCTTATCTTCGAGAGCATTTTCTAACCCTTGTACTTAGTGATGGAGACTGTCTCTGTGGATACTCCTGGTCTGTATGCATATTGATCATCCAAGTCAATCGGTCTTTCTATCAACGACGCTCCTTTAATGTGGATGTCTACCAGTTTTCCCGGTTTTAGGAATAAATATCACCATCACTTTCCTCCAGACCATTGGTACATACCCTAGTCCCATGCTTGCTCTAAGGATCGTACACTGTCTACTTAGTATAATGCTGTTGGCCTTTTGTAACATAATTGGATAAATCGCTTGGTTCCGGCCCAATGAATGGCATTGATAAGCCTTGTCTGGCCGTTTCATCCGCCAGCTCGCTGCCCTCAAGACCCACGTGCCCTAGTACCCAGGCTAGCATGACCTTGCAATGTTCTCCAAATGCGTTTAAGGCACCTATGCAATCCCCTACAAGCTTAGTATTGACCTCTATGGAATCAAGTGCCTTCAGAGCAGCTTGGCTGTCGGTGAAAATGGCAACTGAATGGTATGTCCTTTCCTGCATTTTGATTTCTTCAACGTAGTGGTGAATCGCCGTCCCGTCCGCTTGGAAAGTTGAGACGTCCTTAGATAGGCTCCTACACCTTACTTCCAGTCTTTTCTACCAGGTACAGTTATTTGGAACTTCTTATTAAAGCTATATCTCGTGGCCGTTGCGTCAATGGGTTGCCCCATTGAGATAGCCGCTTTTAGCTCCTCGATAAGCTTTAGTTAGTCAGCTTCGTGTGTTTGGCTTATGTTTGCAGTAGTCTGTGCGGTACAGATCTGGCTTCGCCGACTGATTGTTAGGATGTGGCGGCAAGAAGAAAGTTTAATATTGCAGTTTCATTTTGGTGGATCTTTTTATTAAGTGATGAGGTGTAAATGTGTAAGTGAGGAATGACCGATACGAAGGCGATTAATCAAAAGTTTGATTTTCCTTTCCATTGGAAGGGATAGCCTAGACTTCATCAACGTTTGAATTCTTCAAGCATTATTTGATCCATTCTTTCATTCCTTCGAAATCGCACCCAGAGAAAGTTTTCTCTTTGTTTCTCGGTAGCGGAATCTATAATATTTCCTTAATGCCTCACAGGAGAGAGAGTTTGCGATATATTTGATTGAATCCGTCTAGAGCGTTTAAGGAGTTCGTAACGATACGTACATTGTATTTGATATTATCATTTTTCTTCCAAAACAGAATGACACTCTGGCAACATTGGAAAATACTTATACTTTATTCCTCTATCCAATAGGCTTATGGTTAAAATATGTATTCATGATACAGATAAATAAAAACCAGTGGGCAACCATTACACGCAAGTTTTTATTTTATGAATTAGAGAATTTAAACTTAGCAGTCGGTAATAATTTCTACCGGAATAAATTGGACAAGAAAAGTCTGATAGATGCTTATTCGTTCATTGCTTGTTGAGAAATAAATTTATGAACGCAATTCTCAACGCCGATAATGGAGAGAAAAGAAGTAATGGGATAGTTGATTTCTATTCTTGGAGTTAATACTATTAAAATGTGACTGTATATATTTCTAAAAAATGGCTAATAAATCTTTGAAATTGGTCAGAATAAAACTGTGTGCCGCCAAAGGTTTCGTCTGTTATTAAAACATGCAGTGAAGAGAAAGGACTCCACTTTGAAAGGAGTGTCGTAGACACCTTGTAACTGTAAGAGTCAGTTGTTCGTCAATTTGTAACTGGATGTTACTGACGCTAGAGTAGCCACTCAAGAAATATACCGGCATGAGACTCTTCTCAAGGGTGGTTCTACTCCATTTTAGTGCTGCACTAGGTATGCCAAAATGGTTGTCAGACTATAAGAAGCGTTAGGGCGCCACTACCTTTTAGACGTCGACGAAATAACAAAGATGAATTTGAATAAGAAGAAAACTAAGGTGAAAAAGGCAGAAACACCTTGTAGAATTTAATTAAGATATTTATTTATTTAAAACAAATTAAAAACTTACGGTTACCCAGACACGATCCCCTACAGCTCTTATAGCCGGGTGGATAAGATATTGAACTCGAAAAAAAAAATTAGAGCATTAATTTTATGCTTCCAGGTAAGAAAAAAAATGAGGCATGTACTTTTTAGGTACTTAACTTTGATGTTATTTTCTCCAAGAAGAATGGATGAAAACCTAGCCTAGAGGTATCCCAGTGGTGGGTAAATTTGCAGGTTTTCCTGAGATATGCTAGGGGGTGTCCTAGATGGTGTCTTAGAGATGTCCTAACTGCATTCTGGCGGTATCTTAGAAGCTGTCTTGATATTTCACGGGAATCTTAAAAATAGCGGTATCTTTGAGGCTGCGATGTTTACCTAAGAGTTCATGCGGATTAGGGATAAGTGGGAAACTTGAATGTAATAAGGCACATAATGTTGGTTCAGCTTTTGAGGTTAAAAAGGAAGGCAGTTGTTCAAAATTTATGAAATATTGAATTTACTGGAAGATTTCCAAGATAATGTCCCATATTAACATAATAAAAAAATGAATGAATAAAGATAAAAATCTAAAGAAGAGAATATGCCAATAATTTGAAAATAAACTGTGTTTTGTCGAAAAAACTTAAAAGGCAATTATATCTTTATTCAAGATTACAAAACTGACACTCAATGATATTATATCGACATCTAATCAAAATTTTTTTTAAGTATCGAAGTATCTTCAAGAGAATCTAAACTAATCACTAACATTCTCCGGGCCTCCCGAAATTGAGCTGCTTTTTTTTTAATAACATTAATTTAGTGATTGGTCTTCTGTATTCCCCCAATGATGTCTTCACGTTTACGACTCTAACTTTACCGTTACGCCCTGGATAAATTTTCGTTATTCTCCCTATTGGCCATGTGTTTCTGGGAAATGATTCATCTGCCAAAATAACTGAATCGCCTTCTGCAACATTGGATATATTATGTTGCCACTTACTCCTTTTGACTAAAGTTGCAATCCATTCTTTAACCCATCTTTTCCAAAATGAGTCCGCAAATGTTTGTGCAATACGCCATTGTTTGCGTAGATGTATTTCAGAGTCAGTAAATTTTCCAGGAGGGCCCACAAAATTGGATGGTCCGATAAGAAAATGATTTGGCGTTAAGGCCTCATCATCTTGATGATCAGAAGAAACAATCGTCAGAGGGCGACTATTAACAGTGTGCTCTATCTCTACCAATAGAGTCTGCAGCATTTCTTCTTTCGGGCATTGCTCTTTCAATATTGTTCGAAGAGTATCTTTAACAGATCGTATAAGTCTTTCCCACACTCCACCTGCATGACTTGCAACGGGAGCGTTTCTTTTCCGTTTGATATGTTTATTGCAGCAAAAATCTTGAACTGCTTGAGGATTTATTTCTAGGATACCCTCTTTCATCTCCTTGTCTGCTCCGCAAAGATTTGTTCCATTATCAGAATAGATTTCAGATGGGTAACCTCTTCGACAAATAAATCTTCTGATCGACATAATGGCAGAATCCGTTGTGAGTGAAGAAGCTAATTCGAGATGAATAGCTCTGGTGGACATACACGTAAAAATAACACCATATCTCTTTGCACGTCAAAATGATTGGTTGTCTGATAGACACTTGTAAGTGTTTAGCATAGTCTAATCTGCCACTTAGTTTTAAAATACCTTGGTCATCAATAAATGGATTTAGCTTATATAACTGTTCCATTTCTTCAAGAAAGGTTTCTTTTTGTGCTTGATCAAAAAGTGTTAATTCGGCTTCTTCGAATTCTTCAACAGTTATTTGTCTGGAGAAGTTTGGAACAACAATTTTACCAATCTTAATTTTACATGATTTGACAAATTTCAAAACCCATGCAGCTGATCTAACAAGTCGTAGGTAATTGGAAAATCTTGAAAATTCAAATACTTTTTCATCTTCGGATAATACAAATAGCAATATATTTTTTCTCTCGACAACAGTATCAAGTTCATACTGATCGTTATGTAGATGCCATTTTGTTTCATCTGTAGTTAAGAATTTTGGGCCCTGCAACCAAGTTTCAAAATTACCTATATACCATAATCCTCTAGTTGCGTCATCAGCCATATTCAGCTTGGATGGAATCCAGTACCAATCAGTAGGTTCAGTCAAATCCAAAATCTCAGTAAGTCGATTGGCGACAAATATCTTATAATTTCGGGGATTTGACTTGATCCAGCTTAAAACAATTTTAGAATCTGTCCAAAAAAATTTCTTGCTTATTTTGAAATTATGCCCAGACTCAATAGTTTTCGATAGACGTGCTCCAAGCAATGCAGATTGGAGCTCAATTTTTGGAATAGTCATAGGTGTTAGACTAGTTACTCTTGATTTGGCCATAACGAAGACTATAGATATGTCTCCCTCCTTCGACAGTATCCTGAAATATGAAACAGAAGAATATACTTTTTCGCTACCATCATTAAATATATGTAATTGAATTTCAACTGAAGAAGAAAATTCTATTCTATACCAGCGAGGAATTCTTAAACTCTTAATTTTATGAAGACTTGCTACCCATAAACACCATTTTTCGAATAATTTAGGACTCAGTTTTTCATCCCATTCTATTTTCTGAGACCAAACTTCTTGCACGAGAATTCTTGCTTGGATAGTAAAGGCAGCAAGGAAACCAAGAGGATCGTATATAGACATAACTATTCTTATTACCTGTCTTTTGGTGGGTACATTTTCTTTTGCTAGTATGTCTTTAAAATTGTCTAGAAACTTATTTGAAAATGTCAGGAAATCATTTCGTAGTTCCCAGTTTAATCCTAACGTTTTTTCATAAGTGGGCGACTGCCATTTTTCAAAGTCTATCAAAGTTATTTTTTTTTTAATGAAGAGTTTCTGGTATGTGCTTCATCACTTTAGGTGAATTGCTAAGCCATCCTCTCATATTGAAACCTCCATACTTATGAATTTTAATGATCTCTGTTACTCTTCTTACAGCAACTTCTTCAGATGCAAAATTATCCAAGAAATCGTCCATGTAATGATAATCTCGAACAGCTTTGACAGATTCAGGATATTCTTCTTCGTATTTATTTGAATTTTTATTAAGAATAAAATTTGCGCAGCTAGGAGAACAAATTGGGCCAAAAATCATTACATTCATTTGGTATGTAAGTATGGGAGCGTCTTTATCTCTTCCTCGCCATAAAAATCGTTGACCACATTGGACATCCGTTTTTATGCGTATTTGTAAGAACATTTCTTCAATATCTCCTAGAACTGCTATAGGGTTATGACGAAAATTGAATAAAATATTGATTAAGGAATTTAGTAAATCTGGTCCTCTATATAAATGCTGATTTAAACTTTTTCCTTCTACCTTGGCTTTGGCATCAAAAACAAATTGAAAATTTTCTGGTTTATTAGGGTGATTCACGGAAAAATGCGGCAGGTACCACGTTTTGGCTGTTATTATGGCAACTTCTTCTGAGGTAAGAATTCTAGCATATCCCTTCTTCAAGAGCGAGACCATTTGATTGCAATATTTCTCTGCAAAGATTACGTCTTTATCCATTCTTTTCTCTTTTGTGTACAATCTTCTTAATGCGACCTTTTTACTTTCTGGCAAGTTTACATTTTCTTTCCATAAAAGACCAATTTCCCAATGTCCGTTTTCCAATTGTTTACTAGTTTTTTCCATTATCGATAAACCTCTTTGGTCATCTTCAGACAACAAAATCTGATTTCCACTTGTGGCACTCATATTATCGACTACAATGCACTGGCGAATTAGGTCTTCTAGATCATCTTTTTCGTCTTTACCTTTATAATGGCAAAACATCGAATACTGGGGCTCAATTATGTGCTTTAGGTAGGGTAAATTACCATGGACTACCCAACCAAGCTTCGTTCTAGAAGCAACTGGAGCGTTTGCTGATCCTTGAATCACTTCTCTGGCAGTTGTTAAGTCAATATTGTCTTGACCAATAAGAAGCAAAGGCTTGGCTTCCTCTAAGTTTAATAAAGGGATTTTTAAAAGGTGTGTCCATTTTGAACATATATTGGGTATATCTACAGTCTGTGTTGGAAGTTTAAGATTCAACATAGTTCGAACATTTGAAAGCTCGTAAATATCAGAAGTAAGAGTACCTTGAATTTTCAATGTCAGCCTCTTAGATTTGTTATCACAAAATGAAGTCGAATTTGTCCAAAATATCTTAAGGGGATCTAAATATCCTTCTACTCCAACTTCTTCAGCCAGCTTACTGTCTATGAGAGAAACCGTGCTGCCTGCATCAAGAAGTTCATAAACTTTAACGGACTTTTTACTTCCAATTAAAGTGACAGGCAAAATTCGAAGGAGTACACTTCTACACTTCTACTAATGATGAATCTGTTGTTTCCTGTGAGTTTGTGATTCCATTTTCATTTTAATTTAAGTGGTATCTCTACATCTACAAGTTTCTCTTTTCTGGTATGTTTGCGTGTAATAGACGGTAATGATATTTTTTGCAGTTATCAACTCTACATCTCTGCTTGTTTTTACATTTGAATACTTCATGAGAGCCTGCCAGGCAGGAAAAACAAATTTCATGCTCCTCCACCCATTCCCATCTTCTATCAACGGCCAGATCAAGAAATTGTCTACATTTGTATATCAAATGATTCGATTTAGAACAAAATTTACATTGAATTTCTCTTGCGTTTCCTTCGGAACCCAAGAAAACTACGTTTTTGTTTCTCTTTTCATATTTTCATTTGAGCTGGAAGTTGATGGTTTACATAAGATGGAAGCTGCTGAAAATTCTTCTTGAAGCCAAACAGAAAACTCGACCAAAGTAGGCATTATACAATTATTAAGTTTTCTTACTTCTCTGGCCCACTGGAACTGCATGTGCTCTGGCAATTTCAAAACTAACGTGAAAATAAGTAGAGGATTATTAATATAAGCTTCTATTTCCAAAGATTGAGCTGTTACAGTAAGATTTTGAACCGAGTTGGCAAATTTAATTAACGTTATTGGATAACGGCTATTTACAGGGGGTAGTTGTCTAATCTTATACATCATGGACTCTATTATAAATTCAGGATGACCAAATCTTCTTTCAAGTGTGTCAAGGATACATTGTAAATTATTTGGAGATACGAATAAGGCTTTAAGACTATCTAAAGCTTCATATCGTAAAGCTTTCTGTAAACGTACCATATTTTCTTCCTCCGTAAAATGGCAAGTTTCTGTCGATCTTTTAAATAATGTAAAAAACATAGGCCATTCTTCAACATTGCCACCAAATGTTGGAAGATCTTTACCAATCACAGATCTTATGGACATTCTATTGCAATTTTCGGTAGGATTGTTTTCAGATACTGACTTAAATGCATTTGTCATAGTTCGAGTAGCATTTAAAAATTCATTTGTTATAACTTGAGTAGCAGCTGTAAACTCTTTGGTCAGATGACCAGCTACTGAGGGTAACGGCTCGGGCAGCTTATTTCTAGAACTACGACGGTCGTACATGTCTTGTACTGATTCCCTAACTTGAGAAGATTTTTCATCTTCCAACCACCATTTCACTTTATCATGAGCACAAGATAACTCATCCATTGGGATAGCAGCAGCTGACTTGTTACTTTTGCTAGAAATACTACGACTTTCTAAACTTCCTTCTGTAATTTTATCTTTTTCTGTGGCTGCTTGTATTTCCACTTCAGATAGTTTTCTTTCTAACTCTTGCCTGTCAAATTCTTTTTGACGCTTTAGCTCTCCTAAATCATATTCTCGTTGTGGTTTATTTATTTCTTCCAACTTTCGCAGATCAATTTCTTTAATTTTTTGGGCAGAATAAGAGGTTTCCGTTTTTGACTTGTGTGACATTTCCTCTTTTCGATTCGGTAATGTTCTTACTGCTTTGGATTTGTTTGAATTCTGTTCATCAATGTTATTAATAACTATATTAGATGGAGAGAATCTAATTGGCGGCACACCTACATTAGATCTACGTGTTCTTCTTGACTTCATTTCGTCGACTGACATATTGTAAGTAATCCAAAATTATTTTATTCTCGGCAAGACTGAGATGACACAAATAAATAAAATGGATTCTTAGCTTCGAAGGACCATAATGTTTTGTCGAAAACACTTAAAAGGCAATTATATCTTTATTCAAGATTACAAAACTGACACTCAATGATATTATATTGACATCTAATCAAAAACTTTTTTTAAGTATCTAAGTATCTTCAAGAGAATCTAAACTAATCACTAACAAACTGAATTATAGCAAAACGATATGTTGAAACTAATTCCATTATAAAATATAATTTTGGACTTACCACAACAATTTAGGTAAAAAAGATATAGAATATAAGCAATAAAAGATAAAAGGTAATTCATAAGGGTATGTCTTGTCTTGAAGACAGTCGATAGCGAAAAGGAGCTATGCTCGTGGCGTTTCAAAAATGGAGGCGGCCGTTGGCAGATGTCAATTGTCTCATGGTCGGGGTTAGGGATTGTGAGTGGCTAATGAGACGACGAGCGGGAACTAAAGAAGAATTTGCGATATTAATTTAAAAGTCGAAACAGGTCGAAACGTACGCCCGACCAAATTCGTTATCGTTTCACAGTATATTAATAATGGCAGATGGAAGATTTTTGTTGACAACGGTCAACGGAAGACCTACAAAAAGGTGGACGAAATAACCAGAAAGTGCTCTTCAAGGCCCATTCTTTGGACCGAAACCCTTTTGCGTCGTCCCAAAATAGACAATAAACATGGCCACAAGACAGTGGCAGGCATAGAAATTTCTAGAATAATGGGTAATCTCACCAGGACAGACAGGCGAAACAATTCATTAGAGGTCATTCGCCAAAATTTACGGCAGACCTAATAAGCAGAGATAAGAAAACTATCAAACGGCAGAACATATCCTATGGCATTACGAATGCTTGACGAATGTGTGGTTTCTAGTACTTTTTTTTTCGGGCCGAGATGGGAAACTCATGTTCGAATGGGTCCAAGACCCAAACAGTGTTGGACTCAACCCCAATGGGATGCCTACCAACCAAACCCACCTCAAACTCGCCGTTACCCCCGCCTCGGAATCACTACCCTAGCATACTTCGAGACGGGCGGCGGTCCCTCGCACACTCTCCGCTCACACCGTCGTCTTCTCCCTAACTTTCATTCCCACCTCTCATGCCATATCAAGTCGTTCTCTCCCCCTGACCATGCTCTCTACTACGCCACTTACCTCCATCCATTCCTCCTCCCCCCTCAACATTATCTCCACCGTGTTCTTTCAATACACCGCCTCCCCTAGTTTCCTCTCCAACTTTTTCAGCACTTCCTCGTTCCTCCAGCATCTAAACACATACCCCACATCATCCTCCACTCCACACCTCTCGCACACTCCAGTCTCTCTTTTTCCAATCTTGTGGAGGTACCCTACTCTCGACCCATGTCCAGTGAACACCTGTGTCAAGAAGTAGTTCACCTCCCCGAATTTCCGATCCATCCAATCTCTCCTATTTACAATCGCTCCTTTTAGCGCGCCCTCATACTCCTCCCACCTTCTCTCCATTTCCTCCTCCATCCATTCCTGTACTTCCTCTCTGGTCGCACCCCTCCAGCGTTTATTTCTGGCTATAGCCATCACGTCCAATGGGTAGGTCCTTGCCAGCACCGCTGCTGCCAGTCCACCCACTGTCCTGTACCCTTGCACCACCCTCAGCAATATACCTCTCTGCACCCGCAGGAGTGGCCTAACCCTCGCATTCACTCGCGCTCTTTCACCCTACACCTCCGCACCGTACAGCATACTCTGCTCTACCGTCCTACCAATGATCCTCCTCTTCCATTCTCCCAGCCCCTTCACATTACACATCAATCTCCCCAGCCATGCTGCCCTCACTTTTCCCTTCTCTGCTACCTTCAACATGTGTGTTCGGAAGGATAATTGACTATCCAACCACACCCCTAGGTATTTCACAGACTCCTCCATACGAATTCTCCTTCCCTCCATTATCACCCACACTTCCCTCGTCTTGCTCCGTCCCTTCACTAGCAACCCCACCGTCTTATCTTCCGCCACTTCTAATCCGCACCGCTCTATCTTCTCCACAATCTTCCTACACATTCTCGCCGCCTTCCTTTCTATCTCCGCCTCTCCCTTTGCCGTACATACCAGACACACATCGTCCGCATACACCGTGATCTCACATCCCTCTTCACATACTATACCAGAAACCTCATCAAAAACACACTTTCATAGCGTCGGTCTAAGAACCGAGCCCTGGGGCACTCCTGCCTCCGTCTCATACCTCCTCCCTCTAGTGTCTACTATCACACGTCCCGTCATATAGTCCTCCACTAGGTTAACCAAACCCTTCCCCACTCCAAGCTTCAGAAATGCGCTCAAAACTGCCCGTTTGCTGGCACTGTTGAACGCGTTCCCGACGTCGAAGAACACGAGTAGGGCCAACTTCTTGTTCCTCCAGCTGCCCTCTCTAGCCCTTTCCACCAAGCCCATCACCCTGCCCAGCGCCGAGATGTATGATTTTCCTTCCGCAGACCCGTGCTGGTTTTCCCTAAAACCCCCACTCCTACCAACTTCCTCCTCAATCCTATCCTTTATTATCCCCTCCATCAATTTATCCATACCACACAGCAGACTGATGGGCCTGTAGTCCCCCGCCCTCTTCCCCTCTCTACCCGCATTCTTAAGTAATATCACCCTAGCCATCTTCCATCCTTCTGGAAACTCTTCCTCCCTTAGCACCCTGTTGAAAAGCTCGCAGAAGTACTCCCCATTGTCATCCAACAGCCTCGTCATCATATTACCTCTCAGGCCATCTATCCCCGTGGCTTTCCTTACTCTAATGTTCCTTCTCCCCTCCTGTACTTCCCACTTCTCTACCGGCCTTATCCCCTTCATTTTCCCTACCCCCCTAGTATCCTGGACTTCTCGAATCCTGCCTCCAACTCCTTCTCCCCCTGTGAACAATTTGCCTATAACCTCCTTCTCTCAATCTTCCTCTAGCACCTCGCTATTGCCCCTTTTTCCCTCTATTTTACAGCCCTGTATCACATTGTACAATTTATCTACATCATGTCCAAGTCCCCTTTCTATCTCCTCTCTTACTTTCTTCCTCATACTCTCTGCCTCTCCACCTCCATCCCCTTTCTCCCCTTCCTTATATCCGTCTCCACTATGTAAGCTCAAGCTTTCCTCATCCTCCAGCACCTTCCAACTACTCACTTTTCCCCCCAGCCATTCATCACATGCTGTTATATCAATGAACGACGAACCCCCGTCACCCCTCACGAAGGTCAGCACCGCCAGCCCGTTGGATGTCAACACTTCCTCCAGGACCTCCCCTCTCCTATCCGTTTCCTCCCCCCCCTCCCCCATACAGTATTCTTAGCATTGAAGTCCCCCTGTCACCATTCTCCTAATTATCCTCCTTTTCCCTTTTGACACCCTCAGATCGTCCTCCAATCCTGTGATGCATTTGGGCTTATATACACACTGTACTCCACCATGTCTCCCATTCGCACTACCACCCATCCGTTTCCTTTCCTCACTTCATCCGCCCTCAGTCCATCTCCCACCACTCTTATTCCTGCCTCTCCTGTATCATCCATAATCCATCCTAGTTTTCCCACATATCTAGCATTAACCTCACCACACCACATCCACTTCCCTTCTAAAAATCACTTGATCCAATATATCATGCGCTATCCTGCATTTCCCTATATTTATCCGCAGCACCCTCCATCCATCCCCTACATTCCTTCTTTCCGCGCCCTGCTCTCCCCTTCCTCCCATTGGTCCAGACTCGTCACCTCTGAGAGGTCCAGAGGGTCCCTCCCATTTTTTCTTTCCTGTTTTCCATCGTCTTCACCTACTCCCTTCCTTCCCCTACTACATTCAATCTCCCCTGGCTTGTGTCCCCTTTCCCGACATACCCTACAAAGGAAGGCCTGCCGACAGTCTCTAGCCATGTGATGCTCGCTCTTACATAGCCAGCACTCACTTCTCTCCTTGACTACCTTCACCTTACACCCTGCTACTTTATGGCCCTTCATCCCACATCCAAAGCATCTGTCATCCTCTCTACCCTCTATAACACTTACCCTGTTCCACCCCAATCGAATCTCCTTTTTTTCAATAAGGCTACCGCTTTTTCCCATTCCGCCCTCACCACCGCCATTTTCAACCTGTTCCTCTCCCTTACCACTTCAATCACCGTTGTCCCTTTCCCAATCAAATTCTCTATTACCCCCTCACCGTTTCATCTTCCATCCACGGTTCCCATGCCTACCATTTTAATGGTTTTTGTTCCCCTCCCCGCTTCCACCACCCTAGCTCCTGTCACCCTGCACACCTGCTCAAGCCTGTGGAGTTCAATGCTGTCCCCGCTCCCCACTTTCCCAATCAGTCGACTTATCAGCTCAAACACCTTTTTCTCATCCCTACAATCTCCCTCCATCCGGCAGATCAACTCCTCCGTCTTCACACTTACCCCATTCCTTTCCGAAGTGCGTACCTCCTTGGCCCACTCCATTTCCTTTCCTTTTCCTCCTAGCATCGGGTGCCTATCCCTAAACATCCTCTGTATTCCCTTCTCCATTCCACTGTCTTCCTTGGTCACACATACCACCTTTACCTTTTCATTCCCTAATATTGGATTTCCCACCTTCACCTCTATTACCTCCCCATTTTTACCATCCCAGTCCCTATCTCTAACCTCCTTCCATCCTTCCCAGTCTCTTTGCCCCACCTCCCTTCGTGTTTGCATTATCTCCTTTCTATCGTCCTCCCTCCTCAACCTCTCCAATTCCTTGACCCGCCCCTCTGCCGCTGCCTCCTCTTTCTTCAGCCTTTCCACCTTCTCCTCCAGTCGCCTTACCATATCCTTCAATATCTCTACATTCTCCCTCTCTTCTTCCTTTCCATTCTCCACTTCCTTCTTTCCTTTCTCCTTCAGTTTCCTCTTCTGTTCCTTGTCCTCCAGAGGCGATACCTCCTTTTCTTCACTCCAGTATCACTCCACCCTCTCGTATCCCCCTCCTTATCAGGCGTTCGTTTAACTTTATTCGATTTACAAAAAATTCCTTGCCTTCCTTCGTCCATCACCTCCTGTTCAGTTTCTATTTCTATTTTCTCCATATTCCATCCCACGAGTAGCTAGGGAATTGAATGTCCACCACCACAGAGCCCCGCTTGTGGTGGTAAGGCTGGTTACTCCGGGAGGACACCAGGTATCCCGGAGGCACCGTTTCTGACTGACTTTCGCGCAGCCATTTATCCATATTGCCACGGTAGCTAACAACGTAGATTACGGATTGTTTTATCGAGGTTTACTCCTCTAGGCTTCTTCTCACGGTTGCCTCCGGACGGAGTGGCTTCCGTTGCCTACACTACACTACAACATAGCTACCTTCCCTATGTTGCTGGTTTTTTATCGAGGTTTACTCCTCTAGATTCCTGGGAATCTAACCTATTAGTCGCCTTTTACGACAGGTGGGCTATCCCCTGGGGGTATTCTTCTGAGGGGTCCCGCCCCCAGACGGGTAAGGTTTCTAGTACTAGACAAAGAGAAGTCACCGGCTAAAAACGACATGGAATTTACAGTTCCGATGCTGATAGGCCACATGAAAATAGTCGATCTAGAGAATATAATTTAGATTCAAAGGACCACAATATAGACCTGAAAAGGACGCAATGGAATATAGGCCAATTAGCCACCTTTAGAGAGTTGAAACTTGTGTGTAGCCTAATTACTCATCGTTTAGACAATCTTCGAATTCATGTTTATGTTTTCCGGAATGTTAGGCCCTGATCTGAATGTCTCTTCCAAACTTCGGCTGCAACTACAGCAGCCATCTTTAGTGGCGTTGCAGAAGTACTCTTATATATAGATGTATCATCTGGAACTTCGAAATGTAAAATGGTTTCCCAAAACCTATTTGTAATACGAAATATTGAATAGGTAAGCAATGCGATCCATGTGTCCCGCAACCTAAAGCTGGGCAAAATCATACTTCAAGACGTCAGCCGATTTGGCGCACCTTGGAGGTCGTTTGGAATTATTTTCAGCAGTGCGGAGCTTTAAACTCTGTTTGCCAAGTTATTTTTGATTTTAGAATACAAATTTTGGGAGATTAGGTTTTAAAGTCGTAACTTAGTAATATTGTTGATTTATAAGAATTGAAAAGTTCCCTATTCTTCTTGTATTTCCACATAAGGCTGTCAAAAAAGCAATTAATAGAAGAGGTGTAGACAACAGAACAGCCAGATGGAGGTCGGAACTGCTCACCAGTAGAGTAGCAGAGACGATGACGAGCAAAGACATTGTCTCCATCTGTACAACCAAAGGAAGTCCACATGGAGCAGTAGCATCCCCAATAATCTGAAGCGTGACGGTTGACGAACTGTAGTTTGACTGACGAAATATCCTGCCAAGGATATGCCGAGGTCATAACGGCCAGGGAAAAATTCGAAAACACCCTTTGTGATGTCGTACAAAAGGGTCTGAACTATACAAATAGCTGGTGTAGACAAGTGGGACTTAACATCAACCCCACAAGAACCATCTTAATAGCCTTTACTAAGAAAAGAAAACTCAACCTCAAAACTATTAAACCTGATGGGAGCGAGGTTGAATGGAGACAAGAAGTCAAGTATCTAGGTTTGACTCCAGACAGTAAACTCCTGTAGAACAAACACAAAAAGGAGATTATACACAAAGCAAAAATGGCTCTAGTGGTGTGCGGGAATCTGGCAGGGAGAAATTGGAATTGTAGTCCAAAAATCCTGAGCTGGATGAACACTGCCATAGTGAGACCAATTATCACTTATGGAGTCTTTGCTTAGAGGAGTAGTAGGAATTCAAAGACTAGCCTGTATATGCATTACAGGAGCAATGAGAACATGCCCAACAGCGGCCATGGAAGTGATTCTCAGCCTCACACTACAACATATGGTGGTGGAAAGTGTTGCAGAAAGAAAAATATACAGACTTAGTAGATGGGAAATCATTAAAAAAACCACCTCCTTCTTCTTAGAAATCAGAAAACCTGGGACATGCCACAATATAGTATGATGAAAAAGTATAACTTTTCTAAGAAATTCGATACGAAATTAAGCAACAAGAAGGAATGGGATCTAAATACCATTACCTGACTTGGAAAGAATGCCATTCAATGGTACACAAACGGCTCAAAAGCAATAGAACTGGGATAGGAGTGTATGGACCAGGAACGAAACACTCCGAAATCTTGGGAAAAAGCAAGTATCTTTCAAGCTGAAATTCAAGCTATAGGAAAGTGTGCCCAGTTCAATATTGGTAAAGGATATAGAAGGCAAAGATTCTTCTGAGTGATTACAGCCTGTTGAGATCAAATGAATGCCCTAGTCAATGTAAAAATGCACTAAGAGTTTTTACAGGGATCCTAACGGGACACTGTCGCCTGGATGGGCACCTGAAAATGCTCAAAATAGTGGAGGAAGAACAACATTCATTTTGTGGTATGGAAGAAGAAACCTCCATTCACATACTTGCGGATTGCACTGCAGTTCAGAAACCTAGGGCACAACACCTAGGAGAATACTGGATAGAAGAGGACACTTACCTAAACTAAAGCCTGCAGACATCCTAAAATTTCTCCGGGAAATAGGTCTAAAGGAGCTACTAGTCTCTGAGACTTTCCTCTGGACCTAAGTAGAAGTAAGGGGGCACAATAGATCTTTTAGGTCTCAGTGAATGTCACCCCAATATACACGTAGGTTTATTTCCGTTTGTCTAGGCAAAATGAGTAAATAATATTCCCAGAGGTGAATCAAACATCCGACCAATTTACAGTAAAAGTCGATTTTATGAAGTTTCACGTCACAATATTCTCCTTCTATCTTTTTTGCATCCCCGGAAACCAAACCCAAAGGTCATAAGGTGATTCTCATCGAATGTTCTAAATGTAATGTTAAGAAAAACTTCATTAAAACGTTAAAATGAAATCGCAACAATAAAACTAACTAAATAGGTACATTAAGAATTCAGTTATCTACACTCGGCCATTCTATTGTGAATTCGATCTGGATTCATTTTGGTTATCAACCCGAGGTATAGCGTAGTGTGTTATTAATGTCCTGAATAACTTATTTCGATGAAATAAAATCAATCACTTGACATTCGATTTTTAATATTTATTTGACAACTTCAATACAAAAACCTTATTTTTATCAAATATATACTGAATGTTAAATCAATTAACTAATATTTCAAATAGAAAGATACTATTGTTATTACTCTGTTTGACCCAATACCTCTAAGAGTAATAAATTCTTCATTTATTTCTATATATTTGAAGTATGCTTCGTATACGTCCTGTCGTATCGCAGTGATATCACTCCTTGTATCCAGAAGTGCCGTCAATTGAATATTATCAATATTCAATTTAACATTCAATTTACATTTTGAAACCGTGTCAACTATCGTCATATTTGAACTTCCACTTGCAATATTCTTCTGGACTTTTATTTGAACATGACCATAACCAGAACAAACAAAACACTTCGGTTATTTCACTTTATCGGGACATTCGTTGGACAAATAACCTTTGCCTCCACAGTTAAAACAACATCGCTGATTACTTTTCTTATGCCTTTTCTTATCTTTG
This sequence comes from Lochmaea crataegi, assembly GCA_947563755.1. NCBI lineage: Eukaryota > Metazoa > Arthropoda > Insecta > Coleoptera > Chrysomelidae > Lochmaea > Lochmaea crataegi. Next base: position 35,272,220 of record OX387425.1, on the reverse strand, counting down.
GCTTTCCTGGTTTCAGTTTTCCATTCTCTTATTTGTTTTCCCTCTCGCTTTCCCCCTTGGAACTGTGTAGTTTTCCAAGTTTCAATTTGTTCAAATAGCTTCACCTTTTCTTTGAATTCACCAAACGTTTTTGCACCATTCAAAATAAGTTTGTTCGATGTATCATCTTGTATACCATCAATTATATATTGAATCAAAACTTCAGACTCTATATTTGCTCCACTTCCGATCTCTCGCATTATTAGTACATATTCTTGTACTGACTCTTCTCTCCGCTTTTTCCTTGTCATCAATAATTTATGCGTGTGTGCCTAAAATGTTAAACTTCATTATATAAACGTCAGTAACACCAGTGATACCCATTTTCGAAATTTAAGTTTGTTCCGTCAAAAAGTTCTACTTCAATGTATATTTTGTAGTATATTTTTTCAATCTTCTGATGCTCTTATTGAATCATTCACATCAGGAAAATTGTTTTGTAATTGAAAAAACTTCTTGTTTTCATTGAGTTGTTCGAAAGCCTTTTTCCCCTAGCTGCAGCATTTAATTTAAAACTCACAACTCTCCTATCAAGTTTTTAGCGGAAAAACTCCCAGAGTATAAGAATTGACAAAAAAATAATGTGGAAGTCGGTTTTACACAATACATCTTAAGCTCTTTTTAAATTCCATTAAAGTCTGAAAAACTTATCTTATACATAAATAAGGTTCTGGATTCAATCAATTTTTCCTATCGACGGCCATCTACTTTTAAAAACTTTGCTGTGAAAATATTACTTTAAGGTGTTACAAAAACTTGCTCTCCGTTCTGGAAGCTTAAAGTAAACACTCTTTGACTCGGCAACACATTCGAAAGGTTTTCCACTGTCCTTTTTTTAAACGAAGAAAGGCGGAAGAAAGATCGACTTTATTAAGTAAAAATGTAGTCTTAAGTTTTAAAAAGCGAATAAAATGAAATTTATAATAAAATTCCACAGAATTTATTCAAATTATTGATTGAATTATTATACAGGGACGGGCAAAATGAGCCAAACACATAATCTGTGGCTTAATTATGACTTCACCAAATAAACATTTTTGTATATTTTTTCAAGATATGACTCCATCGGATAATATTTCAAATGCATCACCCTGTATTTATATTTTTAAGTAAATACGATTTTTCTGAATTCAATAATGCCAGGTTTCTTGAGTTTGTGACTTACGATTTTGAAGAAAACAAATGAAATGTAGTTAGTAGAGGTTAATTATAACATTCTAAGTAATTATTGCAGCATGTCAGAAGCTGTTCAACAATCTATTCTGACAAGAATGTATTTAAACTGCAATTGACAACGAGAGACAATATATCCAAAATTCATACACTTAACTGCATATTCCTTACATGAGCAATGGAAAAAACATACCTTACAGCGGCCATGGAAGTGATTGTCGACTTCACATCACTACACATGGTGGTGTGAAGTCGAATGATGAAAGACTTTGGGAACATTGCTAGTTATTCTCCTATGCACTTTTGCAGTACCTAGACCTAAATTCTTCTAGGATTACTGCACAGTTCCCTGGAGTAAGTTCCTGTAATGCACAGTTCCCTGTAGTAAATAACCTGATTATTCAGTTCCCGGATGACATAGTTCCGGATGATATAGTTCGCGGATTACATAGTTCCCAGATGATGCAGTTACCGTCATCGAGAAAATATGAGTTAAAAGAATCTACGACAAGTAAAGTAAACTGTTAAATTGTAAGGCTTCACCTACGTTTCTAGTTTTGTAACTTTATATTTTCATAAACTTTTAATTACTAACCCCTTTCGAATTCAATTTGTTAGTTCATTATACATATTTTTTAAGCATTTAGTTTTATTCATAACAGAGAAACACAAATTTCCTTTATTTCAGTGTACCTTAGTATCTTTTTACAATCTCTAGGTAGACGACAATAACTAAAATTTAGCTGATTAATAATGAATTTTTTTTCAAGAAATAAAATTAGTGGCGCCTTTTATATAAATATCTGTCAGATTTCCATATCTACATTCCACAGTTAACAAAGCCCTGAGAACCCATCCACTGCGATCGCTGAAATTCTTCTTTCATACCTTGACACAGGACTTTCACTTCTATAGGTTTGTCTGTATTGTGATCTTCTGATTCGTTACCTCAAGAGAAGAAATATGAAAACTCAATTTCAAAAGTTTGCATAACAATACCTAAACATCTGTAGAATCATTACTATCAATAGCTATAAAAGAGTTGTTCAACGTCAATATGACTGTCATTTTCAGACATCCTATATCATTTTATCTGAATTTCATTCTCCGTGAGGCTTCGTGATTCTCATCTTCACACCACTACATATGGTGGAGGAAAGTGTTGAAGAAAGAACAAGATACAGACTAAGTAGAGAGTAAATCATTGAAAAAATCCACCCCCTCGCTTTTCAGAAATCTTGGAACATGCCACAGGAGGGTATGATGAAAAAGTAAAACTTTTCAAAGTAATTCGACACGGAATTAGATAACAAGAAAGAATAAGATCCCAACACCATTACCTGACTTGGAAAGAACGCCATTAAATGGTATACAGAAGGCTCAAAAGCAATAGAAAGGACTGGGATAGGAGTGCACGGACCAGGAACCAAACACTCCGAAAACTTTGTTAAAACCCCCCAAGTATCTTTCAAGTGGAAATTCACGCCATAGGAAAGTGTGACCAGGTCAATATTAATAAAATATATAGAAGGCAAAGGATTATCATCATGTCGGATTGTCAAGAAGTGAGTTCTTGCGTAATCAGTTCCAAAATCGTAGGGAAACACAATGAACTAGGCGAGAACAACATCAACAACGTCACCTTGCTGGAGCAGATGAACTAGCGCAGAGAGGGGCTGAAACACCCTTTTGGGGCCGGAAGAATTAGGCAACGACAAAAAGGGGAGAGGATCTGACCATTGGAAATATATAGTAGGATTTACACAATCAAAGATACTCCTGGGAGATTACAACCAGGCGAGAACAAATAAATGCTTAAGCACCAAGAGTTTCAACAGTTGTTCTGGTGGGACACTTCTCAGTACGCTCGTAGAAATAATATATTCAAAGTGTGTGACAAAGCTTCCCACAGACCTGGATCTGAATCTTCATCTGATCTTTATTCTTCATTTTTATTGATTTCCACTAGCCTCGTTTCAAGACTTGTCCAATATTTGTTTTTTGGACAATTAGCGTTCTCGATCTCGCAAAACTCAATTAACCTCATTATCTGGAAAGTAGTTACTTGTCTCAAAAAGTGATGCCCACAAAGCCCCACGCGAAACGAGTGTTCACAAACAAGTTTTGAAAAAAAAAGAAAGTAATATATAGCCTAGGTAGATATACGTTTCCAAAACATCAACAGGCCATTTACTTACACCCTATATATAAATTCGCGTCTTGAGGTGAAAATTAGTGGAGCATATGTATTTTCCAACACCTGTTGTTTATTTTGCTCTCGTCGATATACTTAAAATCCATCACTTCGCAAAAAATATATACGTAAAATATTATCCATAGCACTATTGAAAATGAAAATTCTAAAATCTGTTTATATTTCATTCCGAAGGCATTACGCCGACATGTTTACTTTGGAAAGAGAAACACTCCGTAGCTACTTTCTCATCTATATATTATATACACAGTAACCGTGAAAAGGTGGGGATTACTGGAGATGTATCGACGTGTTGTGTTATATTGTGTTGCTCGGATGTTGTTACACCGTTTTGCACTTAAACAGACACAATAATTTTCCTGCAAAGAGGCTCGTAAATGCGGCTGAGATGAAATTTTTAAGAAAAAAATCGAATTGGAATATTAAAAACTGTAATACACAAAAGCTTCTTATATAGGAAACTCCAAAAAACACTTAAACTTATATATAATGCCGACATAAACTCACGCATGACGCTTTACCCAAAACAAACCAATTTATCGAATTTTTTCGATATACCTACATTAGTATTCAATATGAATTCGCTATAACTTCACTTACGTAATAATTGAATAGTTATTAAAATGGGTGTACTGATATAATCGGAAGGTTCTGAACCATATAAATAGCTGGTGTAGCCTTCACTAAAAAAAACCTCAACACTTGAAAGGAGCGAGGTTGAATGAAGACAACAAGTCAAATATCTAGGTCTAGACAGTTAAGTCCTGTGGAACCTGGCAGGGAGAAGTTGGGGTTGTGACCCAAGGATCCTGAGCTGGATGTACACTGCCATAGTGAGAGCAATCATCACTTATGGAGCCATTGCGTGGAGTAGTAGGACTAGCCTATTGACGACGAAAGACAACCTCTCCAGAATTCAAAAACTAGCCTGTACATGCATGCATGCAATAAAAACATATCCAACGGCAGAAGGAATGGAAGTGATTCTCAACTTCACGTATATAGTGGTGAAAAGTGCTGCAGAATGAACTAAATACAGACTAAGTAGAGAGGGAATCATTAAAACAAGCCACCTCCTCGCTTTTTAAATATCACAAATCCTGGGATATGCCACATAACTTTTCAAAGAAATTCGACACGGAATTAAGTAACAAGAAGGAATGAGATCCCACCATCATAGATAGAAGTGTAAGGGCCAAGAACCAAACAATCCGTATGCTTGGGAAAAGCCACAAGTGTTTTTCAAACAAAAATTCACGCCACAGGAAAGTGTGCCGAATCCAATATTGATTAAATATATAGGAGACAAAGGATTATCATCATGTCGGACAGTCAAGAAGAAAGTTCCTGCGTTATCAGTTCCAAAATCTCAATGAATGAGGCGAGAACAGCATCAACAACGTCATCTTACTGTTGATTCCACGACACACTGGAATATAAGGAAATGAAATAGCAGATGAACTAGCACAGAGAGGAGCTTAAACACCCTTTTTGGTGCCTGCTCGCTTGTTCGGTATCAGCTCCAATATAGTATTGGAAAAAATAGACAACGCCGAAAAGAGGAGAAGATCTAAACGTGGGAAAGATTTAGTGGGGCTAAGATAATCAAAGGTACTACTGGGAGACTACAACCAGGTGAGAACAGATGAATGTCTGCGCCAGATTAGAACTGCACTGAGAGTTTTAACAGTTGTCTTGACGGGACAGTGTCGCCGGAATGGGCACCTTAAAAAGCTCAAAATAGTGGAGCAAGAAGAATGTAGGTTCTGTAGAATATAAGAAAAAACTTCCATCCACATACTTGCGGATTACTATTCAGAACCCCAACATAAATCCCTAACTTTCTCAGAATTTTCAGACTGAGTAATAAAACTGTCATATTTCCTTAATTTTCTCAGTTGTCTGTCTGATCAGTCAATACATCGTCTGTTTTGGTCGTTAGCATGGTAGAAAATAAGATAAACATATCCTGGTAGAATGTCAACTGATAACCTATTCCATCAATCCGATGGCGTTTGCGCGTAACCTTGGGACTAATACTTAGTTACGACTTATATATATATATCCTTCTATCGTTAAAGCGTCCAGACAAAAATGCGCTTTATGGCGTCCGACGTTGTTTTCTGCAGATATAGTGTTAATTGAGCTGAATACTTTTTAATATAGATAAAGGATGGTTAAAATAAATGGAAAAAAGGACTTTGGCACGGAAAACACAACATTGCTGTATATTTTCTAAACATTATGGCGCCCTTTCAGTCGATGGACAATTGGGCGTCTCTTATATTCAGCATTACGTATATATGATAGCCTTTAAGGCGTCAATTTTGTTATTGCGTTGTTGCCGCAGTAAGTACATATCTGCTATTTAGAGAAAATAGGAGGACAAATAAGATATAATGTGGTTATTGTAAGTAGGAGGGATCTATATTATGTTATTGCAATGAAATTTCAGAAGTATTCATTTCACAAGTTACAAACACTCAAAATATTGAAGACAGTGAACATAAATAAATCTTCAAATGGACAATTTCTTCACAAAATTGCATTAATTTCAGAATTACATGATAGTTATTATTTTATATGGTGTTTGTTAGGTTCTAGTTGAAGAATAGCTATTTATGTAGGAAGTTACAAAAAATATGATTTTTTGTGACATTTGTGATCATTCAGGACACGAGTATTGTCGGTGAAAAGTTTTAACCCTAGTTGTGAACTAATATTTTTCCTGCGTAGATGAATAATTTATTTCCTTAAAATTGTGGGTTACGGGAAAATACTATAAGGGAAGTGATGTGATGGAGTGATTTTGACGTTTCGAGATTCGAATGGATCCACACGTTTCATATTAGTCCAAAAAACCCATTTTTAAAAAATGTCGGTCGGTCAGTTGTCAACACGATAACTCAAAAACACTACCGAATTTTTCAATGAAATTTTATAAGTAGGTTCAGAACATAAAAACTGAGGCTAAGTTCGTGAATGATTAAAATCTGATTTACAGTTTTTCGGAAAATTCCATTTTCATGCAGTTTTCTCAATTTTCCACCCGAAATAATTTTTTTAACGAATAACTGACAAATTTGTTGAAATCTTCGTATCAAAAAACCTCCTATACAAAATTTCTCCGAAATCGGAATCAAAATTTTTTTGGAAATTTCCTTCAGCTTTAATCCTGTATATTATCTACAATATAAAATGAAAGAATTCAAATGTAGTAAGTAATTGAGATGCATGTTAAACATGTTGCAGTCCTGACCCAAAAATTGTAAATTTTGGTTTATATTGAATGTATGGAAAAAATTATGCAGTATCATGTATTTTAATACGCGGAATCCATTTCTTGTAGTAGTGTTATGAAATTTTTGTTATTAAAAAGATGTTTTCTTAGTTTTTTTCAAGTAAAGTATTAGAAAACAAATTTTGGGTGAAAACTAATAGCCTCGTGCATAAGGTGAAGTCATCTGGGTACATCAACTGGTTCAAATAATATTCTAATACATCAGTCGGAGCTAGATATCTCGTTTATCCTTAGTGTCACGAAACAACATTATTAACAAAAGAAGTAAGTAGATATCGTCAAGGACCAGATTTTAAAAATATTCATACATACAGTCTGCTCCAAAATTCAGTGACGAAACAAACACATATTTTTATGTAACACCCTGTATTTCTTAATATCTTTCGATTCTCTTCGAAGAGCTGATTTCGAAAAACTATATCACTTGGGGTCAAATGGTCATAGCTTCTAAATTCCAGGGTGTTGAAAATCACTTTTTTAACTTCAAAAATTTTTCAGCTAAAACAATCGATTATTTAAAAAAGAATGGATGTCCCTATATTTACTTGGGTTTAGTTGGGTTCTTCAATCAATTTTGGAACATCCTATATATTCATGAATACTTATAAAATCTGCCTCTTGGCGATATCGGCTACTTTTATGTTTCATACATCAATATTGTGTATAGGAAAAGGAATAACTTTAGGCCCTTCTACTAATATTTCTGTTGCTAAAAAAAATTAAATTTTTGTTATTAATCTAATGAAATTATGTCATATCAACCTGTTGTTGGTTTTCCAATGAGTCTTTCAGTTGGTTCTTGCTGATTTGCCATTCCAAATGAAGTATTATATACAGGGTGGTCCGTAAGCAATGGTCCAAAGTGAAATGGGGGATTTTTGGCCTGAAAATATTACAATCTCTTGCAACTTGCTTTAATCAAATATTGATAATAGAAAAGATACAGGGTGGCAAAGTTTGAATGTAAAAGATGTTTTTTCTCAGTAAATTGAAAGATTTTAGATATACAAACGTAAAAATTAAGAGATGGGGTTTTAAGGCATGAGAAATCGTAATATGATATCCGTTTTGATGTATTTCCTAGAGGGCGCCACAGAGTAGACCTTAATGCCCGGTTAAGTCATGTCTACTGGTCAATGATGAACAAGCTGAACATTTATTGTAAATTTTCTTTTGTTTATTTTGGTAATTCAAAATCAAAAATTGACCTGTTTGGGGAATTTTTAATAGTACTTTTTATTTAGCTTATAATAAATTTAACTTCGATTTTAAATGAAAAAGAGATTCATTCATATTGTTTCATCTATAATTTGAGTATATTGTTTCGCGTTTACGGCGTCCACTGACCATCCGCATACAACGTGCTAACTCTTTTTTTTTAAGAAAACTAAATATTTTTATGATCGAAGAAGACGTACAAGTACATGCAATGGAAACACACAAAGAAGTTAGAGATGAAGGCTGTAGTTCATTAAATTCGAATGATTTTGATTTTTGTATCCCTGCAGGATTTTTTTTCAATCTGAATAACTTTGTAGTACCTATTGTAGGACTTTTAAGTTTCTCTGTGTATATGTAGATTTTATAGTAGAAAACTATTTTTTGTTTTGTGTAAAAATTTACTTTTTATTTGTCCCATATTCGACATTGTTTTATAATTACTACTTACTAGGTATTAAAACAATAAAATCCAGATTTATAACCTAATTAAAGTGGTTTTCTTTAACACGTTTTAGCTTCCAAATAAATTTAGGGGTAGTCAACATAATATAATATTGACATTATACTTGTCTTTTAGATGACCGAGAATAGTTTGTATATAATGTCCTACTCAATAATTAATTATACAGTGAACGTCTAAATTATGGAATATTATCATTATTCCGAGAACCGTCGAGTTTTAAGGGAATTCCCGAAACAGGTCGATTTTTGTTGTAAAATCCCATGTTATAACGTACATGGAGTAGGGATGACGTAACCAGTGTAGGTGTAATGACGTAATCGTTAATTTTTTTAAATAGAAATCGGTATAATGTGACACCTCATTTGAACGAGAATTTAATTATCTATTTAACGACATTACATTTTTAACTAAAATATTTTCTTAAGGGTACGAAAACAATTTTTTTTTATTTAAATATAATCAAATTACAATTAATGCTTGAATCCATGACTTTCTGAAATACTTAAAAAAGCAAAAATAAGTAAAAATAATAATGGACACAAAAAGTTCTCTCATAAACACTGAAACTTTTTGTCATATGTTAATTCAAGCAAGTGATAGTGGCATAGTTACTGTAATATTTATTGTCGTAAATGTTGATTTTGTAAATTGTTATCGGTTGTCAATTGTAATTTTTACTTTTGAATAGTAAATTATGGCTCACCTAAATGAATCACAGCGCATAGAAATATTAATCCTTAGCGGATGTGGAGATAAAAAAAGAACACAGAACGATGTATGCAATTTATTCAAACGCAAAATATCCCGACAGACCCATCAGCCAATCAACAGTAAGTAAAATAGTCCGAAAATTTGGAGAAACTGGGCACGTTAAACATATTCCAAACGCTGGGCGTCCTAAAATTGAAGACAATGTGAAACTTGATATTTTATTAAATGTACATGACAATCCTCACAGTAGTTCAACACAAATGGGTGAATATGCTGAAGTTTCCCAAAGATCGGTATTACATATTAAAAAAAAAGAAAAATACCATCCCTACAAAATTCAACTACATCAGGAATTAAACGACGACGATCCCGATCGCCGGCTTCAATTTTCTGAAATTATGCAGGATTTATGTATCCCCAATCCACTTATCATCAATCAAATCCTTTTTTCCGATGAAGCAACATTTTTTATACATGGTACCGTGAATCGTCAAAATTGCAGATATTGGAGTCAAGAATACCCGTATTGGATGACTGAGGCACACACGCAATATCCTCAGAAAGTGAATGTATGGGCAGGGATCATCAATAACAGAATCATTGGCCCTTTTTTCTTTGAAGAAAATCTAACAGGAAGACGCTATTTAACTTTTTTGAGAAATAAACTTATACCTGTCCTTGCTAACATGTATCCAAATGCCAATAATCCAAATTTACTTAGTGAAAATATCTAGTTTCAACAAGATGGATCCCCTCCGCATTACGCACGTGAAGTACGTCAATTTTCAAATAATTACTTTCCCGGGAGGTGGATCAGAAGACGAGGTTTTATAGAGTGGCCAGAAAGGTCGCCAGATCTAACACCTCTAGATTTTTTTCTGTGGGGTTACATAAAATCAAAAGTTTATGTCAATAGACCCCAAAACATACAGGACTTGAAAAATAGAATTAGGCATGAAAAGAGTCTAATTACTCCAGAAGTCATCCGCAATGTACCTGATGAATGTGTCCGTACATTCGCATATTGTCAAGAAACCGATGGATGGCAGTTCGAACATTTAATTTAAAATAATTGTTATGCATAATTTGGTTACTTCAAAGTACATTATTAATTAAGTCATTAGTTGAAATTTGGTTGAATTTAAATTAAAAAAATTGATTTCGTACTCTTAAAAAAATATTTTAGTTGAAAATGTAATGTCGTTAAATAAGGAATTAAATTCTCGTTCAAATGAGGTGTCACATTATACCGATTTCTATTTAAAAAAATTAACGATTATGTCACTACACCTACACCGGTGACGTCATCCCTACTCCATTATAACATGGGTATTTTACAACAAAAATCGATCTGTTTCGGGATTTCCCTAAAAACTCGACGGTTCTCGAAATAATAATAATATTCCATAATTTAGCCGTTCACTGTAGAATACTATTAATAAAGAAAGGCGCCAGCTCACTGACCTTCCTACCTCATATCTAAGCCTTTACTTACGTTATTGTATCGGACTCTCTTAATTCGGCGCTATTAGAGGAGACGTGACGCTCTAAAGACGAGAGCATGTATTTGAGAGAATATTCAGAGTTGAGTAATGTACCAGAAATGTATTTTTCTAACTGTTGCATTCAACAATATAAGCAATTTAACGTTCTACTGAAACGGCTGTGTTGTCAAATCTCGGGACGCTCTAAGCTCTAAGCTCTAAGCTCTAAGCTCTAAGCTCTAAGCTCTAAGCTCTAAGCTCTAAGCTCTAAGCTCTAAGCTCTAAGCTCTAAGCTCTAAGCTCTAAGCTCTAAGCTCTAAGCTCTAAGCTCTAAGCTCTAAGCTCTAAGCTCTAAGCTCTAAGCTCTAAGGTCTAAGCTCTAAGCTCTAAGCTCTAAGAATAACTATCAAGATAAAATGTGTACTCTATATACAACTTAATACTCCTAGCGACTCTGCCGGAGAGTTGCGCGAACTAAATATTTTCGAAGACTGTATATTTTCGTTCATTTCATGATGAAAAAAGCGTCCCCCAAAAATTTTGTTGGTAGGTTCGTGACGTAATTTCAAGTCCCTGGACAAATTATTACAAGGGGTGTGCATAGAGCGTCCGTATACGGACGCTGTATGCACTTGGACGCTCTATTGAATGCGATTTCAGAATGTATGGACGCTTTAACGATAGAAGAATAGAATCCCTAAGATATATAAAACCTATATATATACATATATATATATATATGTATATATATATATATAAAGTTATAGTAGATATTTGCCGAATAATAATGTACAAGGACAGGAGTATTGGGGAAGCGGCAAAATTGTAAAATGAGTACTCTTTACACTATTTTCCAAGCTTTCGGAATATCTTTATTTCCATTCTCAAGGACAGCATTCGAGATTGTATTACAAGTTGTTTCAAATGGTAAATACATCTAATAATAATAATTTTGATTTGAATTTTTTTAAAAAGTAAATGTCAAAATGATCTCAAACAAAATCGTTTGCTTATAGAAAAAGAAATAGTATATAATTATAACTAACTTATATCTAAAAATATCAAGATTGGCTAGGTTCGTCTTCTTTTTTTTAATTTGTTTGATGTTATTTTAACCTCAAATGTTTGAAATAGACGAATTTGAAATTTGATGACACTCATGCTCCCTATCAATAGCCAAAAGGTAGTAATAAATATCACTCAAATTTTTATGATCACTCTTTCTATTGATGATATTTTGTTCTTGAGATATGTGAGCCATTTCCAAGAAAAGTCTTTTTTTGGTATTTGATTGTATATCTAAAATACTGACAGAATCAAAATCCATAATATGGTCTTTATCAATTATATGTTTGGCCAAAAGCACATCTATCGGGATATAATCTGGAATCACTTTTATGGAGAGAAATTCGGTTTTTTAATTTTTGGCTAGTGTGACCAATATATTTATCCTCGCAATTTCTACAAGGGATACAGTAACTACATTTGAAAGATTAAGAATATCAGTTTTATCTTTAACTCTTGTATAAATTGATTTGATCGTTAAACATGTTTTATTTGCAATTTTTATGTTAGTAAGTGGTTTGAAAGTTCTAATTAATTTTGGTGTAATTTCTCTAATGTATGGCAAAGAAATATAGTAATAGGGAATTTCAGCATGTTCTGAAATAATGTCCAAATTTGGAGAGTTATTATAAAATATGTTTTTTATCAACTTGTTTGGATATCCATTATCTAAAAATAATTGATGAAGGATTTTTAAGTTTTTTTCATGAAATACAGGATCTGAAATATTAATTATTCTATTTTTCATTTGCCTTATCAAATTAATTTTCATAGAATACTTATGATATGACCAAAAGTTCATGAATCTTCCAGAACTCATTGGTTTCCTATACCAATCAATAGATAAAGTGTTATTAGAATTTCTTATCATTCTAGTATCTAAAAAAGGTATACTTTGTAATTCGTCTTCCTTCTCTATTGTAAACTGAATGTGTTGATCATAGTTGTTAAATATGGAAAGAACTTCATCTACTTTATTATCTGGTAAAGCTAGAATAATATCGTCAACATACTTTTTTATGAAGATTAAATTGAAAGGCAATATTTGTATAACTGAGTCTAACAAATTATCCATAACGTAACATGCTATAATTGGCGAGATTGTTGCTCCCATTGGAGTACCAAAAGTTTGTTTATATATTTGATTATCAAAAGTGAAATAGGTATTTTCAATTTTTAATTACCAAACAACCATGTTATTTGTAGTTTAGATGTTGTATCTTTGTTTAGTACTGTATATTTAGATTCAGCTCTGAAGGCAATCGATAAAAATTGGGAAAAAATAAGTCAACAATGTCAAATAAATAAGAAATATTTCCAAGATATCATAACATTTCTATTTGAAAATACCTATTTCACTTTTGATAATCAAATATATAAACAAACTTTTGGTACTCCAATGGGAGCAACAATCTCGCCAATTATAGCATGTTACGTTATGGATAATTTGTTAGACTCAGTTATACAAATATTGCCTTTCAATTTAATCTTCATAAAAAGTATGTTGACGATATTATTCCAGCTTTACCAGATAATAAAGTAGATGAAGTTCTTTCCATATTTAACAACTATGATCAACACATTCAGTTTACAATAGAGAAGGAAGACGAATTACAAAGTATACCTTTTTTAGATACTAGAATGATAAGAAATTCTAATAACACTTTATCTATTGATTGGTATAGGAAACCAATGAGTTCTGGAAGATTCATGAACTTTTGGTCATATCATAAGTATTCTATGAAAATTAATTTGATAAGGCAAATGAAAAATAGAATAATTAATATTTCAGATCCTGTATTTCATGAAAAAAACTTAAAAATCCTTCATCAATTATTTTTAGATAATGGATATCCAAACAAGTTGATAAAAAACATATTTTATAATAACAGAACATGCTGAAATTCCCTATTACTATATTTCTTTGCCATACATTAGAGAAATTACACCAAAATTAATTAGAACTTTCAAACCACTTACTAACATAAAAATTGCAAATAAAAAATGTTTAACGATCAAATCAATTTATACAAGAGTTAAAGATAAAACTGATATTCTTAATCTTTCAAATGTAGTATACTGTATCCCTTGTAGAAATTGCGAGGATAAATATATTGGTCACACTAGCCAAAAATTAAAAAACCGAATTTCTCTCCATAAAAGTGATTCCAGATTATATCCCGATAGATGTGCTTTGGCCAAACATATAATTGATAAAGACCATATTATGGATTTTGATTCTGTCAGTATTTTAGATATACAATCAAATACCAAAAAAAGACTTTTCTTGGAAATGGCTCACATATCTCAAGAACAAAATATCATCAATAGAAAGAGTGATCATAAAAATTTGAGTGATATTTATTACTACCTTTTGGCTATTGATAGGGAGCATGAGTGTCATCAAATTTCAAATTCGTCTATTTCAAACATTTGAGGTTAAAATAACATCAAACAAATTAAAAAAAAGAAGACGAACCTAGCCAATCTTGATATTTTTAGATATAAGTTAGTTATAATTATATACTATTTCTTTTTCTATAAGCAAACGATTTTGTTTGACATCATTTTGACATTTACTTTTTAAAAAAATTCAAATCAAAATTATTATTATTAGATGTATTTACCATTTGAAACAACTTGTAATACAATCTCGAATGCTGTCCTTGAGAATGGAAATAAAGATATTCCGAAAGCTTGGAAAATAGTGTAAAGAGTACTCATTTTACAATTTTGCCGCTTCCCCAATATTCCTGTCCTGTATATATATATATATATATATATATATATATATACATCCTTCTATCGTTAAAGCGTCCAGATAAAAATGTGCTTTATGGCGTCCGACGTTGTTTTCTGCAGATATAGTGTTAATTGAGATGAATACTTTTTGATATAGATAAAGGATGGTTAAAATAAATGGAAAAAAGGACTTTGGCACGGAAAACACAACATTGCTGTATAGTTTATAAACATTATGGCGCCCTTTCAGTCGATGGACAATTGGGCGTCTCTTATATTCAGCATTACGTATATATGATAGCCTTTAGGGCGTCAATTTTGTTATTGCGTTGTTGCCGCAGTAAGTACATATCTGCTATTTACAGAAAATAGGAGGACAAATAAGATATAATGTGGTTATTGTAAGTGGGAGGGATCCATATTATGTTATTGCAATGAAATTTCAGAAGTATTCATTTAACAAGTTACAAACACTCAAAATATTGAAGACAGTGAACTTAAATAAATCTTCAAATGGACAATTTCTTCACAAAATTGCATTAATTTCAGAATTACATGATAGTTATTATTTTATATGGTGTTTGTTAGGTACTAGTTAAAGAATAGCTATTTATGTAGGAAGTTACAAAAAATATGATTTTTTGTGACATTTGTGATCATTCAGGACACGAGTATTGTCGGTGAAAAGTTTTAACCCTAGTTGTGAACTAATATTTTTCCTGCGAAGATAAATAATTTATTTCCTTAAAATTGTAGGTTACGGGAAAATACTATAAGTGAAGTGATGTGATGGAGTGATTTTGTCGTTTCGAGATTCGAATGGATTTACACGTTTCATATTAGTCCAAAAAACCCATTTTAAAAAAATGTCGGTCGGTCAGTTGTCAACACGATAACTCAAAAACACTACCGAATTTTTCAATGAAATTTTATAAGTAGGTTCAGAACATAAAAACTGAGGCTAAGTTCGTAAATGATTAAAATCTGATTTACAGTTTTTCGGAAAATTCCATTTTCATGCAGTTTTCTCAATTTTCCACCCGAAATAATTTTTTTAACGAATAACTGACAAATTTGTTGAAATCTTCGTATCAAAAAACCTCCTATACAAAATTTCTCCGAAATCGGGATCAAAATTTTTTTGGGAATTTCCTTCAGCTTTAATCCTGTATATTATCTACAATATGAAATGGAAGAATTCAAATGTAGTAAGTAATTGAGATGCATGTTAAACATTTTGCAGTCCTGGCCCAAAAATTGTAAATTTTGGTTTATATTGAATGTATGGAAAAAATTACGCAGTATCAAGTATTTTAATACGCGGAATCCATTTCTTGATGTAGTGTTATGAAATTTTTGTTATTAAAAAAATGTTTTCTTAGTTTTTTTTCAAGTAAAGTATTAGAAAACAAATTTTGGGTGAAAACTAATAGCCTCGTGCATAAGGTGAAGTCATCTGGGTACATCAACTGGTCCAAATAATATTCGAATCCATCAGTCGGAGCTAGATATCTCGTTTATCCTTAGTGCCACGAAACAACATTATTAACAAAAGAAGTAAGTAGATATCGTCAAGGACCAGATTTTAAAGATATTCATACATACAGTCTGCTCCAAAATTCAGTGACGAAACAAACACATATTTTTTATGTAACACCCTGTATTTCTTAATATCTTTCGATTCTCTTCGAAGAGCTGATTTCGAAAAACTATAGCACTTGGGGTCAAATGTTTATAGTTTCTAAATTCCAGGGTGTTGAAGATCACTTTTTTAGCTTCAAAGATTTTTCAGCTAAAACAATTGATTATTTAAAAAAGAATGGATGTCCCTATATTTACTTGGGTTTAGTTGGGTTCTTCAATCAATTTTGGAACATCCTATATATTCATGAATACTTATAAAATCTGCCTCTTGGCGATATCGGCTACTTTTATGCTTCATACATCAATATTGTGTATAGGAAAAGGAATAACTTTTGGTCCTTGTACTAATATTTCTGTTGTTAAAAAAAATTGAATTTTTTGTTATTAATCTAATGAAATTATGTCATATCAACCTGTTGTTGGTTTTCCAATAAGTCTTTCAGTTGGTTCTTGCTGATTTGCCATTACAAATGAAGTATTATATACAGGGTGGTCCGTAAGTAATGGTCCAAAGTGAAATGGGAGATTTTTGGCCTGAAAATATTACAATCTCTTGCAACTTGCTTCAATCAAATATTGATAATGGAAAAGATACAGGGTGGCAAAGTTTGACTGTAAAAGATGTTTTTTCTCAGTAAATTGAAAGATTTTGGATATACAAAAGTAAAAATTAAGAGATGGGGGTTTTAAGGCACGAGAAATGGCATGATAAAAAAGTCAAGTGCACAGTTACACCAACAACGTAGCTCATGTGGCGCCCTCTAAAAAATACATCAAAACGGATATGATATTATGATTTCTCAGGAACTATAACCCCTATCTTCAAATTTTTACGTTTGTATATCCAAAATCTTTCAATTTACCGAAAAAAAACATTTTTGACATTTCAACTTTGCCACCCTGTATCTTTTTTATTATCAATATTTTATTGAAGCCAGTTGCGTCAGATTGTAATATTTTCAGGCCAAGAATCTTCCATTCCACTTTGGACCATTACTTACGGACCACCCTGTATATATATTTTTATTGTTTAAAAGTATATTTTGCAATTTTTTTTAATTTCATTCAACTATTGGAGAGCTATAAGACCAAGGCAGGCAATAAATACGGAACATAACACCCTCTATGCTATAAAGTGTTACAGTAGACCTTAATGCCCGGTTAAGTCATGTCTACTGGTCAATGAACAAGTTGAACATTAACTTAATTACAGTTACCTGTAAATAATTGTCATATAAGTAAAGCGTGATCTATAGACGTCAAAAAATAATAGTTCAATACTATTAAACGCTTTACAAAATTAGAAAAATTAATTTCCAAAGAGCAGACCGTCCACTAAGAAGCAACAACTACTTCTCGGGCTATATGTAATTCAATGTCTGTCGGGGCATATAGCCCGAGAAGTAGTTGTTGCTTCTTAGAGGACGGTCTGCTCTTTGGAAATTAATTTTTCTAATTTTGTAAAGCGTTTAATAGTATTGAACTATTATTTTTTGACGTCTATAGATCACGCTTTACTTATATGACAATTATTTACAGGTAACTGTAATTAAGTGAATACCTACAAAACCGAGATGGTTTTTTGTCGATATAGAATTTTGGTTTGTGATTAGATGTAGAGATGTCGCCGATATCGCACTCTTAACATTTCCTTCACTAAGGCTAATGTATTGGTGTGGTATCAACGTAGTCTCTAGTCCAGGATTATGCTCTCAGAGCTTCTGAACGAATAGCATCTACCTTGTGCTGATGAGGCGCAAAAACGCCGAAACCGGTCCACAAGTGATGTTATTCCTTCTAATCGCAAACCAGAATGGTTGGTTCTATCTTAACGGATATACCAACCCCGTTTACTTTAGAAGTGTAATTCAATGTCTGTCGGGGCATATAGCCCGAGAAGTAGTTGTTGCTTCTTAGTGGACGGTCTGCTCTTTGGAAATTAATTTTTCTAATTTTGTAAAGCGTTTAATAGTATTGAACTATTATTTTTTGACGTCCAAGTTGAACATTTATTGTAAATTTGCTTTTGTTTATTTTGGTAATTTAAAATCGAAAATTGACCTCTTTGGGGAATTTTTAATAGTACTTTTTATTTAGCTTATAATAAATTTATGCGTTACTTGGACGCGCCCTATATACAGGAACGTATCTAAGAAATTAAGAACTGGGAAGTAACTTGGGACTTCGATTTTAAATGAAAAAGAGATTCATTCATATTGTTTCATGTATAATTTGCGTATATTGTTTCGCGTTTACGGCGTCCACTGACCATGAGCATACAACGTGCTAACTCTTTTTTTAAGAAAACTAAATATTTTTATGATCGAAGAATACGTACAAGTACATGCAATGGAAACATACAAAGAAGTAAGAGATGAAGGCTGTAGTTCATTAAATTCGAATGATTTTGATTTTTGTATCCCTGCAGGATTTTTTTTCAATCTGAATAACTTTGTAGTACCTATTGTAGGACTTTTAAGTTTCTCTGTGTATATGTAGATTTTTTATAGTAGAAAACTATTTTTTGTTTTGTGTAAAAATTTACTTTTTATTTGTCCCATATTCGACATTGTTTTATAATTACTACTTACTAGGTATTAAAACAATAAAATCTAGATTTATAACCTAATTAAAGTGGTTTTCTTTAACATGTTTTAGATTCCAAATAAATTTAGGGGTAGTCAACATAATATAATATTGACATTATACTTGTCTTTTAGATGACCGAGAATAGTTTGTATATAATGTCCTACTCAATAATTAATTATACAGTGAACGGCTAAATTATGGAATATTATCATTATTCCGAGAACCGTCGAGTTTTAAGGGAAATCCCGAAACAGGTCGATTTTTGTTGTAAAATGCCCATGTTATAACGTACATGGAGTAGGGATGATGTAACCGGTGTGGGTGTAATGACGTAATCGTTAATTTTTTTTAATAGAAATCGGTATAATGTGACACCTCATTTGAACGAAAATTTAATTATCTATTTAACGACATTACATTTTTAACTAAAATATTTTTTGAGGGTACGAAAACAATTTTTTTTAATTTAAATTCAATCAAATTACAATTAATGCTTTGATTCCATGACATTCTGAAATACTTAAAAAAGCAAAAATAAGTGAAAATAATATTGGACACAAAAAGTTCTCTCATAAACACTGAAACTTTTTGTCATATGTTAATTCAAGCAAGTGTTAGTGGCATAGTTACTGTAATATTTATTGTCGTAAATGTTTTGATTTTGTGAATTGTTATCAGTTGTCAATTGTAATTTTTACTTTTGAATAGTAAATTATGGCTCACCTAAATGAATCACAACACAGAAATATTAATCCTTAGAGGATGCGGAGATAAAAAAAAGAACACAGAACGAGGTATGCAATTTATTCAACGCAAAATATCCCGTCAGACCCATCAGCCAATCAACAGTAAGTAAAATAGTCCGAAAATTTGGAGAAACTGGGCACGTTAAACATATTCCAAACGCTGGGCGTCCTAAAATTGAAGACAATGTGAAACTTGATATTTTATTAAATGTACATGACAATCCTCACAGTAGTTCAACACAAATGTGTGAATATGCTGGAGTTTCCCAAAGATCGGTATTACATATTTAAAAAAAAGAAAAATACCATCCCTACAAAATTCAACTACATCAGGAGTTAAACGACGACGATCCCGATCGCCGGTTTCAATTTTCTGAAATTATGCAGGATTTATGTATCCCCAATCCACTTTTCATCAATCAAATCCTTTTTTCCGATGAAGCAACATTTTTTATACATGGTACCGTGAATCGTCAAAATTGCAGATATTGGAGTCAAGAAAACCCGTATTGGATGACTGAGGCACACACGCAATATCCTCAGAAAGTGAATGTATGGGCAGGGATCATCAATGACAGAATCATTGGCCCTTTTTTCTTTGAAGAAAATCTAACAGGAAGACGTTATTTAACTTTTTTAAGAAATCAACTTATACCTGTCCTTGCTAACATGTATCCAAATGCCAATAATTCAAATTTACCTAGTGAAAATATCTGGTTTCAACAAGATGGATCCCCTCCGCGTTACGCACGTGAAGTACGTCAATTTTTAAATAATTACTTTCCCGGGAGGTGGATCGGAAGACGAGGTTTTATAGAGTGGCCAGCAAGGTCGCCAGATCTAACACCTCTAGATTTTTTCCTGTGGGGTTACATAAAATCAAAAGTTTATGTCAATAGACCCCAAAACTTACAGGACTTGAAAGATAGAATAAGGCATGAAAAGAGTCTAATTACTCCAGAAGTCATCCGCAATGTACTTGATGAATGTGTCCGTAGATTCGCATATTGTCAAGAAACCGATGGATGGCATTTCGAACATTTAATTTAAAATAATTGTTATGCATAATTTGGTTACTTTAAAGTACATTATTAATTAAATCATTAGTTGAAATTTGGTTGAATTTAAATTAAAAAAATTGTTTTCGTACTCTTAAAAAAATATTTTAGTTGAAAATGTAATGTCGTTGAATGAGGAGTTAAATTCTCGTTCAAATGAGGTGTCACAATATACCGATTTCTATTTAAAAAAATTAACGATTACGTCACTACACCTACACCGGTGACGTCATCCCTACTCCATGTACGTTATAACATGGGCATTTTACAACAAAAATCGACCTGTTTCGGGATTTCCCTTAAAACTCGACGGTTCTCGGAATAATGATAATATTCCATAATTTAGCCGTTCACTGTATAATTAATTATTGAGTAGGACATTATATACAAACTATTCTCGGTCATCTAAAAGACAAGTATAATGTCAATATTATATTATGTTGACTACCCCTAAATTTATTTGGAAGCTAAAACATGTTAAAGAAAACCACTTTAATTAGGTTATAAATCTAGATTTTATTGTTTTAATACCTAGTAAGTAGTAATTATAAAACAATGTCGAATATGGGACAAATAAAAAGTAAATTTTTACACAAAACAAAAAATAGTTTTCTACTATAAAAAATCTACATATACACAGAGAAACTTAAAAGTCCTACAATAGGTACTACAAAGTTATTCAGATTGAAAAAAAATCCTGCAGGGATACAAAAATCAAAATCATTCGAATTTAATGAACTACAGCCTTCATCTCTTACTTCTTTGTGTGTTTCCATTGCATGTACTTGTACGTATTCTTCGATCATAAAAATATTTAGTTTTCTTAAAAAAAGAGTTAGCACGTTGTATGCTCATGGTCAGTGGACGCCGTAAACGCGAAACAATATACGCAAATTATACATGAAACAATATGAATGAATCTCTTTTTCATTTAAAATCGAAGTCCCAAGTTACTTCCCAGTTCTTAATTTCTTAGATACGTTCCTGTATATAGGGCGCGTCCAAGTAACGCATAAATTTATTATAAGCTAAATAAAAAGTACTATTAAAAATTCCCCAAAGAGGTCAATTTTCGATTTTAAATTACCAAAATAAACAAAAGCAAATTTACAATAAATGTTCAACTTGGACGTCAAAAAATAATAGTTCAATACTATTAAACGCTTTACAAAATTAGAAAAATTAATTTCCAAAGAGCAGACCGTCCACTAAGAAGCAACAACTACTTCTCGGGCTATATGCCCCGACAGACATTGAATTACACTTCTAAAGTAAACGGGGTTGGTATATCCGTTAAGATAGAACCAACCATTCTGGTTTGCGATTAGAAGGAATAACATCACTTGTGGACCGGTTTCGGCGTTTTTGCGCCTCATCAGCACAAGGTAGATGCTATTCGTTCAGAAGCTCTGAGAGCATAATCCTGGACTAGAGACTACGTTGATACCACACCAATACATTAGCCTTAGTGAAGGAAATGTTAAGAGTGCGATATCGGCGACATCTCTACATCTAATCACAAACCAAAATTCTATATCGACAAAAAACCATCTCGGTTTTGTAGGTATTCACTTAATTACAGTTACCTGTAAATAATTGTCATATAAGTAAAGCGTGATCTATAGACGTCAAAAAATAATAGTTCAATACTATTAAACGCTTTACAAAATTAGAAAAATTAATTTCCAAAGAGCAGACCGTCCTCTAAGAAGCAACAACTACTTCTCGGGCTATATGCCCCGACAGACATTGAATTACATATAGCCCGAGAAGTAGTTGTTGCTTCTTAGTGGACGGTCTGCTCTTTGGAAATTAATTTTTCTAATTTTGTAAAGCGTTTAATAGTATTGAACTATTATTTTTTGACGTCTATAGATCACGCTTTACTTATATGACAATTATTTACAGGTAACTGTAATTAAGTTAATGTTCAACTTGTTCATTGACCAGTAGACATGACTTAACCGGGCATTAAGGTCTACTGTAACACTTTATAGCATAGAGGGTGTTATGTTCCGTATTTATTGCCTGCCTTGGTCTTATAGCTCTCCAATAGTTGAATGAAATTAAAAAAAATTGCAAAATATACTTTTAAACAATAAAAATATATATACAGGGTGGTCCGTAAGTAATGGTCCAAAGTGGAATGGAAGATTCTTGGCCTGAAAATATTACAATCTGACGCAACTTGCTTCAATAAAATATTGATAATAAAAAAGATACAGGGTGGCAAAGTTGAAATGTCAAAAATGTTTTTTTTCGGTAAATTGAAAGATTTTGGATATACAAACGTAAAAATTTGAAGATAGGGGTTATAGTTCCTGAGAAATCATAATATCATATCCGTTTTGATGTATTTTTCAGAGGGCGCCACATGAGCTACGTTGTTGGTGTAACTGTGCACTTGACTTTTTTATCATGCCATTTCTCGTGCCTTAAAACCCCCATCTCTTAATTTTTACTTTTGTATATCCAAAATCTTTCGATTTACTGAGAAAAAACATCTTTTACAGTCAAACTTTGCCACCCTGTATCTTTTCCATTATCAATATTTGATTGAAGCAAGTTGCAAGAGATTGTAATATTTTCAGGCCAAAAATCTCCCATTTCACTTTGGACCATTACTTACGGACCACCCTGTATATAATACTTCATTTGTAATGGCAAATCAGCAAGAACCAACTGAAAGACTTATTGGAAAACCAACAACAGGTTGATATGACATAATTTCATTAGATTAATAACAAAAAATTCAATTTTTTTTAACAACAGAAATATTAGTACAAGGACCAAAAGTTATTCCTTTTCCTATACACAATATTGATGTATGAAGCATAAAAGTAGCCGATATCGCCAAGAGGCAGATTTTATAAGTATTCATGAATATATAGGATGTTCCAAAATTGATTGAAGAACCCAACTAAACCCAAGTAAATATAGGGACATCCATTCTTTTTTAAATAATCAATTGTTTTAGCTGAAAAATCTTTGAAGCTAAAAAAGTGATCTTCAACACCCTGGAATTTAGAAACTATAAACATTTGACCCCAAGTGCTATAGTTTTTCGAAATCAGCTCTTCGAAGAGAATCGAAAGATATTAAGAAATACAGGGTGTTACATAAAAAATATGTGTTTGTTTCGTCACTGAATTTTGGAGCAGACTGTATGTATGAATATCTTTAAAATCTGGTCCTTGACGATATCTACTTACTTCTTTTGTTAATAATGTTGTTTCGTGGCACTAAGGATAAACGAGATATCTAGCTCCGACTGATGGATTCGAATATTATTTGGACCAGTTGATGTACCCAGATGACTTCACCTTATGCACGAGGCTATTAGTTTTCACCCAAAATTTGTTTTCTAATACTTTACTTGAAAAAAAACTAAGAAAACATTTTTTTAATAACAAAAATTTCATAACACTACATCAAGAAATGGATTCCGCGTATTAAAATACTTGATACTGCGTAATTTTTTCCATACATTCAATATAAACCAAAATTTACAATTTTTGGGCCAGGACTGCAAAATGTTTAACATGCATCTCAATTACTTACTACATTTGAATTCTTCCATTTCATATTGTAGATAATATACAGGATTAAAGCTGAAGGAAATTCCCAAAAAAATTTTGATCCCGATTTCGGAGAAATTTTGTATAGGAGGTTTTTTGATACGAAGATTTCAACAAATTTGTCAGTTATTCGTTAAAAAAATTATTTCGGGTGGAAAATTGAGAAAACTGCATGAAAATGGAATTTTCCGAAAAACTGTAAATCAGATTTTAATCATTTACGAACTTAGCCTCAGTTTTTATGTTCTGAACCTACTTATAAAATTTCATTGAAAAATTCGGTAGTGTTTTTGAGTTATCGTGTTGACAACTGACCGACCGACATTTTTTTAAAATGGGTTTTTTGGACTAATATGAAACGTGTAAATCCATTCGAATCTCGAAACGACAAAATCACTCCATCACATCACTTCACTTATAGTATTTTCCCGTAACCTACAATTTTAAGGAAATAAATTATTTATCTTCGCAGGAAAAATATTAGTTCACAACTAGGGTTAAAACTTTTCACCGACAATACTCGTGTCCTGAATGATCACAAATGTCACAAAAAATCATATTTTTTGTAACTTCCTACATAAATAGCTATTCTTTAACTAGTACCTAACAAACACCATATAAAATAATAACTATCATGTAATTCTGAAATTAATGCAATTTTGTGAAGAAATTGTCCATTTGAAGATTTATTTAAGTTCACTGTCTTCAATATTTTGAGTGTTTGTAACTTGTTAAATGAATACTTCTGAAATTTCATTGCAATAACATAATATGGATCCCTCCCACTTACAATAACCACATTATATCTTATTTGTCCTCCTATTTTCTGTAAATAGCAGATATGTACTTACTGCGGCAACAACGCAATAACAAAATTGACGCCCTAAAGGCTATCATATATACGTAATGCTGAATATAAGAGACGCCCAATTGTCCATCGACTGAAAGGGCGCCATAATGTTTATAAACTATACAGCAATGTTGTGTTTTCCGTGCCAAAGTCCTTTTTTCCATTTATTTTAACCATCCTTTATCTATATCAAAAAGTATTCATCTCAATTAACACTATATCTGCAGAAAACAACGTCGGACGCCATAAAGCACATTTTTATCTGGACGCTTTAACGATAGAAGGATGTATATATATATATATATATATATATATATATATATATATATAATAATCGCTTGATATTTATTTCTATTATAATAATGGTTAAAGAATATAAAATAATATATATATATATATATATATATATATATATATATATATATATATATATATATATATATATGTATAATCTAAACCCTTTTTATACCCGAAGGTGTAAGGGTGGAAATCTATTTCTCCTTTCCATATATAAAATTGCTCCATTGTTTCTTGTTTTTTGCCATCTTTTTGGCTTCTTCCCAACTTTTCCCTCTTTTTTCCAATATTTCAGCAACCACTTGGTTCCAAGTTTTCTTTGGCCTTCCTCTCTTCCTTTTTGTAGTTGCTCGCGCTTCCCAAACATCTTTTGATGGGTTTCAGTCTATTATAGCCTATGTGGTACTACTTACTGTGCCCTTATCATTTAACTTATTAGAACTAAGATTAGGGCTACGTTGGGACTGAGGATTTTTCATAAAGTCACCATTAGATCTCAAAAATATTCGAAAAGTAACTTTTTGTAAGAGTGCGAAATAGTCTATTTTCCGTTGTACTATAGAGTGCTCAATAAGTTACTTCCCTATGTCGTAGGAAAATAGTAGATTACACTACAAGGACAGAAAGTTGAGATTTCTACATTGCGCGCCATGATGCCTGAGGCGAACAAGATAAGTATGTATAGAAAGACACTTTCAGCCGTTTCATACATACGGAGTAACCTGACAAGAAATATCCGAATATAGAAAGAAATGCGGAGTGCGCATATGGTTTGGTCAATGCATGAAAGTTCGACTTCCTGCCGTATAATCGGAGCCGAAATCACGTCTTTTTGACCGAGATGGTAAGAAATAGTCTCGGAAATAGTATATTACACTACAAGGGCAGAAAGTTGAGGCACTACGCGCCATCATACCTGTCGCGAAGCATTAGCATTAGCTACTTGTGAACAAACTTTGAGGTTATATGAGCGACAGTATAGCAAAGCTTGACATCCTTTATCGTTGTACTTATTGGTGCGATGGGCAACAGCGTGCTTTCCACAGTGAGGGTCGTCGGTTTAAGTCCTACCGACATGACTACATCTTATTAAATTTTTTTTAATGATTTAACAATAAATAAGAATAATTTAATTAAAGCGATATTTAAATCAAAAGCCAGTCAATATTGAAGGTTATTCATATACAAATGTGACAATATAACAAAAAAAAATTATCACTGTTTCCAGGATTCGGATCCTACGCCTACAATTCATAATTCTCATCATCCAAACCCTTTATCGTTCGGCTATGAAGAAACAATAATTTGTCAACCAAGATGTTGTATATAGACCATATGATTTATGTCAAAATTATTGTATTATCATCGGTCCTTGACAAGTGTGCAAAATTTCGAATTAATCTGGACATACATAATCTCGAAGTTAAAGGTGCGCAAAATACGTTGCTCAAAAGAACGTAACGCGGAGCGCGCATGTATAGTAAAATTAATACCTATTTAGAGGTACCAGCCGTTTTAGTAACTTAACGTATGCGGCTTCTTGAACCATCTGAACCCGCATGAAAAAAATTAGGTTATGACCTTGTCAAATGCTTGACATATTTCTTATTGCATTGGCGTAGTGACTTGAAATTTCATATTATCAGTGGCGGTTTGTAATAATACAAATTAATTTTATGAAATTCATAAAATTCTAAAGATGTTGACATAATAAAAGAATATAAAAGAAGCGCAATAATTTTAAAAACATTGTTTTATTAACTAGATACAAAGTTTTCTTAAAAAAATATGGCAATTCAGAGTTCGATTAAGTACAAATTCTAGATTTAAAAAAAATGACAACGTGATCTTCAAGGCAAAGTTTAATTAGTTTCTAAATCAGAATAACTTTCGGAAAGTGATAGTTCATCATCGGATTCATTGGATACAGAGATCACCATAGGTTCGATGTTTAGTAGGTCCAATTTGTTTTCTACATCCCATGCTTCAGAAATAATTTTCTCTGTATGATTTATGTAATTCTGCCAGTGTTGCTCCGGTACATTTTTTACAACGTCATTCCATACTTTTAAGACTTCAGTAGGTGACCTTGCAGTTTTCGTAATAGCTTGGTCATAATGCCTTTTAGTTTCTGACCATACCATTTCGATGGCATTAAAATGGCAATGATAGGGTGGTAGCCTGAGAACACAATGACCATGCTCGGCAGCGTATTTGTCTAAATGATATTTTTTTTCTGGCAAAACTTCCAAACAGCATCCTTTAAAATGTGATCCGGAAAAGGAATATTCTTTTTTTTTGAGCCATTCTAACATGCGTGTTGTACTCCAACTTTTTCTTGGGATTTCTTCATCCAGGCGACTGTGATACGTTGCGTTATCCATTATAATTAACGATGGTTCTTCCAAGTTTACAATTAGTTGCTGTTTAAACCAATTTTCAAAATTTTCGGTGTTCATGTTATCATGGTAATCGCCTGTTTTTTTATTGCATTTAAAAATAAGCGATGCATTTGCCACAAAACCTTTTCTATTACCGGCATGAACAATTACATATCGTGTCCCACTTATCACTGTGTTTAGTACCATCTTGCCACATTCTTCTGTCCCCGCTTTTACTAAAACCCCATGTCTCATCCAGAAAAACAGGTGTAAAGAGCTTTTCGCTTTTAGCAGCATGGTATTTGTTCAAAAATAATATTCTTTTTAATCTGACTGCATGCATTTCCAATAAATGTTTTCTTCCATCCTGTTTTTTGAAATGAAAACCCATTTTTTTAATTCCCAAATATAACGAACCTTTGGAAATCTTAGTTTCTGGAGACTCTTCGATAAATTGCCGTAAAATAGTTTCTACTGTGATTTTATCCTTTCGCGCATACATTTTATAAATTACTTCCCTCAAACAATGCAGGGTATTTTTTGTAATTCGGGTTTTGCTCCGGGAAACGCTTGCAGACATATTTCTTCTAAATTCGAAATCTGTAGCTCTGTTTGGTTTTTCAAGATTATATAATGTGCTTTCTGGAACTTTTAGTGCTTCGGACGCTTTTTGAATTGCCTTAAATCGAGATCCTAAATCGTTTTGAAAATAGTTTACTACATTAAGCATAAGTTTTTTGGATTCATCAGAATATCGCATTTTTATATCTTATTTTGCGTTATGACATTAACATGAAATCAAAATTTGACGTAACTTCAAAAACGTGACATCTAATAAATTAGTTACGACGTTCATTTTTGTTGGTAATTTTTTGTTTCAACCGATTTATTAATAATAAATAAGGATGGTCTTATTCTAAATGGGTATAAAATTTACTATAGCTTGATCAATGCATAACACTTAGACTTTCTGCCATATAATCAGAGCCGAATCCAGGAACTTTCGACCAAGGTAGTGAGAAAAATATATTTTTTGTCCGCCGGCCGGAAAGCATCAACTTTCGGACCGCCGCGCTAAGCGAAGTTGCCGCTTTCCGGCTCCGTCGAACAGAACAATAGTATATGCACACCACGGCCAATAAGTAAGAAAGCCTCAGACCACATGTTTGTCGACCTTAGCTTCGGTTCGGCCGACAATTACATGTGATCTGAGACATTTCTTACTTTACTGGCATAGGTCTGTAATATACTATTAATATTGCCTCTCAGGTAACAGATATAGAGAAGAATTCTATTCGAGAATTCAAAAATGATTTCGATTTTCCAAACACAAAAATAAAAAGGGAATATATAAAGATAAATGTATTGTTTCGGAGTCGCTACTACGACATGAAAGCTCTAAAAATTTTAAAGAAGTTGAATATCTTTAAAGCTGAGTACACATGACTAGAAAGTCAAGAAGACAGTGTATTCTGTGTAAAGTAATTTAATTTTTAAAAAAATTGCAAAGCGCTTTCGGCTGTTAAGCCATCATCAGTGCGATACCTGCAAGTAAGTAAAAAAATAGTTGAAATTTTATCAATAAGGAAATTAGTAAAGTATTACTTACTCGTCAAGTATGTACAAGAAACCAAATTGAAAAGTCGACAACAGATTGATTAAGCAATCATAAAGAATTTAAAATTTACATTCAATTTAAAATTTAAATTGTTCCCCTGTTTTGGGGTACACAATTGTTAACTTTTAAACATTTTCAAAATTTAAAGTTTCTAGCTACACGTGTTTGTAGAAACGGAAAATGAAGTGACATTACATTAATTTGAAGTTGACAAACCAATCTAAATCAAATTAAATTATGACAAATGACAGTATTACTGAACATAGAACTAAAAGTATCAAAAGTGGGCTTAGAACTAACCTACCGACAAGTAAATATCACGGAACAAAACCAAACAATAAATCGTGTATTCTGGTAAATTCTCAAAACTAAAATGAAAGTCATCTAAACTGAGAAAAAGATATGAATTAGAGTTTAATGAGAACCCATTATTCAAATCCCATTCCAAAAAGAAAAAGATCTAGGGTCTAATGAGAACCCGTTAACAATCTCATTCAAAACAGATAACTAACATAACAGTAAAAAGAAACACCAAAACCCAATAATTATTCATAAATAAAAATAAAACTAAGAAATAGAAAGAAATTTTGACAATAAAGACTATTTAAATATCAAGAAAATTATTTCAAGATATAAAAGTTAAACTAAGTACTCCAAAATTATCCCAAAAGTGATTTCGATGAGCTCGATAAAAATGAAACTAATAACGAACCTACGTTTGCCAAAATTTCAATTGGTGATTCTGTTTTAGTAAATAAAAGAAGTTTACAAATATGTTTGTTTGGTGAAACAACTAATTAGGGATGATGAAGCAGATGTAACAGGCTTAAAAAGGCTCACAAATAAGTATCATTTTATTTTAAAGCACAACGATGTCTGCACCATCCTACTTTCGGACATAGAAAAGAGACTGCCTGTCCCGAAAATAACAGTATCGACTGATTACGAAAAGTATATATTTGAGACAGCTCCTGAAGTGTTTGAAGCATGAAAAAATATATATCTTTTGAAATCATTTTCTATTTTAGTCAAGGTTAATTTTAGTTTATTCGGCTAGATTGTTTTAAATTTATCCTAAAATAAAGTTTGTAGCTGTATTTCTCAATAATAACTCAAACTTAAAAATGATAAATGAAGGTTACATATATGTAGGAGTTCTGCACTAGCCCCGCGTAAAACCCAACGCATTCCTGGCCAATGGGGCAAGTGCGTAACATGTGCTTCTATAAAAATATGTATGCAAAATTGGACAATATTGAATTTTTCAAAAATTGATACTAATAATAAGTAGATGAATAAACGCAATTAAATGACAAATGCACGAAAAATCGTAATTTTGAAAAGATAATTTTAAGGGATAAAATGTTCACATCTATTTGTTGACCTAGCGGGCTAGTGCTAAAATATAGATGCCATTTTTGAAAAAATTCCTTAATAAAAATAATTTGCTGGGAAGAATTCTAAAAATTGTCAGTTGTCTACTGATTTCAGTTTCATAATTATTATTAATTTTTTATTTATAATTTTTGTAGTAAAATTATTTTTTCAGGTGGAATTTCATGTAAATGATTTTAGGGATTATTGATTTAAGCTTTGGGGAGAAAAATGTTTGAGAGTTGGCATCACTGACAACTACGTGTTCTTACGCTTAATGTGAATATTATTTCCGTTTTATTTCTTTTAGGATTTTCATTTATTATTTTCTTGTGATATGTTGATTATTTAATTTAATAAATATATCAACCCGTTACAAAATTGGCGCTCAACGTAAAGACCATAGAAGCTAGACGAGAAGAATTGGGAATTTAATTTTTTTTAGAAAATGAGAATAAAACATTCGCAGAATTTCTGCTTTGTTTTGTCAGTTTTCAGGAAATTTTCAAGTTTTACTACACCAACTGGACTTTCGAAAGATTACGATAGAATTTTCGCCAGCTTTTGGCTTGTTGTTTTTCATTTCGAAAATCACAAACCTGCTTTGCTATTAAGGTATTCTTAATATTGCTCTAACCTAAAAGTCAGACAACGGCAAACTCTTGCTCTTTTGGCTTTGTTCAGTCCATCTTTTCACAGAATTTTACTACTGCATAATCAATCCTCGACGAAGTCAAAGACTACGGAGCAATATGTCCATTTCATTCAATAAGGAACAGTTTCGACAACTGCTGGAGAAGATCTCTACTACGAACGCCACGACGACGACGTACAACACAGGTAGTTTCAGCTGCTGCACCGCAAGATTCAATGGCAAAAGATGTCATGATACCGTTGACACGTTAATAACTACCCTCTCAATATATAAGGAGATTGAGAAAATAAGTGACGCCGACGCACTTAAAGGTTTACCCCTACACCTCAGCAACAACGCTTCACTATGGTGGCGCGGGGTAGCAAACCAAGCGACCAACTGGGATGATACCAATCAACTAATCAGAGATGCATTCTCACCCGCTAAACCAGCCTATCAAGTGAATCTCGACATATTTGACAAACGCTAAGAGCCTAACGTCCCAATCGACGATTTCATATGCAGAAAGAGAGTACCGTTGGCACAGTTACCACTAAACCGTCACAACGAGAGGTCAAAACTCGACATGGTTTACGGATTTACCTAAACAAATCCCAAGAGAGTCGATACGCTCTTTCGACAAATTTCTGGAACAAGCCAGGAAAATTAAACATATCCAACTGGAGGAAGCAGTAACCACGGGACCTGAGGAGGACCTGAGGTTTGCCATCCGTCTAGTAATAAGAACGGGTATGGACAAGGAAAATGTTTCGTCCCTATGTGTCAGCCCATTCGGCCCACTTCTACGGCCCGAATACGTTAACCGAGCTCACAACCCAAGTACCTACCATACAAGTGGAAATCAATGGGGTTAACGGCCTTGCTCACATAGATACAGCTGCCAGAACGAGTGTAGCTAGCGCATTATTGTACAAGCATTTAAAACAACGGCAGACTTGCGACTTTAAAACGCAATTCATGGACGTCTCACTCGCAGACGGGTGTTTTACACCCAAAGAAGTGCTGTATACTACGACCCAAATCGAAGTCGGTGATCGCACTTTCTCGATAAATTTCGTAATACCACCCGACGCAGAAGGCAACCGCACCTTGACTTCCTCGAAAAAGCCGCCTTAGTTCTGAACCTTCCTCAACGGGCATGGTATTTCGCAGATAAACCCGAAAAGATATTCAACTTCCTCGATATACAACGGGATAAAACACCCGAATATATCAGAAGTAGCCATCCAAGACCAGTACTCACCTGGTGCGATATACGATATTTTTAAGGACTTCCCACTATCTACTTGATCACCACCGAAAAGGCGTGATCCCATAAAACGACGTAGACGGGAGTTGAACCAAATAGACATTTGTATGAGACCCGACGAAGCTCCTGTGTTTAGCTACCAACAACTGGACACATTCAATAAAACTCTCCAGGCATACTCCGATGTCTTCGCTGAGGATGGATCACCTACTCCGTATGCTGAACACCGCATATCCACAGACGAACACCCGCCCGTAGCAAACGCTCCATATCGACTGAGTCCTGCCCATCAAAATATATTCGGGCGAAAGCTCGACTACATGCTGGAAAAATGCATCATTGAGGAAAGCGATACGCCATGGGTATCCCCCATAGTCCTCGTACCCAAAAAGGACAACGACTTACGAGTATGTGTCGACTACCGTAAGCTTAATGCCATCACAGAACCCGATAAATATCCACCACCACGGATCGACGATTTGCTCCACGCCGCTGAAGGCTGCCCGTTCATGTCGTGCCTTGATCTTCAGTCGGGCTACTGGCAAATATGAATCTTACACTTATACTTATAACGCCTTTTGGAATCAATAGATTTAATAGGATGGCCTTTGGATTACGAAACGGCCCAGTAGTTTTCAGCGCCTGATGGACAGATTCAAAGCTACCCTAAAAGAAGTTTACCTCGATGACCGCATTATCAGGTCACCGTCATTCGACCACCATCTCTGTGATTTGGAGATGGTCTTTGAACATTTACGGACGTGCCGACCGAGGATAAAGAAAAAAATGCAATTTTGGTTGTTCCACTGTAAAGTACCTTGGACATATTGTAGCTAAGGATGGCACTACGACCGACCCCGAAAAAACGTCGGCTATATCCAGTATGCCAGCTCCAAAAAACATCAAGCAGCTGTTGTCTCTCATACAGACTTGTTCCTGGTACAGGCGATTTATACCCAACTTCGCGCAGATTGCTAGACTACTAACGAATCTAACAAAGAAAAAACAGTATAGAAGTGGGGACCAGAAGAAGAGCAGGCATTCGGTAATCTGAAAGCGGGACTGGTATCCTCGCCCATACTAAAACAAGCCGACATCTCCAAACCACCTATCATCTCCTATCTCGACCCAGATGTCAGAAACGTGAAGATGAATGTCAGGTTTGAAATGTACAATTTGACATCCCTAAGCGAAGTGAAAAGAAGATCCGTCACAAACAAACAGAGGATCCTGAACTTGCTCCGATTATTGGGGCCCTCGAGAACGCCGCAGACGACGAAAGAAACGTTAAATGGATCAAACGAGGTTATTTCATGCATACGGGAGTACTTTATCGGTATACTTAGGAACAGGAAGATGAGAATCGATAAAATATTTCTCCGCTATGGGATACCACGGCGGTTAATAAGCGACGACGGGACACAATTCGTGTCCGCCGTAATGCAAAAACTCACGTTTTGTCTAGGCATCAGACATGCCCTAATTCCTGTGTATCACGCCAAAGCAAATATAGTCGAACGTAAGAACCGTGATTTAAAAACACAATAAGGTATACTAGTTGGCAAAAAGCACCTCATATGGTCCCGGCACTTAACTTCTATAAGATTCGCTATCAACACAGCTCGATGTGAAAGTACTGGATATACGGCGGCCTATTTGACCTTCGGAAGAGATCTGCGAACTATCACAGACGATCTTAGCACTATCGTACGTAACGAAAAAATGTTTCGCGGAAATCACACCAAGACTACAAAACTTATCTATGTCTCTCCGTCTAGCCAAGGAGCTCACCGAAGAACGACATGAAAAAAACCAAGCATATGTAAATAAACATAGGCGTCATGGGCCGGATTACGCACCTGGCGACAAAGTGCTGGTCAAATAACATTTCCTCAAAAGGATACTCAACGAAATTGGCCCTACGACGCGACGAACCCTACTCATACTCCGTAAACACGGGCCCACTAGCTACGAAGTTGCCAAGTCGAGTGATGACTCCACCCCAATAGGGATTTATCATACTAGCGACCTGACTCGTTATCAGTGTTCTGGAGACTCGGAAGACGTACCTTAGCCCGTGCGGGAGATTAGAAGGAGAGGATGGCCTCACAAGTCAGATACACCTTCTCCCACTACTATTTCTGACGGCTTATCGTGACGAACTCGATGTCCGAGGGGGAGGCTATAGCGGTCGTACATATACGCGACGCCATGTACTCCAGTCTAGTTGGCAACCAGCATTACACGGAGGACACCTCGTAGCCCCGCGCATAAATGGCACGCTATAAGGATGTAATGGATGAAAGGCATGGCAGGATCGCCATGTAATGGATGTGTCTCCAATGGAAACGTTGGTAGACTAGAGGTGTGGAAAGGCCTCTGAACAGGTGGTGTTGCGGGTCACCTGGAGGATCATCGTAGGGGAATATGTTTGATTTATTCACTATAATACATCACACTACTACTATTACTAATGATAGGCATAAGTACCTAGCCGTATAGCATACTTATACTTAATGGTTAAAGATTACTGATCTCTGACCATTCGACTATATAGATTGTTCTTCGTTAATCATTCTGAATCATCTTCCCCATCATAAATATTGAATGCATATTTATATAACCAGTCAAGTTCAAATAAAACAAATAAACATATTACTGTTTTGTCTCACTTCACGCTTTGAACTTGACTTTCTATTCAATAACCTTCTTATTCTTTATTTATATAATATTAAAACGTTTGAATATTTTGTTGACATAAGATCAAGAGAATTTCATTCTTATTTTAAATATTTATTATTATATTATTATATTAGGCCAAAAGGCATCACACCTTCCCCTTTTACAAAAAGAATAAATTCCGTTGAGCTTCCTTTCCCCTTAATAAAATGATTTTACAACATTCCTAAAAATAAATGATACATGATTACTAATCTTAATCTAAACATAATCTAAAATTACATATATTTACAAATTGATGAATGTCTATTGTTTTTCGTAATTGTTTAGGATAACTTAGTTGTTTGTCGTGTTTGTTATTCGTTTTGCTTATTTTCACTAAATGTTTATCTTGTTTGCTATTCTTCTTTACTTTTACCGAATGTCTATAACTGTTTATTATTGTTATTTGTTTACCAATTGTTTGTAAACTTTATCACACACATTGATTTTCACAATTTTTAATTTATTTTACAGTAAAGGTGTATTCTGTTTTTGTGTATTTCTTTTATCAAATCTGATTCTAATTTGACTTTACAGTTAACCCCACTCACCTCTGTGACTGTAAATGGACCTATATAGTGAGATTCAAATTTGGTTCTATTTTCCCTTGTTACTAAAACTGAATCCCCTATTTTAAAATCAACTGGATTGGCTACCTTACTATTTTGATTTTGTCTATTCAGTTTATATTTGACTAAATATTTTCCTGCTCGCTGATGAGCTACCTGTAGTTTATATTTCAACTCATTTTGATATTCATCAACATTATAGCATGGATCGATTTCGTTAGTGAGATTCTCGGGTAAGTTAGCACGTCTCCCATACATTAATTCAAATGGTGTATAACCATGATTATTTCCTTCCTATTAATTTTGACCAATCGCTATCAAGAATTGGTATGTCAAATATAAATTTTAAGTGGAAAAATTACTTAACAAGTGTCAACTTAGCTGTCAGCAGTTTTTCCGGAAAAAAAATCGAAAAAATTTCATGCAAGTTATATTGTTCTTATTAATTATTGTTCTCATTTTAATTAAAAAAGATGTATGAAAATAAAATGTTTATTCAACTCAGGAAATAATCTTACCAAACATCCCTCGTGCATCTAATTTTTCCGGAAAAATTAAATGCACTAGGGATATTACCCCCGATAATACCCTACATGTGGTGTTTTCAGTTTGGTGTTTTTTTATTAAAAATTGATTAAACGTCAAACTGACAACTGATTTAAAAATGTCGCGAAGATTTAGTGTTGCATCTAACGATACAATTAATGA
This sequence comes from Lochmaea crataegi, assembly GCA_947563755.1. Classification (NCBI taxonomy): domain Eukaryota; kingdom Metazoa; phylum Arthropoda; class Insecta; order Coleoptera; family Chrysomelidae; genus Lochmaea; species Lochmaea crataegi. The sequence goes on along the minus strand of OX387425.1, from coordinate 35,235,769 downwards.
TATTATATCTGGTAATATACCAAAAAATACAATCAAATCAATAAAATATGTATGGAAAATATTTCTCGAGTATTGTGCGACCAGAGAATACGAACCGAATGCTGAAACGAGTTTGCATATGTTGGCTAATATATTGAAAGATTATGCGGTACATATGAGAAAAGCTGACGGAACTGAATATAAAGAAGCAACTGTACAAACTGAAAACTATTAAACGTCAGATTGACAATCAATTTTTTTATATCTACAAAGTAAAAAATTATCTTATCGAATACTCCTCGGGGCCTTGATAAATACTCAAAATTTTGTCATAGAGAATCCTTCAAGCGTGTTGCTCAAGGATAATAGCTCTCGGCCTGCGGCCTTGGGCTATTATCAAGCAATTCGCTTTCAGCATTCTCTATGACAAAATTATCTCGGTATTATCAAGACCCTAGGGGTATTACTACTGATAAGAGTTTGGAGTCGTATATTATAACAATACGCTAATAATTTGCACCATTCGTCCCAATCATCCTTACTTTCATTTATAAAATGTCTCACATACTCATTAAGCGTTCTGTGTAATTTTCACAATTTCCTATAGATTTATTGTATTTTAATAAGGCTTGGCTAAATCTCGTTCTGTTTTTCTCATTGTATACCTTTCTTCTCTCATTATATCGTTTTCCGTTGGTGTACTTTCTCTTGGTGTTCTTGTTTTTCTTCTTTCCCCTGGAGTTTGTTCAACATTGTCTCCGGCTGTGTGGGGTGTTCCAGTTTTCCATCGCTTTACATCCTCTATAGAATATTCCGTTCCGTTTATTATAAGTTTGTTGTATTTATTAAGTATTTGTAAGTTTCCCTGTTTTCTTGCTTGCCTCAAGTGGTAACGTAGCTCTTTTCTTTGTGACTGTATTTTCTTGGGATAGTCTTCGCTAATTATCCAATTTCTATCTTTGAGATTCCTTGCTGTTTTTAAAACTTTCATTCTTTTGTTTCCGTTTGTCATCTCTATTAACATTGGTCTGTATTTATGTTTACCTTTTCTCCCTACTCTTCTTTTGTCCTTTATGTCATGTTTTGTTTCCAATCGTATTCCAGTCTTATCTAGTACTTCTTTAACCTTTTCTTCCTGAATTTCTGTGTCTTCTTCCTCGGTTTCCTCTATTCCAAATATTATTAGGTTTTCATTTCTTAGATTTCTTTAGAGCATCTCTATTTTTTTGTTTTCTAGGCGTATTTCTGCTTTTAGTTTTTCATTTTCTAGTTTCCTCTCCTTATTTTCTGATTTTAATAAATCGAGTTCTTTTTTAATATAATCTAGCTCTCTCTTTTCTTCACTCTCACACATTCTTACATTTCTATAATTATTATTGAACCTATTGCTAGGCCTGTTTGTATATTCCTCTGGTTTGTAACCAGTGAATTTCCTATTTCCTTGATTCTCTTGAAATTTCCTACTATTATCGTAGTTACTTTTCCTATGGAAATTATTTCAGAAGCATATCCGATAAGATCTTTGTTGTTTTGTTCCAGTTTGCTTAGTTTAGCACTTACCGAACTATCACTGTCTCCTCGGAGCCCTTTTTAAAGTGTATCGACTATTCCTCTCAAGGAATTCTCCGTGGTGGTCAAAACCCTGGCTTTTCCAGTCAGTCTTGTCTTTACAAACAACACAGCATTGCTCTCATTCTCTGCTGCGTACACTTGCAACAAGCTAACTGCACCTAAAAAAGATTGTAGTTTGCTCGTATCACCATTGCACTCGTTTGGCAATATCTTACCAGCTAAGTTGAAAAAATCACTCATACTTAACGCCATTTTCTCACTTTCACTCTTGCTAAATTCCTGTAATACGCCCTTGTTAATCAAATTATTACGTGTAATCAACTGTGACGGAACTTTATACCGACAATCTAACACTTGGAATGATTTAACCACCTTATCTCTGATTTTGTCAAAATATAAAATACATGTATTCTGCTGATCCTCATCCAACTTATGCCAATTCTTATTTATTAAACTAGAAAAATTATTAAATGAACTACTTAAATTATTTATTATATCAATATGACTTTCTGGACTTTTAGGAGCTTCCTTTTTTAAAACTCGCTCACTATTTTTACGTATCTTTTCTAAAATTAAATTCAATCGACTCTCAAATTGATCCCAAGTTACTGCATTTCCACCACTCGAGGACATTTAAAATTAGTTGATTCATTTTCAATAATAAAAAATAAAAATATCAAATATAGTCACAAAACAGAATATACCTTTAAAGTTTACAAAAAAAAATTCTCACCATCCTAAATATTCAATGTGCTTTGCTGCAGATTTCTTCTTATCTCCCTCTTCTTTTGTCTTCTATAGTCCTTATATATGGACCATCCGAATTGTAGTACCAAAACAACCACAATGATATAGATAAGGGTCTTCACCTCCAGATCTGCTTTGATTTCCTCCTCTTGAACTATGAAGTTGCTGTTGACAACTCCATTCTCCTGGGCCGCTTGCTTCGTCGATTTAACACTCATGTTCACAGAATTCCAATTGTTTGCAGGATCGCCATGTAATTGATGTGTCTTCAATGGAAACGTTGGTAGACTAGAGGTGTGGAAAGGCCTCTGAACAGGTGGTGCTGCGGGTCACTTGGAGGATCATCGTAAGGGAATGAAACAACTACTTCTAGCACTGGGATATGTTTGATTTATTTACTATAATACATTACACTACTACTATTACTAATGACATGCATAAGTACCTAGCCGTATAGCATACTTATACTTAATGGTTAAAGATTACTGATCTCTGACCATTCGACTATATAGAATGTTCTTCGTTAATCATTCTGAATCAACTTCCCCATCATAAATATTGAATGCATATTTATATAATCAGTAAAGTTCAAATAAAACAAATAAACATATTACTGTTTTGTCTTACTTCACGTTTTGAACTTGACTTTCTATTCAATAACCTCCTTACTCTTTATTTATATAATATTAAAACGTTTGAATGTTTTGGTTAAATAAGATCAAGGGAATTCAATTCTTATTTTAAATATTTATTATTATATTATTATATTGGGCCAAAAGGCATCACAAGGGCGTGAATACTACACCGTTAGAGAGATAAAGGACAAAGACACACGAGACTTGGCTTAATGTATTGCCGATTAAAGGAAACCCGACGTATGTGGGTTTAGCCAATAGTTAAAAAATGTTAATAATAGCATGAATAATAATTTATTTAATGGCTTAACGAAAGATGATGACGAAAAGTTTTTTAATTTTGTCAGAATGTCCAAAAAGTCGTTTAATGATTTACTTACTTACATAAAAAGTGACATAACAAAACAAAACACAGTAATGAGGGAGCATTTCACCGGAGGAGAAATTGGTAATAACCCTGAGGAAATTATTTTGATATATAATTTCAAAATAGAAAGTAGTATAGATACAGCACTAACACGACTAGCACAAGAACTTGAAAAACAGAAATATTAGAGTCGTCTGTTGAATAATTACTGAAATATGAACGAACAGATTATGTGGAAGACTGAAGTGTTTCAGTAGTTTCTATTGGTGTAATTTCCTTTGTTTGAGTACAGGTGTTCAATTGATGTTGCTGATGAATTTACAGGTGCTTCTGGATGTATGTAAAATTGTGATTGTTGGTATGCTGATGTGTCAGCTGAATATCTGGTAAGGGTTGTTGATAGATCGGATGCTGAGATTGTGGTAAAAGGTGTGGTTGTTGAAAGTGATTGAGAGTTTTCTGATAATGTGATGCAGCTGATTGAGGTTGAAAATTAGAGGTAGGCGTATTCGCAACGGGCTGAACTACGTTTTTATTGACAGCTTGTATAATACTCAGCCTGGCGCTTAATTTAAAATGAGGTGGAAGCAATTTTAAGTGTGGTAGTAGTGACAATAAAAATAGTCGATCGTCGTCTACTTCATTTTCTTTTCTGTCACGGCGCTTCGCGTTGGAATCCAAAGCCTCAATCAACTTTGCTAGACTCTGCAGGGGTACATTGTTTACATTAAATGCTTGTGTTTGAACATCTTCATTCATTTCGACATCTTCGACATGTCTGAGAATGTTCGTCATCGTTCATAGAACTGTCAATAGCACGGTGAAGTATTGTATCTACTAAAAATGACATCTGGGTAACATATACATATGGGATCTTTTTCTCAGCTCCATGTCCTGATTTTCCTATTATTTTACCAACATCACGACTGTACCTATCCCTTGCATTTTTCCACTCCTTTTGAAGTGTGGTTTCTTAAAAAAAATTGTTCCAGGTATCTGGCCACAGGTTGTTCTTTCGCCTATTACATTACGCATTTAGAATTGGAAAATCTACGGCTAGCATCATAGTTAATTAAACTAATAAGTTTGTGATGCAATTTGGAAACGAGTATCAAGTATTGAATTTCCCGATGTCTTATCAGAAAACTGGAAAAAAATAGCCAAAGAATTTGGAGATAATGCAAATTTTCCTAACTGCATAGGAGCTATCGACGGAAAACATATTAGACTCATTCAACCTTCTAAAAGTGGTTCCATGTTCTACAATTACAAAAATTATCATTCAAGCGTACTATTTGCTATGTGCGACAGTAATTACTTATTTACATTTATTGATGTTGGATCCTATCGAAAATCTAGCGATTCTGGTATTTTTCAAAACTCACAGTTATCCAAAAAAATGATACTCAAAATTCCCTGCCCAACACAAATCGGAGGTGAAAATACAATACAATATACATACACTGTGTCCGTAAAGTATGGAACTGATTCATTTTCAGCTAAACATACCATTTTAAGAAATAATCCTGAAACACATCGATTTTTGATTTTAATTTACCGTATTTTAAAATAATAATCTAATATACGGGGTGAATTACTTTCGAGTAATGACGTCACCGTCATTTTTTTTTGAAATGGAACACCCCCATTTTGTCTCAATTTTCGGATTACTCTAGCTGAGCTGATTCCACAAATGTATCACATGTTGATAAACAAGGTTCAACAAGAATTTGTACACCGTTTGGGTTACTGTCAAATACAGCAAGGGCTGCAGTTCGAACATTTATAAAGTCATGTATTTCATCATATTCTGTCCGCTAGACAATAAGTATGTTTGATAATATTTTTACTAATACTAATAAAGAATGTTACGCGTTACTTTATGAGCACACACAAAACTATTGTATTTTTGTACACCCTGTACCAATTGGAATCAACATGTGATACATTTTTGGAATCAGCTCAGCTAGAGTAATCCGAAAATTGAGACAAAATGGGGGTGTTCCATATAAAAAAAATGACGGTGACGACATTACTCGAAAGTAATTCACCCTGTATATTAGAATATTATTTTAAAATACGGTAAATTAAAATCAAAAATCGACGTGTTTCAGAATTATTTCTTAAAATGGCCTGTTTAGCTAAAAATGAATTTGTTCCATACTTTACGGACACAGTGTATGTTATTGTAGGTGATAAGGCTTTTCCTTTGTGTGAAAATCTATTGAGACCATATTTTGGTGGTAACAATTTAATTTATGAAAAAAATTAGTGCGTGCAGTCCCTCCGCAAGGAAGAAGTTATACTTCGTAATGTGGAAATGAAAATAGGAAAGGGTAGAAATTGATTTTTAATGAAATCATATAGTTTCTTTAAGACAAAATTTATTAACATTGCTTACAATTCACAATTGATCGTCGCTGCATAACAAGAATACCACGCGCATGTGCTTGGGATCTACCGACTCACTCTCTTTCTCTCTCCTTCTTTCTACCTTTGTGTATCTTTCTTTCTCTCTTTAACGTTTAACGCAACCTTGTTGAAAGTCGCATTAGAAGTATCCCTTGAAAAGAATACTTACACTGCCATCTGTCATTGAATGCCGAAGGTTTTGGTCATATGAAGAAAATTCCAAAAAAGGAATTTTTTACTGAATTAAATTTTAAAAGTTACCTTATTTAAGAAAAAAGTTTACTTACACTATCTTTTTTTAATGAATGCCGAAGATTTTGGCCATTTGAAGGAAATTTCAAAATTGCAGCTTCTGAATGAATTACTTTTTAAAAAGAATACTTACACTGCCATATGTCATTGAATGCCGAAGGTTTTGGTCATATGAAGAAAATTCCAAAAAAGGAAGTTTTTCTGAATTATATTTTAAAAGTTACTGTATTTATGGAAAAAAGTATACTTACACTATCATTTGTTGATAAATGCCGAAGATTTTGGTCATGTGAAAGAAATTTCAAAATTACAATCTCTTAATAAATTACTTTTTAAATAATCAAAAGAGTACTTACACTGCCATCTGTTATCGAATACCGGAGGACTCACTCTCTTTCTCTCTCCTACTTTCTACCTTTGTGTATCCTTCTTTCTTGCGATAAACATTTAACGCAACCTTGTTGGAAGTCGCATAAGAAGTATAACTTCAAAAAAATTTTCAATTATAGGCTCTCAAGAGCACGACGGTTTATTGAGTGCACATTTAGTATTTTAGCTAATAAATGGAGGATTTATCATAGGCCCCTAAATGTTGATATAGATTTAGTTGAAAACATTATTAAAGCTGCTTGCGTACACTTCATAACTTCCACAGTGCTGGTCTTTTCTAGACTTCTGATAATCACTTTTCCAAATCAAAATTGTCGCCGTTGTCCATGTTGTTTTCCATATTTTTCACACAAAGCACAAAAAGTAATTTATACGAGATTTGGCAAGTCGCCGGTCGTTGCGCGTCCCATGGTCCACATGATGTGCCGAGGCGTGTCGCCTAAGAAAAAAAATGTTTGGGCGTAACGTGTGTGCGCTTCCATGAATTAACATAGAACCATGTGCCGAGTCGGCCGCCGAGCGGTCGCCGCTCGGCTAAAAGGCGCCTCGTGTGTCTTTATCCTAGCTGGACCTTATACCTTCAGGCGACAGCATTGTAGAATCAATCAAACCCACCACAGCTGCTTTGGACTACCCGCCACGGCTACGTGTTTATACGCTTAATGTGCATGTCATTTTTGTTTTATTTATTTCAGGATTCTCATTTATTATTTTTTTGTGATATGTTGATTATTTAATTTAATAATTATATTAGCCCGTTACAAAGATCAAATTAATATGAATATTTTGGTTCGCACTTTCCCCAGCTTACCTACCTTATTGTATTGTGATCTGTACAGAGTTTCAATTTAATTTGACGTTTAGAAATAAATGAAAATCACATTTGAAGAATAAGTTAGATACATAGATACGGAGGGAAAATAGCTAGATAAACTACACCAATTCAAATGGAAGTTGACACAAGGTCATTTCCATACAAAGAATTTACTGAAGAAGGTAAACAAGGAACTCTCAACCAGGCTATTGAAACTTGGTAAGAGACATTTGAAGACAGTTACCGACCTGGTTACTGGACACTGGACACTGTACCCTGAGGAAACTAAGTAATGAAACACCTACTCACATACTCTGCTTTGGAGAGGAAATAATACATCCCTTACAACTACTCCGAATCCCCCCAGTCAAACTAATGGCCTATATAGGGGACACAAAGTTTCTGGAATTAAAGAAGGTGATATGGGGAATGGTAGATTTAGATTAAGTGCTTGGGCTGTTAAACACAACCCATACGATTGAATGAACAAATAGATACGGAGTGTCAATTTTGAAACTGGGAATGGACTATATCTCGTGAACGAAAAGAGATATAAAGAAAATGAGCGGTCGTCATACCGCCGACAGAAGCTTGCTTCTTATGCACAATAGAATGACCATTTTTCGTGAATTTTTCACCATTTTTCAAAAATTTTGACAATTGTTGACCATTTTTGACAGTTTTTGACGAATTTTGACAGTTTTTGACGAATTTTGACAATTATTGACCATTTTTCAGATACTTTAACAAATTTGGCAAATATTTGCCATTTTTCCAAAACTTTTACAATTTTTTCAAAATTTAATAATTATTGACCTATTTTGACAGTTATTGACCAATTTTGACAGTTTTGACAAATATTGATCATTTTTGACAATTTTTCAAAAATTTTGACAATTTTTAATAATTTTTGACCATTTTTGACAGTTTTTTATAATTATTGACCATTTTTTCGAAATTTTGACCATTTTTCAAAAATTTTTCACAATTTTTGAAAATATTTGGCAATTATTAACCATTTTTTCAAAATTTTGACAATTTTTGACGATTTTTCCAAATTTTTGACCATATTTAAAAAATTTTGACAATTTTTCAAAAATTTTAACAATTATTGACCTTTGTTGACAATTTTTGACGAATTATGACAATTATTGACCGTGTTTGACAATTATTGACCATTTTTGACAATCCAAACATTTTAACATATTTGGCAATTATTTAACATTTTTTCAAAATTTTGACAATTTTTGACCATTTTCAAAATGTTAACAATTAATGATTCTTCTGGACCATTTTTGACAATTTTTGACGAATTTTGATTGGTTTTGACAATTATTGACCGTCTTTGACAATTATTGACCATTTTACAAATTTTTGAGAATTTTTCAAAAATGTTAACATATTTGGCAATTATTAACCATTTTTTCGAAATTTTGACAATTTTTGACCATTTTTGACAATTTCTCACACCTATAGGTGTGCGAGCTCAGTGCGGCAAGAGAGATTGCGCACAGTGGCTTGAATGAGTTATTGCGTGACGAACGCTTTATCGTAACATCACTCGTTTCACGAGTTCACTAGCCTTCCCAAGAGGGAAACGGACGAACCCTTATTCGCTTTTTCGTAACATAACACGTTTCACGATTTCACTAGCCTTTTCAGAAATATGCCAGCCAGCATTTTGAACGGCAAGTTTCAAGGCGAAAATGTGTCGTGCAATAAGAAGCAAGCTTCAAATTAAATTTCATTGGATTAGTGGATTATTCAGAAATCTGGCAACACTGTTGCGTGACGAACCCTTATTCGCTTTTTCGTAACATTACACGTTTCACGAGTTCACTAGCCTTATCAGAAATATGGCAACACTGTTGCGTGACGGACTTTTCGTAACGGTTAAGGCCACATTCATCCGAGTCCGGCGGCGTGCGACACGTTGACGTACGTCAACGCATATATTTTATTTTCTATGCAATTGCTTGGTTGACATCCCACCTAGTACGGTACGTCAAATGACGTACGTCACTATGCGGTACGTCGACGCATGTTTTGGTTTGGGCATCAGTTGAATCCGCAGTGGTGTTTTGTAGGTATTTGTAAATATCGAGCAGCTTGAAACATGAGAAAAATACCTTGAAGTGGACAACCAAGGGTTACCTCCCCGCACAAGATCGTTATCTGACTTTATATACCCGTAGAGAACCCATGAGTACCTGTCGGATCATACAAAAGCGTCTTTTGGATGCTTCAGGTGTTTCGGTTCCAATTGAAACAGTATTAGTTTGATAAAACCTTTAATATGCGATTCTGTTTTTTCGCTAACTTTTCAGAGATGAAACAACATAATCTGATAACTGTGTAGGTAGGGTCGGATTGATTGCAGATCATGAACAACATAATGTCGCTTGACAAGGAGCCGTCGATGGGGAGAGAAACAAAAAAAGAAGTTTGAAGAAGCGGAGCCAGATTATCAGCAAGGAGGCATTTGCCACAATTATTAATTATATGTAAATATAATACAAATAGTATTCGTTAATTCAAACTTTGAAATGTACATACAATTTTTGATTAATAAAGATACTTTTACCAGTACGTCGAAGATTACACGAGACATAACCGATGATATTCTCCGCACTCAATTCTTAACTGATTTATAGGATGAATACAGTATCTTGCAGACCTCTTTCGGCGTTTTCTTGATAAATATATTGCTAGTGCACGCTTTGATTTTCTTGAAAAATGCACCAAATTGATCGCCGTAAAAAAAACAACTAACGCGACGTGCTTGATGGAAAGACTCGTATATTGTTCGACGTATACTGTCACCTGCCGTATTTGACTACGAGTTCACTAGCCTTCTCAAACGTCCTATGTCGTGCAATAAGAAGCAAGCTTCAATAAAACGCAAAACCCTGACTGAGGTAGAGAGAGGGAACTAAAATGACATAAGAGATAATGCACTCCCACCAACACCCATGCCCTTCCTACCCCAGACATCTATTTAGAGAAAAGCACACTCCTGAGAAACTAAATATTTGGGCAGGAATATTAGGCGATTCTGTGATTATTCCCTTGTTTATACAAGGAAATTCAAACGATGAATTGTACTTTGATATATGATGGAGAGCACTATCGAGCACTTAATTGTTCAATTTGCTAAAAAAGTAAATGTTTAGTGTACTGTTTTACCAGATCGAATAATCGGGTCGTATTTTCTAGAGGAAACGTTAAATCATGGAGTATATTTGCATTTGCTGGACTACTTTTCAATACCTGAATTAGATAACCTTGCTTTGGAGCAAAGGCTTAAAATATATTTTCATCAAATTCGACTTTGTTCATAAGAGTAAGGCTGGATGAATATTTTTCTAGAATAGAATCGAGTGGAGAAATGTTTTGAAGTTGGTGGAAGCCATGTCGAATAATTATCGAATTATTGAAGTAAACGTCCCTCACTAGATTATTATTACATTTTCGAACTCGGTGCAAAAATTCATCATTTTCCATAAAATTGACTATAAAATCTAGCTCTTGAATTTTATTTCATTTCATGGGGTTTTAGACCAAGCAAAACTTTTTATCAATAATGACATTTTCCACTAAAACTATAAAATGTTTCTCCTCTTGGGCCGTGGACACACTGTACCTATCATTCAGTAGTAGTTAGGGACTGGCCGGACAATAATTATTCAAACAAATGGATTGATTTAATTTGCACCTGCTTTTTTCTGCGAGGTTACCTTGAAGCGCTAGTTTATATAACCCAATCTATCTCAATCGACGATTTACGACAACGAATAACTCACTTGCCGACGTTCGTATGAAGTTTGAATATAAGTTATAATTGTATTTACAAAAAATGGAAACCATTTTGAACATTAATTTAATCGATCAACATTTTTAATACCACTTTATTTTCTTTGCAAAATAATTTGTCTACTTTATTGTTAAACCATGTATAATTGTTACTCATACCATTGGAAAGCATTTTTTACGGGCTTTACAGCGACGTATCACAAGTAGGGGATTGCCATTCAATTTTTTTAGGTGGGGTAGGTGAGGCATAAGTGGTTGATGGATGTACATTAGTAGATATAAAATGGGGTAGCATCGAAGCAAGTACTGACCTACTTCCGCAATCTATAATGGGGAACCAACGAAGCAAGTACTGACCTACTTCCGCAATCTATAATGGGGAACCAACGAAGTCAAGTAACTGACCTACTTTCGCAATCTATGTAATGGGGAACCAAAGAAGTAAGGTACGAATGACCGCAACTGACCTCTCTAATATGCAGTGACGGAAAATAAAAATTATACAGGGTAATGACATATAATAGGAGTGGGATATATACAGAGGGAAAGTATGTATGTGTTCATTGGAAACATCAGTATACGAATGGTACGTTAAAATTCAATATGCTCCGACATATAATAAGAGTGGGGTATATACAGGGTGCACCGAAAGTAACTACATTTAATAGGAGGGGGTATACAGAGCAGTAGTCAATTACACTATATGTAGTGAAGAGTAGTGAGTGAATTATTATTAATTTGAGTAGAAATGGAAGCTAGTAGGTGTGTTACACCAGAGCTTATTTTTAATTCAGACTATTTATACTACAGTGCTCCAAGATTAGCAAGTATCGCTGCAGATGCTGTATATTGGTGTATCAAAGATGTAAATAATAAGAACATTGGAATCGGCTATAGATATTTCAAACATGATACTATCTACGAATTTGTAATTCCATGTGATTTGTATAGCCTGTTAAATGTGAACTGTATCCACGAATTAAAAGTGCAAATCGTAAAAAATAGTGATGTACAAGAGGATGACTCTGGTGAATTGGTAGGAGAGGGGTTGATTGATACAACAATATTTATTCCATGCTATTATCCAACACTGCCCGACTAGAAACAAGGGTGCCACCAATAATAATAGAAATGAAATACACAAAAATGTGAAACGTCAAAAAATCATATATAAAAGATTGGATATATTAACATTTATTTAGTATTAGTCGATATGCAGGCCCCAACGTTTATAATATTGCAAGCTATTATTGGTAACTACCTTTTAATACAGCACCCGTATAATATTAGAGAAGTGTTTGTATGTTTTGATAGTAATGGTACAAAAAATGATAGTTGGCCTGAAAAATGGATACGAATGGAATCGTATACACCAAATAATGCAGTAACCCTAAAAGCTGAAATACCTACCAATAGTACTACATATAAAGTGCGTCTTTTCAAAGGTAATGGAAACTACCAAGAATCTGAATGGTTGCAGTTGTATGCAGTTCACCAGGTCGCAAGCACACACATAAATACGCATACTTATATATTATATTATATAGCTACATGTTCTACTATTGTGACTGGTACAATATTTTATAAAATTGTCCTTCGTTTGTTGAAATAAAAGAAATAAGTATATAAATAACATTTATTTTTTGTTAAACATCTAAAAAATCAAAATCTGTAGAATCTAAGTATTCTTCTATATTCACATCACTGAAAAAATTCTCCACTGCTTCTTCTTCTTCGAATGCTTGGAGAAGATCATCTAATGTGCCTGAATTGGAGGATGGATTTAGGAGAAAATGCCCCCATGCTAGAGTATTTGTGTCATGTGGTATTACATACCTCTTATCATCCTTTGAAGAAAGAGCCACCTTGTTTTTTAATTCTGTGTGGATAATATGCATATTGGAAAAAAAAACATACATTTTTCTATATACAATACCACCAGTTTCAACGATTTGTTTATAGTCATTAAGATGGAGTTGAGTTTCAATTATATGTTTAGAAATACCTTTAGCCTTCTTTAAAATATCAGACTTGTTGAATCGTTCCGATAATTTAACACAATATGCTTTAGCACCAGTTCCATAGAAAGACTTAACAACTACACCAGCAAACTCGTTTTTCATTTTACCGACAATAGATATTGTTTTAGGAATGTCATGGATATTATTTGTCTGATAATTGGATGTATCGAAATATTCAATATTTTCCTTCATGTCTTTGTAGAAATCTTCAGTAAATACTTCCAACACTAATGAATCAGTATCCGAATAACACAACTTAACAGAATCACCATACTGTTGTTTAACATAATCATAATAAAACTCATATATTATAGTCTTTGAAATATCCAAAACTGAAAATCCTACATATAACGGTTTATCATACACTACTTTAATTTTATTCAGTTGAACCGCCACCAAATTATCGTTAAACACAGAACAAGATTTGAATTCTGGTTTCGCAATTAAAGTTTTCGCTCCCAGGGATCCTCTGGTGTTTTCCCAATGACTTGATATAATTATACGTTTTCTTTTTTCAACATTTTCCATCGTTTTTCCAAAGATTGCATTGATTAAAAGTTTAAACAAATCTTTTTCAAAGGCATTTGTAGCTTTGTTGCGTAGACTGGTGTTAAGTTCAATGTATGTCTTTAGCCACGCAGACTGTGAAAACTCGATAACTCTGTGAATCTTTTTCAATTTTAAACCATTTTTCAAACACTGTTTAAGGTTAGGATAGTGTATTATGTATTTGGTTTTATCGTTCAAGTTTGGTATCAGGTTTGAATATTTGGATTTTGGAGGGATGATACTTTCCGGGCAGAAAGGAAGATCGTTATGTGCATCATGCAGGTTGGTAGGATACTCCAAGTCCATTTCCAAAACATATCCTTTAGGCGAATCATCTTCAATAGTATCGACATCGAATAATTCAATTTCAGATTCAGTTAACCACCTAAAGTCACCAAATGGTAGATATTCCTTCATTGCAGCCCCATAAAGGTTTGTAGCATCTAAAAACATTATGTAGCTCTCTGGTTTGATCACATCAAAGGTTTCCAAGTATCTATTGTTTGCTACAGCTTTCCTCTTGCTGCATTGAGCTACTCCGCCTCGAATTCCTTTTTTGAAGAAGTGAAGCATATCCACATCGGTTAAAAGTTATAGTTCAATCTGAGTACATCTCAACATGGCATCCCAACTCAGGGAAGGAGCGGTAAGGTAGTGAGCTGGATCCAACTTATATTCCTTAAGACAAACTTTGCGAAAATTCTCAAAGACGTCGGCAAGAAGCAACACATCAGTTTTTAAATATAACTTTGCATAATCACTAAAAGTTGTGCAGTTGAAAGTATTCCATACTAGTTGAGCTCGTGCATATTCCTCATCAGAGATATCAACACCTTTTAAGGTATCAAAAAAATGTTCCTTAGATGGTAATTGCCGCTCGCGTAGTTTATCAAAATATGTCACATATGAATACGGAAACACGCCTTTTTGTCTCATTAAATTAAAATGTTTTGGGAAAAACTTTCGTACCTCATTACACTGTGCAGGATTCAACGTAAAAGCCAGTTTTTCTAATGAACTAGCTAGAAAACTAAAGGAATCAACAAATTTTAATGTCATATACACATCTCGTATCTTGGGATCACTAAACTTTTCCACCAAAATAGATTTTGAGAAGCATATATACTTCTCCTTTGTTTGGGGTAAGGCACTGATGTTTTTACCTTTGGTAGTCAGTTCTTTGATAAATAAATGACAATCATAATTTTTTAAATTATGTAGAAAGACTGGAATATATTTCGGAAGTTTATAATTCAAATTGCAAGAGTTATGGGCTGCATTATTAAATTTTCCAAATGGTTTTAAGCAAATATGACAAACGGTAGCAGTATCATATCTATCTTGTTCCTCGGGTGTTAATGATCGCATCGCATCGCATGTTTAAGATGGTTATTGTACAAATCTTGAACTATTGAATCCAATTTTTGTATGAAGACTTGGGCTGCATCGGCACCTTCATAATTGTCAAATTTGGATAAACTATCGTCATATGTACACTTTACATAAAAAGCAAACGAGTAAGGCTCATGTTCACACACTTTAACTGTGAAGGATTTACCAGCATGGGGTTCAGTGTGATCTATCGGTTTTAATAAACTTTCAAAGTCCGCGTATATAACGAATGGAACTTGCAGCTGTTTTTCAAAGTTGATGAATTTTAATGTATTTTCTGGTAACCACTCCCCACACTTGTTTATTTTAATTTCAGAAGTTGGTAGCTTAGTGTATATGTGAGTACAATCATTTTCTTGGTGGTGTTGTAATTTGGATTCTTTTGAAAAACTTTGTAGACATCCATCACAAAAGAAAGTTCTCTCTTTGTGTGTTGTTTTTTGACTTCTCAATAATTTAGATAAATCCTCGATGAGAGTATAATGAGTGTTTCCATCTCTATCAGTTATCAATAAGAGATTAATATGGGTCGGTTTCCGCTCTGACGTAAAATGAAGGGGGCCAACAACTTCATATCTTTTTTTTCCATCTTTAAATTCTGATTCCAACCCATAAACATTATGAAATTCGAGAAATTGAATAATATATCTGTAAATGTTTATGGGTTGGAATCAGAATTTAAAGATGGAAAAAAAAAAGATATGAAGTTGTTGGACCCCTTCATTTTACGTCAGAGCGGAAACCGACCCATATTAATCTCTTATTGATAACTGATAGAGATGGAAACACTCATTATACTCTCATCGAGGATTTATCTAAATTATTGAGAAGTCAAAAAACAACACACAAAGAGAGAACTTTCTTTTGTGATGGATGTCTCTAAAGTTTTTCAAAAGAATCCAAATTACAACACCACCAAGAAAATGATTGTACTCACATATACACTAAGCTACCAACTTCTGAAATTAAAATAAACAAGTGTGGGGAGTGGTTACCAGAAAATACATTAAAATTCATCAACTTTGAAAAACAGCTGCAAGTTCCATTCGTTATATACGCGGACTTTGAAAGTTTATTAAAACCGATAGATCACACTGAACCCCATGCTGGTAAATCCTTCACAGTTAAAGTGTGTGAACATGAGCCTTACTCGTTTGCTTTTTATGTAAAGTGTACATATGACGATAGTTTATCCAAATTTGACATTTATGAAGGTGCCGACGCAGCCCAAGTCTTCATACAAAAATGGGATTCAATAGTTCAAGATTTGTACAATAACCATCTTAAACATGTTCTACCGATGCGATCATTAACACCCGAGGAACAAGATAGATATGATACTGCTACCGTTTGTCATATTTGCTTAAAACCATTTGGAAAATTTAATAATGCAGCCCATAACTCTTGCAATTTGAATTATAAACTTCCGAAATATATTCCAGTCTTTCTACATAATTTAAAAAATTATGATTGTCATTTATTTATCAAAGAACTGACTACCAAAGGTGAAAACATCAGTGCCTTACCCCAAACAAAGGAGAAGTATATATGCTTCTCAAAATCTATTTTGGTGGAAAAGTTTAGTGATCCCAAGATACGAGATGTGTATATGACATTAAAATTTGTTGATTCCTTTAGTTTTCTAGCTAGTTCATTAGAAAAACTGGCTTCTACGTTGAATCCTGCACAGTGTAATGAGGTACGAAAGTTTTTCCCAAAACATTTTAATTTAATGAGACAAAAAGGCGTGTTTCCGTATTCATATGTGACATCTTTTGATAAACTACGCGAGCGACAATTACCATATAAGGAACATTTTTTTGATACCTTAAAAGGTGTTGATATCTCTGATGAGGAATATGCACGAGCTCAACTAGTATGGAATACTTTCAACTGCACAACTATTAGTGATTATGCAAAATTTTATTTAAAAACTGATGTGTTGCTTCTTGCCGACGTCTTTGAGAATTTTCGCAAAGTTTGTCTTAAGGAATATGAGTTGGATCCAGCTCACTACCTTACCGCTCCTTCCCTGAGTTGGGATGCCATGTTGAGATGTACTCAGATTGAACTACAACTATTAACCGATGTGGATATCCTTCACTTCTTCAAAAAAGGAATTCGAGGCGGAGTAGCTCAATGCAGCAAGAGGAAAGCTGTAGCAAACAATAGATACTTGGAAACCTTTGATGTGAACAAACCAGAGAGCTACATAATGTTTTTAGATGCTACAAACCTTTATGGGGCTGCAATGAAGGAATATCTACCATTTGGTGACTTTAGGTGGTTAACTGAATCTGAAATTGAATTATTCGATGTCGATACTATTGAAGATGATTCGCCCAAAGGATATGTTTTGGAAGTGGACTTGGAGTATCCTACCAACCTGCATGATGCACATAACGATCTTCCTTTCTGCCCGGAAAGTATCATCCCTCCAAAATCCAAATATTCAAAGCTGATACCGAACTTGAACGATAAAACCAAATACATAATACACTACCGTAACCTTAAACAGTGTTTGAAAAATGGTTTAAAATTGAAAAAGATTCACAGAGTCATCGAGTTTTCACAGTCTGCGTGGCTAAAGACATACATTGAACTTAACACCAGTCTACGCAACAAAGCTACAAATGCCTTTGAAAAAGATTTGTTTAAACTTTTAATCAATGCAATCTTTGGAAAAACGATGGAAAATGTTGAAAAAAGAAAACGTATAATTATATCAAGTCATTGGGAAAACACCAGAGGATCCCTGGGAGCGAAAACTTTAATTGCGAAACCAGAATTCAAATCTTGTTCTGTGTTTAACGATAATTTGGTGGCGGTTCAACTGAATAAAATTAAAGTAGTGTATGATAAACCGTTATATGTAGGATTTTCAGTTTTGGATATTTCAAAGACTATAATATATGAGTTTTATTATGATTATGTTAAACAACAGTATGGTGATTCTGTTAAGTTGTGTTATACGGATACTGATTCATTAGTGTTGGAAGTATTTACTGAAGATTTCTACAAAGACATGAAGGAAAATATTGAATATTTCGATACATCCAATTATCAGACAAATAATATCCATGACATTCCTAAAACAATATCTATTGTCGGTAAAATGAAAAACGAGTTTGCTGGTGTAGTTGTTAAGTCTTTCTATGGAACTGGTGCTAAAGCATATTGTGTTAAATTATCGGAACGATTCAACAAGTCTGATATTTTAAAGAAGGCTAAAGGTATTTCTAAACATATAATTGAAACTCAACTACATCTTAATGACTATAGACAAATCGTTGAAACTGGTGGTATTGTATATAGAAAAATGTATGTTTTTCTTTCCAATATGCATATTATCCACACAGAATTAAAAAACAAGGTGGCTCTTTCTTCAAAGGATGATAAGAGGTATGTAATACCACATGACACAAATACTCTAGCATGGGGGCATTTTCTCCTAAATCCATCCTCCAATTCAGGCACATTAGATGATCTTCTCCAAGCATTAGAAGAAGAAGAAGCAGTGGAGAATTTTTTCAGTGATGTGAATATAGAAGAATACTTAGATTCTACAGATTTTGATTTTTTAGATGTTTAACAAAAAATAAATAGTATTTATATACATATTTCTTTTATTTCAACAAACGAAGGACAATTTTATAAAATATTGAACCACTCACAATAGTAGAACATGTAGCTATATAATATAATATATAAGTATGCATATTTATGTGTGTGCTTGCGACCTGGTGAACTGCATACAATTGCAACCATTCAGATTCTTGGTAGTTTCCATTACCTTTGAAAAGACGCACTTTGTATGTAGTACTATTGGTAGGTATTTCAGCTTTTAGGGTTACTGCATTATTTGGTGTATACGATTCCATCCTTCTCCATTTTTCAGGCCAACTATCATTTTTTGACCATTACTATCAAATATATACAAACACTTCTCTAATATTATATGGATGCTGTATTAAAAGGTAGTTACCAATAATAGCTTGCAATATTATAAACGTTGGGGCATGCAAATCGACTAATACTAAATAAATGTTAATATATCCAATCTTTTATATATGAATTTTTGGCGTTTCACATTTTTGTGTATTTCATTTCTATTATTATTGGTGGCACCCTTGTTTCTAGTCGGGCAGTGTTGGATAATAGCATGGATTAAATATTGTTGTATCAATCAACCCCTCTCCTACCAATTCACCAGAGTCATCCTCTTGTACATCACTATTTTTTACGATTTGCACTTTTAATTCGTGGATACAGTTCACATTTAACAGGCTATACAAATCACATGGTTTTACAAATTCGTAGATAGTATCATGTTTGAAATATCTATAGCCGATTCCAATGTTCTTATTATTTACATCTTTGATACACCAATATACAGCATTTGCAGCGATACTTGCTAATCTTGGAGCACTGTAGTATAAACAGTCTGAATTAAAAATAAGCTCTGGTGTAACACACCTACTAGCTTCCATTTCTACTCAAATTAATAATAATTCACTCACTACTCTTCACTACATATAGTGTAATTGACTACTGCTCTGTATACCCCCTCCTATTAAATGTAGTTACTTTCGGTGCACCCTGTATATACCCCACTCTTATTATATGTCGGAGCATATTGAATTTTAACGTACCATTCGTATACTGATGTTTCCAATGAGCACATACATACTTTCGCAGCCCTCTGTATATATCCCACTCCTATTATATGTCATTACCCTGTATAATTTTTATTTTCCGTCACTGCATATTAGAGAGGTCAGTTGCGGTCATTCGTACCTTACTTCTTTGGTTCCCCATTACATAGATTGCGAAAGTAGGTCAGTTACTTGACTTCCGTGAATCCCCATTATAGATTGCGGAAGTAGGTCAGTACTTGACTTCGTTAGTACCCCATTTTATATCTACTTACATTTTCTCTAATGTCATTTTAGTTCCCCCTCTTTACTCTGGAAGCGGTTTTGTGAAATTTAAAATTGACACACTGTACAGGTGAAGCTAATAACGTTATACTAAGCGTTATACTTTAAAAAGTTTCGAATATAAATGCAAATTTTCCTGTACTAAGTAAATTTTCCTGTTCTGTATCATTATCTGTATGCATGTATACCAACGAATAAGTAGGGTGGCGTAAACACGCTCCACCGGCGGTTATCTACCGACGAAGAGTACGTTTTATTATTGGACGCAAGAACATTACCAACTTTCGAAAGTTTAAGTTACTAAAATGTACTTCTCGAATTTTATACTGCATATACACCATGAATTGAAATTAGGTGGATGATGAACAAGTTCACTAGCTGCCTACGTGTTTTGTTTTGGACTTTAAGCTCTATTTTAGCTCTATTTAAATTTTAGTGTTTTATTACGCTTCATAACTTTGGGACACGGTCGAAATTCTATCTTTATACAGGATATAAAGGATAATTGAAACGGTCAACCGAATAATAAAAAACTTTCAATTTCGTGAAGAAAAGTCAAATATTTATTTCAATGTAATCGTAAAATATACTCGTATATTTATGATCCTTTTATTTTATTTTATTCGTTGCTGAAATTGGACTTGTAATGTGTTTTTAGACGGTTTTATTCAGCTTGCTTGTTTGTTGGGTTAAATTTGATAATTAAAATTTTATCCCCTTCCTGTAGACCTTTTTATTCTGAAATTTGGTACACATCTTCAGTTTTGATGACAATACAATCATGTGTATTCAGAATCATTGTAAAACAAAATCAAGATGGCCGTAACCGCAAAATGGCGATCCCCATGCTGCTGTTTTGAATTTGTTCCGAAACAACAGGAGGAGAAAGTTAGCACAAACATTTAAGCACAAACAATTCAAAAGGTATTGATAATTTTGTGCGAATTATGTGCAATTCATGAGCACAAATCACGATTTTTGTGCACTTATATTTTTGTTTTTATTAAAAGTTGTGCTACCTTCAACTCAAACTAGCACTTTTTTTAAATTATCATCCGATTTCAATGAAACCATTGCTGCTATTCTGTGCAATTTATGTGCACTCCATCAGATACCATTCCTAGAAGACTATGTTATTGTTAAAATGTCATACAAGAGTATTTTACTTCACATAGGATATGATCTACTGTGAATGGACCTTAAAAATTTCTCAACAAATTTTTTGCAGTCTTAAACTTCAAAATATTATTGATTGTCTTTTTGTCGAATGTTTTCGTTAGTGTTAGATAGGGACCAGAATTCAAAAAAACTTAATTGTTCTTGATAACGATAGCTGGATCGCTACTGAAACGTTGAATTAAAAATATAAAAAAGATTTTGGTTTGATTTCCCAAAATAGGTAACAAAAAGAATTAAAAAAATAAGTATATTGTTTCAACACTTACTACTGGAATCTTTCCATGATTAACAAATAAAATCAATAAAAAATAAACATTTCTGAATAATTTCGATTATCGAATTTCGTACCTACTGCTGAAAAAGAAGAATTTTTGAAATGTGGTACCAGCGTACTGAACAAACCAATTTTGTACTCAATTTAGTACAATTATAAACGGCACCACTTGGTTATGCAAAGAATAACATTCGACTATCCCTTCCACCATCAAACAACGAAAAATGGTAATTAGAGAAAATAACAGCAATGGAAATCGGATGATAATTGTTATATATCTTACTTTATATTTTAGATATATAAATATAATATATTAAAATGCACATATTACTTTTTAAGACTTTTATTCATCACCTTCAATATATCTGGTTGACATCTGAGTGGTGACAAGCAACCTGATTGTCTGGCTTCACATTGAACAGTGCTGCCAATGTATTTTATTTGCTTAGGCATATTTTAGTTCACTTTATAACAACAATTAGGAGTTGAGCTAGCTTGAGTTTGAAGTAACACAACTTTCAATAAGGAATAGATAAACGTTCACAAAATAACAGATATGGTTTCATTGAAATCAGTTGATATTTAAAACAAAATTGCTAGCTTGCGTTTGAGGTAACACAACTTTCAATAAAAACAAAAGTATAAATGCACATAATTGCACATAAATTGCACATAGTTTGCACAAAATAACAGCATTTGTTTCATTGAAATCGGATGATAATTGAAAAAAAGTTGTGCCAGCTTTAGTTTGAGGTAGCACAACTTTTAATAAAAACGTAAATATGAATGCACAAAAATTGTGATTTGTGCACATAAATTGCACATAATTTGCACAAAATAACAGCGATGGTTTCATTGAAATCAGATGATAATTAACAAAAAGTTGTGCTAGCTTTCTTTTAAGGTAGCACAACTTTCAATAAATACGAAAATATAGGTTCACAAAAATCGTGTATGGTGGATTAAAAGTCCTTTTGTACTTTTACTATTTATTTTTAAAACTCTTCTTGTAAAACCACACTTTTACAAATACCTTCATTAGTAATATATATTGATATGAATTTTTAATTTATGTTGTTAATATGTGTTTTAATTTATTTATTGTAATATATTTATTCGGGCGCCAATTAATATGAATTTTAATTTAAATATTAGTGATATCATACATCACTCACCTTTTATGATGACTCTTCACCTCAGGTTGGGTTCATGGGTCTAATGCTCATTTAGTTTTTTATTTTATTTTATTATTTAATATATCCTCAGGCCAGTCCTGTGTCCTTGCCCTTGAATAATAGGAACTATCCAACTGTGAAACAGTTTTGCCAACTTAATAGGAAGAAAACTCTTTATATTCGAAATTTATGAAATATTATTTAATTTATTTTTTAATGAACGGCGTATTTATATAGAATTGATAAGTAAATACATAAGAAACAATTCAAAACACTTATCTAAATGATCTTTCGCTCAACGTTCACACTAAATGAAGTTCTTATATCTAATAAATATATGAAAATTATACAACTCTTTTTACATGTAACACTAATAACCAAAGACAAAATAGAACATCTGTTTTTAACACATTTTATATACAAATTTGACGATATTGTAATCGTAACGAAGATGAATAAATATTAAGTTCTGGATTTAATCACACGCACGTAAGTTTAATAATTTAACTTATAGTTTATGAAATACCCTTTTATCTTGTATTATTTTTTGAAGATTTTCTATGGTTTAGACCTTTCTGGGCCTTGGAGTCCCTCGTAGAAGTGGCTTCAATATGGCTTCGGGGTCGGCTTGGGAAGATTTTCAGTTTTGTTTACCTCTCGGAACCTTCACTCATGGTTTGTTTAAGGAATTTTATATTTACAGAGATTATTTAACCTCTGTTTTTAACAGGAACTTGATAAGGAAAGGTTAGAAACACAAATTCACTTTTAGTTTCACTTTTAACACAACGTAGTCTAATTTTAAATAAATTTTTAACATGAAAAAGCTTATACTTCTCAATTCTGTATATTTTTTGTAACTAATTGTTTTCTAATCAATAGCAACCAATATAAAATTTTTCTATCTTTTCAAAATCCATATGTATATTATTTTTTAAGTTTTTCTATATTTGCTGACCAATCAAATTCATTTAATAATTTTTGATTTCTGTTATTTGACATGATTGTTTTATAATTTGATCTTTTTCTGATATGAAAGTTTATTTTTAATGTCTCCAAATAATTTATTATTGTTTTTATCTTTTAGTTATGAAGTTTTAAAATTATTTGACATCTGTTTTAATTTCAGTTGCCATGTCCTTTCTTCCGTTCGAGTTGACAAATCTAGATTCACACTTTGTTAGATATGTTCATAAGTGTACTTCTTCTATTTTTACCAGTGTCAGATTTTATAACCTAACTAATAATTTTTAATTTTCAGGTTCTTTCTTTTTAGATTTATGATGAGCCAAGAAACTTTTGCAAGGCTTTTGAAAATTCTATGTCATAGGATTTCAATAAATTAGAGAAAAGATATAAAGATTCCCGTTTAAAGTTTGGGCTGTAAATATTTGTCAGGTGATTTGTTTATATTTTATTTAGATTTTATACTGAAATAACCCTTGTTTGGTGTATGTGTTGTATGATTTCACTTTCCATATCAATATATATATATATATTATCAAAAACCCAATTACCATAGTGTATGGTGTAGGGTATACTTTTACAATTATACTTGTTTCAACTACATCGTATTATGCTTAAGACATATATCCATTTTTTCATCGATGCTTTGGTACAGATAGAATTTCATTCATGTACAAATTTAACCCATTGTTTTTGCCTCTGTCCATGTTTTTCCTTTTTCTTGCAGTATGCCTACCATAACACAATCCCATGTTTGTTTTGGTCTTCCCTTTTTCGTTCCTTTTTGTATTTTTGATTGCCATACTTTTTTAACTGGTCTTGTATCGTTCATCCTTTGTAAATGTCCCCACCAGCTTAATTGTCTCTTTTCAATAAATTTAAGTGTTGATTCTATGTCAAGGTCTTCTCTTATTTTCGTATTTCTTAGTCTGTCTTTCTTTGTGACTCCTTTAACTCGCCTAAGATACTTCATCTCAACTGCTTGTATGCGACTCTTTTGTCTCTTTGTTAATACCCAAGATTCACATCCGAATGTTAATATTGGCCGGTAAATTGTTTTAAATACATTTAACTTCGTTTTCTTGGAAATTTCTTTTTTATTTATAAATGTCGAATTCATCGTGTGATAAAGTTTCATCGTTTTTTGTACTCTATTGGTAATTTCGACTTCCCGCGTTCCATTTTTTTCTATTTCTACTCCCAAGTATTTATATCTTCTAACTTGCTCAATTTTTATTCCATCTAATTGTATATTTAAATGTTTTTGTTGCGGTCCTATAACCATAACTTTGGTTTTGCTTTGATTAACTGTCATTCCAAATTCTTCAGATACCGTGCTCCATATTTCCATATTCTTTTGTAAATCCTTCTCTTTCCCTGCCATAATTATTAAATCATCTGCAAAAGCTGCTTCTGATATATCCACTCTTCCTAAATGTCTGTATACAACGTGTAGTTTTGCCATTTTGGTTTACGATTTTTTTCGTTTTTCCACTGATTTCTTTTAGCTACTGCTACTATCTCTTTTTCATTTTTCCTCTTCTCTTTGTACATTCCATAGTTTTCCCTTGTTTTGTTATTTATATACATTTTCCACGCTTCTTTTTTTTAATTTTACTTTTATTTTAATTTCGTCCGTCCACCAAGCTGTTTGTTTTTTCTTATTAGTTTTCTTGCTTCAACCACATATTTCTTCAGCGGTTTCCAATACGGTTTTTTTGAAATAATCCCACATTTCTTCTAAATTACCATTTTTCATTATATCACAATTATTTAAGAACTTTCCTGATAATGCTATTTTGTATTTTTCTGCCATATCTTTGTTTTGTAGTTTGTATGATCTGACCGATTCATATTCTATTGTTTTTTCTAATTTTTGTCTATTATGGTTTGTAATTTCTACTTGTTCTATTATTTTTGTTACAAGTAAATAGTGGTCACTTCCTATTTCTGGTCCTCTTCTAACTTTGGTATCCAATACTTCCTTTCTATTTCTCTTTTCCACTAATATATAATCTATTATTGACCTTTCATTTCTGCTTTCCATCACACGTGTATATTTATGTATGTCTTTATGTTGGAAAAATGTATTAGTTACAATAAAATTGTGTAATATGCAAAAATCCAGCAGCCGTTCTCCAATATTATTCCTAAATGTTTCACCATGTTTTCCTATTACTGCTCTATAAATGTCATCTTTTGTTCCCACTCTGCTATTCAAATCTCCAAGTATAATTATTTTTCCTTTTGCATTTTCTGTAGCCATAGTTAGATCTTCCCAAAACCTATCTTTATTTCCTACTGTATCGTCTTCATTTGGTCCATATACAATTATTATAGTTTTTGTGTTCATATTTTTATCTTTCATTTCCATCACCAATAATCTTTCCGACCATCCCCTCCATCCAATAATGTGTTCCTCTATGTTTCTATGTATTATGCATGCAACTCCTGCTGCCGCTCTTTTCTCATTTTCAATACCACTATATATGAGTATATGGCCATTATCCATTTTCACTATCCCCTGTCCTTTTTTTTTGTTCTGTTATAGCTAGTATTCTCAAGTTTGTATTTTCAAACTCTTCTTCTAATTCTTTTTCTTTTCCTAAAATACTTCTTACATTCCATGTTCCAATTCTCCACATTTCCGTTGCTGATTTTACTTTATTCATATCCAATTCCGTTGCTGTGTCTTTTTCTCTGTTACCATGAATATCTGTTTCTTTATTTAGTTTTTTGAATGTATTTTTTCCAGTTCTCTCATTCTATTTGTTTCTTTATCCCATCTCCATTCTTGCCCATTCACCGTTACCTTATTGTATCCTGTTTTTACGTCTTTTCCCTTTTGACTTTCTAATTTTGCAAACATCCTTATCTCTTTTTGTTTTTCTCTTTCCTTCTTGGTCATATCATTATTTATAAAAACTCTTTCTTCTTTCCTCTCCTTTAATTTAGCTTTATTTGCCATAATTTTTTCTTTATCAGCTTCGTTTTGACATTCCACTATACACATTTTCTCCCCTATCTTGTTAACTGCTTTAGGCCCGATATTTATTTTTAGTTGTTGACTCAAAAAGTTTCTGACATTTTCTACCAATTTCGACGTCTCATTAGTATCAAGTTTTAATCCATTTATCATCACATTATTCTTTCTTCTTTCTTTATCTATAATTTCCATTGTTTTTGTAATCTCTTCCATTTCTGCATTTACTTTTTTAATTGCTTGGTTTTCTTTTCTCAATACTTCGTTTTCAACTTTCAACTTTAATATTTCCTCATTAAACAGAGCCTGTTGATCTTTGGTTTCTTTGATCTCGTTTTTAATCAGTTGTTGTTCCCATTTCATATCCTTTTGATCTGCAGACATTTCCTTCATTAACGCTATGATTTGATCTAACTTTTCATCTTTTTTACTTTTAGTTGGGGTTCTGCTAGTCCTCTTGCTAACTTCAAATACACCATCCATTTTTCTTTTCTTTGAATCTTCTGTAGAATAATCATCACTATCCATTTTGTTTATATTTTGTATTCAATTACTATTTAATTATATTATTTTCGTGGTAGCGTAAGACCAAGATACCCAGATCTACTATTCGGAGATACTTGATCTATCCAGCCACTTATTATATATATATCTAATTTCTTTCTTTATTTTGTCCTTTATTTCTCAAATTTGACAACGTCGCAAATTATATTGTTTTGGACTCGCCTTAAATCAATTGCTTTTTATTTTAATAACCTAACACTAACCTATTTATTTAATTGTTTTTACAAAATCTAACGTTTTTTTTTTCTTTTGCAGCAATACGCACTTTACCTTTTGTTGATACAATTCAAATTCTATTTGATTAATTTTCGCTGCACTTTCCGATATATCGAAATAAATGCAGGCGAATTTTATAAACACTTTATTATTTCAATGCACCGTTGCCCTTCATTAGTAATAAGAATGCAATTTCAGTATGAATATATATTTTATCATAAACATCGAGTTGATGTTTAAGCACAAAGTCTAATTATATTCAACCTATATTTTCGGAAGACCATCTATAAGTAATTTATTATAGTTTTGAATAAAGTCACGTACCGATAATACTCGTGTCTATGTTTATTAAATAATCTAAATATATTTTAATATAATTGTTGAGTCAGCTAACTATTGAAAGTAGTACAATGATCTACAGGGTGTCTACATGCCCATCCTTTGAAAGACAAAATTACAGGGTGATCAAACCTGGAATTTCGTCTCTTAACTAACTAACGCTGAAATCTCAATTTAAACACTATTAATGTAGGTAAGTGATTATTTGCTGACACAATGTGTCATATTGCGTAATAAGATACTATCTTGAATTTGGCTCGAAAAAATGGTAAACAAATGATTAGGCAATTTAACTACTTATTACTTTTAGATGCTCTTTGCATTTAAAAAAAAGATTATAAATATATTGTATCTAATTAAACCCTATAAATAGATAAAAATAGGTGTATTATTACTACAGAGAAAAATATAAACAATATAAGTACAAATATATAACATATGTTGATTTTTCGGTACCTACCCAATAACCTATACCATAAATGAGAATTGTACATTAGCACTAATAAATAAAAATAAAGTCAATAAGTTATACATATATATTCACAGCTTTTTAAAATTTATTTAGGATAGTACTTTTGTAACCTATTTTTGTGAACGGTACTTTGTTTGCCATTCCTCGCTTGTATAATGCAATTAGAGCCTTTTGTATCAAGTACGATTTACGGTCCACTATACCTATCTTCTAATTTATGAGCATTCTCATTTTTTAAAGTCACTTCGTGAAAACGTAATATAGCAATAAAAAATTAACCATATTTTCAATTTGCTTCTTCGTCACTAGCATATTGTTCCAGTAAATGAGAAAGTATTTTTTTTTCATTGCCCAGAAGGGCCCATCCATCTAATCACTATCAGAAGAGTCCAGTCCCAAGGATCGCCATATGGTGGATTAAAAGTCTTTTTGTACTTTTACTATTTATTTTTAAAACTCTTCTTGTAAAACCACACTTTTACAAATACCTTCATTAGTAATAAGAATGTAATGTCAGTACGAATATATATTTTATCATAAACATCAAGTTGATGTTTAAGCACAAAATCTGATTATATTCAACCTATATTTTCGGAAGACCATCTATAAATAATTTATTATAGTTTTGAATGAAGTCACGTACCGATAATACTCGTGTCTATGTTTATTAAATAATCTAAATATATTTCAATTTAATTGTTAAGTCAGCTGAACTATTGAAATTAGTACAATGATCTACAGGGTGTCTACACGTGATTTGTGCATATCATATAAATTGCACATAATTCCCACAAAATTATCGATACCTTTTAAAATGATTGTGCTTAAATGGTTATGCTAACTTTCTCCATCTAGAAACAAGGGTAATTGCATTTAAAAAATAAAAGAACAGGAGGCCACACGAAAAACAGATAATTTAAATTTAACTAATATTATACCAACAGACATAAATAAACAAGACTGGGAGCTTGCCAACAGAACTTGAAATATTTTTAGGAGCAAAAGTTATGTTACGATACTTAGGTTTCGAAGGGATTGGTAAACGGTGCTATCGGCTACATTACTGAAAATGTTTGGCCACAGTTTCATCGAACCCAAATGTACCTAACAGGTACCTAACGGGTCGACTTTGGAAAAGATGGCGTACCTATGTCTTATTCACCCTATAGTTTCCAGCAAATTTTAATTATAGGACAGATGAAAGAAGGATTTTGTCATGGGTTTCAACTATCTACAAAATACAAGGCAGCACTGTAGACACGCTTGTGTATTTAGGCTCGAAATTGTTTGAGGAAGGACAAAGGCTGGCTACAACCAAAATCAGAATGCTTTGGAACAACAAATAGAACGAAATATATATTTACAGTGTGTGCACGGATGGAGTGCCCAAGAGGAGAAACCTTTTCATTTTTAGCGAAAAATTTAATTCTTGAAAAAAAGTCCTGCTCGTCCTAAGCCATGTTTTTCAAAACCTGCTCCATTTTATATTCAATTTCATGTAAGAATTATCTAGTGGACGACGTTTACGATATGATTCGGTAAATAATTTTCAAGTTATAATTTTTTTTCAACGTTGTTTTTTTTTGGTCTATTCAGTCCAATATTTGTTGGATAGAGTGAGCGTATACATTTTTCCACCTAGAGGTCACATCTTACTAATTTTTTTTTAACTTAATCAATAGAAAACGATATTACTCATTAAATCAAACATACCTTGCTTGAAATTTTTATTAATATCTAGATAATTGGATACATAATCATGCTCATTCAACTTGCATGATAACTTTCAAAATTTTATGTTGTTTTCTGGTTAGTCCCAAACAAAATCCAGCATAAGAAATGACGTTGTACGTTTAAATTGCTACAAGAGACGAATAAAATCAGTGAAACAAACTTAATAATAGTTATATACTGAATAACTTACTGTAGATAACTTCTCTACCCTTGATTCGCCCTGTATAATAGGTCCGATCCTGTATATTCATAAAACTTCTTCAATCGACATCTAAATTTCATATTTATTATCATCCAATGATACAATCTCCTTAGACGTATTTTATGGTTCATCAGTATCAGTTCGTTCAGAAATCGTCCGTATCTGCTTCTGCTACGAGTTCATCGTTTATGAGATCCAGTAAGTCATCAAGTGGCTTGATGGATATTCTAAAGTAGTTAAAAAATTTGGGTTCGAATTGCCTTAATTTAGGCTACAAAATTATGTACTGGCTTTCAGTCAGCCTGTGTGACAAAATTGGGTGTACCCAATATCTCCGTCTTAAAACGTCCATCTTCGACA
This sequence comes from Lochmaea crataegi, assembly GCA_947563755.1. NCBI lineage: Eukaryota > Metazoa > Arthropoda > Insecta > Coleoptera > Chrysomelidae > Lochmaea > Lochmaea crataegi. Next base: position 35,205,422 of record OX387425.1, on the reverse strand, counting down.
AATGTAAGAACTCTACTGAACCTTGGCGGCTGCGGCAATAACGCGCGTTCAACGCCTGACAAGCGCGTGTCATGTGAATACTATACAAAAATTTAGCGCACGTTCGACGCGCGTTGAGCGCTTGTCATCTGAACGTGCTCTTAGCTGTCCTAAAAATAATAAAATAATCCACTATACATTTGTAAGCAGAACACATTCAATTAATCAAGATAAAACAGATGATGATATTTAGTTTAAGTATAAAGGAAGTTATAGTAATTTTGAAAATAATTATCAATAATGATGATGTTGTTATGAATTCATCATTTAGCTTCATTTTATCTAGTAATGTTTATACACTCCACCTTCTACCAGACTGTCAATTTAAAACTAGTTTGGTATGTCTATCAATCGATGTTACTGAAATGCGGATTGCCAACAGGTGTAAACAATAAAGATCAAAATAGGTTCTCTGGTCAGATCAGTTATTAACCGATATTAATTTATTCGACTTATTTTGTCTGAACGTTTTCTAGTATGACTCTTTGATGTTGTTAGGTGAAATCTGGTTGAAATGGTTGTCATATTGATTCATTTAGAATCACTGTACATAATATGTAGTAAGTAGCTGTACGGTGTGTGCAAATATTTTAGGATGTAGTTATTTTAGCTGGTAGGTTGGCAAATTGTCGGTTCTTCTTTTCTTTTCCATGTCATCAGTAGGATGGTGACGTGGGCACTTCACTTCTGTCTGATTTTTTTTTACTATCACGTTGCAATAGTGCGCTTCGGTAAAAATCTGACTTTTCTATGTTGAAAACTAGTCATCCATATTAAAGTGGGCTTTATTCCGTCGCACGAAGAACTGAGAAATTCCTTAAAGAAGAGATTTTTCTTGAGCTGAATTTTTGGATTTTAATTGCATATATTGAAAGAAGACACGCCATTTAGCAAATCCAGAGGGAAGTTCTTTTGGTAACCCATCTGGTGTTGGAAACTGATGTTAATTCCTGTACATAATGTTGGTTGAGTTGGGAGGAAGTCAATTTTCTTGAATGTTAAAGGCCATGGATGTTAGCTTGGATAATCTTGTCTACACCTCCTTTTTCTGAAGCCTATGAACTGTAGCCTGGTTAACAGTCTAATAGAGGGACTAATTTTTTTAATTCAAACTATTATTGAAGATAAGTAGTTTTAATTATTTATTTGTGCCTCACAAAATTCTGCTAAACTGATTAACATTTATTTCGTTACTAAAATATAATTTGTTTCTTAGTAAGTCTGAATATTTAGTTGATATAAAAGGGCTACAGCGCTGTAAGTGTGATCACCTGTGTATATTTTAATTTCTTTTGCAAACAATTATTACATTTTCAACTTTGTTAATAATTATGATGGATCAATTATCCATTCTAATGTAAATTGTAAATATTATTAGAAATAAATTGGAATGTTCATATTTTTTTTACTTAGTGTAAGCTTAAGGCAATTGCTGCAAGTACCCTACGAATCTCGTACTGTAAACATTTCATCACTTTCATAAATAAGAATTTCATTTTCTTAAATTTAAAAAGGAAACATGTATTCTCGATATTTTATCGTTCATTCATATTAATTTTCGTGGAATTGTGCCATAAAAAAAATAAATAGCTAGTGATTCAAAATAAAAACAAATTCTTTAATTTCTCTCCTTCCTGGAAATTAGTAATTATTTCACTGAGGGAATCAGCACCTTCAATAGTAAGCAGTTTAATATATTTAAATAATTTTCATATTCAGGTACCTACTAGCTGTCGAAATAACATGGCCAGTTAGCCGTGTATCTTGGAATAAAATCTAGGCTGGATAACGGAGATCAGCTGAACATATTGCATATGAGGATCACTGTGGATACCAGACTATGTAGCCCCAAAAGGAGTGTTGGTGAGATCGTTGTCATTTTTCAGGTTCAATTATTATTATTTATTGAGTTTTATACTTGACCAATATCTTTTGGAGAAAGAGTTAGCCTGGTTGTAAAGAGTCTCATTATTTAATAAAAAGTCTATATATTTTGAGAATCATTCAGCATAGTGTTTAACGTAAATATAATCGTAATAAGCTCACAGAAAGGGGGACCACGGTGAGTTAGGAAACATTAACTTTGTATTAAGTACCAGAGGAATCACATTAAGCTAATACTACAGTTTTAAGTTACTCGATAAATATCTGTAACAAGTTGTATACAGGCAAATTTTTCAATGCTCCCAGGTGCATTAAGTTGAAAGGGGAAGGAATATTGATTTTTATTACTTCCCGTACATTTCTTCTCTATGCTAAGTATATTTTTTACACGACAAGGACTTGTGATCCAAATCACATATATACAATTGCAGCTGTCGCACAAGTTCGAATCAACTATATTAATTTCACTGAGATGGACAGGATAGCAAGCGTGACCAAATTTAAGTCTACTAATAGTGACTATGCTACTACGAGGAAGTTGATAGTTGCTCTACCAATCTTGATTGGGAATTGCTGGAAATTGGAGTGTATATCTTGTAGGCTTGTTGAGGCAATATTCATACTATAAATGTTTCCATCTTTCTTTTAATTTAATTTTGTTTCGATTTATGCATTCATCAATGGTGATCTTGTTATTCACATGCTGTCCCCTCTCAACTTTTTCCTGTGCTAAGCTGTCCACGTGTTAATTGTGTCGAAGTCCGTTATGTGCTTTTATATTTAACGACGTTAACTCTTCAAAAAAAAACGTATCTTTTAAAGTGCTATGATATTGAAAATGCGTATAGTGAGAATTATGATAATACCCTAGCTATGCATTCAGTAAGGAAATATCCCAAGTTCACTTTTAGTAGAGCGCCCGGGGGTTTTGAACTCGGATCTCTCGGAGACTGAATGAATTTACATGTAACCAACGGGATTACCAATATTATTCTGTGCAATTAATTTTTTCATTGTCTAAACAAAAAAATATGAAAAATTAATATTGGAGCATTATATTTTGTTTGAAATCATATTTTTTTTAGTCATACGTTAAATTTTACTTAAATAGATAAAGACGAACATCTTTCCAATATTCCAGTTCATTTGAAGGGTCCTAGGGACCTTGGACAGGTAGTCAAACGTGGCGGGGAGAATGGCAGCTGCAGCGTACTACGAATTTTTCTGGCTAGTTCAGTTATAAGTGACTCGTGTCTAGTGCATGTTGTGTATACGTAATAGTGAAAATTCTATGATTTTATTTAATACTTGAAAAATTTCGCAAAGTTATTCATTAATCGGAGCAACTTGAAAACCCTGCATATTTCTGACGCAAGTTTCATTAACAACAGTTTTTTACGAAGTGGTTTTTATTACATCGTTTAGTAAGTTATACAGTAACGTATGTCTGATAAAGTTGGCAACATATGAGAAACTTTTTTATTTGTAATGTTACGAAAAAAAGTTATTCTTTATAAAAAGTTCTACATGGCCCATAAAGTAAAATGCGAATGTCAGATGTCAATTTTTTAAATCGTATACAAGGTTTGTCAATAAATATGAATTTGATACAAGAGTAAAGTACCTTTATTTTTTACAATATCGAAAACTTTATTTATGAAAAGTGGTTCGAAATAGAAAACTATGTTTTAATATACAATTAGATCATACTGCTTGAAGAAATTATGTTATTTTTACAAATTGTTCCCAAGATATTAAATGTATCTAATTTTAAGGTGTTGATAGGAATTGAAAATTACTTTTAAGTGCAATTACTGATTACTTCACTCATTATCTCATTGTTAAATTGATAAACTTTGACTTTATCTGTTAAGAATTACTTCAAATAGACAAATACGTAATTAGAATTATTTAGTTCGAAAACGTAACATCAAACTTTATGTGCATGAACAAGAAAAATCCGTTTTAACTTTTTCATCACTAAATATGCATCTCAACTTGTCTACCGTTTCTTTCTAAGCATTTAATTGTTCTTTTGGAAAATGCTCTTATTACATTTATAATAACAGCCGGAGTAATAACTTCATATGCTTCCTGATTTGTTCTTTCCAAATGATCAATATTGTCGAATGGTCTTTTAAGGTACACTATTTGCTTTATCTATCCCCACAAAAACAAGTCTAGTAGGTTCAGGTCTGGAGAACTTGCAGGCCATCAAATTCCACAAATCTTCCTAATACTTGTCCATTAAAAGTTTGCAGTAGATATTCTCGAACATTTCTGGTACTATGGCATGGTACCCCATCATGTTGGTACGCGTTGTCTTTCTATTCTTCTAATTTTATCATTCAAAAATTCTAAGTAACAATCAGAATGTGTGTGTTACAGTAGAAAATACATTATTCTGTTGGGTATTACTTATTTGTTACTTGTTTATTGCTAAAATATTTAAAATCAACAAATAAGCATTTGAGGTGTGTTGAGTTGTTAAATAAGATAAAAGTTGACGTGTTTCACAACTAAAATTTGCAAAATTTAAATTGAAATTGAAGTGGTCAAAATATTCCTATTAATATTTTGCAGTTTGTGGACACCCTGTACATCTAATGTCAAATGTAAATACCTGAACATTATTATTTTCGAAAGCAGAGATTTCCATAAAGAAAAACTTTTTTTCGTAAAGCTTACAATAAAAAAGTTTCCCATATGTTGCCAACTTTTTCAGACATACTGTATAATTGAAAATTTCAATTCATTATTATATGTTTGATTAAAGTATTAAATTGTTTTCTATTACAGCTCTGGGATAATGGATCAACTATCGACTAGCATCATTACTGGTGAGCATAGCTGTATAATATGCGAAAAATTGGGTTCATCTTCCGGAACAAATGTAGCAGATCTTGGGGAAATAGTAAAAATAAGGAATAAGGAATAACAACGTTCAGAGCTGCTTCAAGTGAGCGGCAGGATGGTTTGTTGCCTCACTTACAAGCTGAATTTGTATGTGCTCATTCTGGTTGTCGTGGAAAATATATACACCAAAAATACATTGATGTCTATAAAAAGGAAAAGACAACTGCATCTTCTCCTCCAACAAAAAAACTGGGGAGTTCCATTCCTTCCACTCACTTCGATTGGGAAAATAACTGTTTCATTCTTGGACAAGAAGCAAATTCAATAAAAGAAGCAAAATTGAATTTAAAAAAAACGAATAATTTCATGTAAATACTCCAACTTTGAGCGATGACGTCCGAAAATTTATTTGCATTGGCACCTACCGATCGTGGAATATACTTTCTAAAACCACCTCGAAGCAAAGTTGACCAACAAATATTTCATCGAAAAGTTTAGAAAAATCTCTACCTGGGTCGCTATTCTTGCATTTGAGGGAATAGAAATTCAGAGGGGAAATGATCGAAAGTGGGCGTGGTTCCCTCAAATTTTAAAATGCCGTATTCTTGAAAAATGTCTATCGAAAAATGAGGGAAATTATTACTCCCTAGGGGAATTTTATTCTATTGGTCATGGCTGAGAGAAAAAGCTGAAATAATGTGAAAATATTTAGATTTAACCTCAAAACTTAGCTTGGCTTGTTTTTTGTCAATGATAAGGATATTTTATTCTTGGTTTTTGTAGACTTGTTTCAGTGTTTTTCGGTAAATTGGTGCAATATGGATGAAATCAACCAATTTTTGCATTGGCATGATACCATGATTAAGATTTTGGCTTTAGATTTTGTAAATTGGGGGGTAAACCATCCCATGTACATTAGGGTTTCTCTTTGAGAAACCCTATCATAATATTATTTTGTTCACTAGTTACTTTTTTTTGGCTACTCATTTTTTAATGGACACAATGAACTATCTATGCTATCTATGCTCCATGGTCAAAACCAAAAACGCAACTAAAAATGCCGCGAAGCAAAAAAGGTTAAGTTGAAGTAGAAAAAATCTTCTTTTTATTTGGTTAAAATTCATGGCAAAAACAGCGCAGTTTACTTACACTGTCAAAATTATGTACGTTTTGATTGGTAGTACATTTTTGAGAACTTAGTCAACACTGTTTCCTTTTTCCCTCACTCATTTCTATTCCCTGATTTCAAGAATACTGCTCTTTGAAATCGAGTGAAATTTTGTGAGAATGGAAATGTCAACATTTCCCAGGGAAATGTTGACATTTCAGGGAATTTCAAGAATAGCGGCACATCATGTAAAGAACATTTTCTATTCTTAGATGCTTTCACGGGCTGTGATACTCCTTCAGCGTTGTAAAATAAAAGAAAAATTAGGTTTGCCAAAAATTTCGAAAGCGAAATGATCTACATAACTCAGCAGCAGTATTTAAAATTGTAAATGATTTGAACACTTGAAACGAGTTTACCTGCAAATCCAGATATAGCTAGGGAATGATTTAATCATCGAAAATTGGGGATGGAACCATTCCAATAATATCTATCATCTAATAACTATGAAACAATTACCTGCTCCGGCAAATTTATTAAAAATGTTATTTTGCAATTGCAAAAAGGGAGTGGAATGTGGAGCTGCATGCGGATGCCGCAAAGTGGATTATACTGTAATGTAGCATGCCTACAGTGCAACGACGACAGCTGTTTGTTTGAATACAGAGCCTATTATTCAAATAAATGAAATAGAATATGATATTTGAAAAAAGAAACAAATATTTTCTTAATATTTTTTTTCTTTAAATAGTCACAATATGCTTATTTTTATAATTACTAATATGTTACTTATGTGTTATATAATAGAAGACATTTTTTAAATGCAAACTATTTAAATAAATCAATATTTTACACATCATTTCATTTTTTTATTTAAATATTCGTAATTTACTTATTTTTTGCAATAGCTTTCACTTCTTTCACAAAAAAAAATTAAACAGCGTAATCTGTATTATAGCACATAAGTTATTGTAATCATTAATTTGTACTATTTCAAAATCAAATGCATAACTTTTAAATATGTAGAAATTTTTATTTATGTTATTCAGAACACACTCCCGCAAAATCATATAATTTCATGCAGTCCGAGGTTTTAACGTTTTTGACGCTCTAGGCACTCCACTATTTACGAAAAAGAGTAGCTGAGGTTGATTTTAGCAAGAGCTACTTACAGAAAATATTCAAACCGAAATTTATTCACACCTCACAAGGTTGTGCTTGTGACAGTAGTCTAGATGCTTTGATTCTCAAATTTATAATGATTATGGTCATTTTGATAATGTTTGCGATTTGTTTAATCTACGTCCTGCCGGGCGGCCTCTGATACGAAAATTTTCATATCGCATTTCACAAGCCTTCGAATGGATCAAAATTCGTAAATTTATTCAGCTTACATTTTTTGTGTGTGCATATGTAAAAAACACCGCCCTTAACATTCCCTTTTTTGTTTCGAACCGAACACTTTTGGAAATCCAATTTTATGTGACAAAACTTCTGCTAAGTGGTTGAAGAATAAAATATCACGTTTATCCCATTTATTTCGACAAGGGCCTATAAATAAAAAAACAGTTCTATAATCTTACGTTATGCAGTGAGACTATCTTTTCTCTTAATGAAACCAATTTCGTTACGACCCCTTTTCATCATTAGCGTAAAGTAGATTCGAAAATTTGATAATAATTTTACTAGAGTAAAGGCTTTACTCTAAGTGCAAATGAGACTCTGTAGGTGAGGGTCGAGTAAACTACTTGAAAAGGACAAGTGTTTAACTGAATAGACTACAGTGTTAAAAATTCTTATTTTATTGAATAAAACAATTAAATTATGTTAATACCTTATATCATTTCACAGGAGTGAAGAAAATAAGATAAGTCGAAACTGTATAATTAGAAGCTTATACGAGAGTTACCTCCTTTTCCCGTGGGTCACCTGACCTAAACGGTTGCCGAAGGTAACAAGAATATAAGAGGGGAGAGGAGGGGAGGGGATGGATGTAGGGCCACTATACTCTACAAGAAAAAGGAGATATATTTACTTGTGACGGTACCTACGATTTCCTTCTCTGACTACTGTGAGGTTGAGTTGGAAGGCGAAAGTAAAGCACTAGCTGAGTAGGAGGTAAGTTGAAGGCTGACCCTGAAGTAGACGTTCTACAGGTAGGGCTTATACGTATAGTTGTGAGCCGATACAGAAGAAGTAAAAGTATATACATATGAAGAATATTAGAATATGTACAAGAAGAAGAATAAGAAGGGGCGCCTCTGATGCGATAACTACAGCCAAGCAGAGTCGAGCGGGGTTAGTACTTGGATGGGTGACCACTGGGGAAACACCGTTATAGAGCCCGTACAGCCTGCAGCGAAACACCTTAGATTACTAGGGTCAGTAGCATATCACAGCTCGCAGGCATTATAACTCATACCGACCGAGTTAGAAAGAAAAAAGAACAACTCCAGAGCAGAAGGGACCAGTGTAAGAGCCATTATCAAACAGCATTCGTCGAACCCGAAAATAAAATTGTGGACAAGCCAGGGGTCAGTGCCGACAGCAGGGTTACGGAGGTAATCTTCTCTCGCCATCATAATATAAAAGATGTAGAGAAAGACGACAGCACCTCTACTTCTGCCTCTAATACTACAACTGAGGATAATAATACTCCTACTACTAGCAAATTAATGAAAGCCAAGGATAATTTATCGAAAAAGTACATCGAAAGAAAGGAAAAGTGTATAGAAGACACAAGTAATACAAAGTACAGCCTTCGTAGCGATCCTACAACTTCGAGAGTGACTCTAGCAGAGAAGCTCGACGAATTTACTTTCGAAAACACGTCAAAAGACTTCCATACATCTGTTCAAGTAGAAAAGTGTATCGAAAGACAAAACCAATACTGCATAGAAAATATTAAAATCTACGCAGATAATGCGAACGACTCCAATTTCTCTCCTCAAGATATGGAACTCAAACTAGACCAAGCTTCACGCTCCTCGTCGCCTGAAGGTCCTGTGAATATACAGAAAATCGTTCACTTAGCGCAGGCAGAAATACACACCGCTACCACATCTAAGAACTGGAGTGATGAAATTCCCCCAATCTCACAACGTTTCCGTCCGTCTTCACTCACGAATAAAGATTCCATAACGGAAGAAGATGCGTTCGTTTCCCAATATAACCTTCAAGCCGGTAAGGGAAAAAAAATAACGGGCAAACCACTCAAACTTCATAATCCAGTAGAAGACATTAATAGCATATCAGTGGACGTAGCTCAGCCCGAGACACTAAACATGAGCACTGAAGAATTTCAGTTTCCCAAGAAAACGGCATCATATAGCCAAATCTTCCTCAAAAAGAAGAAAAAACTAGCCCCAGTCGCTATAACTAACTACTACGACTCTCTCTCTCGGAAGAGGATAGGCGAAGTAGAGAAGGATCCCATCAAAGAGGACAAACAAATGAGCAAGAAAAGGAAGATTACCAAAACTCGCAAAAATGTAAATACTGTAGATAATGTAAATATTGAATCAAGCGAAGACGAAAAGAAACCAGCCCCCAAAACTGTTAACCGAACACACAAGGGCAAAAATATCAGCAAAAATACCATTTCGCAGAAAAGTTCTACGAAAGAAGTAATAAACAATAAGAAAATGTGTCCTCCGATCGTTGTGGACGGACGAGTCGCCGCCGATCTCAAATTAATGATCAACCTTCTCAAAAAGGATATTAAAGGAAGATTTGAAATGAAATATAACAATAATTCTGTCGTTATTTTCACTCAAGAAGAATCAGACCATAAATCCCTCAAAGAGATCCTGACAAGAAAAAAAATTCAATATCACTCATATACGAGGAAGGAGGATAAATCCCACGCATTTGTGCTTCGTGGGCTGGCTGAAGATATTGAACCCCAAGATATCAAGGAGGATCTCGACCGCTTATATCAAATTAAAGCCAAGGAAACGTACAGAATGAACACGAAAGGAAGACCCCTTTTCCTAATCGTGACCTCGCCTACCATCACTCTGGAATACCTGAACAAGAACGTCAGGGTTATAGAGAACACTCGAATCATCTGGGAAAGACGCAAACAACAGAAAACGATAATACAATGTCACAAATGTCAACAATGGGGACATGCTACATCCGATTGTGGCCGTCCTTCCAGATGCCTGAAGTGTGCAGGATCTCAGAGAATGCACCAAGAGTCCGTCCGTTCCAGCGAAGTGTTGTAACTGTCAAGGTGATCACCCGGCTAAGTCAGATAAATGTCCGGTATTTGAGAAAAGAAAGCGATACTTGGATGAAAGGCGATCCAAAGCGAGACAAAACCCACAGAAATTCAGAGACGCACCGCCACCCACTTCAAACCCGTGGACGGAAAAGAAATCTGAAATTACAGATATCACGAACCGCAGACCTGGCTTCAATACCAACATGAACGACTTCCCTGAACTTCCCACAACCCAAAGAAGGTCAAACAACCCTGAGCCGCACCATCCCAGAACCATACACCCAGATCAAAACAACACAAACGATGACGATGTGGAGAAGATGCTCAACCTCAACCACACATTCATGAAGCTCAACGAACTCATTAATCTGGATGAGCTTACAAGAGCGGTAACGGACCTCTACAATAACATGCAACAGGCAAGTAGCAAAATTGATAGGCTTATGGTATATAATAGATTCGTCCAGAACATTGACATGTATAATTTCTAAAGTTATGTGGAGTACAGATACACGTATTAAAGGCGAGATTAACATTGTATACATTAATATTAGGGGTATTAGAAATAAGATAAACGATATTTCTCATTCCTTAAGAGAATACAAACCAGATGTTCTTTTCGTAGGGGAAACATTTCTCAATCCGGGTAACTCCCTGAAGATCAGAAACACACACTATGATATACATAGAGAGGCTAGGGCTACTCATGGGGGAGGCATGCTTGCAATAGTAAAAAAGCAAATTAATTGTAAAATTACAAATCAGTTAAACACTACTATGGAACACATCCCAATCCTGATAAATAACAACTTTTTATTAATAGGGGCATATAACACTCCAGACAACAAAATCTCCGCACAAGAACTGGATAATATCTTCTGTCTTAATAACCGAGTTCTTTTGATAGGAGATCTCAACTGCAGACATCCCGATTGGGACATATTATGCAAGAAATCAAATTTCAACGGGAGAATTCTTCGAACGTTTTGTGAAAATGCAGATTGCAATATCCTCAGTACTTCGAATCCCACCTACTATCCTTTCTCTGGAGACTCACCGAGTACTCTGGATATTGCAATCGGTAAAAACATCGAAGGAATTGAAAGAATAGGGACAATTAACGGACTCTCATCCGACCATGACCCTCTACAAATAATACTTAAATTAAATCACATGACAAATAATACTAACAAATCTTTCTACGACTTTAAGACGACTAATTGGGCACAATACAGGAGTTTCTTAAACACCAACGCAAGAAATCCTGAAAGTATAACGACAAACGAGAGACTTGACAGGACTATTGCAGATCTCCAAACAAGCATTATCTCTGCGAGAGATGCTACTACAAAGAAAGTGATCATACATGGTAGATCTGACAGACTTCCCGACAAGATTTTAAATAAAATGAAAATTAGAAACAAAGTACGTAAAGAGTGGCAACAAACTAGAAACAGAATCCACAAAGACCACATGTTGAATTTATAAAAAGAGATTAATACAGACATTAAACTCTACAGAAATAAGAATTGGAACAACTTCTTAGAAAACATGAACCCCAGAGATGAAAACTTCTGGGGAATCATGAAAAAAGTAAGCAAAAAGAGACAAGGAGTCACAAAAATTAACGTTGACGGAGACATTTTAACGAACGAGAAGGACATGGCAAAAGCGTTCGGAGAATCCTTCCAAAACAACTTCACAAATAACATGCCCTCGAACGCGGAACATCTATATATCTAATCGACCAATTCGAGAAAATCAAAAATATGAAGCATTCACTTCCCAGTAAATCGCTCTCATCCAATAAAGAGATTTACCAAACCATCAACAGAATTAAAATCAAAACTGCACCGGGCAGGGATGGAATCCACAACACACTAATCAAAAACCTCCCGCCGAAAGTAATATCAATAATAGTGAAAATAACTAATTACATTCTGCAATCAGGTTACTATCCCACGATATGGAAACTTGCAAATGTAATCCCAGTACCAAAAAAGCCTCAAGGTAGGAACTCTATTGATAACTATCGTCCCATTTCACTTTTAAGCAACATAGCAAAGCTTATAGACAGAGTGATATTAAATAGACTCGAAAAATCGGTAAACTGCATGAAGCTAATACCGGAGGAGCAATTCGGGTTCAGAGCCGAACACGGATGTCCATCACAACTCATTAGAGTTATAAACTACACCAGAGAAGGGTTTAGAAATAAACACCCCTCGATCCTAGTCTCTCTCGACATCCGTAAGGCGTTTGATTCCGTCTGGCTTCCCGGGTTTATATTCAAGCTGACTGAGCTTGGTATTCCGGGATATTTAATATCACTCCTAAACTCGTACCTGGACAACAGGAAATTTTACATGAAGATCGGAAACGCTGAACAAGGGCCATATATCACGCAAGCCGGGGTACCGCAAGGCTCGGTTATCTCACCTACCCTGTACTCGCTGTTTACCTCAAACTTTCCAGTTAGCAGCTCCCTGCTGACTGCGCTTTACGCTGATGACGTTTGTCTAGTTCAAACAGCGAGGACAGCGGACTTTGCTTTTAATAAAGTGGAACAACACCTTAATCAGAAAATAATTCCGTTTCTTGTTGAAAATAAGCTGGTGCTCAATACCTCCAAAACGGAATATATGGTCCTTAAAGGCTTGTTTTGGATGAATACTCGCATAACGAGAAATCTGAGAATTCAACCATCTCAAGTAGAACCGAAATCTTCAGTAAAATACCTAGGATATACCATCCAACATAACACACTGCACAACTTGAATATAAACTCATAAGTTTCAAAAGCCAAATTGGCAATGCGGCAGCTGTATCCATTGATCTGTCGAAATAGCCGTCTCTCGATTGAGAATAAACTACTTTTATACAGACAAGTTATTCGACCGACAATGACATACGGCTACCCAATTTTCTGGGAAACTAACAAACGTCAATACGAGAGTATGCAAGTTGTGCTGAACAAATGCATAAGAATGGCGAAATGGAAAGGAGCATTTAACAGACTCCCGAAAAATTCAATGATACACAAACAAGCCGACATACCTTATATCAAGGAACATATTTACGCCCTGACGGTAAAATATTATAACTATTGCCTCCCGGATAGTATCAAGGAGACAATGAAAAGGCAACGCGCAAGAAAGTACCAAGGGTACAAACTCTTGCACGCAAACCTCCCAATAGAGTTCCTACCAGAGCTTAGCATCAACTAAATACAAAACCTTGTAAATACTGTAAATTTTGTAAATCGTGTATATTTTGTAATCATAGATCATAGCTTAGGAACGAATGAGTGAAGAAGGATGAAAGAGGGTGGCTGCGGTGTAAATAAGTATGAAAGGACGGCACATGGGTGTACATATTATTACAATATTTTGTAATTTTAATTTTAGAAAGAGTTATGGTGACAATTGTAACAATATTTTGAATTAAAAAAAATTAAATCAGGGTTGCTATTAGTTCAGTTATTGATAAAGTTTAATGTTTTTACTTTAAATGAAATTATTAATTTTTGTTTCGGTCTAGCTCAGATACACAATAGTAAAAAAGAATATGAGAATTATATTTCTATCAGGGTGAACAGGTGGTAATATTATAATCTTCAAATTCGAGCAATTTTTCTTAAAAATCCTTTATACTATTTATGGTAATAGAATCTCCAGCATAAATAAAATACCAACAAAACTTCAAATGACAATTTATTTTTTTAGTTGCTCTCTAAATGAATATAATGACGTCAGACGTGACGTAAACAAATTAAAAGTAAAATTGAACAATAAACGTAATATATAAACAGAACTAAATACTACTATATCTTAATTTAAATAAGACATACTTTATACTCGTGAAACAAATATGAAATAATTAATAAAAATATTTTACAACATAGAATCAGTATTTTTTCTATCTATGGTGCTTCTCAATAACACACTAATATTGGTTCTATGGTTTATGTCATATGTCAATTAAATTCTGTGGTTAGACACACAACAAATACCTTTTTTTTTTAAATTAAATACAATCACTGACGAAATGTACCCACGGAGCACTATTCAAACCTTCCAAGGTCTTAGTGAGAAAAACTTCACCAGCAACAGCACACGAAGTACAGGGAAAATTGTGAAAAGACCTTCAAGCCTCACAACAAGAAGACGACCCTTATATCTACTTTGGCATCAAGTAGATAACCCAATGTTATTTTTTCTTAACTGGAACAACCAACTGCAGACGACGGCACTTCTTTTGAAATGGATACAAATTACCAAAAATATAATAATGAGAGGTATATTTACCAAACACAAGTTTGTTCAAACTCGTAGAATTTTTTTATCACGAACTCTGCTACATTTCCTTGATAATACCAAGGAAAACTCGCTGTGGAATCTTTTCTTTTCAAGATTCACCAACCTCACCAGTTTTTGCTTTCCGCAAAATTCAACAGCCCTTTTTTTTATTTTCTCCATGGTAACAACACTAAAAAGTTCTAGATTGGATTACAACAATTTCCATTGGTAAGTTTTTTACTCTTAATGTTTAACTTCTGCCCTTTCACAGATTTCAATAGAACCCTCAAATTTCATGTTTTATTATAAAATTAATTTAAAAAAATTGTTACTTGTGACAGAATGCTACAGGATGTTATAAACTTGTGAATAAATTTAACTGTTGTACTAAGTATAATCATACTTTTACAATCCAATTCCATCAAATGTAGTCTACTATGAATTTGTATAGTTAGAGTTGTCTTAACAATCAATTCCATACAGTTACTTATTTAAAATTTAGGTTGTAGATACATTCTGTTACAATATATAGATGTTTTATTATTAGCATAGCGGTGATTTTAACATTACCAAGAATCACAATTTCATTTATATTTCTATTTTATTTTTGCTGACCAAACTTAAATCGAACCTTTAACATGTGACTCTGTTTTTCGCAAGCTTTTCAGAGACATTACAACACAATCTCTGAGAGAATGCTAGCTGTTTAGTTCGGACGTTTTGATTATATATCATTTACAGCCAAAACTTATGGATTATGCTACATGCAAGGAGCCATAATCGAGGGATACCTGGTGAATATTGGAGTTCTAGAGGAGCCTGAACATCGGCGTAGCGGCATATGCCGTGACCTAATTGCTGCTCATAGATCATGAGCAGGACAATTGGTTTGTGCTAATAACTTACAATATAAAAATGTACAGTACAATTTATGTTAATAAAGATTTCTATTAGATTACTAGGGTCAGTAGCATATCACAGCTCGCAGGCGTTATAACAATGAGCACGAGGTATAATGTAGATATGCCGTCTTTCGGATGAGACGTAAAACCGAGGTCCCGAGTCCATGGATGTTGGGCTCGATAAAGATCCCTACCACTGGTTGGAACACTAGTAGATTCGGTAAAATTTCCGGTTAGGGGTAGAGAGCGCCCGGCGTCGGTGATTAGCCTCAGTCGCAGAAATAGACCGACGTTAAATAACCGAATATAAAAAAAAGAATAAGAAGAAGAAGGTCTGAAAAGAAAATATGGTTCAAAGACACTGCTGGTAATTAAGCCAGTCTCATAAAAAGAGGTATTACTTACCCTAGATGGCATGTGACCTTTAGGTGAGTTTTGTTTGATCAGGAGCTATAACCAGGAACTCATGAATCCTTACAACTGAATTGTACAGGAAAATCCTGATTATTGTTATTTTTCCTAGTTAAAAAAACCGCAGCATGCGAAAGTTAACCAACCATGTGAACACAGGAAATAACCAAAACAAAATTGAGGAGGTCAAAAGTCAATGGCCTGACTCCACGGCCTTGAAAGATCGACAGAGGTCGTCTACTTTTTTAAGAAGGGGTCAAGGTCAGTGGTTAGCTGAATGCTTGAAAAATCAAAACATCTTTGGCTTCTGTTGAAGTCTAAGAGCCAGTTATCTAGTGTCAACAATAATGAACTCATTTATAATGTAAATAGTTTTAATAAGATAGGTAACAATTAAATTATTTATGCATCTAAGCCACAGTTGTTTATTACTATCTAATGTATTGCATATTTCAGGGTTAACCGTAACACGAGACTAAACGGCTATAGGATACCAGAGACTGGAATGAACCCTTCTTAAAAATACCAGACCAAACAAAATAAGACTGGACAAGACTATGCAAAACTAGACGATAACTAGACGCGACTAGTCGGGATTAGACGAGACTGAACGAGAGTAGACAAGACTGAACGAGAGGAAACTATGTGAGACTAGACGAGATAAAATTGGGCAAAATAAGAATAAACTCTTTTGTATGTTCCTTGTGGTGTATTCATTAATCTTTTTGTTAATTATTTTGGGAAATTAAACCACAATCTTTTTTATATTTTTTAATTCAAATTTTCGATAGCGCTCCAGCTACCATTATCAAGAACAATTAAGTTTTTAAATTCTGGTCCCTATCTGACATTAACGAAAACAACTAGACAATAAATAATATTTTGAAGTTTAAGACTGCAAAAATTTGTTGTCAAATTTTTAAGGTCCATTCACAGTAGACCACACTGAGAAAATGTGAAACAAAATATTTTTTGTTTGTATGACATTCTAACAACATTATAGTCTTCTAGGAATAGGATACAGTGAAGTGCACGCCCGTCAAGCTTGGTTACCAATGTTAGAACGAGAAATTTCCAATAATCAATTACCAGACCAGAATTTAAAAATGTATTGTTCTTGATAACGGTAGCTGGAACGCTAGCGAGACGAAAAATATAAAAAAGGATTGTGGTCTAATTTCCCAAAATAATTAACAAAAAGAATAAACTTGTAACATGTCTATCGACCTGTGTAACATGTCTATCGACCTGTTTCGATTTTACAGAATAAACCCTTAATTAGCGCTCGTCGTCACTAGCCACATCCAATTATAGTTCTGTGATCCTAAACTCTTCAACCCCGACCGTTAGACAATTGACGTCTGCCAACGGACGCTTCCATATTTTCCAACACCACGAGAGACACCCCTTTCCTTTCTGTTAACGACCGCCTAAGGGGAGAGATCATCTTTCGCTATCTTTCATATCTTAAGTACCTATCTTATGAATTTTGCTGTGGTAAATTCAAAATCATAATTTATAATTAATAAGCTTCTTCTAAAGTACTGTCTGATATAATTTTCGTATGCATTCTTTATTTTTTTACAGAGATAGACGAAATTAAATTCAACACGTGGTCATAAACTGTTCTTTTATACTAATATGGTAGTTTTAAACCAAATATTCTTTTATAATTCACTGTTTTACTTTTATACAAACATTTTCAAGCTTTTTCAGTTGCGAAATAACTCTTTTAATTATAAAATAACATTTTTTATAAATTTCTGTTAACCTATAAAATATTCTTTCGTAACGCCAGTGCCGGTTCCATATATTTCCTAAGCACGATATTTTTTCATATAACTAAATAAATAACTTTTTGCTAGGAGTTGTTTCTTTCGGATCATTAGTATATTTTTTTAATTCAGCCGATAATTGCTATTTTTACTGTTTTAACATGGAACATATAATGTTGGAAAGCTTTCAGTAAATTAAATAAATTTTTTGACTTTCAAATAACTGCCTTCCTTTTCTTTAACCTGAAAAGCTGACCAACATAATGTGCCATTACATTCAAGTTCCTACATATCCCTGATCCACTTGTACTTCTAGGTAAGCACAGCCCCTAGGCGAGAATATAAGCCAAGAATATAACCCTAGGCGAGAATATAAGCCAAGAATATAACCCTAGGCTAGGATATAACCCAAGAATATAACGCCGAGGATATAAACCCAAGAATATAACCCTAGGCTAGAATATAACCCCAAGAATATAGCCTAGAATACAACCCGAGGATAGAACCCCAAAATACCGCCTTAGAACAGAACACAACAGTTCAGATCAAGACCTCACTTCTTCTCCAGGAAACCACTTCATCTAAGAGCTAAGTACCTATAAAAGTACAAATTCCTGTTCATTTCCTGTGGCAAAATAAATTGTAAATTTGGTTTTAATTCTTTTTTTTTATTAGAAATCCTCAACTACAAAAGTTGAGGGAGATACCGCCCGGGGTCACTTTTCTTTATTAACTTAAATTTAAATTTTACAAGGCGTTTCTACCTTTTCCGCCTTAGTTTCTTAGTATTTTTATCGTCAAAAAGGTAGTGGCGCCCTCAATTTTTACAACCCTTCTATTGTCCCTGTGTGACATGAACTTGGGGTCGAATCACCCTTGAGAGGAGTCTCTAGCCGGAGCCCTTCGAGCTGGTGCCCTGTGAGGTACAGGCATTCACAGTTACAAATTGGCGCCCAACTAAAAGCAACATTTACCGTTACAAATTGGCGCCTTTACCGTTACAAATTGGCGCCTTTACCGTTACACCTGTTTCGATTATATAGAATAAATCCTTTTAATAGAGGAGTTCAGTCTAAGGTCAGTGTGACCAACAAAAAGTGGTTTTTATGACAAGAGTGACAGTTAATGTCTACCATTCAAAACATAAGATTTTTGCAGGTTTTTTATCATTACGAACATCTATATTGCTTTATTAAAACAATGAATACACCCCCGAAGCGCAAATCTTAAAATTTAAAATGACGTTTTAGCTGAATTCTCAATGCATCGGTGGCCAGTAATTCTAGGAACTTCCGGCAAATCACCAATTCTCATCTGTCATTATGTCACTGGTTATGTCAGATGTCAGTGGAAAAAGCAATCAGAAGGATAAAGTGATACAACTAACTAGAACTACTACAAAAGTATAAAAAATAAACATAAGCGATTAAACGAATATCAACAAAAACAAATAACACTGACATCTGACATAACTAGTGACATAATGACAGATGAGAATTGGTGATTTGCCGAAAGTTCCTAGAATTACTGGCCACCGATGCATTGAGAATTCAGCTAAAACGTCATTTTAAATTTCAAGATTTACGCTTCGGGGGTGTATTAATTGTTTTAATAAAGCAATATAGATGTTCGTAATGATAAAAAACCTGCAAAAATCTTATGTTTTGAATGGTAGACATTAACTGTCATTCTTGTCATAAAATCCACTTTTTGTTGGTAACACTGACCTCCTGAACTGAACTCCTCTATTGCCGCTCGTCGTCGCTAGCCACTTCCAATTATAGTTCTGTGATCTCAAATTTCAACCCTGATCATAAGACAGTTGACGTCTATCAACGGACGCTTCCATTTTTTCAACGCCACGACAGCCCTTTCCGTTACCGTCCCTCCTCGAGGAAAGACCTCCGTTTTTATCGTTTTATACCTTTCGTATCTTAATAATGTTGCCTAGACCTAGGCTAGAATATAAGCCCTAGGCACGGACATAACCCCAGGATACCGCCATAGATCAGGATACAGCAGTACAAATCCAGAATATCTACCTATCTTCTTCGAGATCTTCTCAAGACTTTGTAGAGGCAAAACCTACCTACCTCCTCCAGGAAATCACTTCATATTTATAAGCTAAGTACAAATTCTCCTCTAATTTTTTCGTTTCCTGTTTTTTAAATTAGTATTTTTTATCGACGTCAAAAAAGTAGTGGCGCCCTCAACTTTTACAACCTTCTTGTTATACTTGTGCGACATAAACTTGGGATCGAATCACCCTTGAGAGGAGTCTCTAGCCGGAGCCCTTCAAGCTGGCGCCTCTTACCGTTACAAATTGGCGCCCTGTAAGGTTACAGCCTCTTACCGTTACAAACAATACTGAAAAAACTAAACCAAACAGATTGGACAAAACTCGACACGACTAGATGGAATTAGACCAGATTGGACAATTCTAGGCTGGATTATACGAGACAAGACAAGACAAGACTAGAGGAGACTGGACAGGATTGTATAAGGCTAGACATGACTAGACCGTGCTTCGGAGGGTTGGATGGAGGAGGCTGGAAGTGATTCACCCCTAATCTCTCATACAAGTCTCCGGAGATGGGTTGTCCTACCCGACATAGGGTGTCTCCAGGGAACGTGGTCAGTCAAGGGACCCGTGCTCTTCGAGCTGTGAGGGCCTCATGACCGACGAATCCTCGGGATAAGCAATAAATATGGATCCAGCATGGGAACCCGAATAATTGCTCGCGGATCAAGAGGAATAGAGGAGTAAACCTCGATAAAAAACCAGCAGCATATGGGAGGCAGCTATGTTGTGTGATTGTAGGCAGCGGAGACCACTGCGCCCGGAAGCAACCGTGAAAAAAAGCCTAGAGAAGTGAACCTCGATAAAACTATCCATAATCTACGTTGTTAGTTACCGTGACAATGGATGAATTGCTGCGGGAAAGTCAGTCAGAAACGGTGCCTCCAGAATACCTGGTGACCTCCCGGAGTACCTAACCTTACCATTGCAAGCGGGGCTCTGTGGTGGTGGACTTTCAATTCCCTAGCTAGTCGTGGGACCAAGAATGGCGAAAAATATCAATAGAGAAGGGATGGATGAAGAGACAACGACGGATGGAATGGAACAGGATATGATTAGGGACGAAGAAGAGGGAAGGATATTCGCTAGGAGAGACAGTATATACAAGTCACCGATCGAAGAGAGGAGAGCAAGTAGTTTCGAAGAATTATTTTCTCCGATGCAGGTAGGGACACCGACCGGAACGGAGAGGATGCTCAGCTGAAAAAGAGAGGATGCAGAGAGCGGCTTCCCACTCATCACTTCAAGGTTTACGGGAGGAAATACGGATTTTTGTGAGGAATAGGATGAAAGAGAAGCGAAGAAAAAAATATGGAAAAGAAAAAGGGACGAAGTACAAAGTCAGGCAGGAGCAGTCAAAGGGGAACTGGAGGAGATCAAACAACTGTTCAGAGGTATATGAGAAATCGAAGGCACTGGTAGACAGGACCAGGATAATAACAAACACCAAGGTTGAGATCAAAAAGGGGGCAACGACATTGCACGGTGTTGTAGGAAAAGCCTATAGGAAGTTGGAAGCCTATGGGGAGCATACAGAGGTGCTGCACATGGTAACACAGGCGGAAAGTGTGGTCAGTGAAGCTCTGGGTAGCGAAATCAGAGAAAGTATAGAGGTGCATTCTAGGAAGAATACTGGATATGGCAACGACTTAGTAACGATATATGCGGGGAGACAGGTGTCTGAGAGATTGGATAAGCTGGGAAGGGATAGAACAGGATGGATAAATTGGCGGGTGGAATAGTGGGTTCAGTTAGTCAGATGCCACAATTGTCTGGGAATAGGGCATATGAAAAAAGTTGCGGCGGTCAGTGCAGTCGGCGGATGCCTGAAATGCTGGCAAGGACACAGCGTTGTAGTATGCAAAAACCCAGCATTTTGCTGGAGATGCGAGGAGGAACATAGGGAAGACTCCACGAGGTGCCCAATATTTAGGAAATTCGTGAAAAACGAGAGAGTTGGAGAAGGCGCAGCCTGAAGATTCTACAAGTAAATGCGGGGAGGTCGGTGAGAGCCCATGACGTTGCTTTCAGAACGGCTGAAGAAGAGGAGTGCGGATTGATAATTGTTAGTGTGCCGAACAAGAAGGGAGCAAGAGCGACGGGATGGCTGATCGACGAGGTAGGAAACGTAGCTATTTATGTGAGAGACAAGACAATTAGGGTTGCGGACATAGTTAAGGGAAAGGATTACATAAGGATTGTAATGGAAAATATCGACATTGTCGGATGCTATATATTTCCAAACGTGGAAAAGGAGGTTTTTGAGAGATGAGGCGATGGAGATGGTGCGCAGGTCAGGATGAGAGACTGTTATAGATGGCGATTTAAACCATCCAGGGAATCCAGGGAATGGGGTTCGCCCACTAACGATGAGAGGGGCAATGAATGAGAGGGGTGGATGAGAGGGGCAATGGAACGGGTTTCTCAGATGAATATGGTTGTGGTAGGCGAGGGTAGAAAACCTATTTTTGTTAGGGGCTCATCCAAAACACATATCGACGTAACTCTAGCTACCAGGAGGGTCGCAGGGGTACCAGTTGACCAGGGAACGTTATTATTATATTAGAGGTAATGGATGCAGGAGAAAGGATTAAAAGCGAGAAGGCACACGGTCCGGATGGTATACCACCGGAATGTATTAAACTTCTTGCTAAGGAATTCCCCAAACTGGGGACCCGCATGGCAACCGAGGTCCTGAAGCGGAACGAATTCTCGCAGAGTTGGAAAGAGGCAAGGCAAGCCGCTTGGAGAGGGAACATCCTTCAGACCTATGTGTCTGATAATTTTGTAAATTAGTCAACGTCTAAAGGTGGATTCATGCAACAAAAATTAAGAAATTAATAAACCAACCGGACATGCGCACTCTTTTCTATCATTTGTCAAAACTTCCAATAGTAATCGAGCTGTCAGATAACTGAAGATAAATATTAAAGGTAAACCAACTTGTTTACGAAAAATGAAGAAAATTATAAAAATTTTTAAACATGTAACACAAGCTTTTGTAAACAATAACTTAACACAATTGGTGACTGTTCAGCAATTTCAGAACCAGTAGGCAAATATTACACAAGAGTAGGTGATCTGTGATCAGGACTTCAAGCATGCGTTGTTTCGAGTTCATGGAAGACATTAATTTCTTAGTTAAACGTTGGCCATCTTTCATAGTTTTAATTTAAATCTTATCTTCTTAGTTTTTTGCATGAACATCTACATTACATTACATGGTTTTATTTTCTTAGTTTTAGTTTTAAATAAATCTAAGTTTTAATTTTTGCTTGCATGAATCCACCTTTAGATTAAAAACACAGACTGTCATATCAATTTGGTGCTGCTGTTACCCGATCTTCGATTGGCTTTGTAACCCTTTCCATTATACAGGACGAATAACCTTTTAGTGATGACGTCACTACCAGCTTTTTTTAAATAGAGCTGAGCTTATTTCAAAAATGTATTACAAAATGATTCAAATTGGTACAGGGTGGACAAAAACGCAAACGTTATTTGTTATGTTAACATTGTATAGTCGCAGAAATTTATCTGATCATACTGTAAATATAGTTACAAAACGTACGTGTTTTATTATTTTGGTTATAAACTCTCAGTGGTTATCAAATTCATGACTTTGAAAGATCAAATACTCGGAGTCTACAATTTATTAACAACAATCATCGGTCACTTTTACCACTTAGTTCACCAATGCTCATTGGCTGGATGTGAGCGAAAGAAATTTTTTACTAATCTCTAGCAAAGATCAGCATAATTTCCCAGGTGCTGAGTAATGGTGCAAATACAAATCATGGAAAAATTGTAATTCGAGGATTAAAAGATTTCAGTGACCCAAGGATGAATCATGGTTAAATTCTGTCACGAAAAGCATTAATTCTAATAGCTCAACGTAAATGATTAAATTTCATTTTTATTTGTTCAATGTAGAATAAGGTAGAACAGCAAAAATTTAAAACAAGCGATAATTCAATAAAAATATATCTATTATATAAAATTCTCGTATCACGGTGTTTGTAATTAAACTCCTCCGAAATGGCTCGACCGATTCTCATGAAATTTTGTGTGCATATCGGGTAGGTTTGCGAATCGGACAACATCTATTTTTCATCCCCCTAAATGTTAAGGGTGGTCCACCCCTTAATTTTATTTTTTATTTTTTAGACAAAATTTTTTGTTTTTATTTTTTTATGATACAGCATTCAAAAATATATACAACCCTAAATTTTCACTCTCCTACGATCAACCCCTATTTTTTATTTGTTAATTAGAAACTTTAATTTCGTCATGACTTAGGATAAAATATTTAATAATACTCTTTTTTCACCCTTATACGATCAACCCCTATTTTTCCATCGCGATTTTTATTTTTGCAAGATGGCAATCGAATATAATAATTGTAGTACGATATAAGAGCTAATTGAGATTAGCTGATTGTAAGGATGGCATTTATAGAAATTTGAAATAAACAAAAGCTACTCTGACACTCCACTCAACGGGCAGAGAACGACCGCTTGCATAATATATTTTATTTAGTCGGGTTTGTTGGAACACTTAACTCGAGAACGGCTGGTCCGATTTTCATGGTTTTTGATTTGTTGTATTTGTCTCCAACCCGAATAGCAGTATAACTATTAAAATATGGGAAAATTGCACGGGAAAAAACTGTTTAAAAAAATTGTACTTTGGACAAAAAATGGCGGTTAATTAAAATTTTAAGTTTCTGTATAGGTATCGTTGAGTTTGAAATAAACAGAAGCTACTCTGACAACGTCTGTCAGGTCTTCTAGTTTATATATAAAAATATTAATTTAAGAAGAAATATTTGCCAACTATTTGTAGTATAGGAATTCTTGTGGGGATGTGGCAATAATACCAGAGTATACTCTTTTAAGAATTTATTTCCAAGCTTTCGAATAACTGTGTATCCAATTTCAAGGGCTAAAAAATGTATAAGGTCGATGAAATGATATAGCAGATAAAATTAAATAATACTTACATATCTAAGTGAGATTATATGTGAAATATTTAAAAAAATGTTATAAATTTGAACATTGGTATATAAAAGCTCAAAAAATAATATAAAATATAAAATTTTAAATATATTTGATTGATGAATATATTTAATTCAATTTTTTAAAAATTCTCCATAGTAATTCGTTTTTTTTTTTTATTTTTCAAATTTTGTTTTTCTAAATCCAAAATATATACATATATTATATGGTTTATTTACGATAAAAAGACGATGACGTTGAAAAACAAAATTTTCTGAAGTTGCCAGCATGTAGATTTTTTCTTTATTCAAAGGAAACTGGAAAAGCCAATGTTACAGTTCTTCTTATTTATTCGCCTTTTTACCATAAAGCACTAACAAATTTGTTTTAGTTTAGCGGTGCCGACCAGTATACCTGATATAACAATAGACGACCCTTTTGCAATCGCCGAGAAACTGGTCAATGATCCTTGCATAAGCGTGGTGCTGGGTTTAATAAAAGGGGTAAGATAAAACTTCATTTTTAAGTAGTTATATGTATATTGACAACATGTTCTTTTTTAACATAAAATTCGTGTACCTTAGGTCTAATAGCCGTTTTCGTTTCTTCTGGAAGTACCTGTTTTTTTTACCACCGCTAAGTTGTTTTGGTGGATTCAGAACTCCTGACTTTTGCTCACGAAGGAGTCTGTATATCGTTGATTTTCCCACGCCTGCCATTGTTGATGTTCTTTCGATGTCGATGTCAACAGTTCCAGATGAAAGCTCACTTTTTACATAGTCATACACATTTTTAATAATAAGTTTCTCATTTAACGATAAAGGAATACCTTTCATACGTTTCACAGGACTACACTCCAAACTATTTTCCATTTTCACTCCATCTCTCTGTAAATTTACACTCAACCAATTTGATCTTCCACAACAAAAACGAAATAAAATGCTAAATACTAACACTGCTTTCGATATTTTTTTAGACTACTAAAAGATCCAGGCAAAGAATAATTTATATAGTGGAGGTTTAAAAGAATAATTTAGGAACTCATTAACTAATGACATAATGAGTAGCGTGAAAGCCGGATAGCCTAATAGCTATTTGTTTAATCCCCTTAATACCTACCTACATCCGATCAGAACAGTAAAATTTCCAAATTATTGTAATTTCTTAGTAAAATGCAGGTATAATTGAAAAATATTGCAATGGTCAAGTTACATCAGTTTAAACTGACAATGACATTTTGCATGTAATCCAAGTTCAACATCTTTCACATAACTTAATGTTACTACCTAATATTTGTAACCGGCGGCGACATGGGGTCTGAAGTAAATATTTATAGACTATCATTATAAATATAATTCTATGAATGTACGCCCATGGTTTACTGGTTTCTGATAATTTTTATACTGTCTCCTGAAGGCGAAACAACTATAAGATTTATTTAATATGAGTACCTATATATTTATGTGAAAAGTGTGAATAAAATAGAGTGAGAAAGAGTAACCAATCATTCTATATCTCAATTAACATTTGATTATTCATTATTTTACATTACACTCGATACAAATTGGAATAATAAAATATCAAGTCATTTTTTTATTCATTAGAGTTTTTTACAACTGGAATGACCTGCCCGAAGAAATAGTCTTCTCTCTTCTTGTTAATATATTCAAGACTCTCTTGGACAATTACGTTCAGCTACTACCTACCTGATTTTATATTGTATTTAAAGATTTCTGTAGGAATTTATTCCTTAAATCTTATGTATGTTAATAATAATAACAAGAATAAAATGTTGAGAATACACAGTTTATTTAAAATACGTAAATGGATAAATGGACTAGCTATTACTTCGCAAGTATTCAATCAAATATTTATTTAGTTCATATAGTGATATTGGTTTATTCCTAAAAAAATGAAAAAAAAAAGTTAAAGCATGCATATGTTCAAATTTTATAAATTCTTTAGAATTTAAAAAAGCGTAAAGTCCAGTCAGTAGGACATCAGTTGAGATGTTATGATGGAAATATTATTGTGCCTGAGGGAGAAATTAGTTTTACAATCAAATATTTAGATAAGACCTTTGATAAATGCAGGTAAATTATTGTTAAAAAGGGTTCAGTACCTTTGCTAGGTCGAGATCTAATTAGACTCTTACAGCTTAATATTGATTTTTCACAAAATAATGAGAGTAACTTAAATTCTTTAACAGGTAGTCATGATTCAGATTTAAATGAGTTATTAAAAGAGTTTAAGGATTTATTCAAGGATGAACTAGGATTGTATAAATATGAGAAAATTCATTTAGATGTTAAACCTGGGGTAAGGCCAATTTTTTGTAAACCCAGGCCAGTTCCTTTCTTATTTAAGGATAAAATTAACAAGGAATTGGACGAGTTGGAAAATCGAGGTGTAATTTCCTTGGTTGAGAATTCTGATTGGGGAACGCCTTTAGTGCCAGTTCTCAAAGATAATGGTAAGATTCGATTATGTGCTGATTATAAGGTTAGTTTAAATAAAGACTTGGTTGATGTTAAATACCCCTTGCCACATATTGATGAATTATTTCCAGCATTACAGGGGGGTGAACATTTTACAAAACTAGATTTTTTGAATGCTTACAATCAATTAGAATTGACTGAGAACACTAAACTATTACTTTCTTGGAGTACACACAGGGGCATTTATAAATTGCATCGTTTGCCTTATGGTACTAAACCAGCTTGTTCGATTTTTCAAAAAATGATTGAAAAGGTATTGCAGGGCTGTAAGGGTACTATTAACTTTATGGATGACATAGTGGTCACGGGAAAAAACAGACAGGAGCATTTAAAGAATTTAAGGGTGGTTTTCGAGAAGCTACATAAAGCAGGGTTTAAATTGAACATAAAAAAATGTAAATTTTTCGAGTCGAAAATAAAATACTTGGGGCATATTATTGATAAGCATGGCCTTCAAAAAGATCCTGAAAAGATAAAAGCAATGGTTGAGAGTAAGAGTCCAAAAAATCAAACGGAAGTTAAAGCTTTTATTGGGATGATAAACTACTATGGTAAATTCATTCCCAATCTTTCTACTTTATTAGATCCCTTGTATAAATTACTAAGAAAGAATGTTGAGTTTGAGTGGTCAAAAGAGTGTGAAAGTGCCTTTTTGAAAGCAAAAGATATGATTTTATCGGATCAGTGTCTAGCATATTTCGATCCCAAAATACCGATTAAATTAGTTTGCGATAGTTCCACAACCGGGTTAGGGGATGTACTATTGCATATGTATTCCGATGGAACAGAACGTCCAATTAGTTTTGCTTCAAGAACTTTAAGTAAGGCGGAAGCAAATTATTCGGTAATTCATAAAGAAGCGTTAGCTATATTTTGGGGCGTAAAAAGATTCTATCAATACTTAATGGGTAATACGTTTATTCTTTGTTCTGACCACAAACCTTTGTTAGCATTATTTGGAGGGAATAAAGGAATTCCACAGATGGCGGCCGGAAGACTTCAGCGCTGGGCTTTCTTTTTAAGTGGCTTTGATTACCATTTTCAACATATCAAAGGAACTGAAAATGGGGGAGCAGACGGGCGAGGTTACCAATCGAGCGGAAGGAAGTAGAGGGTCTGGATGCTGGTGACTATTTTAATTTTTTAATAGAGGACAACATTCCGGTGACGACAGACCAAATTCGGAGAGAAACAAGAGTTGATCCGATATTAAGTAAGGTTTATCTTTACACTAGGGACGGTTGGCCAGAGGAAACCTCTGAGGTATTTAAGCCATTTCGGCGAAGGAGTTTGGAGGTGAGCATCGAAAATGGACTTTTGATGTGGGGGTTCCGTGTGGTGATTCCAAAAAAATTGCAAAAGCAGCTACTGATGGAGGTTCATGGAGCTCATAATGGCGTTGTTAGGATGAAGGCTCTGCCAAGGCAATATTTTTGGTGGGCAGGTCTGGATGAAGATATTGAAAAGTTTGTAAAAGAATGTAATGCTTGTATGGTAAATAGTAGGAATCCAAATAAAGGGCCGTTAATAAAGTTTCCTGAAGGAAAGCATGTTTTTGATAGGATTCATCTAGACTTCTTAGGTCCGGTGAAAGGTAGAGTATTTTTAATTATTGTTGATTCGTATTCAAAGTGGCCCGAGCTGTATGAAATGAAAAGAACTGATACGAATAGCACAATTGCGAGATGTAATGGCACGTTTTGGTTTACCAAATACAAATATCAGATAATGGTCTGCAATTTGCAAGTTCAGAGTTTGAAGAATTTTGTAGGGTAAACGGAATCAATCACATTACTTCACCACCTTATCATCCATCTACGCATGGTGCCGCAGAAAATGGGGTAAAAACCTTTAAGATTGCGTTAAATAAATTCTTGTTGAATAATAATTCACCAAATTTCGAAACCATTATGCATAAATACCTATTTTCATATAGAAATACGCCTCATTGTGTTACGGGTGAAACACCTTCCAAGTTAGTATTTAATCATAGAGTTAAGACTGGTCTCGATTTTTTACACTCGTCAAATGCTCAAAAGGCTAGGGAAAATCAAATTAAGTTCCATCATGGCAGTAGAAATATATCATTGGAAAAAGGTGAGCTAGTTTATGCTAAAGATTATAGGAATATGAATAAACCTTGTTGGTGTAAGGCCATAATTGTTCATAAACTAGGACATCTTACCTATAATTGTAGACCTGTGGATAATGATAAGCTTTTATGGAAAAGACATTCAGATCAAATTATTAAGCTAGGTACAATTTTTACTAAAGTTGGAATATCTCGAGATTGTCTGAATAAAGATTTCGATGTAAATGATGATATAGCTACACGTCAGGAAAAGGAATTTATTCCTAATAATGAGCCCGATAAGGCTTTTGACAAAATTGTTACCGAAACGCTGTTGAATTTGTCTTTGAGTACCATTTTACAGCCAATAACATTTATATTTTTCTTCTTTTCTGTTATGGTCCAAGTTCCATTTAATTTAATAAATGCGCTTTAATTTCTTCTTTGATTGCATCATGCCATTCTTCAGAATTTTCATCAGGCATATATATATATATATATATATATATATATATATATATATATATATATATATATATATATATATATATATATATATATATATATATATATATATATATATATATATATATATATATATATATATATATTATTTTATTTTCTTTAACCATTATTATAATAATCGCTTGATTTTTATTTATTGGGTATGGTTAATGTGAACATAATGAAAAATTAAACGATCTTTGACGTTACGCTTTCGTTTGAAAGCTTTTTCAAAATGTTTATTTTATATGTCACAATGAAGTAAAAAATATACAAATTGTTATTTTAGAATTTAGTTATGATACAAGTACTTACTTCAGAACGAAAGCGAAACGTCAAAGATCGTTTAATTTTTCATTATATTCACATTAACCATACCCAATAAATAAAAATCAAGCGATTATATATATATATATATATATATATATATATATATATAATATATATATATATATATATATATATATATATATAATAGGTTTTATATATCTTAGGGATTCCGTCGTAAGGAGGGCTGAATTAAACTCTTATTTACTACCCAAAGTTTCGAAAATTTTTATTTTCTTTTTCAAGGCTGAAATATGAACATTTTTTTGGTAGGTATATCTTTTGTAGAATAATTTTTTAAAAACTTACGTGTAAAGTGAGTCAATAATTTACAAAACTAAACTTCTTATTCAGCAAGTAAAACATTCTTTGTATGTAAGAAATATCATAGAATACATTGAAGGCACTATTTTGATGTGGAATGTCAAAACTCAAGTGACATTTTTTAATATTTTTCAAGATTGAGTAATAACAGAGTTGTTGTGACTAACTTAATAACTTAGAAGACAGTCTTGAATAATAGTACCATGACTTGTCACTTAATCATGATCCTATTAAAGAAGGAAGTCATATATATATTATCTATTCGCAATTGTTAAAAAGACACAGTTGTGAGACAATTCACTCTCACTAATTACCTCACTAAAACATCAAGATAACAATAGCAAATGTAGTATGTACAAAACAAGCCTGTTATAACTTATTAGGTAGATGTTTATCGTTATAAATCTGAAATATCAACAATTCTACTATTATTATGGTGATTGTCTAATGAAAGAAGATATGCATAAGTGTGATTTACATGGTTGCTTTCTCTTTTTTTGTTCAATGAATTTTCATCTAGAGCGGTCTCAAACATTTCTAGGCAGGATCTTTTATGATAATTGGATTCTGAATGTATAACCTTGATGTTGTTGAAATTTGGATGATGACCAGTTTTTATACTATGTTCAGCTATAGCACATGATTGTTTATCAAGTTTTATATCACTTTTATGTTGGGTCACCCTGTCTTTTAGTACTCTAGATGTCTGTCCATAATACACTTGATCACCGTCAAGAATTCCCTTTTGTTTATTTATATATATATATATATATATATATATATATATATTTATATGACATTTGGGCTTATATACACACTGTACACCACCATGTCTCCCATTCACACTACCACAACCATCCGTTTCCCTTCCTCACTTCATCCACCCTCAATCCATTTCCCTCCACTCTTATTCCTGCCTCTCCTGTGTCGTCCATAATCCATCCCTGCTTCCTCACATATCTAGCATTCACCTCGGATCCACACACCACATCCACTTCCCTCCTAAAAATCACTCCATCAAATATATCATGCGCTATCCTGCATTCCCCCAAAATTATCTGTAACACCCTCCAGCCATCCCCTACATTCCTTCTTCCCGCGCAATGCTCTCCCCTTCCTCCTATTTGACCAGACTCGTCCCCTCTGAGGGGTCCAGAGGGTCCCTCCCATTTTTTCCTTCACCATTTCCATCGTCTACTTCTTTCCTTCCCCTATTACACTCTATCTCCCCTGGCTTATGTCCCCTTTCCCCACATACCCTACAAAGGAAGGCCTGCCGACAGACTCTGGCTATGTGATCCTCACTCTTACATAGCCAGCACTCACTCCTCTCCTCGACTCCCTTCACCTTACACCCTGCTACTTTGTGCCCCTTCACCCCACATCCAAAGCATCTTCCCTCTTCTCTACCCTCCACAATAGTTACCCTGTTCCACCCCAATCTAATCTCCCTTTTCCCCAGTAAGGCTTCCGCCTTGACCACCGCCATTTTCATCCCGTTCCTCTCCCTTACCACTTCAATCACCTTTGTCTCTTTCCCAATCAATTTCTCTATTTTCACCCTCACCACTTCATCTTCCATCCACGGGTCTATCCCTACCATCTTTATGGTCTTTGTTCCCCACCCCGCTTCCACCACCCTAGCTCCTGTCACCCTTTCCACCTCCTCCAGAATTCCCCTCAACTCAACCCCCTTCTTTGCATCTATAACCACCTCCCTATTTCTTGAGATTCTGAGTCTATCCACCCACTCCCCTTTAATCTCCCCAACCCCTTCTTAATCCTCTTGATCCCCTCCTGATCGACTTCACCGATATCCTTCAGGATTATCGCACCATTCCTACCTTCCTTTTCCCTTTCCCTATCTGTATAGATTGTTACCTCCGTCACCTCTCACCCACGCCACCATCTTCTTCAGCACCTCCACCTCTACCTGCTCAAGCTTGTGGAGTCCAATGCTGTCCCCGCTCCCCACTTCCCCAAACAGCCGACTCATCAGCTCGAACACCTTCTTGTCATCCCTACAATCTCCCTCCATCCGACAGATCAACTCCTCCGTCTTCACCTTTACCCCATTCCTTTCCGTAGTGCGTACCTCCTTGACCCACTCCATTTCCTCTCCTTTCCCTCCTAGCATCGGGTACCTATCCCTAAACATCCACTGTATCCCCTCCTCCATACCACTGTCTTCCTTGGTCACCAATACCACCTTTACCTTCTCATCTCCTATCAAAGGATTTCCCACCTTCACCACTATTCCCCCCCTTTTTACCATCCCAGTCCCTATCTCTAACCTCCTTCCAACCTTACCAGTCTCTTTGCCCCACCTCCCATCGTGTTTGCATTATCTCCTTCCTATCGTCCTCCCACCTCAAACTCTCCAATTCCTTGACCCGCCCATCTGCCGCTACCTTCTCCTCCTCCAGCCTTTCCACCCTCTCCTCCAGCCGCCTACCATATCATTCAATCTACACTCTCTCTCTCTACACTCTCCCTCTCTTCTTCCGTCCCATTCTCCACTTCCTTCATTCCTTCCTCTTCTGTACGTTGTCTTCCAAAGGCGATACCTCCTTTCTCTCCACCCCAGTATCACTCCACAAGCTCGTCTCCCCCGCCTTATCAGGCGTTCATTTTACTTTCCACGATCTACCAAAAAGTCCTTGCCTAACTTCATCCATCACCTCCTGTTCTGTCTGTGACCTATCCTCACTTACCTCACACGTGAACGGCGAACTGTCAAAGAAGCTAGCAACCAATAAAACATCATAAACTCGAGATTTATGATTGGCTGCTATTGTTCTGCCGTCAGATGTTTTGGTACGGTAATTTATGTGGCGCCCTCTATAATGACCAGAAATTGGATGGAATACATGGAGTTCGATCTCCTTGTATAGCCTCCATGCTATAAACTTTCACTTCTATAGGTTTGTCTGTTTTGTGCTCAGCGCTGTCAGAGCGCTGTCATCAACATCATTACAAAAAAGAGCTTTCCTTCCTTTTTTTCCTCAAACTTCTGCATATGATGAGGATATGCTTGTAATAAAATTTTGAACTATCTCTTGTAGCTATTCTTATTCATCTATAGAAACTTCCTCTTCATGTTGTAGGGTTTCTCAGGTACTTTTCTTTCATATATAGGATATTGCTAATATAACATTCAAAATAATGAACTGAAGTATTACGATGCCTACTGAAACAGAAACTCCATTGACTATAAAGTAGATCCTACTTTCAGTGCAAAGCCAAATTCAAAATATTTGTAGGCGAGGTAATAACTTGGATAATTTACTGTATATTCACCATAGCGATACTACAGATAGAAGCAACAAGCCATAGGCCGCTGTGTAAGTGGGAATGTCGGTCAGAACTCCGGTGAGAGAGAAAAAGACAAACGTCAGAAGTTTTTCTGTCTTTGTCTCTCGTCTATAGCATACGTGCCATTAGAGAAAGACAGCCTGAACATCTGATTTTATATCTCTTTCTTATATGCTGATGGGTTCCGAGCTGGATTGTTGTATCTCTATGATATTTACTTTCCTATGTGTTCTTGTGATTTTGCTCTCAGTAGGCTCACAACAGAGAAGTTGTTTTATGAATTATGTTTTTTAATTATGTCTAAGTTGAGTGAAATTTGACATCTTTTAGTTTTTGGTTTTCGGTCTTTTTGTGATTTTTTCTTAAGAAATCGACATGGCAAGTGATCATAATCAAGCTGGAGACTGCCCTGACGATGTGGAGTCTGTGGAGGAACAGGAATTTAATCAGGAAATTTTTTGGCATGAAGCCACAGTTGAAAGGAGAATAAATGCTTTGAAAAAACTCCAGTTAGATACTACAAATATTGAAGCAAAGTTTTTTAAAGAGTTGCACGATTTAGATTGTAAATATCACAAGTTGTACCAGCCTCTGTGGGAAAAGAGGAATACAATAGTAAATGGTGATTACGAACCAACCGATGAAGAATGTCACTGGCCATCTGATGACGAATCTGATCTTTCTAAAGCAATCAAAGAAAAGATCAAGTTGGATGATACTAAAAAAGAAACTGCGGCTACCAATGAAGAGAGATTTTCTGTTTTTTGGTTGACCATTTTTAGAAATGTAACTTTGTTGTCTGAAATGGTTGAACCTCACGATGTCCCAATGCTCAAATGTTTAACTGACATCAACACTATGTGCGAGGAAGATCCAATGAAATTTGTACTGGAATTCCACTTTTCTGCCAACGAATTTTTTACCAACACCACCTTAACTAAAGAATATGAAATGGAATGCGCTCCAGAAAAAGACGATCCTTTCAGCTTCAAAGGTCCCAAATTATTGAAGTGTACAGGCTGCACAATAAACTGGAACAAAGGCAAAAATGTCACCGTGAAAACCGTCAGGAAGAAACAGAAGCACAAGAGCAGAGGTGTGAGACGTTCATTCGCCAAAACTGTTCAAAACGATTCCTTTTTCAATTTCTTCAATCCTCCAACCATTCCCGATGGTACAAGAGAAGAAGATGTAGATGAAGACTTGAGAAATTTTCTAACCACCGATTTCGAAATTGGTCTCTACATCAGGGATAGGATCGTTCCCCGTGCGGTACTTTTCTTTACGGGAGAAGACTGTGAAGACGAGGACGAGTTCGAAGAAGAGGAGGAAGAGGATAGTGATGATAGTGAAGCAGAATTACCAACAACAAAAAAAATGCAATGGGCTGCCCAGTATTCACGTTTGCTTAATAAATCTGTTGAAAAGTGACAGGTTTGTAGCCCGCCTGGTCCAGTTTGTGATATTTTCAAAATTTGCTTTTGTAAGAAATATATTAATAAAAAAATCAAAATATTTGTGAGCATGTAAATTTTTGAAAGCCTCCATCTGCTCTTTGGTGCAAAAACTGTGTGAAAATACCCAATAACTATTTATACTCATACCCAGGAGTTCATCCATTTCTGAAATGTGATTAAAATCGAATGAAGGTTTCCAAAGAAACAAACCACAGTCAAACCACAGGGTATACAATATGATATAAAACACACTAATAAAATCGACGAAAAAATTCTTGAATACCTACTGTTTACCATTAAATAGACAATACAAAACTGACCAGATGTCAGAGATTGTCCAAATGCCTAGCTACTATGTTCACATTTATTGGCGACCATGTCGCGTCTCCACTTTGCAATCATGCGTACTATGTTTACAGAATTCCTTGCTTTTGAGCAATATCTTATATATGAAGGGTCCGGTCGTAAAACATGTTAAGTACCAATACCTTAGATTTTTACATTTTTACATGAAGAACTTGTTAAGTGATAATGTTACAGATTTCACAGATTTAATTTGGTATATCATCCATAGATGTCGCTGACTCACATAGTGAAAAACCTGGTAAATGTCAAATATTCTGTTTTATGCGCTTAAAACCTGTCAACTGCTTTGAATGTACTTAGCAGATTTTAAGTTTTGTATCGATGTATGCTAAAAATGTCGGAAAATAGTGATATTTATTCAGCAGAGGAATCCTTTGAGGGATCAGATTCGGATACAAGCTACACTGAAGAAGAGAGTTCTTCGGGAAGTTCCGATTCAGAACAAGTAAGTTTTTAGGTTAGGATTCTTATCCTGCAAGTAATAGTATATTAAGCAACGATCATGTAATCATGGTTATTAATATACAAGCATTAACCGGGATATGAAACGAGCCGAAGGCGAGTTTCGTATGGTTAATGCGAGTGCATTAATAACCATTACATGAGAGTTGCATACACTATTTGCAACATTGCTTTTTTTATACTTCTCTTGTTACCCTCCAATCTATAAATTGTCCATAAAATTTATCATATACCTTTTTTGATTTTGCAGGTAATAAACTATTGGATACATTATTCGCCTTTTCAGCGATTTCAGGTGGTGTGTATGGAAACTCTTCGTCGCTCGACATTTCTTTTAAAAAGTGGAAGGTCTTAGATGTATCGTGTATGTCAAATGTAACTACTGTATGTAAGATGAATACTGACATTTTGACATGACAGTTGACAGTACTAAATAAATATGGTTTTGATGACTACATGTTTCAATGGTAACCTAAATAATCCTGGTTCATCGTAATAATTGAAAGGCATTGAATGGAAATTGAATTGAATTGAATTGAAATTGCAACCTACATAAAAGAAAGCAACATATTTAAATAACACAGAAGGTATCTACCCTTTTGACTAAAGCAAAAGATTGAAACTGTCATAAAACACGAATCTCTTAGAAACTGTCAAACATTCTACAGTAAATATTGGGTCTGTCAGGTCTGTCTACTTGGTTATTTAAAAATCTAGATTTCTATTGGTCAATTTTTCAGTTTCATAATGAAAACCAGTGTTATAGTGAGTATAATTATGAAACTGAAAATTGGCATTTAATTAACTGCTTATAGTACCTATATGAGTAGAAAATACTTATTTAATAAACTAGTTTGTTAATGAAGGCGATTAATAAACGAAACTGTTTAAAGCACGAATGAGCGATAGCGAGTGAGTGCCTTTAATTGTTGAGTTTATTAATCGCCCATTAACAAATGAGTTGATTACAATATTTTTTCGTTGACCGTAAACTCTTTTTTTGTGACAAAATTCACTTTTCCACAAAGACTATCAGGAGATAACAATGTCAACTCCATACCAATAAAGTAGAATGTCATAATGATATTGGTATATTGTCGGGGGTAATATCCCTAGTGCATTTAATTTTTCCGGAAAAATTCGGAAAAACGAGTTTCTAAGTAATTTTTTAAAACAGATTACTTAGAAACGAGTGTTCCAATTTTTCCGCAGGAAAAATTAGATGCACGAGGGATATTTGGTAAGATTATTTCCTGACTTAAATAAACATTTTATTTTAATAAATTTTTTTTATTAAAATAATAAGAACAATAATTAATAAGAACAATATAACTTTCAAGCTAGGAAAGGTAATTACTTCAAACTCATTTTGAATTACAGTTAATATAAAAATTACAATGATTGTAGGTTACAGGAGTATTGTTAGCGATATCGGTCAAACTTGCATGAAATTTTTCCGATTTTTTTTTTTCGGAAAAATTGCTGACAGCTAAATTGACAGTTGTTAAGTAATTTTTCCATTCAAAATTTATATGTGAAATGTCAATTTTTGATAGCGATTGGTCAAAATTAATAGGAAGGAAATAATCTATATCAAAACGTCAAAATCACAAAAATAGTGCGTTAATGAAAAAAGAGTGCGTTAATGAAAAAGCGTGCGTTAATGACGTCTATTAACGCATCCTTCTTTAAATAAAATAATTCATTAATATCGAAATTAATAAACGGTCAACGAAATAATCTGTTAAGTGATAGCAGATAACACTTTTACTTTCACATGGTGCTATTTATTTGATTGTGTCATACAATTTGTTAAGTGATAGTAGATTTTACTTGCACAGTGTGCATGTGTACTTATGATATTTAGCATGCTAATGTGTATTCTATTTTTACAGAATAATGATGCAAAGGAAGGAAGAAAGAGGAAAAGACAGATAAACAAACAAAACAGAACAAAAATTCTGAAAGATTCTGGAGAGAAATACAAAAAATACAGAGGAGGAGGTGGTGAAATAGGCAAGAAAACTATTGGTCTTCCTTGTATGTGCAAAGGAAAATGCTTTGAGATGATATCAGAAGAAGAGCGGATGAAAATAGGCAGCTCGAAAGCTATAATATTAATAATATTACACGAAAAACTCGAAAAAGGGATACGAGAAGGACTTCCACTATTGAATACTCCATTCAGTCTAACAACAAAAATTTAAAAACTTGCAAAAATGCGTTTATTTCCCTGCATGGAATTGGTAGAGGTCGAGTGGAATACATCGTAAGTAAGCTCAAAGACGGTATTATTATTCCTGAAAGGGTCCAAAGCGGCAAACATGGAAACCAAAAAAGAAAGTATTCGCAACACGACATTGACACAGTTCATCGTTTTATAGGCTCTTTACCCAGAAACGAAAGTCATTACAGCCGATCTGACAACAAAAATAAAGAATACATGAGCCTTGATTACAGCATTAAGATATTAAATGGAAAGTACAAGGAAAGTTACCAAACAAACACAAAATCTTTCATTTGTTTCTTCAGACAAGTTCAGGAGAATGTTTACAGAGGATTACAATATTTCTTTCAAAACTCCTAAATCTGACACTTGTGCAAAGTGCGATGAATTCCATATCAATATAAATCATGCTAGAGAAACCGGCGATGCTGAAAAACTTAAAGAACTAGAAACTTTGAAATAACTACATCTAAGAAAAGCAGAAGCTGCAAGAAATGTTCTCAAGGGAGCAGTTGAAGAGTCCACAGATAATAATGTGCACGTTATCACGTTTGATCTGCAACAAGCTCTCCCTACACCCAAAGTGACCACCAGACCATGTTTTTATAAGAAAAAACTTTGGTATTATAATTTTAGTATTCATTATTGCAACAAACCGGAGGATAGCTATTTCTTTCTTTGGGATGAATCCATTGCCAAACGCGGCTCTGATGAAATTGCCAGTTGCTCAAAAAAATACTTTGAGAAGTTTGATGTTCGTGGTGAGACACTTTATGCCGTATCTGATAACTGCTGCGGTCAGAACAAAAATTGGACTATCGTAGGGTTTTGGCTACAACTGCTGGCTTCAAAAAGATTCAAAAAAATTATCCATGTTTTTCCTCAAGTAGGGCATACTATGTTACCCGGTCATATAGATTTTGCACTATTGGAAAAGTTCGCAAGAACTAAGAGTGCAGTATACTCTCCCAGTGAATGGGAGGAGGTCCTAAGAGGAGCTAAGAAAAAAAGACCGTTTATTGTGACCACTCTTAAAAAAGAGGACTTTTTCAATTTTACTGAGCTAAGAGGGAATTTCGCTCAATCAAATTTTGGAATAAGCAACTCAGTGAAGCTTGAATTCAATATTAGGAATCCCTACATAATGCTTGCTTTTGAATCATACCCTTCATATATCTAATATCATAATATCAGCGACTCGTTTTAAGGTGTCGCCGGAGTATCGCCTAAATGATAGTGGCTGTAAAGAGGAGGATGGCGATACTTTGTATATTTGATTTTGTGCTTATGTTTATCAACACTTTTGAACCTCACTTCTACCCATAATCTATGCATTAATTTTTTTACCATATTATAATTTTTACTTTACTCTCACATTTTGAATATTTTGATTTATTAAAGTTGCACCGCAATAAAGGCTCGATTACTTCAATATTAAGGTAGGGTTATATCTTCATACTTGTATTTCTTAGGCATTGCTATTTTATATCTTCACTTTAAAAAAGTCTTTTTTGTTTTAGATGTTACCTATTATTATTTTAAATAATATTATTATAAACGAAGAAGAGAGAAATGAAGTAAGGAGAGTTCTTAATCAGGAAAAAAGAATGATTCGAAGTGCAAGTGATCCTTTCTATATGACTGATGAGCAGTTTGTAGTTTTGTTTCGGCTAACTAAACAAATGGTCAATAAAATAATACTTCCAGTTTTGATTCCCCATTTACAGAAATATAGTGCTTTGGCAATTCCAGCAAAGCAAAAAATCTTTCTGGCTTCAAATTTTTATGCCACAGGAACATATTAAAACCGTTTGGGCTTGGACTGGAAATTTCCTGTAAGCCAACAAATGATGTCTAAGATAATTATTGAAGTCACACCCCTTATAGTAAATTAATTAGGTTAAGTTCCCAACAAAGAAATTATATTAACAGAATAAAAGCCAAGTTTATAGAGCGTACTCGCTTTCCTGGAGTTTTGGGAGCAATAGACTGTACCCATGTTCCCATATTGGCACCCAAAAATCAGGAACATAATTACTTGAACCCAAAGGGCCATTACTCCAAAAACGTTCAAATTGTAATTATGTTATAGATAAATAGTATTTTGAAATGTATAAGTAGGTAGTTTTTTAAAAATCCCACAACTTTGCCTGAAATGTTTTTTTGTAAAACAGAAAAGCAAAGGGAGGACTTTATAGTTCGTCAGTTGGTACAGTTGAAGTATCAGGTGATATATTCAATGC
This sequence comes from Lochmaea crataegi, assembly GCA_947563755.1. Classification (NCBI taxonomy): domain Eukaryota; kingdom Metazoa; phylum Arthropoda; class Insecta; order Coleoptera; family Chrysomelidae; genus Lochmaea; species Lochmaea crataegi. Next base: position 35,165,050 of record OX387425.1, on the reverse strand, counting down.
AGTTTTACAGTGTATAGCAATTAAAAGCCTTCATTGAAAGTTTGCTTATCGAATGCTTATGAACAAATATAATTTTGATACAGAAATTAATACAATTGAACAAATAGCCACATCCATTACATGTACTAAATGAATAAACTGATAAAAAAGGGAAAAAACTGACATTACAACTAATATTTCCTGAAAAAACAAAAGAAATACAAAATTACAAATCCATCATGCTGGTAATATTTCTAATAATATTTCGAAGTTAATATATTTAGCAACAAATACAAAAATTTCTTTTGAAACAGAAAGCAAGGTAAGTAAAAAAATGTTAAATGTAATAACAAAACTATCCCTATTAAAAAAGTCTGGGAAAACTTAAATGCCAGAATGTAATACTGTCTACATTGGTCAAACAATTCGAAATTTTGAAAGAAGACACAAGGATCACTTACGAGCATACAGATTAAACTAGCCAGATAAATCCCATTACGCAAAACACCTTCTTGACACAAAACATTCATTAACACCTAACACAGAACTAGAAGTACTGCATATTTGTGATAAGAAACAAGAACTAGATTTCCTTAAAGAATTAGAAATTAGGAGACACTTAAGAGACCCACAAAAAGAAAGTCGTCAATGAACAGATAAATCTAGGGAGATCTCCACTATTAAACTGTCTTCTTAAGTAACAATTGTAAAGATCAGCAGATATAGCTTTCCTTGGTTTCCTATACCATTGCACAGTTATACTGATTAAACTAATTCATGTCAAAAGTACTAAAGGACTCAGTTCAGGTGATGTACCTCAAAAAGAAGTCAATTCATAACCGAATTTCTTACAGGCTAAACTCATCGGGTGATCGTAGGAAGTATTATCACAAATAATAGAGTGATAATTGCCGCGAGGGGATGTTCCCGGTTGCCGAAGAGGGGGTGGAAAATGGTGGCGGACATTTACGGAGTAAATACTCATTATATCTAAAAAAGTTGAATGAGGAAGTTGTATATAATTGAAAAATGCACAACTTTGGTTTCAAACATTCTCCTACGTAACCTCAAAATTTGGGAGCAAAGCGCACAAATCCTATATTTTCGTTTTTTATTTTTTAAGTCGCCAGAAAATTGGCACAATTGCAGATTTTTGTATCCCAAAGCAGTAAAATTGTATTTTATTGCTAAGCTAACATGTCTTTGAGAAATTTATGATTTGATCCAAGTTCCTTTTTTTGCTTCAGACAACCTATCCAGCGCCCACTTTTTTTTAAATTGGAATAAAATATTAGAACACATTTTTTATTACAAAGAGGTGATTGCAAAAAATGGTAATGAATTAATTGCAAAATAGTGTACGCTACACGATTTGCGATATGAAAGGAATCAAACAACTTCAATAAAATCTTCGTTCAAATTAGAGAAGCCACAACCTACCTAAGGAGCTGCAAGGCAGAATTTGTTTAGGGCATATTTTCAAGTTCTTATGCTTGTCAAAAAAGTTGCAGTACGTTAAGATGCAGTTGCCGTAAACATGGGTTAAAGTGCACAAGCTTAGGCTCAAGTTGATTCGGTATAAATCATTGCTCTAATGCCGAGCAATTATTTGTAGAAAGTAGTGATTTAGATCCTTCAGAAGAATTTGACAAAAATTTTCAACCTGAAAATGAAGACGCAGCACAACAACAAGGTGAAGACGAAGAAAAAAACTGAGATGACTACATTTGGCAGGAAAGAACAACAGTAGGAAAGTAAATAGAGAGTAAAGAGAATGACGTTATTTTGGAGAATCTAGCAAGGAGGAATAAAATCTGGCCAAAAGGAAGCAGCATGACAAAGAACAGAAAACAATGAGGTAATTTCATTTACAATGATTAAACATTACACCTCAACACCATATACGTGAGTGTGTGTATGTGACGTATTTCAATGAATAATATCATACTTTCATGTGTAGTGAGAAAATTTACGTTGAAAAACCTTTATTTTCCAGTTGTTTGCAGTTTAAACGATTTTTTTGCTAGAAGTGGTATATCATTGCCAGTACAACGGAATTGAAATGGTTTGGTCAGGAAGTAAAAAAATATACGATAAGGAAATTATTAAAGCCAATGGATCTCCAAATTATGTAATTAGGGCTTGGAATGATAAACAAAATTACCTTCACTCATTGGCACCATTACATGGAACAATGCAGCAAACTAATTTTGAAAGACTGAGTAATTGATGAATTTGTAGACGCTTTTGTGACATAGATTTTGAACATTCAACAACCTATTTATATATTAATACTAGAAGACCCGACAGACATTGTCCTGTCTTAACATTGTCTTGTCAATAGGATATAATGCAAGCGGTCGTCTTCTGCCCGCTGAGTGGAGTGTCAAAGTAGCTTTTGTTTATTTAAAACTTAACGATACCTATACAGAAACTTTAATTTACCGCCATTTTTTGTCAAAAGTAGAATTTTTTAAATAATTTTTTCCCGTGCAATAACAAATCATAAAACAATCAAAATCGGTCCAGCAGTTCTCGAGTTAAAAGTGATCCAACAAACCCGACTAAATAAGATATATTATGCAAGCGGTCGTTCTCTGCCCGTTGAGTGGAGAGTCAGAGTAGCTTTTGTTTATTTCAAACTTCTAGAAATGCCATCCTTACAATTATCTAATCTCCAAGTAACGATACATATATAGTAAAATTAATACCTATTTAGAGGTACCAGCCGTTTTAGTAACTTAACGTATGCGGCTTCTTGAACCATCTGACATTAACATGAAATCAAAATTTGACGTAACTTCAAAAACGTGACATCTAATAAATTAGTTACGACGTTCATTTTTGTTGGTAATTTTTTGTTTCAACCGATTTATTAATAATAAATAAGGATGGTCTTATTCTAAATGGGTATAAAATTTACTATACAAACGCCATTTTTTGACCAAAGTAGAGTTTTTTTAAATAATGTTTTTCCCACGGGATAAAACGTGTCCTATGTACGTCTCGTGGTTCTAAGCTACCACCCCACCAATTTTCAGCCAAATCGGTTCAGCCGTTCTTGAGTAATAAATAGTGTAACTAACACAACGGTAGACACCTGTCGGGGATAACTGATCGATTGATAGTTGATCTAATATCGACCGGCCGGGGCGGAAGATCAAATTGAATTGAGAAAAAAAATCATTGAATCATTGAATTCAATTGAAATTATAAACTCTGAATAAGAATTTATCGTACTACAATTATTATATTCGACAGCCATCTTGCAAAAATAAAAATCACGACGGAAAAATAGTAAATACTCGATGAACTTGTTGGCGCTGTTGGTCAATTCCTCTAGATCTGTTGACTATGTATCTGCGCGTTCTAATTGTCTTTGTTGATTTCGTTCAACTCGTGTCTCTTGCGATTGTGATTCACGTAACTGTGCCATGCTCACACGCACATCTGCATTGTTTTCTTGGATTTGTTCACCCGATCTTCGTGCTATTTTATCTCGCACGACTCTAGAACTGATTGCTCGACGACTCAAATTGGCCCCTTTGCATCTTGCTAGCATTGCTTAATATAAAAAGCAAAAATATCAATTTTCTTTTGACACTTTTTATTTGACACTTTTTATAATTGCTTATTATTTGACTTACCTTTCACAATAATAAAACACGTATATTTATTAAACACATACATGTTTTCGTTTTGATTTGAAACTATTTCCAAAAAATGTAAAATAAAAAAATAATAATAATAAAAATAGGGGTTGATCGTATAAGTGTAAAAATTAAGAGTAATATGAAATTTTTGATTCCAAATTATAACAAAATAAAATTAAAAATCTTGCCAACAAAATTAAAGTTTATAATTAACAAATAAAAAATAGGGGTTGATCGTAGAGGGGTGAAAATTTAGGGTTGTATGTATTTTTAAATGCTGTATCTAAAAAAATAAAAACAAAAAATTTTGTCTAAGAAATAAAATAAAAAATTAAGGGGTGGACCACCCTTAACATTTAGGGGGATGAAAAATAGATGTTTTCCGATTCGCAGACCTACCCGATACGCACACAAAATTTCATAAGAATCGGTAGAGCCATTTCGGAGGAGTTTAATTACAATCCCCCTAAATGTTAAGGGTACTCCACCCCTCAATTTTGTTTTCATTTTTTTATGATACAGCATTAAAAAATATATATAACCCTAAATTTTCACCATTATACGATCAACCCCTATTTTTCCATCGCGATTTTTATTTTTGCAATCGAATATAATAATTTTAAAATACGATAAATTCTTATTCAAAGTTTATAATTTCAATTTCCTTTAATTATGATTTTTTTCTCAATTCAATTTGATCTTCCGTTCTCGCCGGTCGATAACTGATCAACTATCAATTGATCAGATATCCCCGCCAGGTGTCTACCGTTGTCACCTCTCATCCAGCAAACATCTCAGAGTAGGGATGAGAACGAAGCCGGTCTCCTGTCTTACTCACTATACAGTTTTCGATAGGGGGTTGATGGGGGTGCATTCTCTCTCATGTCATTTTAGTTCCCCCTCTCTACCCTAGAAACGATTTTGAATTTTTTTTTGAAATCTCTTTTCGTTCACGAGGTACAGCCCATTGTAAGTTTTAAAATTGAGACCCTGTATAAAAGAAAGTCGTGTTAGTTACACTATTTATTCCTCAAGAACGGCTGAACCGATATGGCTGAAAATTGGTGGGGAGGTAGCTTAGAACCAGGAGACGGACATAGGATACTTTTTTAGGAAAATTGCACGGAAAAATACATTATTTAAAAAAATTCTACTTTGGACAAAAAATGGCGGTGAATTAAAATTTAAATTTTTTGAATAGGTATCGTTACTCTGAGATTAGCTAATTGTAAGGTTGGCAACAAAAGCTACTTTGACACTCCACTCAGCGGGCAGAAAAACGACCGCTTTCATAATATCTTATTGACAAGACAATGTTAGGACAGGAGAACGTCTGTCGGGTCTTCTAGTATTAATATATAAATAGGTTGTTGAATATTCAAAATCTATGTCACAAAAGCGTCTACAAATTTATCAATTACTCAGTCTTTCAAAATTAGTTTGTTGCAATGTTCCATGTAATTTTGCCTATGAGTGAAAGTCATTTTGTGTATCATTCCAAGCCCTAATTACATAATTTGAAGATCCATTGGCTTTAATAATTTCCTTATCGTACATTTTTTTACTTCCTTACCAAACCGTTTCAATACCGTTGAACTGGCAATGATATGGCGGTAAACCTATTAGTTGATCATAACAGTCCAAATATTTACTATAAACAAGGTATTGAAATTTTTTAAACTTCTATGATGTGATCTTGTTAAGTATGTATATAGGAAAGGCTCCACGTCGCGATACATTTTTAAGCCAATTATTTAAAAATTTATTTAGTTTACAATAAAAAAGGAAGTTCAAGAACATTCCGTTATTTAACAATTGCCTAACTTGTTGTAAATTTAACTTTAAGAATTTTTTCCAACGGCAATGAATTCTTTTGAAGTGTTATTTAATGTGACCTGTTTGCATACCCAAAATGACTAGCGGAGACCTATTTTCGGCGTTGAATCAAAATTATAAATAATGGAGTTAGAGTTCCGGGAGTCCGAGCTTTTTTATTGGAAATTTCCTCCTCTTTAAGGATCTTTTTTCAAAATTCCTTAAATATTAACAGTTTTTGAGTTAATAACAGAAAGCTAAATGCTATCTTTTTTTCATCCTTATTTGTTAATAACAAATGCAGTTTTTTATGTGCTAATACCTTTTGCTATACGCCATTCCTAATCGAAAGAGCTATCGCTCATATTTTTAGGAGCTTTATCAAGAATTAACACGTTTTTGAACTTGTTGATCAGACTATTTGGTTATTACTCCGACCATATCTATCCAGTTTTATAAGTATTTTGTGTTTTTAATTTGACATTAAATACAGTCATAAATATTCAAGTACAATTCCGTATTGGACATTTCACTCTAGCTGCCTATACGAGTGGCTCTGTCAGAACTCACTGGAGATTGCCTACTACCTTTTTTTCTATACTATGAACAAGATACGAATACAAAGGCTACCAGTGTCCTACCATTTAATAAACCTGGTGTAAATGAGTCATGAGCCCTCTTGTAACTTTCAAATGAATTGATAAAAGAAAGAATAATGGAATCAGTTAAGTAAAAAAATGTTATTGAGTTGAGTTAAAGTTATTTCCGAGATATATGAAAAATTTTAGTTGACAAATTGAGTTTTTTTTTGTACGCCACTGTTCACGCTCAATATTCGTACCGTTAATCCTTAACGGCCAAGTTGGACTTCCTTTACCGGAATACTTATTGTCTCAATTCGAATAAAACTTTGATTAACCGGCACACTTTCCTTTCGCTTTTACAACAAAACTTTCGCTCAAGAAAAACGGCTCCATTCCCAACTTTTGGGAGTTTCAATCATCTAGGAAACGAGACGATGCTAATTTTCTCCGAATTTTCCAGACTCGACTAGTTCGGTTTCATGCTACAATGAAATTTTTGAATCTTTGCTCTGTTTCCCCGAACTTGGAAAATTTATGAAAGCTATTTTTCATTCGTAACGATTTTCCTGTAAAAATGTGATTTAATAATTGAAAATTTATTATTGTTTGGTGGTGGCATAAGCAAAAGTTAATTTGTTTTGTCACGGAATAATAAAATTTCATTTATTTGAATTCTACTCCTAAAATATTGTACTTGGTATGATTTATAGCATGAATATGCTCAAAATATAGTCCACTAAAGATTCAGATTAATATGATTTTTGTGTTTTAGCATTTGCTGTTAAATAGACGAGATAAATAACGTACCGGGTGTTCTACTTAACTGATCTTAGCAAAGTTTGTCTTATTGAAAAATTTCCATCAATGTAAGTGTTATATACTCAACCCTCCTCAATGAGTATAGTGCTTTTTAGAGAGCGTTATTCCTATTTTTTTAAATCTGTTCTTTGGAAAATTTTAAATGGAAGCACAAAGTGTTAAATATGAAATATAAAAGTAGACCAAAATAGCAGCAAATTGTCGAAAACCGCATGTCAATATCTTTTTCCTATCCCAAGATATTTTAAGAAACGTGTGAATGGTGGGAATTTTTTGTCCAAATTCAAATAGGCTGGTTAGCCTCAACGGAAATAGAAAAATTTTGCCTTACATTGGCCTATATCCAGTTATTCAAAATGTCACAATCATATCACCGTCCCCGCTGGAGTGCGTGATATAAAAGGTAATCCCTATAAATTTTTCGTTTGGCGTATCTGCAATTAAAAATAGTAAATTAAAGGTAGAATTCTGCCTGAATAATGTGAATTAGATGAATTTTATAATAAATCAAAGGAAAATTAATGATATAAATGAAACTTAGTGTTTCTAGTTAATTCCACTATTTAATGAAAAAATTATGAAAGAATATTGACATATGATCGTCGAAATGACAGAAGTTACATTGGATGTGATGCCTACCTGATGTTTATTAATATTTTGGCTAGACCAAATATTGACCTATTTTGTGATCGACCTAATATATATATATATATATATAAATAGAAAAAAGGAGAAGATATATATTACAAATATTAAGGCTTAGGTATTGTAAGTATTGGATTTTCTGCTCAGTGGAATTGATTTAGCCGGAACTGGTTTTAATATTTTATTAATTGATAAATTATTACAAAAGTCAACAACAATTTTCAATGTAACAATCGTACAATATATTAATTATAAGTACATACTACTCAAATTATTTACATTGCAACCAATGGAAAGCGCTCTACGCACTTTTCTCAACACCCCCCCTCAATGGTAAATTTAAATTTTTTTTTAGTTCAAATTACATTGATGACAAAAATTATTTAACGAAGGTAAAGATAAAAGTTTTGTAAAGAAGTCTGCAATTTGTAAACTTGTTGGGATATATTTTAAAATTACAATCTTATCTTTTACTTTTTCTCTAATAAAGTGGTAGCGAATATCCACATGCTTTAAACGCTTATGGAATTCCGGATTTTTACACAGCTTTATGGCAGACAGGTTATTTTCAAATATAACTACAGTCAAATAATCATTATTATTGATTTTAAGAACAAAAATTAAGCTCCTGAGCCAACAGGTTCCACTTATGGCTAAACTATACCCTGAAGTGGATTACCTGTCGATCCGATCACCCGCCCAGCCTGAGTATATAATAGCCTTTGTCTAGTGCACACCATGCTGAAAATAGGTTGAATTATAAGCCTGGTACAAACAGTACATCGTAGAGGGTGGTTTTAATTAATTTGTTACCATTGTAGGCCCACAGTGAAATGTTTCCAATGCCTTCCACTTCCAACTTTTGTCCATTTTCGACTTGGACCATTTTGTTTATTTTAAGTTTGTTTATGGTTTCGAAACGGTTTTTGTCCCTGTACATATGCTCACTGGCACCAGAGTCTAAGCACCAGTCACCTATTCTTAATTTATTTAATTCTCGGTTTGAACAAGCTAGGAAAGCGTTTGTATCTGTTTCTTATTTTTTCGTACTTGTAGCTTCTTTTCCTTTTTTCCACTGTATGATTTCGGTTTTTACAGTAAATACAAAAAAAATTTATTATTCCTGGTTTCTGCATGTTCAGATTTATTTGCGTTTTTATGACTGAAATAGCAATTTTTGGCTAAATGTACTACTTTAGAACAAATATGGCAACGTATCTTCGTTTGATTTTTATTATTTGTTATTGCACCAAGAGCAGTTGAAACTTCTTGAGACTTGCACCTCTCTTCTTCTAACAACAGCCTCGACGTTAACTGTTCCAACGTTTGGTTATCTAAGGGAGCAGACTCCCATGCAGAGCGAAAATGTTTATATTTCTCGGGTAGAAACATCAATATTTATGTCATAATCATCCTGTCTGTGAGGGTTCCACCCGCTGTTTTTAATTTGGTTTTTATTTCGTTAACTTGGGAGTTGTGGAATTGCAATAAGAAAAAACGCTGCTGCAATAGATGAACACTCACTGCGGATTCCTTGTCGTACAGAGTTTTGAGCGGTAAAAGTCTAGTTTAGTGATCCAACGCGGATTTTGATGAAATAATTATTTTTTTGATTAATTTGACGTCGCTGAACACGAAAATGAAAAAAGAAATCGGCGCTCTCTTACCAAAAACGAGTTATGAATTTTCGATCGAATTTTCATTCGATTTTAACCACATTTCAGAAATGGATGAACTCCTGGATATGAGTATAAATAGTTATTGGGTATTTTCACACAGTTATTGCACCAAAGAGCAGATGGAGGCTTTCAAAAATTTACATGCTTACAAATATTTTGATTTTTTCATTAATATATTTATTACAAAAACAAATTTTGAAAATATCACAAACTGGAGCAGGCGGGCTACAAAACTGTCACTTTCCAACAGATTTATATAAATTGTATAGACGCTAACAATTTTTTTCAATTTTTTACATAACAAAGTAAAACAAATAATTAAATCCAATATAATCAAATATCAAAAAGCGAAGTGATGATTAACTATTAAGTAAACGTGAATACTGGGCTGCCCATTGCTTTTTTGTTGTTGGTAATTCTGCTTCACTATCATCGTCATCATCGTCATCACCGTAATCCTCTTCTTCCTCTTCTTCGAACTCGTTCTCGTCTTCACAGTCTTCTGCCGTAAAGAAAAGTACCGCACGGGGAACGATCCTATCCCTGATGTAGAGACCAATTTCGAAATCGGTGGTTAGAAAATTTCTCAAGTCTTCATCTACATCTTCTTCTTTCGTACATCGGGAATGGTTGGAGGATTGAAGAAATTGAGAAAGGAATCGTTTTGAACAGTTTTGGTGAATGAACGTCTCACACCTCTGCTCTTGTGCTTCTGTTTCTTCCTGACGGTTTTCACGGTGACATTTTTGCCTTTGTTCCAGTTTATTGGGACCTTTGAAACTGAATGGATCGTCTTCTTCTGGAGCGCATTCCATTTCATACTCTTTAGTTAAGGTGGTGTTGGTAAAATATTCGTTGGCAGAAAAGTGGAATTGCAGGACAATTTTCATTGGATCTTCCTCGCAAATAGTGTAGATGTCAGTTAAACATTTGAGCATTGGGACATCGTGAGGTTCAACCATTTCAGACAACAAAGTATGTAACGTTAATTTCGTTCACTTTACTTCCCTCTATTGAATTAATAAATTATCGTATGGGCGGCGAATAGCCAGTCCTTTCTCATACCCAACACCGAGAAATGTTTCAAGGCTGAATATATTTACTGTCGACGAGAGTCGAAATCAACGTTTCTATGCGTGCCGATCGAGGGCCGACTGTCGGGAAAATAGTCACGCCTATTTTGAAATTCCCACTTCGATCTCGTGTCTCTTCTTCTACCAATTATAAATCAAATATGAACCAAGAATTCACCACTGAAATGTAAATTCCTTTCCTAGTCAAAGCGTATGAGCGTGACACGAACATGAGACGTAAGTCGGTGATCGTGCACATGATTTCGTGTATTTAAACAAGTGGCAAAAGGGTTTCGTTCTTTCTTTCCTGCATACATGTGCTATTGAAGCCTTTCTGGCTTATCTTATCTTTAAGAAGTGCATTCATTTGAGTGGTAAGTCATTTCGCTTAAATGTATAACTAACTCTCCTTTCTTAATAGTTTCTACCTTCCTATCTTTATTATGTAGCAATGTCATTCCAGTGCCAGGAATAATATATATCGATATGAATTTGTTTTTTTTTCTTTCAGGTTTTTTTATATTATCTTTGAATATATTTCAAACCTATTTAAAAATATATACGTATTTAAAATATGTATGTATTTACCGGTGCAGAATCGGTTATTCGATTTTATCGTTTTTTTTTTCATTTGCTTTCTTTGAGTATTTTTTTTATCTAAAAATACAGGATGTATGAACCACGTTATCAAATAATTTTCTTTAATATCAAATATTATCTGTACTGTAATATCATACTTCAGACATCCTGGATTTTAGTTAAATTGGTTAAATTTGTTCCTGATACTATATTTGTTCCCCAGCACTTTATCTGGGATACTTTATCTGGGATACTTTATCTCGGATACTTTATCTGGGATACTTATCTGGTACCAGAAAGCTACCTCCACTTTATCTGGGACTGCAAGTTTCCCTACAACTTTATCTACAAGTTTTTTTCTACAACTTCATCTACAAGCTTCTCTACAAGTTTATCTACAACTTCACCAGGAACAAGATGAACTAAAGAAAGAACAGGAAAGTACAATATTTCTGGAATTGCTCTCCAACACTACATATGTCGTCATACTATACTAGAATAACTAGTCAATTTTTTTTTATTTCATATTTTTTTTAGAAAATATACAACTTGTAAATTTAATAACGTTGTTCATATAGTTTTTTTTTCCCTTCCAATCTTCCAGGATTTGTCGCTATAATGCAGATGTGAATAACAAATAAGCTATTATTATTCAGAGTGGCGCCCACTTACCTTTCTTAATTTTCATAATTTATCTTTATTTCACCTTAAATAAATTTCAAGTAGAATTACCCGAGAACCGGTAAGACTACTCTCTGAATTTGTACTAGTTGGTCTTAGAATCTACACCTGAGGTGCTCTCTAAACTGAGTAGCCGTTGCAAATTGGCGCCCAACGTGGGGCCTTGTTTTACACATCTGCTTTATAATAATAAATCTTGAAACTTGGAAGTTTGGACAGTAGTTGAAGTCAGAAGCAATCACTTTAATATTCTATATATATATATCTTTTTTCACTTATCGTATTATTTATCTTTCTATCTTTTACTTATCATATCGTTCACAGTTGAGTTGGTAATATCTATTTTTATTATCGTTTATCTAACATATCTTTATATTTTTATCGTATATCTTCACGTATCGTACCTATAAAATTTTCTTTTTCGTCAATATCAACAGTACTCGTTTTTTCTCTTTTATCTTATATTTTTAATACCGTCAATTAACGTATAATACCATGGCTCGAATTTTTAAATTAAATGTTGATTATCTTTTATCTCATGAATTGGATTACGAACTTTCTTATCGTGGCTTGGAAATACCTTCACTGGTTACAGAGAAGAGGAAATTATTACGCGGTGTTCTAACACAGAAAGTATCTATGAGGAGTTCGATTTCATATGTTGAACTTCCTTTTATTACCGAAATTACAGGTATTAAGATGTCTTTTGCCGACTTGAAGAAGAAGGTTCAAGATTTTGTTGGAACTTCTTCGGATGTCGAGTACATAAGATTGACTTGCCGTCTAACTCACCTCACTCAACGTACTTCTCGTGTAACTTGCGAGGAGGACGAACAAGAGCAAGTAAAGAAACATTTAACAACAGAAATATTTTGTTTAGAAGGTGAATTAGATAGCAAAATTCAGACAGACAATCCACTCCAGTAAATACAAGTCAAAGTTTTTCTTTTTCTAAACCTGTACCTGTACATAAATGGGGAATAAGATTCTCAGGAATAGATTCCAAAGTATCTGTACTTGGATTTTTAGAACGCGTAAATTGCCTCAAACTTTCGAGAGGTATCACAGATGCTGAATTGTTTTCTAGCTCAGCTGATTTATTTAGTGATCAGGCTTTTAATTGGTATCTTATTAACAGATGCAAAGTTCAGAATTGGGAACAATTAGTGACCAAATTAAAATCCGATTTCTTACCGTATAACTACCAAGATAATTTACTAGAGGAAATCAAGGCTAGCAAACAAGGTCAACATGAACGAGTTACCTTGTATATCAACGCCATGTGTGGTTTGTTCAACCGTCTTGATGACAAACCAAGTGAAAGTGCCATCATTCGTATTATTCGTAGAAATCTTTTACCTCATTATGCACAACCATTAGCTTTAATTGATATTGATACTGTTGATATTTTGACTGAAAAATGTAAACGACTAGAGGAAACATTAACTTGGGACCAACAGTTCACAGCTAATTATAAAAGCAGTCAGTATTTACTTGAACCAGATTTGAGCATACCTAGTACCTCTTTTAAGGATAATTCTTGTTTTAAACAAACACGAAAAAATCTATCTGTAGTATCTTCTACCTGGACTTGCTGGAATTGCAAACAAGCAGGTCATATGTATTATAACTGTCAAGTTCCTAGGAAACTGTTTTGTTTTGGTTGTGGACATCCTGATACAGTAAAAACGAAATGTCCAAAGTGTTCAAAAAACGAACCAAGCGGTGGTCGAACTTCCCACTCTACCACAGTCGCTCAGAAACCGGGAACATCAGGAAAATCCAGCACCAAAGTAAAACCAAAACCTCAGGAAAACCCTACAAAAGACAAAAATTGAGCTTATCTCAAATAAATCCTGTAAATTACAGTTTTGCAAGGAAAATTTCTCCTTCTATCTTAGAAAAGGTTCCTACTGTAAGTCACTCCGACTGGAATTCATGGCTTTTATTTGTCAGAAAATTCTATAAATCAAATTCGAGATCAAATTCAATAGTTTCAAACTCGAAGCATAAGTCTTTAGCAAATGTAGGGTCACTGTTGTATAACATGGAAAATGATAATCGACCTTATGTCGATATCATAATTTTTGATAAAACAATTGCTTGCCTTGTTGATACTGGTTCAAATATCTCATTGATTGGTTCTCGTGCACTAGATTTTATTCATAACTTATCGATACCTATCTTAAACGATGATATCTTAAAAATATCTACTGCAGATGGCAAGTTGCAGGCCGTTCTTGGTTATATCGAAACATATGTCATCACAGACAAGATATCTAGGCTTATGAAATTTTATCTAATACCTTCTGTTAAACATTACATTATTCTCGGTATGGACTTTCTTAAGATTTTTAATGTAAAAATAAATTTCTCTAAATTATCTTTAACTGTAAATTCTCTCTCGTTGGCTGTAGTCAATACAATTCGGGATGTATCTCATTTAACTCCTAATCAAACTGGTAAATTAAATCAAACTATTGATCTCTTCAAGACTATTAGTCCTTCAGATAAAATCGGCAAAACTCATTTGATAGAGCATTTCATTGATACCGGAAATTCCCCTCCCTTTAAACAAACCCAATATCCCTTACCTCAGGCAATGCAAGCTTACCTGGAAAAGGAAGTAGATACTTTGCTTGAATTAGGTGTAATTCAGGAAAGTAAATCTTCATATTGTAGCCCTATCTGGTTAGTTCAAAAGGGAGATGGTAAATACAGAATGTGTTTTGATGGACGTAAATTAAATAGTGTAACTTTAAATAAAGATGCTTATCCCTTATCTTCAATCGAAGTTATACTGAGTCAACTTCGAGATACTCGTTATATATCTATCTGAAGCAAGCATTTTATCAAATTCCGTTGGAGAAATCATCTCGGGAAAAAACAGCTTTTGCAGTTAAGGGTAAAGGTTTATTCGAGTATGTCACTACCCCTTTCGGTTTAGTCTCTGCTCCTGCTAGTATGTGTCGTTTGATCGATTTGGTCATTGGTCCCTCCTTAGAACCGTATTGTTTTTACTACCTGGATGACATCATCATTTGTACTCCTGATTTTGACAAACACATGGAAATTCTCCAGGGTGTTTTTGAGAGATTACGAGATGCCGGCTTGACGGTGAATTTAGATAAATGTCAGTTTTGTCGTTCTTCCCTTAGATATCTAGGTGATGTAGTGGATGAAAATGGTCTTCGTACCGATCCTGAAAAGGTTTCTGCTATTTGTGAGTATCCTGTTCCGAAAACTGCCACTCAGGTGCGTAGATTCTTGGGAATGGTTTCGTATTATCGACGGTTTCTTAAAGATTTTTCTTCCTTATCTGCTCCAATTTCTGATCTTCTAAGTGAGCGAAAGAAACACCAACCCATTACTTGGACACCCCAAGCAGATCAAGCTTTCGAAAAGGTGAACACAGTCTTAACTACCGCTCCTATCTTAAGTAGTCCCGATTTCACCAAACCTTTCTTCCTTATGACAGATGCTAGTGATGTTGGGGTAGGAAGTGTTATTTTTCAACTGGAAGATGGACTCGAACATCCCATAGCTTATATGAGTAAGAAACTCACAAAGGGTCAAAAGAAGTTCAGTACTACCGAAAAGGAACTGTTAGCAGTTTTGTTAGGGATCGATCATTTTAGGTATTATCTTATCGGTCGTCATTTCACCGTAATTACCGATCATTCTTCTCTGGTTTGGTTGAATAACATGAAAAAACCTTCTCCTCGCTTAGCTAGATGGATATTGCAATTGTCGCAATACAACTTTTCTATCGTACACCGTAGATCTACCGGAACTGTAGTTGCGGATGCTTTATCTCGTATACCTGAAGTTAGTATTTTAGACTTATCTACCTTGCATCCTGATAAATGGTATAATGACATGATTTCCCATGTTCAGGATTTTCCGGAAAAATACCCAAGTTTTCGAGTTGAGAATAACATATTATATAAACATGTCTTTAATAAATTTGGACCAATTAGTAATATTTCCGATTGGAAAATTGTCGTTCCTACTAAAAATCGAAATGAAATTCTACATCATTTTCATGATAGTCCAACTTCTTCTCACTTCGGTGTTTTTAAAACATTAGAGAGAATTTCTGAAATTTATTATTGGCCGAATCTTAGAAAATCGGTTTATTAATATGTCACTCGTTGTAAAATATGTGCATCGTGTAAACCATCTAACTTACCCCAAGTAGGATTAATGGGACAATATCGTAATATTAACTTCCCTTTTCAATTAATATCGTGTGATCTTTTAGGGCCATATCCCCGATCTCGCAAAGGTAATCAGTTCGCACTTGTTGTAGTTGACTGGTTCACTAAATTCGTATTGGTTCATCCCTTACGTCAGGCTACCGCTCGTTCTATAGTGGATTTCTTAGAAAATCATGTTTTCATCATTTTTGGAATACCTCAAATCGTTTCGTGTGATAATGGTAAACAGTTCACGAGTCAAAAGATATGGTATAATGCTAACTTTCATCCGCAAATTAATCATACTGAGCGCGTAAACAAATCCATTGTCACAGCTATACGATCTTATAGTTATGAAGATCATAGAACATGGGATGAAGAAATATATAAAATTGCTCAAGCAATTCGGCTGTCGAAACATGAGGTTACCGATTTCACCCCTTCCTTCCTTACCTTTGCTCGAAATGTACCTGTCTCGGGAATTTTTAATGGTAAAATTGCATAAAATGCAAATAATCAGGTTACCATTTCTGACAAAGTTCACCGAATTCAGGATACACAAGAAATGCCTAAATTTTTCGAAGTGGTGAGAAAGAACTTGCAAACAGCATATTGACAAAGTAGTCAACGTTATAATTTGCGCAAACGTGATCATAGGTTTTATGTAGGTGATCGGGTTTGGAAAAAGAACTACCCAAAATCGGACAAAGCCAGATATATTTCCGCAAAATTTTTACCGAAATATACACAATGTACCGTATATCGTGTTATCTCTCCCTTAGTGTATGAATTAAAAGATGAAACGGGAAAAAATATTGGTCGATGGCACATGAAAGACCTTAAAGCTGGTATCTTGTCTGATCATGAGTGTTCTGATATCGATGATTCCGAAGCAACCCTAACGTAATCAGATAAATATATCTTTCCTACTTGCTCATTTTATTTGTGTTGTATGTTGGTGTCTCGAATTTTTTTTCCCTTTTCTTTGACTAGAAAACGATAATGACTTTCTTTCCCTACTACTGATTAGCAAATTAACATTCGTGTTCTGGGATAAATGAGTAGTGTAATAAATATTTTCCTAGCCGGATGGAATTCTAATCTAAGAATTATAATATAAAATCTGTTGAGAATTTTTCGAATTTTTAAAATATTCAAATTTATTATAATTTTGAAAAAGTTTTTTTGCACCGTCAAATCAAATTGAGTAATAAACCTGTTGCGCACATGCATAGAGGTTAATGAATTGGATCTAATCGATTTGGAGAAATATCGGATATACCTTCAACGTTTTAGGGGTAATATTATATCTTCAGTACCTTATCTTATCTTAATTATCGTAGTTTACGATAAATATCTTACCTTATCTTATCTTATCTTATCTAAGTGGACAAGGGTAGTAAACTTGCTTACTGTTCTATATATTTTATAGTACTTATCTTATCTTATCGTTACAGACAAAGTGTCTTATATGTATTTATATACCGAAAGGGTATATTCAATTTTTTTTTAAAGACCATTGACAATTTGACTTTGCAATTAACTTACATAGTTGCTGACATATCAGGGGATATCGAAGTTATTATCTTAGCTCTAAAGTTTTATTACTTCAGTTATCTAAAATTTCTATTATCTTAACTATCTTGAAATTTTAATATCTTAACTGTTTTAAAATTTCCTTTATCTTAATTATCTTAAAAATTTTCATTACCTTCATGTTGAAAATTTTTAGTATCTCAAGTGTTTTAATTTTTTTATTATTATCTATTTGTTAAAATGTTCGAGATGTCAACTTACATTACAGAAATTCTTTTTGCCTATCTTCAGTCAATATCTTACCTAATATCTTGTTTACTTAAAATTTTTCTATTTTGCACATACCTCTATCTATGATCATTCCGAAAGATTGATCTAGATATTTCACTTATAGATATGGATTCAATCTGTCTATATTTTATTGCATCGCATTTTTCCTTTTTGATTATATTTTTTGTTGGATTTCTCAGCAGTGGGTGTTGAGGGAGCTCAGAGCGGTCTGGAATGTGTTTCAGGGTTCAGCATCGGGGGGTTAATCAGCCTGGGAGGCTAAGGTCTGCTGTCATTTAGTTAAATCCACTTGGGGGGTTAGCTACTGCGTTTGTGCCAACATGGCTCACATATCGCTCTGGGGATTTTCCAACAGTACTGTTGTGGGATGCCGTTGTCAATTTCTCTTTTCCCCAAATTTCAGCTTGACAGAAGCTACATTCTGTTAGGGGGTTAGATCGAGCCTCCTTGGACTTGCTGTATCAGCTTCTTCCAAAAAAAATATTTTGAATTTTTTTTTTTTTTGGTTTGTTGTTATTCATTATTTAGTTTATCGATCTTAAAAGCTTTTCTATTTAAGGAACGTTATGTTGTATTGTCATGGTGTTTCGGGTTTGGATTTCATCTGAAGCTGAGATTGAAGACCACGACGCGATTTAACATCTCTCGCGAGGTCCTTCTCATTAGGCAGAAGTTGATTTCTTGATCGGTGATACTGTGGTGATGCACATATCCGACCAAAAATATGAGTAGTTTTTTTGGGTTTTTTTTTTATTTCACATATCGTTATATGGGGTATAATATATTGGAAATTTTAGCTTGACAGGAGCTACATTCTGTTAGGGAGTAATACAAACTTCCTTGGCATTGTTCCAAAACATTTTAGCTTGACAGGAGCTACATTCTGTTAGGGAGTAATACAAACTTCCTTGGATTTGTTCCAAAAATATATTTTTTTTTTCTATTCATATGATAGTAGTAATTGAATAAAGAAACATTTTATAAATAATAACTCATCCATATCTTTTTTTATCTAACTGATGGATAATCAATGTATCTGATGGGAGTCTCATTTCTTTCCTTATCTTATCTTATCTTAAGTCATTATCTTTGGGAACCCACTGATGCAGTGATTTATCTTACTATTAAATTTCTAAAATTATTGGTATGTAGATACCTGGTACTGGTTCCGCTTTTCTCAGAATTTACCGTTCAAAGTTTCTGCTGTGTTTGTGAGATGATTTTTTTTCCTAATGTTCTGCTTGCGCGATGACCAATGGCTACTGTGGACGCTAACTGGCAACCTCCCTGGTAAGAGCCTAGGAAGAAAGAAATCACCTGGCTTACCGGTGAAGACTTTGGACCGCTTCCTTTCTTTCATTTTTTTTAAATCTTTATTTTTCTCTAAATTAATTATTCGGAAGCATCCTCAAATTTGTTCTTTTCCTTCAGAATCGCAGTGACTCGTTCCTTTCTTCTTAGTCTTCCTATCGTTCAATATCTTCTTAATATCTTCTTTACTTCAGTCTCGTAATAGCTCAATGATTTTCACTTATAAAAAAATTTTTTTTTTGGAAAAAATTTTTTTTCTCGGGTTGTAAGGGTGTGTAACGTTAATTTCGTTCACTTTACTTCCCTCTATTGAATTAATAAATTATCGTATGGGCGGCGAATAGCCAGTCCTTTCTCATACCCAACACCGAGAAATGTTTCAAGGCTGAATATATTTACTGTCGACGAGAGTCGAAATCAACGTTTCTATGCGTGCCGATCGAGGTTCGTCTGTCGGGAAAATAGTCACGTCTATTTTGAAATTCCCACTTCGATCTCGTGTCTCTTCTTCTACCAATTATAAATCAAATATAAACCAATAATTCACCACTGAAATGTAAATTCCTTTCCTGGTCAAAGCGTATGAGCGTGACACGAACATGAGACGTGAGTCGGTGATCGTGCACATGATTTCGTGTATTTAAACAAGTGGCAAAAGGGTTTCGTTCTTTCTTTCCTGCATACATGTGCTATTGAAGCCTTTCTGGCTTATCTTATCTTTAAGAAGTGCATTCATTTGAGTGGTAAGTCATTTCGCTTAAATGTATAACTAACTCTCCTTTCTTAATGGTTTCTACCTTCCTATCTTTATTATGTAGCAATGTCATTCCAGTGCCAGGAATAATATATATCGATATGAATTTGTTTTTTTTTCTTCCAGGTTTTTTTATATTATCTTTGAATATATTTCAAACCTATTTAAAAATATATACGTATTTAAAATATGTATATATTTACCGGTGCAGAATCGATTATTCGATTTTATCGTTTTTTTTTCATTTGCTTTCTTTGAGTATTTTTTTTATCTAAAAATACAGGATGTATGAACCACGTTATCAAATAATTTTCTTTAATATCAAATATTATCTGTACTGTAATATCATACTTCAGACATCCTGGATTTTAGTTAAATTGGTTTAATTTGTTCCTGATACTATATTTGTTCGCCAGCACTTTATCTGGGATACTTTATCTGGGATACTTTATCTGGGATACTTTATCTGGGATACTTATCTGGTACCAGAAAGCTACCTCCACTTTATCTGGGACTGCAAGTTTCCCTACAACTTTATCTACAAGTTTTTTTCTACAACTTCATCTACAAGCTTCTCTACAAGTTTATCTACAACTTCACCAGGAACAAGATGAACTAAAGAAAGAACAGGAAAGTACAATATTTCTGGAATTGCTCTCCAACACAACATATGTCGTCATACTATACTAGAATAACTAGTAAATTTTTTTTATTTCATATTTTTTTTAGAAAATATACAACTTGTAAATTGATTAACGTTGTTCATATAGTTTTTTCCCTTCCAATCTTCCAGGATTTGTCGCTATATTGCAGATGTGAATAACAAATAAGCTAGTATTATTCAGAGTGGCGCCCACTTACCTTTCTTAATTTTCATAATTTATCTTTATTTCACCTTAAATAAATTTCAAGTAGAATTACCCGAGAACCGGTAAGACTACTCTCTGAATTTGTACTAGTTTGGACTCAGAATCTACACCTGAGGTGCTCTCTAAACTGAGTAGCCGTTGCAAGTAACATTTCTAAAAATGGTCAACCAAAAATAAGAACATCCCTCTTCATTGGTAGCCGCAGTTTATTTTTTAGTATCATCCAACTTGATCTTTTCTTTGATTGCTTTAGAAAGATCAGATTCGTCATCAGATGGCCATTGACATTCATCATCGGTTGGTTCGTAAGCACCATTTACTATTGTATTCCTATTTTCGTACAGAGGCTGGTACAACTTGTGATATTTACAATCTAAATCGTGCAACTCTTTAAAAAACTTTGCTTCAATATTTGTAGTATGTAACTGGAGTTCTTTCAGAGCATTTATTCTCCTTTCAACTGTGGCTTTATGCCAAAAAATTTCCTGATTAAATTCCTGTTCCTCTACAGATTCCACATCGTCAGGGCAGTCTCCAGCTTGATTATGATCACTTGCTATATCGATTTCTTAAGAAAAAATCACAAAAAAGACCGAAAACCGAAAACTAAAAGATGTCAAATTTCACTCAACTTAAACATAATTCAAAAAACAACTTCTCTGTTGTGAGCCTACTGAGAGCAAAAACACAAGAACACATAAGAAAGTAAATATCATAGAGATACTACATATAGAGGCAACAATCCAGCTCGGAACCCATCAGCATATAAGAAAGAGATATAAAATCAGAGGTTCAGGCTGTCTTTCTTTAATGGCACGTGTGCTATAGACGAGAGACAAAAGCAGAAAAACCTCTGACGTTTGTCTTTTTCCCTCTCATCGGAGTTCAGACCGACATTCCCACTTACACAGCGGCCTATGGCTTGTTGCTGTAACGTAAAATCTCCAAAATCAAATTTCGTGCCACGTTGCACTCAACTTCAATTACGTTAGCGACCTATCAATGAGAATAGATCGAACTTATGGCTACAAAAAAAACAATTACTATCTATTAACACGTCACCAGCTGATCGAATGGCCGATTTATGCCATAAGGTATTTTACCCGCTAGACTCTAGTCGAAGAAGGGAGGTTCGTATGCTGGTAACGAACAAAATAATATAAGTTATAAAACCCAAGGCGCCAGGTAAACCGTACCCGAGAAAATACCACTGATCTGATTCCTAACCGTGGTTTACCCCCAGTTAGAAATATATTTAATAAATCAAACAACTAATTCCCTAACAAGATGTATTTATCAGGTGGTGGTTTGGTTTGAGAAAAGTTTACAGTTTAACGGAAATAACTTCCGGCAGTTGTGGAGATCCACATAAATCCACACTATTAAATATGTAGCAAAAAAAATATAATAACCATATAACCCTCAACCCCAAAAATAATAAACTATTAGTCAGAAGGATTCATACTAAGACCAGTTTTGAGTTATGTTTTAAAAACAAATATACAATATAAAAGAGAAATTATCAAAAGTTACCCATACCGTGGCTTATTTATACGCAATATTATAAGAAACTTACCAAATAGTGATTATGTGATGTTTATATGCTAAGGACACGATCCGTATGATCTCAGACGCACGCGTATTCCTTCGCCGGAAATAAAAATAAAGGTACGAAAAGTTCAACAATACAAGCCACTTGTATGTTTACAGCGTACCATAATAACCTGACTGATTTTAAATGTAAATTATAATAATAATAAAATGTAACCCTAAATGAAGAAAACAATAATATCAATTAGTTGACTTGCGTGTCTTCGTTCTATAGTGATAACCATTGGATTAATTCCGCAGACTCCAAGCTGTATCTTAGGGTGCTGGAACTGCAACCCCAACTGGAACCGTCAACGAAGGACCAGAACCTTCGATTAAATCCAAAAATCCATACCCATAGTCCAACGTAACCCAAAATGTAGAAAAGAGCGTAGACAAACGTGGACCCAAAAAAAAAGAAAACGAAGAAGAACCTGAAATATAACACTGATGAGTGTTGCTTCTACAACTCAAATGGGCATTAACTACCCTCTACATTCAACACATTTACCCCGGTGTGAATACTACTACTAACCCGCTATTAGCCCTTTACTAACTTACTAAGACTTTAAATAAACCAAAATAACTATCTGTTGGACAGTATTATCATACTCTCCCCATATTAAAGTATAAACTTAACAAACCCCCTTACTAAAATGTATCCTATCATTACAGTATATACAAGTTATGGTTGACTCAAAAATAAGATGGTGTAACCTTCTTCGCAAAATTATACTGAACTTGCTAGTTACACTGATTACAAATAAAATTATGTCTCACCTGTTTGGCTAGGACAGGCCTCTCCTTGTGTGTTTCAATTAGGTGATTATAAGCCGTTAAATGATCTATAAACAATAATATCGTGTCACTTCCGTGCATACTGCACAAATCATTAGTTGGAATATATCTTAACACGACTCAATCAAGGCCAGATATATCCAAAAGCATCAATGAGAGAAAATGACCTACCTTAAAAAAAATGGCGTTGCATGTGGTTAGGATTACAAATCCATCTGCATATCTCAGATGTGGTTTGGAGAGGAAATAATATATCCACCAGCTTCCGCAACACTCCAAAATCCCCTCAAACAAAACTACCCCCCTAAAATCATATCTCCCTGTAGGATGGACGTGGAATTTCCATTATACTTATCACGGGGCACTTCCTAGCATGCACGCTAACACACCAAAAATGGTCAAGCCAGAATTTGACAGTTCAAAACCCTTCCGTTCGAAAGTCACTCTTCATCGAGTCACACCGAGCATATAAGTTCCGTGATCTCGGACCGAATTACTCAATTTATACATAGAGTATAAAATTTCCTTATTTAGCTTTAGAGAAATCTATTGTTCACTCTACCTTAAACTATATATTAGGATTAGGATAATGTAAACAGTATTATCCAGTTGCTGATACACAATTTGATGGCTCTGATATTGAATTAAGGAACTAATGACTTACACAGTGAAAACTAAAACTTGTTGAAGTATTAAGCTATTCTAACTTGATAAAAAGGTAAAAATATTCGTTGATTACTAAGAGACTACATTATTGTCGTTTCTTTTATGCTACAGGTTTAGATTAACGAAAAAACCGTAACATTGCCTCTATCTGTAGTATCTCTATGGTAAATATACAGTAAATTATTCAAGTTATTACCTCGCCTACAAATATTTTGAATTTGGCTTTGCGCTGAAAGTAGGATCTAGTTTATAGTCAATGGAGTTTCTGTTTCAGTAGGCAAGGTAATACTTGAGTTCATTATTTTGAATGTTATATTAGCAATATCCTATATATGAAAGAAAAGTACCTGAAAAACCCTACAACATGAAGAGGAAGTTTCCATAGATGAATAAGGATAGCTACAAGAGATAGTTCAACATTTTATTGCAAGCATATCCTCATCCTATGCAGAAGTTTGACGAAAAAAAGGAAGGAAAGCTCTTTTTTGTACCTAATGATGTTGATGAAAGCGCTCTGACAGCGCTAAGCACAAAACAGATAAACCTATAAAAGTGAAAGTTTATAGCATGAAGGCTATACAAGGAGATTGAACTCCATGTATTCCAATTTCTGGTCATTATAGAGGGCGCCATATAAATTACCGTACCAAAACATCTGACGGCAGAACATAAACAGCCAATCATAAATCTCGAGTTCCTGATGTTTTATTGGCTGCTAGCTTCTTTGACAGTTCGCCATTCACGTGTGAGGTAAGTGAGGTTAGGTCACAGAAATGGAAAATATTGTGAATTGTGAATAAGAAATCCGTTTTTTGTCCTCGTTTTCAAAAATATCGAAAATTATAATCGTTTGGTGGTAAAATAATTAATTCCACTCTGTGCTACTGTATGTATTTATGTTTTTACGTGATGAAAAATATAAATATCTACTATCATTGTCTTCTCTTTAGTATGGAATTTTAGAACACACTTAAAGGTCCAGCACAGTTAGAATGAGTATAAGTCTTCGAAAGAGAAATTTGAAGAATAAAGTAAATGTGACATGGGATGATTGGAATTTATGGTATAGTCACATCAGTATGTGTTGGTTTTCTGTAAATTGCAAAATCAAGTATATTATTGACTCTTTGAATTTTTAAATCAAGAATATTATTTCTCAGGATATCCCCATAGGGCTAATTGTTGAAAAAAGTGAGTAGAGCGCTTTCCATTGGTTGCAATGGTAAATAAGTTGAGTAGTATGTACTTACAGTAGAAACGGTGAAGCTTTTCCATCACGTGACTGTTGCGTCAGCAAACATGTTCAAATGAATCAAATCAATACTTCTGTCAATTCAATAGAAATAATCGTTATGACTAATATTCCAAAGGTCGGTCTTTTACGAATTGGTAATTAAACAAGAAATTTAACTTTTTTAATTGCATTTATTTTATTTATATGGTTAACATCGACATATTTATTGAAAATATCGATATTCTGGGTGATTAAGTTCAAAATCCAAAATTAATATTAACCATGCTGGCTTGTTAGTATATAATTAGTATAATTTTTCTTGAAAATACACTATCAGGATTTTCTCTATATTTTCAAAGAAAGCATGCTCTTTGGCTAGCAATATTTGTTCCTTCTATTAATGCTCTTTTGTTGTCTTCCTTTTTATATTTAAATCTCAAATGTTTCAATAACACCAATAAAGAGGTATTTCCAACATAAAGAATTTCCTTATTTTTTAGTTAGTCATTTATGGTTTTCACAGTAACATGTTTCCCTAAAAAAATAAAAAGTTCAAAATTATCTCAATTATCTCAAACAAAACAAATGATTTTGTGTATATTTACTTCTTCATACTAAACTTGAACAAAAATTTTTGATATTCAGATTTTTTTATTATTTGTACCATTTGTACCATTTGTTCGGTACAACCCCCTAAATATGACATCAAATAATTCAAATTAAAAAACTAAATTGTGAAAAACACAATCTACACTCAGACCGAACAATATTTGGTAAACATTTACGGACAGTACTCAAATTAGAAATCAGTACATGTAGAAGCTATAATTTATCACATTCAAATTAAAAATATGCACAACTTTCTGTATTCTAAATCTTTCATTACTCATATCATTTCATATCATATCATTACTCATACTATAATCGAACTTTCGTTAAATTATCTAATAGTTTTCTAAGATTTTCATATACCACACTATAAGCTGCTGGTGAAAAATCTCACTATATAGATAATACTACATTCACTATGATGTGTAATCTTAATTATTAAGGTACTATGATCTCACTTCTCTTTTATTTAAAGTGTAAGCTGACTTTAATCTAAGGGTTAACAACATTATAACGAGTTATATTATTGTTTCACATATTTGTTAACTTACTTTGTTCATACATGTTATTATATCAGGTATTCTGTACTGCCATTTTGGTTCCCTCGGGTAAATCCTCTGTTTTTAGTTTTAATCGAGGTGTTTGACTGAGTGACGTTGGGAAAGTTGGAATATTTTCCTTACTTTTTTTAAAGGAACATACCGTTTTCACAGATATTTTCGGTGCAGTTGCCACTCTCTGAAATATAATATTAAATAGAAATGTCCTTAAATAGATGTTAACTTTAGTATGATACCTCCTAAACAGATGAAATAAGTTGAAAGGGTCCCCGTTGTTTTTTTTCCATTTCAAAATGTTTAATCAAGTTTATAACAAACTCCTGTGTTCATGAATTAAGCCATTTTCAGCCAGGCATTTTCTAAAAATAATTGTTGGTTAATATACCGTTACAAGTACAATCAGACACTTGATTCATGCAAATTTGAAAATTCTACAGATATTTACAAATTGTAGAGAATTATAAATACTATTTACCACCAATAAGTAGCAAAATAAGCATTGTAATATTCCCGTCTCACGGTATTTTAGGTGTTATGAAATGTCAAAAGTTTACAAGTTGATAATGTATTATATTCGTACTTACCAATGTTAAATGGAATAAAAAGTCAAATTAGTTCTTACAAGAACTGATTTTAACAATAAATACTTTTTCAATCCAAAAATTCGCTAAAAACAAGACAGTAAACTAAGCTCGCATAACCTCAAATATGATAGTGTCAAATTCAACTTTTAGTACGATATTATGTTTGATTTATATTGATAGAAGAAGATAGTAGGTAGAGAATACATGTTGCTTAAATCGTAGATTGAAACACGTGATGGAAAAGCTTCACCGTTTCTACTGTATAATTAATAGATTGTACGATTGTCATATTGAAAGCTGTTGTTAACTTTTGTAACAATTTTTCAATTAATAAAATATTAAAACCAGTTCCGGCTAAATCAATTCCACTGAGCAGAAAACTCAATAGGTTATGGGCTCAGAGACACGTATAAAATATAAACGGAACTGTTTATCGGCGAGGTCGAAGAAAAGTAACATAATGAGTTTTTTTGAAGGGGAAAGGGAAGGGGAAAAAATCTAGTTTAGTGAACCAACGCGAATTTTGATAAAATATTTTTTTTTAAATTAATTTGAGGTCGCTGAACACGAAAATGAAAAAATAAATCGGCGCTCTCTTAAGATGAGTTCAGATCAGCAATGCACTGGTTTTATTGTCATGTTATAACTGCTTTAAAATGATGCATTATAACATACATGCTGCTAATATTATAAGACATATATATATATATATATATATATATATATATATATATATATATATATATATATATATATATATATATGTATTTATATTTATAAAAAGAAGCAGTAGGGTAGTTACGGCTGACTAGTTGAAAAATAAACTATAAATTTTTTATGGGGCACAGCCAAAATGATTTGTGGATGGTAAAGAAGGCTCTTTTTTACTAATCCAAGCTTTCGATAAAGTTTATTATCATTTCCAAGGCTAACAGTATAAATTATTTGTTACAATTTGGATAAAAAATATATTTTTCATAACACAACTTACTAGCAAGTGAGTTAATTCCTTCGAGAATGTAAATTCGTTTGTCAAACATGGAAACTAATCTTAACAAACTATTATTAAAAATTTTCACATATTTAAAAAAATTAAAACTACTAAAATTGTTAAAAATGACAAATTCAGTCATCTTGGTTCCATTATAAAATACACAAAACAAGTAACTGACGAAGTTTTTCATAGTGTAGAAATAATAAAAAAGTCATCAGCTCGAAAATATAAAATACCTGTTTTAAGAAAAATACATTATTACCAACAAAACTAGTACCAACTGAAGTCAAGGCACCAATTTTTGAATAATTTTAGATTTAATTTGTATTGTTTTAATTCAATATTTTTGAAAATAGAAAAAAGATATTTATACATCTGTTAGTGTTAAATTTGAAATCTACATACCATTTCTTACTTTTGTTTTTATTTGATTTTATAAATCCCTTTTTGCAGTTGCCAATTGCAAAAGTCCTACTAGTGGAAAGAAATTGAAAAATTAGGAAATTCACTCAACCAACTCACAGTCACTAACCTATCACATCAGAAACTATGATTTGTCAAAGTGGAATGGAAGTTTGGTTATAAAAAACATCAGTTTGTTAAATTGGAGTCAAATCTCAAAAATTGCAAACAAGTGATTCAAACACAATAGGTAGTTGCTAATTACTTATCCTCTTTTTTATTATTATTAAAAATTTTTAGATGTTGTAAAAGAAAAATCGGCAAATTAAATCAAAACACTGTCTGCCACCCAGTATCTCAAGAAAACTCACAAAAAATCGTGTTATTTATGTGTCATGGTTACAAATTAAGAGAGCTGTTAATTTTGTATATATGTTAAAATGAAATTTATAACTAATTAAATAGAATCATAATGTTATAATGTTAGGAAGATGAAATTGTAATATTTCAATCTTCGAGCTAAAAACTGTCATTACCATCATCATGTGACATGGTTACACTTTTAGAGAGCTGTTAATTTTGTATCCTCTTTGAAAGAAATTTTAAAATTTTAATGTTAGGAAGATAAAAATTGTAATAATTCCACCCCTCAAGCTAAAAACTGTCAAAACAAACATCATCAGAAATGGATGAAGTCCGGTTAGTGTCATCAAATTGTTTTTTATGAAAAGTGAGTAAATAAGTGTAAATAGGACTAACAGTGGAAATTTCAATTTTTTTATTAATAGATGGTTGTTTTAGTTTGATATGAATCATTTCGATAAACTCGCGTTTAGTCTTATTCATTTCAACGGCAAGTATTTTAGCACCTGCATAGTTCATCTTATGACCTGTATCTATGACATGTTCAGTTAAAGCACATGATCTCTTTTGTCTATTACAATCACTGCGATGCTTCAGAGTACGTGAGGTTTGTCCCGTATAACTAGACTCTCAGTTAAAGCAAGGTATATTGTAAATTACATTAGTTTGCATATCCCTGTTTTCTTTTTGTTTCAATCTCGAAAAAATGTCACCAACTTTAACAACATTCCTATTAGCTATTTTTATGTTTTCTCTACTAAAGACTTTATGAATTTTATCTGAGAGGTTTTGTATGAATGGAATCGAACCATACTTATACCTTATTATTTCATCTTCAGGGAGTTGTTCCATCCTCCTATTTTGTACCTGAATAATGATAGGCTCAACAATCGTATTGAATAACAGTTTGTTTAAAATGTGTTATGGATAACTATTGTTTGAAAAAATTTTATACAGGATGTTCAAATGAAGGATGACAAATTCGTGCTATTCTATTATTCATGGCCAACACTAGATTGAGTTTAATTTTTTCCGAATGATATGAGTTGTAATTAAGGTATCTACCTGAACTTGTAGGTTTTCTGTACCAATCTAAAATTACTTTGTTGTTTTCGGTTCTTATTAGTTTAGTGTCTAGAAAGGGAACACTAAAATTATTTTCAACCTCAACAGTAAATTGTATATGTGGATTATAATCATTAAAAATCTGTAAGATGGTGTTTACGCCATTACTGGGAATTGCACAGATTAAATCATCAACGTATTTTTTCACAAAAGGTAACTGTGGAATACACTCGTCAAGCAAACCATCCATCAGGTATTGTGCGTAAATGGGTGATACAGAACTACCCATTGGTGTACCAAAAATTTGTTTATATAATTTGTCATTAAAAGCAAAAAAAAGTACCTTTATCTATCAAATCAACAAATTCCAAACAAATTTCAAATGTTAGTTTACAATTATTTTGAATAGATGACCAATGTTTCCTGATACTACTTTTAACTAAATCAATGGGAATATTGATGAAAAGCGACACAACATCCAAGCTGATAATAATATAGTCAGGTAGTAATTGTTTTTCTTGTATGAATTCAGCAAAAAAAATCATGGATAAAATATTGGTTATCTGTGGAATATGAAGTTGTCAAAATATCAGTAACAAATTGCGAAATACCTCCAATAGGTGACTCAATGGATGATATAATTGGTCTTAAGCTTAAAGTAGTTTTGTGAATCTTAGGTAAACCGTAATACTTCGGTGTAAGGGCTGCAGTTTATCTCAATTTCCTCAATTCATGTGTAGAAAAATTGTTTTTGTACTTTGAAGTTAAAGTATATACTTTTTTTGTTAGAGTGGATATGGGATTTGTTTTGATTTCTTTATAATATTTACCATCACTTAAAAGGTTTGAAGATAGTCTTATATAATCATTTTTACACATTAAAACGGTAACATTACCTTATCAGCTCTAGTCACAATTAAGTCTGTGTAATTTTTTTCATAACATCTAAAATTTTAATAATAATAAAAAAGAGGATAGGTAATTAGCAACTACCTATTGTGTTGTAATCACTTGTTTGCATTTTCGAGAGTTGATTCCAATTTAACAAACTGATGCTTCAAACAACTAAACTTCCAATTCACTTTGACAACTCATAGTTTTTGATGTGATAGGTTAGTGACTATGAGTTGGTAGAGTGAATTTCCTAATTTCTCAATTTTTCTCCACTAGTAGGACTTTTGCAATTAGAAACTGCAAAAGGGGATGGATAAAATCAAATTAATACAAAAGTTAAGATTGTTAGAGAGATATCAATTCTAATAACAACAGACTAAATATATATTTTTCTTTCTTTTTCTTTTTATCTAATTTACATTTCTGATGATGATGGTAATGACAGTTTTTAGCTGGAAGATTGAAATATTACAATTTCATCTTCCTAACATTATAACATTATAATTCTATTTAATTAGTTATAAATTTCATTTTAACAGATATACAAAATTAACAGCTCTCTTAATTTGTAACCATGTCACATAAATAACACGATTTTTTGTGAGTTTTCTTGAGATACTGTGTGGCAGACAGTGTTTCGATAAGGATTGCAGAATTTTCTTTTATAACATTCAAAAATATTTTTAATAATTATAAAAAAGAGGATAGGTAATTAGCAACTACCTATTGTGTTTGAATCACTTGTTTGCAATTTTTGAGAGTTGACTTTAATTCGACAAACTGATGTTTCTTAAACCAAACTTCCATTTCACTTTGACAACTCATAGTTTCTGATGTGATAGGTTAGTGACTGTAAGTTGGTTGAGTGAAATTCCTAATTTTTCAATTTCTTTCCATCAGTAGGACTTTTGCAATTGGCAACTGCAAAAAGGGATTTATAATATTAACCCTCCGGTAGTCGCGCGAATTTTTCTTTCAAGTTTAGTCGCGCCAGTGTCTGAGACCAGGTGGGAAAAAAAATATTAAATGATTTTTTAAATTTTTTATTTTGTGAGAATACGGTAATATAATGAAAAATACACAGTTTTAGTGAATTTTTTTTATTAAAACTCATTTAACAAATGCTTAACATTGGTTTGAAAAAAAGACTCATAAAAAAACATACATTCAAATATAACCCAACTAAAAAAAATGGCAGATTCTATTGAGATCAGCAAAATTTAAAAATGGTAACTAAATGTATAGTGAACATATTATAACAAAAAACCTAGAGCCAACTATTATTACTGTGCTGCCCTGCAGTTATGACAAACACATATAATATGAATTGAATAGATGAGGCTTTTACTTGATGAAGATCCATACTACTGATGAAATAAAACAAATTAATTTGTTTAAATCTTCATTATTTATTTTGAACTGACGTTCAAATTAAAATTAGTGACGCGTTTCGCTACACAGTAGCTTTTTCAAACTAGTGAAGCTACAATGAAAAACTTTTAATTTATATAGTGCCTTAATACGGAATTCTAAGATATTGACAAAAGTATTATAATATATTTAAATAGGTATAAGTACAAAAAGTGTCTAAATACGGGATTCTAAGAAAGTTACAAAGGTATTGAAAAAAGGTACCTGGGAAATTGATCAACAACTATCACATTTTCTAGGTAAAAAGGTTTAATAAGGGAGAATGATTGATATCTATTTGGTCGTTAAGCAGATTACCGGAATATTTGTTTTTGTTAATCTCGAGGGCTTCTAAAAGATTTAATTTAAAGGATTTGGGTTCTACATGCAAAATTTCAAAATTTGAGTCGAAAGTGTGTTGGTTTGTTAAAAGATGATTTGAATAGTTGGAATCTAATTTGTTATTGTCATAGCTGCGTTTGTGTTCTGAAATTCTAGTTTTAAAGTTCCTAAAAGTTCTACCGATATACATTTTGTCACAGTTGTCGTTACCACATTTTAATTTATAAACACCTGACTTGCTTAATTTTGAGGATTTAGATTTGTTATTTTCAATGAATTTAGATAAATTGTAGTCAGTTTTAAAGCAAATATTCATATTTAAAGATTCTAAAAATGATTTGATTTTTAAGGATGGTGTTCCAAAGTATGTTAAGCTTTTAAATTGATTATTTTTATTTTTATCTGAAGGATATACTTGTTCTAAAGTGCGTTTCTTTATCTTTTTATTTATGATATTGTCAATTAAGTTTGGATCGTAATTATTATTAACTGCTATTTGTTTAATGATATTTAGTTCTTTGTTGAAATTATTATTGTTTAATGGGACTGTTAAAAGTCTGTGAATCATACTATTGAAAGCTGCTAATTTATGACTAAATGGGTGGACCGAACTATTATGAATTGTAAT
Source organism: Lochmaea crataegi (assembly GCA_947563755.1). NCBI lineage: Eukaryota > Metazoa > Arthropoda > Insecta > Coleoptera > Chrysomelidae > Lochmaea > Lochmaea crataegi. The sequence goes on along the minus strand of OX387425.1, from coordinate 35,132,444 downwards.
GTCTGTATGTGATGGTTTGCGAAATATAGAAAAATCATGTTTATTGTTTATATTTGAAATTGTAAGGTCTAAAAAGTTTATAGACTTATTTTCTTCATGTTCTACGGTAAATTTTATATTGCTATGAATTGAGTTAATATAAGTAATGAAGCTATCTAGTTGTCTAGTAGTGCCAGTGAAGCTCGCTAAAATGTCATCTTTTAGAAGCCCTCGAGATTAACAAAAACAAATATTCCGGTAATCTGCTTAACGACCAAATAGATATCAATCATTCTCCCTTATTAAACCTTTTTACCTAGAAAATGTGATAGTTGTTGATCAATTTCCCAGGTACCTTTTTTCAATACCTTGGTAACTTTCTTAGAATCCCGTATTTAGACACTTTTTGTACTTATACTTATTTAAATATATTATAATACTTTTGTCAATATCTTAGAATTCCGTATTTAGGCACTTTTTGTACTTATCCCCATTTTTAATACTTTTGTCAATATCTTAGAATTCCGTATTAAGGCACTATATAAATTAAAAGTTTTTCATTGTAGCTTCACTAGTTTGAAAAAGCTACTGTGTAGCGAAACGCGTCACTAATTTTAATTTGAACGTCAGTTCAAAATAAATAATGAAGATTCAAACAAATTAATTTGTTTTATTTCATCACATATAATATGCTCTAAACACATATAGGTACTGCAATTATAACAACCAACCATCCACAGGGGGCACATCTTCCAGGTGGTAACTGTCTATCTTGAAGGTCTCGTTCTTCTGTGTTAATAACTTCCAAAAGTCTGCACTTTAGTGTCCTTGGAAGATTGGTAAGAGCTGCTCTCCGTTTCAACTGAGGCTGGATCAGTACGTTCGCTATTTCTCTCAAAAAATTTCGCCGACGTAAATTTTTTTCATTGGGATTGTTAGCCTTGTATATAACCTGACTATTGATTTCTGCAACATTCAACATGGTGTAAAATATCACCATGGGCCATCTTCTACTATTACGGGAGCAATAATATGAAGCACACAACTGATCGACAACGTCGACACCCACTTTTGTCTCATTATATGTAGTAACAATTACCTGCTTACATTTCTCACCACTATCAGGGTCAATATCGTCATGGTGGTGCATACTGGATGTTAATATAACATTTTTCCCTTTTTTAGGAATATATGAAACTATTGTTAGATCTTCGGTGAAGCCAAACATACTTGTATAGATGGGGCGTTTAGTTGGTCTTGAAAATTCAATTGGAAGTTCTGTTTTATTTTTTCTCACTGTTCCAATTACAATTATTTTGTAATTCTTTAGTAATTTTTCCACCAAAGGAATAGACGTGAACCAATTGTCCATGGTCAAGTTAATGTGTGAACCAGAAAGATGTCTGCACATTCTTAAAACCAGGTCATAGGTTTTGTTAGAAAGTTTATATGGGCCTTCGGGTTGGGATCCCACATAGACTTCCAAATTGGAAGTATAAAAGACTTTCGCGTCACAAACTGCTATAATCTTCAGGCCGTATTTGTTAGGTTTCGAGGGTATGTATTGACGGAATTGGCATTTACCTCTAAGCCCCGGAAGTATCTCATCAATGGTAATAAACGCCGAATGATTATAACCATTCATACAATTTCTTACGAATTGATCAAATATTACACGAATGGGAGCTAGTTTATCAAATTGTATTCGATTTATCCTCGTTGGTTTATCATCAAAACGTAAGCAACGTAAAAGGAATGAGAACCTTTTTAGGCTCATTGTAAGGAGAAACATTTCTATGCCATACCCATCTCTCCTCCAAAGATCCTCAGCATTTGAGCGGTTGGAGTGACCAAGACCAGATAAATATAGTAGTCCTATAAAAGCCCGGATTTCAATGTTGTCCGTTAGACTAGCATCTCGGTCTCTTGAAAAATTTTCTTGGATGGACAATATGTATTTGTTTGTACTGTCAACAATAATTCGAATTATCGTATCATCGAAGAAATAATTCCAAATTTCCTCAGCAGTCTTCAAATTTTTGGTTGCCTGTGTAGGCCCTGGTAAGCGAATAATTATATTATCCTGCCTTGTTCTTACAGTTTTTGGGCGTGGGGGATGCTTTTTCCAACGCATGGTACCATTCTTGTCTAAAAGAACAACAATAAATTTTGGATAGTCTGGGCCTTGGAGTCCCTCGTAGAAGTGGCTTCGATATGGCTTCGGGGTCGGCTTGGGAAGATTTTCAGTTCTGCTTACCTCTCGGAGTTTTCACTTATGGTTTATTTGAGGAATTTAATATTTACAGAGGTTATTTACCATCTGTTTTTAACAGGCGCTTGTAAGGAAGGTTAGTAGCACAAATTCACTTTATAGTTTCACCTTTTAACATAACGTAGCCTAATTTTAAATCAACTTTTTAACATGAAAAAGCTTATACTTCTCAATTCTGTATCTTTTTCCGTAACTACCCGTTTCTAATCAATAGCAACGTATCAAATTTTTTATATTCAACAACCATATGTCTCTTTATTTTTAAGTTTTTCTATATTTGCTGACCAATCAAATTCATTTAATGATTTTTTTTTCTGTTATTTGACTTGATTGTTTTATAATTTGATCTTTTTCTGATATGAAAGTTTATTTTTAATGTCTCCAAATAATTTATTGTTGTTTTTATCTTTTAGTTAAAAAATTTAAAATTATTTGACATCTGTTTTTAATTTCAGTTGCCATGTCCTTTCTTTCGTTCGAGTTGACAAATCTAGATTCACACCTTGTTAAATATGTTCATAAGTGTACTTTTTCTATTTTTACCAGTGTCAGATTTTATAACCTAACTAATAATTTTTAATTTTCAGGTTCTTTCTTTTTAGATTTATGATGAGCCAAGAAACTTTTGCAAAGCTTTTGAAAATTCTGAAACTATGTGATAGAATTTCAATAAATTAGAGAAAAGTTATAAAGATTCCCGTTTAAAGTTTGGGTTGTAAATATTTGTCAGGTGATTTGCTTATATTTTATTTAGATTTTATACTGAAATAACCCTTGTTTGGTGTATGTGTTGTATGATTCCACTTTCCATATCATTGCCGCATCCTCCACAATAATAGTTAGACCTAACTAGTATCGGCAACGAACTATTTCATATATATATATATATATATATATATATATATATATATATATTGCTGTGGTATGTGCCGAAACGCTCCAAACCTCTCAACATACAACCGCGGCTATAACTTTGCAATGTATCTAATAAAAATGAAATTTTTTTGTACCTATGCTTTTTGATATTGGGCGCCAGATGCTCGAAACGCATCGATTTTAAATTCTGAAAGAAAAATTATAATAATTCTTATTATTATTTTGCTTTATAAATTTTTTTTTATATCTCAGGGCCGAAGCTTGGGTTCATATAACGAGAAAATATTACTGTACTTCACAGGGTACCTTCTACTCTGAGAGAACTAAAAAAATATTTTTGGACGCAACTATATCTTTTATTTTTTTTCAAAAATATTTGCGATAAATTTAAATAACAATCAAAACAATTCATTGAAAACTACAACATTCTACCCTCTATATAGAAAATTAAACCATGTAAATACTAAATAAACTCTAAACTATAGAGTAATTCCGTGTAAGTATTAACAAAAAAACAATATGAAAAAGTTTAACAATAGAACTGTTATCTCTGTCAAAAAACAAAAAAACCAAAGGAATATCAGAAAGTAATTTATCAGAACTATTTATCAATAATATTGACACACGTCAAACACAGCCTTGCTTAGAGCTACAATTATTCAAATTACAATGCATGTACCATGGATAATAAATATTTTAAAACTAAATTTTATATCAATAAGATTATTTACGTTAATATTAATTTTGCAATTAAGTATTACCAATTCAAGTGTTGCTTCAAATTTTATTAAACTGAATTGAATATATTTCTTTCAATGAAAACTTCAACTTTAGCAGATAAAGTTCCTTTTTTCCATCAAATGACGTAAATATTTATTTACTTTCAGATTGTTATTCAGATACAATGTTACCTTCTTCAACTGGATTGTAGCTGCAGCCGATGCTTAATTGGAGATCATAGCAAATCTCTACGGTATTTCTCCTTCGGGATCTTATTTATATTTTAACCACCAATACATGCAAAATTTATTATGCTTTGTATTTACCAAACTGTCATAAATGGATTAATCGATTAATTCTTCTGGTTTTTCTTTTTATTTTGAAAATGCCAATTTAAATATGTGAGTCTGACATTTCTTTTCTCAAACTTCGTTTTGTTTTTAATATAATTTTTCTGACTTTTATTATTGTCACCTTTGACAGCTTTTTCTAACCTTCGTAGTATTTCTGTCAGACGGAGCGAAACCGATTTGATGCTTCCTATACCAGTGAGAAATTCAGACTAAATTGTCAAAAACTTCTAAACATCTATGACAACAGTCACTTTTGAAGGATATTTTGACATATTTCAAATTAAATTTCATTTAAATTGGTATTTTCACCCTCTAAAATCTAAATTGTACAACTATTTTATGCTAAAAACTTTACGTAGAAGTTCTGAAATATTACTTTCCTTTTCATCTCATACTTCCTTATAATTAATTTTATCTACCAAATTTTTTGTAGTGAAATGTCTTTTAAACTATTTTGTATTTTCGTAACATAATAAATGGTATCGATAAATGTCTGTTATACAGAGGTTGTTTGCTGCTGATTTTAGATACCACAGCAATATATATATATGACATTTGGGCTTATATACACACTGTACACCACCATGTCTCCCATTTTGCTGCTGATTTTAGATACCACAGCAATATATATATATGACATTTGGGCTTATATACACACTGTACACCACCATGTCTCCCATTCGCACTACCACCCATCCGTTTCCCTTCCTCACTTCATCCGCCCTCAGTCCATTTCCCACCACTCTTATTCCTGCCTCTCCTGTATCGTCCATAATCCATCCCTGCTTCCCCACATATCTAGCATTCACCTAGGATCCACACACCACATCCACTTCCCTCCTAAAAATCACTTCATCCAATATATCATGCGCTATCCTGCATTTCCCTAAATTTATCTGTAACACCCTCCATCCATCCCCTACATTCCTTCTTCCCGCTCAATGCTCTCCCCTTCCTCCTATTTGACCAGACTCGTCCCCTCTGAGGGGTCCAGAGGGTCCTTCCCATGTTTTCCTTCACCATTTCCATCGTCTACTTCTTTCCTTCCCCTATCACACTCTATCTCCCCTGGCTTATGTCCCCTTTCCCCACATACCCTACAAAGGAAGGCTTGCCGACAGTCTCTGGCTATGTGATCCTCACTCTTACATAGCCAGCACTCACTCCTCTCCTTGACTCCCTTCACCTTACACCCTGCTACTTTGTGCCCCTTCACCCCACATCCAAAGCATCTGCCCTCTTCTCTACCCTCCACAATAGTTACCTTGTTCCGCCCCAATCTAATGTCCCTTTTCCCCCAGTAAGGCTTCCGCCTTCACCACCGCCATTTTCATCCCGTTCCTCTCCATTACCACTTTAATCACCTTTGTCTCTTTCCCAATCAATTTCACTATTTTCACCCTCACCACTTCATCTTTCATCCACGGGTCTATCCCTACCATCTTTATGGTCTTTGTTCCCCTCCCCGCTTCCACCACCCTAGCTCCTGTCACCCTTCCCACCTCCTCCAGAATTCCCCTCACCTCAACCCCCTTCCTTGCCTCTATAACCACCTCCCTATTTCTTGAGACTCTGAGTCTATCCACCCACTCCCCTTTCATCTCCCCCAACCCCTTCTTAATCCTCTCGATCCCCTCCTGATCGACTTCTCCGATATCCTTCAGGATTATCGCACCATTCCTACCCTCCTTTTCCCTATCTGTATAGATTGTTACCTCCGCCACCTCTCCGTCACCTCTCACCCACGCCAACATCTTCTTCAGCACCTCCACCTCTACCTGCTCAAGCTTGTGGAGTCCAATGCTGTCCCCGCTCCCCACTTTCCCAAACAGCCGACTCATCAGATTCTGCCGTCAGATGTTTTGGTACGGCAATTTATGTGGCGCCCTCTATAATGACCAGAAATTCGAATACATGGAGTTCGATCTCCTTGTACAGCCTCCATGCTATAAACTTTCACTTCCTTAGGTTTGTCTGTTTTGTGCTCAGCGCTGTCAGAGCGCTGTCATCAACATCATTACAAAAAAGAGTTTTCCTTACTTTTTTTCCTCAAACTTCTGTATAGGATGAGGATATGCTTGCAATAAAATTTTGAACTATCTCTTGTAGCTATTCTTATTCATCTATGGAAACTTCCTCTTCATGTTGTAGGGTTTCTCAGGTACTTTTCTTTCATATATAGGATAATGCTAATATAACATTCAAAATAATTAACTCAAGTATTACCTTGCCTACTGAAACAGAAACTCCATTGACTATAAAGTAGATCCTACTTTCAGTGCAAAGCCAAATTCAAAATATTTGTAGGCGAGGTAATAACTTGATTAATTTACTGTATATTTACCATAAAGATACTACAGATAGAGGCAACAAGCCATAGGCCGCTGTGTAAGTGGGAATGTCGGGCTCAACTCCGGTGAGAGGGAAAAAATAAACTTCAGAGGTTTTTCTGTCTTTGTCTCTCGTCTATAGCATACGTGCCATTAGAGAAAGACAGCCTGAACCTCTGATTTTATATCTCTTTCTTATATGCTGATGGGTTCCGAGCTGGATTGTTGCCTCTATATGTAGTATCTCTATGATATTTACTTTCCTATGTGTTCTTGTGTTTTTGCTCTCAGTAGGCTCACAACAGATAAGTTGTTTTATGAATTATGTTTTTTGAATTATGTCTAAGTTTAGTGAAATTTGACATATTTTAGTTTTTGGTTTTCGGTCTTTTTGTGATTTTTTCTTAAGAAATCAACATGGCAAGTGATCATAATCAAGCTGGAGACTGCCCTGGCGATGTGGAATCTGTAGAGGAACAGGAATTTAATCAGGAAATTTTTTGGCATGAAGCCACAGTTGAAAGGAGAATAAATGCTTTGAAAAAACTCCAGTTAGATACTACAAATATTGAAGCAAAGTTTTTGAAAGAGTTGCACGATTTAGATTGTAAATATCACAAGTTGTACCAGCCTCTGTACGAAAAGAGGAATACAATAGTTAATTTTGCTTACGAACCATCCGATGATGAATGTCAATGGCCATCTGATGACGAATCTGATCTTTCTAAAGCAATCAAAGAGAAGATCAAGTTGGATGATACTAAAAAAGAAACTGCGGCTACCAATGAAGAGAGATTTTCTGTTTTTTGGTTGACCATTTTTAGAAATGTTACTTTGTTGTCTGAAATGGTTGAACCTCACGATGTCCCAATGCTCAAATGTTTAACTGACATCAACACTATTCGCGAGAAAGATCCAATGAAATTTGTTCTGGAATTCCACTTTTCTGCCAACGAATATTTTACCAACACCACACTAACTAAAGAATATGAAATGGAATGCGCTCCAGAAAAAGACGACCCTTTCAGCTTCAAAGGTCCCAAATTATTGAAGTGTACAGGCTGCACAATAAACTGGAACAAAGGCAAAAATGTCACCGTGAAAACCGTCAGGAAGAAACAGAAGCACAAGAGCAGAGGTGTGAGACGTTCATTCGCCAAAACTGTTCAAAACGATTCCTTTTTCAATTTCTTCAATCCTCCAACCATTCCCGATGGTACAAGAGAAGAAGATGTAGATGAAGACTTGAGAAATTTTCTAACCACCGATTTCGAAATTGCTCTCTACATCAGGGATAGGATCGTTCCCCGTGCGGTACTTTTCTTTACGGGAGAAGACTGTGAAGACGAGGACGAGTTCGAAGAAGAGGAGGAAGAGGATAGTGATGATAGTGAAGCAGAATTACCAACAACAAAAAAAATGCAATGGACTGCCCAGTATTCACGTTTACTTAATAAATCTGTTGAAAAGTGACAGTTTTGTAGCCCGCCTGGTCCAGTTTGTGATATTTTCAAAATTTGTTTTTGTAAGAAATATATTAATTAAAAAATCAAAATATTTGTAAGCATATAAATTTTTGAAAGCCTCCATCTGCTCTTTGGTGCAAAAACTGTGTGAAAATACCCAATAACTATTTATACTCATATCCAGGAGTTCATCCATTTCTGAAATGTGGTTAAAATCGAATGAAGGTTTCCAAAGAAACAAACCACAGTCAAACCACAGGGTATACAATATGGTATAAAACACACTAATAAAATCGACGAAAAAATTCTTGAATACCTACTGTTTACCATTAAATAGACAATACAAAACTGACCAGATATCAGAGATTGTCCAAATGCCCAGCTACTATGTTCACATTTATTGCCGACCATGTCGCGGTCGCGTCGCCACTTTGCAGCCATGCGTACTATGTTTACAGAATTCCTTGCTTTTGAGCAATATCTTATATATGAAGGGTCCGGTCGTAAAACATGTTAAGTACCAATACCTTAGATTTTTACATTTTTGCATGAAGAACTTGTTAAGTGATAATGTTACAGATTTCACAGATTTAATTTGGTATATCATCCATAGATGTCGCTGACTCACATAGTGAAAAACCTGGTAAATGTCAAATATTCTGTTTTATGCGCTTAAAACCTGTCATAAAATACTTCAACCTAGAATTGTAACTGGAATTGGGGAGAATGCTTTAAGTTACGATGCGGCCAAACTGCAGAGGGCGCTGATTATCAACAACCGTAACGTCAAAATTTGCTCTGTTCTGATTGGTCTTGTGGCCATTTTCTTTCAATATATATGTTGTTCAGTTGTTCGGCCATTCTGAAGTTGTATCTTAACGATAACGTTTCCGTTTATTTTGTGATTATTGAAATCTTTGTGTCTTTCTTGATTTACTGAAAATCTTTTTGGTGTTAGTATTATTTACTTCTATAGATATACCTAATGGAAGGAACAATAAACAAACCGTTTAAGAAACTTTGTTGTGTTCCGCTTTGCTCGGACAAAACGAGTGCCCAACATCGGTTTCCAAAATGTGAATCTGAAGTATTTGAATCCTGGCTGAGAAATATCAATAATGTGAAGTTACACGGCATGCCTTCAGAACAAATATACCAAAACTTCCGTGTTTGTGATAGACATTTTAGTGATGACTGTAAAGTACCAGGAAAAAGAGGTTTAAAAAGAAAAGCTGTTCTCACTTTATTCATTCCAGGTAATTGCGTACATTTAATATTAGGTTTACGTCTATCTAAAGGTTAACAAATAATTCACAATAATGATTTTACATTCAACACCCAAATGAAGCTGTATAAATTTTGATAATTTTTGTTATAGTTTGAAATGAATTAGTAGGTTAGGTATCTCATTCCCAGACAAACATTAATTTACTAATATTGGCGCTGTCTATGCATTATTTCCTAATAGTGCCCAAGTTTCTTAAACATGCCTGATTTCGATTTCACCAACCATTTCCTAAAGTAAGGTAATACCTAAATCGGATATAAGAATTCTTAAATGCAATTTATGTTTCACCACACACTAAGTAATACCTAAGAGTGATAATATTAGGTATTTCCTTACCTTATCTAACTTTAGGAAATGGTTGGTGAAATGAGGAACTAATGTTGAATTTACAGACTTAAACAAAGCTTTATTTTTTTGTAGCCAACGAAGAAACTTTGGAATCAGTTGAAACTGATGAAATAATCCACACTGAAGATGATCCAGCAAAGAAGTGTAAAATTGTAGACATTAAAGCTATTGTTGGAGAAAGTAGTAAATCTAAGAGTGTTCCAGTGGTTGCTGAAGGTATTAGTGAAGATGTTAGCTATGAAGCAGTTCATGAAAGGACACCGGAGAGGCAAGTGGTCAAATTGCCCAAAGGTAACTGAATCCAATACCAAACGTTGACTAGTTTCTAGTAATTACTTGGGTGAAGTAAATTACTCATTAAGATAGTAATATTGTAAACTTTAAACAAGTTGGGTTGCCATTAAATACCTATTCATTCAATAATCATTTTATAATTATTCAGTTAGCAAACTCCACATAATCATTGACTTCAGGCACATGTAAATTATATACTATTGTACATACCTGCAAATGTTAAATACTAACTGGGTTGTGATTTTCAGCTTCCACTTCAACAAATTAAGCAAATTAACTTCACAAGACAGGCACATTTAAGTCCATTAAAAAAAATCCTGTATCGAAGAGTAGTGCAGTCTGCAAATAAATTCGGCAGACTATCAAGACGAATTCTTGATTATAAGGAAAAATATGCGATTGCCAACAAGTTCGCAGAGCAAAGAAGTTTTCAGGATTTAGCAAAACATCTAAACCCATCAGCCTATACATTTATTCTCTCCCAAATCCGAATGCAGCATTTCAAACCTAGAGAAAGAAGATTTACACTAGATGAAAAAATTCTGTGTTTAACAATAATGAAAGCAAGTGGAAAAGGATATCAATTGCTAAGAAAAATTTTTGCACTTCCTTCCAGAAGAACTCTTACTAACTTATTAAATAAAATACCATTCGGAACTGGAATAAATAAAGGTTTATTTAACAGTTTGCAGAAATCAGTGAAAACAATGAAAGGAAAAGATAACATGTGTATTCTTCTCTTCGATGAAATGTATATTTCCAGCTATGTCCACTACAATGCAAGACAAGACATTCTTGAGGGCCTTGAAGATTTTGGTAGTGAACGGTCACCCCAACTAGCTGATCACGTAAATGTATTTATGTTGAAAGGAGTGTATACACAGTGGAAGCAACCAATTTTATTCACATTCAGCAGTGGTCCTATCAAAAGTTTAAGATTAAAAAATCTTATAAAAGACTGCATATTGGAATGTCAAAAAATTGGTTTGGAGATTATAGCTACAGTGTGTGACCAAGGCACCAATAATTGTGCAGCAATAAATATGTGGCAGAAGGAAACGAAAGAAGAATGCCTAAGAAATGGTACTGAAAAAAAGTTTGGATTCAGCATCAATGGACATCAAATCATACCTCTATATGATGTTCCCCATTTATTCAAAGGCATAAGGAATAACCTTCTAACCAAGGATTTGCATTTTTCCCAGGAAGGAATAAAGAAAATAGCTAAATGGGAGCATATTGAAAAATTTTATTTTCTTGATTAAATGGAACAATTCAGAATTTGTCCAAAATTAACTGACGAACATGTAGTACGTGGAAAAATAAAGAAGATGAAGGTTAAGATGTGTACCCAAGTTTTCAGTTACCAGCTGGGTAGCTTAATGAAGAGGATTATTGATTGGAGTAAGAATTTTATTTTTAATCCTATATAATTTTTATAGCATTCCAAGCAGATTGGTTGCTTGATGGCAGCTTTAAAAATAAATATGTCAGCTACAATAATGATAACTGTATGATATTATTTTGGCAGATATTGGGGTCAATTCTATAGGAAGAATTTGAAAATTAATGGCACGCCGTTATATTTGACGAAGTTTCTGCTATTAGAAATGTTTTAATCTATAGATAGTCAAAATTGGGAATTAAATTTTAACCATTGCTTACAGAATTGTTCTAATGTCAGTTTTGCTTTATTACTGAATCTCTATATTCTATGTACTTAAATATCAAATTGCATTATGTGTGCAACAAGATTGTTTGGAAAAATTTTTTGGTGCTGTAAGAAGTTATGCTTACAGAGAGGTATCTCCAAGTGTGCAGCATGAAGTACCAGCATTTAAGGCTTTGATAATCAATAATTTTATGTCAAAGCATTCTCCAAACAGCAATTGTGAGCCAGATGAGAGTGACGGAGCTCTTACAGATCTAAAAGAATTTTTGATAGGTGAAGCATTTCCAGTCAACTCCAGTTCAACTGAGCTATGCACGTTAACAATTCCAGCATCAGTTGCTTTACATCGCAAATCACAAGTCGGTAGAAATATAGTTACATATATAGCTGGGTTTATTGCTCGCAAGATGTTGAAGAATGTTTCATGTTTATGTTGTCGGAATTATATACTGTACAGGAGTCATGAACAAGATACAGATTTTGTGGAAGCAAGGCAGTATATAAATTCTAAATTAACAAAACCTGGTACATTTTTTACCTTTTTAGTATCAGAATCTTTGTCTAGATAATACTATTTAATACCAAGATTGTATTACAAACAAAATCTATCAAAAATTTTACAAAAAACGCTGTCAGAACAACTCTCTTTCAACCTGATAAATTGTGAGGAACATAAAAACAATGATTATCTATTAATTAAATTCATAGTCAAATGTTGCCTCCACTTCTGGTGTAAAAAAGTTAATACTATTTCAAGAGGAAATGATATTAAATTTTCAAAATTTATGAATGCTAACAAGGATTCGACATTTGTTGATTCAATAATGAAAACAGCTCATATCAAATTTTGTTCTCGAAAGAAACGCTTTGAAAAAAGAAGACACTAGAAATGAGTATATTTCATACGGAAACCCTCCTTGTTGAATTATTTTAAACTAGATGCCAGATAACATAGTTAAAAGAGTAACACAAAATGAATTGTAAGAATAAAAATAGCAGAATCTTGGGAAATAATCTAGTTATGTAGTATGTTGTGTGTTATGTATATGTGTTATCAAAATGTATTTATTATTACTAAATAAATATTTAATTTCATAAACTCTTTTTATTGAAACTATTCATGGTTTACCATATAATTTTTGCTAGACAAACGAATTCTATGTTACAAGTTTTTTTTATAAATTAAATGACTGTTCACCAAGACAACGAAGATTGTAGCTGCTTATTAAAATATAAATTACAACTGATAGTATTTCACCTAATCATGCATCATCAAGAGTTTGAATTATTGCCAAATACTCTCAACTCTGATGCAAGATTTGGCGAAGTACTATTATCAGTTATAATTTATCTTTTTTAATAAACCGCTGCATTCTTTGTTCTTTTGGTAAACAGTCGATTTATTGTTAAAAATGATAAAATTTTCCATAAGTATAATATTTAAAGTTCCCGCTGAATTTCCTGTCCAAATAATTCAGATTAACATCCCTAGATGGATCTCTCTTACAAGCTGACAGCTTCCGAGATGGCTTGTTGCCTCTATCTGTAGTCTCTATGAATATAGTTCCTGCGGCCAAACTTCAGATGGCACTCAAAACTGTAGTCACTGCTGACAACATAAGAGTTACAATTCTAGGTTGAAGTATTTTATGAAACCTGTCAACTGCGTTGAATGTACTTAACAGATTTTAAGTTTTGTATCGATTTATGCTAAAAATGTCGGAAAATAGTGATATTTATCCAGCAGAGGTACCCTTTGAGGGATCAGATTCGGATACAAGCTACACTGAAGAAGAGAGTTCTTCGGAAAGTTCCGATTCAGAACAAGTAAGTTTTTAGGTTAGGATTCTTATCCTGCAAGTAATTAGTATATTATGCAACGATCATGTAATAACCATTACATGAGAGTTGCATACACTATTTGCAACATTGCTTTTTTATACTTCTCTTGTTACCCTCCAATCCATAAATTTACCATAAAATTTATCATATACCTTTTTTGATTTTGCAGGTAATAAACTATTGGATACATTATTCGCCTTTTCAGCGATTTCAGGTGGTGTGTATGAAAACTCTTCGTCGCTCGACATTTCTTTTAAAAAGTGGAAGGTCTTAGATGTATCGTGTATGTCAAATGTAACTACTGTATGTAAGATGAACACTGACATTTTGACATGACAGTTGACAGTACTAAATAAATATGGTTTTGATGACTACATGTTTCAATGGTAACCTAAATAATCCTGGTTCATCGTAATAATTGAAAGGCATTGAATGGAAATTGAATTGAATTGAAATTGCAACCTACATAAAAGAAAGCAACATATTTAAATAACACAGAAGGTATCTACCCTTTTGACTAAAGCAAAAGATTGAAACTGTCATAAAACACGAATCTCTTAGAAACTGTCAAACATTCTAGAGAAAATATTGGGTCTGTCAGGTCTGTCTACTTGGTTGTTTAAAAATCTAGATTTCTATTGGTCGATTTTTCAGTTTCATAATGAAAACCAGTGTTATAGTGAGTATCATTATGAAACTGAAAATTGGCATTTAATTAACTGCTTATAGTACCTATATGAGTAGAAAATAGTTATTTAATAAACTAGTTTGTTAATGAAGGCGATTAATAAACGAAACTGTTTAAAGCACGAATGAGCGATAGCGAGTGAGTGCCTTTAATTGTTGAGTTTATTAATCGCCCATTAACAAATGAGTTGATTACAATATTTTTTCGTTGACCGTAAACTCTTTTTTTGTGACAAAATTCACTTTTCCACAAAGACTATCAGGAGATAACAATGTCAACTCCATACCAATGACGTAGAATGTCATATGATATTGGTATATTGTCGGGGGTAATATCCCTAGTGCATTTAATTTTTCCGGAAAAATTCGGAAAAACGAGTTTCTAAGTAATTTGTTAAAACAGATTACTTAGAAACGAGTGTTCCAATTTTTCCGCAGGAAAAATTAGATGCACGAGGGATATTTGGTAAGATTATTTCCTGAGTTAAATAAACATTTTATTTTAATAAATTTTTTTTATTAAAATAATAAGAACAATAATTAATAAGAACAATATAACTTTCAAGCTAGGAAAGGTAATTACTTCAAACTCATTTTGAATTACAGTTAATATAAAAATTACAATGATTGTAGGTTACAGGAGTATTGTTAGCGATATCGGTCAAACTTGCATGAAATTTTTCCGATTTTTTTTTCCGGAAAAATTGCTGACAGCTAAATTGACAGTTGTTAAGTAATTTTTCCATTGAAAATTTATATGTGAAATGTCAATTTTTGATAGCGATTGGTCAAAATTAATAGAGGAGGAAATAATCTATATCAAAATGTCATCAAAACGTCAGAATCACAAAAATAGTGCGTTAATGAAAAAAGAGTGCGTTAATGACGTCCATTATCACATCCTTTTTTAAATAAAATAATTCATTAATACCGAAATTAATAAACGGTCAACGAAATAATCTGTTAAGTGATAGCAGATAACAGTTTTACTTGCACATGGTGCTATTTATTTTATTGTGTCATACAATATGTTAAGTGATAGTAGATTTTACTTGCACAGTGTGCATGTGTACTTATGATATTTAGCGTGCTAATGTGTATTCTATTTTTACAGAATAATGATGCAAAGAAAGGAAGAAAGAGGAAAAGACAGATAAACAAACAAAACAGAACAAAAATACTGAAAGATTCTGGAGAGAAATACAAAAAATACAGAGGAGGAGGTGGTGAAATAGGCAAGAAAACTATTGGTCTTCCTTGTATGTGCAAAGGAAAATGCTTTGAGATGATATCAGAAGAAGAGCGGATGAAAATAGGCAGCTGGAAAGCTATAATATTAATAATATTAAACGAAAAACTCGAAAAAGGGATACAAGAAGGACTTCCACTATTGAATACTCCATTCAGTCAAACAACAAAAATTTTAAAATTTGCGAAAATGCGTTTATTTCCCTGCATGGAATTGGTAGAGGTCGAGTGGAATACATCGTAAGTAAGCTCAAAGACGGTATTATTATTCCTTAAAGGGACCAAAGCGGCAAACATGGAAACCAAAAAAAAAAAAGTATTCGTCATTACAGCCGATCTGACAACAAAAATAAAGAAAACATGAGCCTTGATTACAACATTGAGATATTAAATGGAAAGTACAATGAAAGTTGCCAAACACAAAATCTTTCATTTGTTTCTTCAGATAAGTTCAGGAGAATGTTTACAGAGGATTACAATATTTCTTTCAAAACTCCTAAATCTGACACTGCAAAGTGAGATGAGTTCCATATCAATATAAATCATGCTAGAGAAACCAGCGATGCTGAAAAACTTAAAGAACTAGAAACTTTGAAAGAACTACACCTAAGAAAAGCAGAAGCTGCAAGAAACGTTCTCAAGAAAGCAGTTGAAGAGTCCACAGATAATAATGTGCACGTTATCACGTTTGATCTGTAACAAGCTCTCCCTACACCCAAACTGACCACCAGACCATGTTTTTATAAGAAAAAACTTTGGTATTATAATTTTAGTATTCATTATTGCAACAAACCGGAGAATAGCGATTTCTTTCTTTGGGATGAATCCATTGCCAAACGCGGCTCTGATGAAATTGCCAGTTGCTTAAAAAAATACTTTGAGAAGTTTGATGTTCGTGGTGAGACACTTTATGCCGTATCTGATAACTGCTGCGTTCAGAACAAAAATTGGACTATCGTAGGGTTTTGGCTACAACTGCTGGCTTCAAAAAGATTCAAAAAAATTATCCATGTTTTTCCTCAAGTAGGGCATACTATGTTACCCGGTCATAGAGATTTTGCACTATTGGAAAAGTTCGCAAGAACTAAGAGTGCAGTATACTCTCCCCGTGAATGGGAGGAGGTCCTAAGAGGAGCTAAGAAAACAAGACCGTTTATTGTGACCACTCTTAAAAAAGAGGACTTTTTCAATTTTTCTGAGCTAAGAGGGAATTTCGCTCAATCAAATTTTGGAATAAGCAACTCAGTGAAGCTTAAATTCAATATTAGTAATCCCTATATGATGCTCTCTTATGAATCATACACAGGGATTCCTCAACCAATCAGCCTGAAAAGAAAACGGGGTCGACCTAGTCTTTCACGGGAGGAAGATTTCAGCAGTGAATTAACTCAGAAGTATTTAGAAGCATTGCCCATTGATGAGTCGTTATTGGGTCATATGATGTTTTGCCTACAGTGGATCCCTCCAGGGGTATATTTGATTTTGTGCTTATGTTTATCCACACTTTTGAACCTCACTTCTACCCATAATCTATGCATTAATTTTTTTACCATAAAATAATTTTTACTTTACTCTCACATTTTGAATATTTTGATTTATTGAAGTTGCACCGCAATAAAGGCTCGATTACTTTAATATTAAGGTAGGGTTATATCTTCATACTTGTATTTCTTAGGCATTGCTATTTTATATCTTCACTTTAAAAAAGTCTTTTTTGTTTTAGATGTTACCTTTTGTTATTTTAAATAATATTATTGTAGACGAAGAAGAGAGAAAGGAAGTAAGGAGAGTTCTTAATCAGGAAAAAAGAATGATTCGAAGTGCAAGTGATCCTTTCTATATGACTGATGAGCAGTTTTTAGTTTTGTTTCGGCTAACTATACAAATGGTCAATAAAATAATACTTCCAGTTTTGATTCCCCATTTACAGAAATATAGTGCTTTGGCAATTCCAGCCAAGCAAAAAATCTTTCTGGCTTCAAATTTTTATGCCACAGGAACATATCAAAACCGTTTGGGCTTGTACTGGAAATTTCCTGTAAACCAACAAATGATGTCTAATATAATTAATGAAGACACACCACATATAATAAATTAATTAGGTTAAGTTCCCAACAAAGAAATTTTATTAACAGAATAAAAGCCAAGTTTATAGAGCGTACTCGCTTTCCTGGAGTTTTGGGAGCAATAGACTACCCATGTTCCCATATTGGCACCCAAAAATTAGGAACATAATTACTTGAACCCAAAGGGCCACTACTCCAAAAACGTTCAAATTGTTATCATGTTATAAATAAATAGTATTTTAAATGTATACGTACCTAGGTAGTTTTTTTAAAAAAATTCAAAATATGCCGATTTAAAAAAGTAACAATATATAGGGTATTCTATATTTAAAAGAATATAATTTTAAATTATAACTTATTTTTTCCCCACAACTTTGCCTGAAATGTTTTTTTGTAATCCAGAAAAGTAGAGGGAGTACTTTATAGTTCGTCAGTTGGTACAGTTGAAGTATCAGGTGATATATTTAATGCAGTTTTACAGTGTATAGCAATTAAAAGCCTTCATTGAAAGTTTGCTTATCGAATGCTTATGAACAAATATAATTTTGATACAGAAATTAATACAATTGAACAAATAGCTACATCCAACGGTTATCTATTACATGTAATAAATGAATAAACTGATAAAAAAGAGAAAAAATGACATTACAACCAATACTTCCTAAAAAAAACGAAAGAAATACAAAATTACAAATCCATCACATATGCTGGTAATATTTCTAATAATATTTCGAAGTTAATATATTTAGCAACAAATACAACAATTTCTGTTGAAAAAGAAAGCAATGTAAGCGAAATATTTTTAAATGTAAAAACAAAAAAGTCTGGGATATATAAACTCAAATGTCCAGAATGTAATGCTGTCTATATTGGTCAAACAATTCGAAGTTGTTCTGAAATTAGACACAAGGATCACTTACGAGCATAAAAAAATAGCATTAAAATAGCCAGATAAAACCCATTACGCAAAACATTTACTTGACACCAAACATTAATTAACACCTAGCACAGAACTAGAAGTACTAGATATTTGTGATAAGAAACAAGAACTAGATTTCCTTAAAGGATTGGAAATTAGGAGACACTTAAGAGACCCACAAAAAGAAAGTCGTAAATGAACAGATAAATCTAGGGAGCTCTCCACTATTAAACTGTCTTCTTAAGTAACAATTGTAAAGATCAGCAGATATAGCTTTCCTTGGTTTCCTATACCATTGCACAGTTATACTGATTAACACATTGACGACCGACAGTCAAAATGTGGAACTTTCTAAGAAACCATCGAAAGTGGTGGGTATTAACAAAAAAAATATGTTTTTTATGGGTTGTAAGGCTACTATAGATAATTTTTTGGGCACTCAAAATTTGTCAAAATGCCATCCAGTAAACTGGACGTCGGTACCAAGGAAGATATTTCACCCTGAGGTACCAACGTCCAGTTAAGTGCACGCTGTCCTTTTTTATTTGTTTACACAAAATAACAACATCATGCTATAAACTTTTATTTGAACTAGTCACAAATAATCGAAAATAAAAAACATTTTGAATAAAAAAAATAAAATCAGACTCAAATTGGTATAAACGAAGATTTTGAGGTAAGGAAAACAGCTTGAGTTTCATGCCAGATTTTAAAACACGGAAAAACACATAACCCCGGTTTTTCTGGGCAAATAGAACAAAAGTAGCGGGTTTTGCGGGATTTTTTATCCTTAGTGCATTGGCGGCACCTTTTCATCGCCGACTTTTTCTTTTTCGGTAGCTGGAACGGGTTCTAAGTAATGAAAAATGTTATTTTTTTTACCAATATCTGTGTCGTCCAGACGTGAACTTTTTAACATCTCTCGCAATACATCTTCTCTAAATTTTAACAATCTTAGTTTCGGCAGTTTTTTTATTTTTTTATACGCGAGTTATGGCCATTGACCCTTATAACTATCTATGTTATAATAATTGAACCCAACACCCGGATATGAGTAAAAGGAGAAATGCTTATTTTGCTATTTGACAATTTACACAATATTTCTTTATATGTTTTTTATTACATTTTATCAGTCTGATTTTTATTTTCATTGTCGTAACATTAAAATTATATTTGAATCCACGAATAGCTTGTTTTTGTTTGTGCTTAAAGTAATAAATTGTTTTTTAAAAATAAAGTTTTTCAATAACGAAACTTAAGTGGCGCAGTCAGTAGGATTTTCGTCTGGAAATCTATCGTAGAAAAACCGTGAGTTTCAACTCTTTGGACGAAAACCAGAATCAACTTCAAGTTCCAGTTCCCAAAGAATCCATCAAGGAAGCCAAGGACGGATAATAGAAAAGGTCTAGCAATAAAAAGAGCACATATGTGGTAAGTGGTGAGAAATTTTTTTATGTCAGACTCCTCTTCTAACGACGAATCCTTAAGCGAAATCGACAATTGTGAAGAGTTAGATTTAATTAATAATTTTAACCATTTAACTATAATGGCACCTCCAGTTTTAGACATTAAAAATTTGTCAATTATCCCAAATTTTGATGGGAACATTAATAAATTGCAACGTTTCATAAATACTTCTGAATCAATTTTACGTCACTATTTAGATAGTGAAAACATCGGTAGTTTTCAAAATACATTACTTCTTAATGGCATATTAAATAAATTAGAAGGTAAAGCCGACGAAATAGTCGCTATAACTGGCGCTAAAACTTGGAATGATATAAAAAAATGCTTTAATTTTAAATTTTGGTGATCATAGAGACGAGAATTGTTTGAATCAAGATTTAGTTAATATAAGACAACGTAATGGTGAGTCTCCTTACGTATTTCAGGAAAGAATTTTAAGTTTGCTGAATTCAATTTGTAATTACATAGATTTACACTATGAAAATGCAGAACGTGAGTCAAAAAGAAATTTTTTCATTAAACAGGCGCTTAAGTCATTTTTAGCTGGTTTAAAGGAACCATTAGGGCCTATTATTCGTGCCATGAGACCCAATACATTAGAACAAGCGATTCAATTTATTAGAGAGGAGGATAATATTAAATACTATCAGAAAAATCAAAATTTTGGTAATGTTAATTTTAATAATGCTGTTCGGAAATATCCTAACCAACCCAATATCCCACGCCAATTTAAACATTTTCAACAAACACCCCAACGAAACTTTCAACAAACACCCCAACAGAATTTTCAACAAACACCCCAACAACATTTTCAACCAAGAATGTCTCAAATGACAAATAATTTTTCACCTCAATTTCCCAGAGGACCAATACAAATTCAACGTAACCCAAATCCACCAAATCCTAGATATCCAACAAATTCACAAGTTTTTGGTAAACCTCCAAATGTTTGGAAACCAAATCCACATAATGTTCAGCCTAGACCCGTACCTATGTCTGTTTCAACAAGAAACACAACACCAATAATTTCCGAAATTTCAACCAGAAACCTAATTTCCATTCTGAAGAGTTATTTAACGCAGAAACTTCTTCTGAACAAATAGAAAATGATAATTCAAACTTTGACGAAACAAATTACGACGAAAATTTTGAATATGTAAATGAAGACAATTCTGAAAATTTTCAGGAAACTCAAATTGCATAAGAAATGACTTAATAGAACTTAATATTTCCACAGACAAAAAAGAATTACCTTACATTCAAATCTCCAATCCCCCTATTAAACTACTTATAGATACCGGTGCAACAAAATCTTTTCTGAAACCGGAACTGGCTGAAAATTTTTTTAAAAATAAAATTTTTAGAGAACCTTTTACTGTTTCATCAGCATTTCAGACATCAAGTCAACAAAATTGTGCAATTATTCCAATATTTTCTGAATTTAATAAAAATGATAATTTTAAGTTTCATCTTTTTAATTTTCATGAGATTTTTGATGGTCTTATAGGACTTGATAATATTAAATTATTAAAAGCATTCTTAGATTTTGTTAACTCACAATTAATTACTCCCGAAACTACTTTACCCATTCATTATCTAGAAAGTAATTCCACTATCTTCAAAAGGAAAATTGATCTTTTCAGTTGTATTTTGGCAAAAGTACCTGTTTCTCAAACAGAAGGGGACATTCTCATTTCCAACCAAATAATAAAAAACTGTGAAATTCCATCTTCTTTATCACACGCAAATAATGGTACAGCTTTGGCAGAAATTCGTAACAATACAAATGACGAAATTATTTTTTCTTTATCTACATCACAAACTACACCCTTTGAATATAATTGCTTTGACTTATTTCACATTGACATCCAACCAGACGAAACACATGACCAATCTGACATTGCCGAACTTTTAAGAACAGATCATTTGAATTCTGAAGAAAGAGATCAAATTATAAAACTATGTAGAAAGTATTCAAGAATATTTCACAGAGAAAAAGACCCACTTACTTTCACTAACTGTATTAAACATTCAATAAAAACTAAAGACGAATTACCGGTGTACAATAAATCATACAGATATCCTTTCATCCATAAAGAAGAAGTTCAAAAACAAATAAAATCCATGTTAGATCAGAACATTATTCGACCTAGGAACTCGCCCTGGTCATCTAACATATGGGTAGTGCCGAAAAAGCCGATTCTTCTGGCAAAAAGAAATGGAGGATTGTAGTAGACTACCGAAAATTAAATGAGAAAACTATTGACGACCGCTATCCAATACCCAATATAGCGGATGTACTAGACAAATTAGGTAGATGTAATTATTTTACGATTTTAGATTTAGCTAGTGGATTTCATCAAATTGAGATGAGGCCCGAAGATATCCAAAAAACTGCTTTTAATGTCGAAAATGGACATTATGAGTATGTTCGAATGCCGATGGGATTAAAAAATAGTCCTGCGACATTTCAACGTGTTGTAGACAATATTATGAGGGGTTTACAAAACGAAATATGTTTAGTTTACTTAGACGACATAATAGTTTTTTCGACATCCCTACAAGAACATATTACAAATTTAGACAGAGTATTTGAAAGACTTAGAGACACAAATTTTAAAATTCAAATCGACAAATGCGAATTCCTGAACAAGGAAGTTGCTTATCTTGGACACTTAGTAACACCTAACGGAATAAAACCAAATCCAGATAAAATTTATGCAATACAACGTTACCCAATACCTAAAACAACCAGAGATTTAAAATCATTTTTAGGTCTACTTGGTTATTATAGACGATTTATAAAAGACTTTGCCCGACTGACAAAACCTTTGACATCCTGTTTAAAAAAAGGAGCGAAAATCGAACAAACTGCTGAATTTATTAGATGTTTTAAACTTGTAAAAATTTACTCACTAACGAACCTATCTTACAATATCCGGACTTTTCTAAAGATTTTATTTTGACAACAGACGCTAGCGGTTTTGCCTTAGGGGCAGTATTATCGCAAATATCATCTGGAACAGAAAAGCCTGTGGCTTATGCTTCCAGGACTCTCAATGAGTCTGAACAAAATTATAGCACTATAGAACGTGAACTTTTAGCTATTGTATGGGCTACAAAATACTTTAGGCCATATTTGTTTGGGAGAAAATTCAAAATATATTCTGATCACAAACCTCTTAAGTGGTTAATGAATCTGAAAGAACCAAATTCTCGACTTGTAAGGTGGAGGCTTAAACTCGAAGAATTTGATTACGAAATTGAGTATAAAAAAGGCTCTGCGAATTCTAACGTAGACGCACTTTCTCGGGTTGAAATACATACAAACGAGCTAATTGACTTTTACACTGAAAACTTTGACGATTCTGTTCTCAAAAACCAACGAGACGAAGACCAAGATAACGAATCCATAATTGTAAACGTAGGCGAACCCCCAATAATAACAAACGATGACGATAACGACACCGTTCACACAAGTGAAGAGGACCGTATTTTAGGTATGAAAATTTCCGAAAAATGTCTTAACTCTTTTGACCATCAAATAATATTTAATTTTGTTTTACACTCTCCCACAAAACCAAAAATAGAACAGGTATTTTCTAACAAAAAACGGCTTCATTTGCAAATTTCAATTAAAGATTTTAAAAAGGACGTTATAAATGTTTTCAAAAATTACATTAATCCAAAATTTACTTATGGTGTGCATTTTCAACGTAACGATTACATCCCTCAGGTATTAGAAATATTACGGACAGCTTTTAAAAATTCTGCTTATAAACTAATACAATGCAATGAAATATTAACAGACATAACCGACAAGGACGAACAACACGAAACTATTAGACTATTTCACGAGGATAAAAATAACCACCGTGGAATACTTGAAACCGAAACAAGAATAAAACGTACATATTTTTGGCCTAAAATGAAAAATGACATTACAGACTTTATTAATAAATGTGATATTTGCCAAACAAACAAATATGACAGAAACCCACCGTAGCAGAAGTTAATGATAAGTCCAACACCCTCAAAACCACTCGAAATCATATTTTGCGACACTCTTTCTGCCCAAGGACAAAAATTTTTAACAATAATCGATACATTCTCAAAATACGGCCAAGCATATCCATTGCCGGCATTAAACGGGGTAGAAATCACAAGAGCGTTTTTAACATTTATGTCTCACCACGGTGTCCCGACTTTAGTTGTAATGGACAATGGCACTGAACTCAAAAATTCAATTGTGCAAGAATTCCTAGATATCCATAAAGTAAAAACCCACTATGTTACACAGTCAAAAGTTGCAATTGAACGTTTTCACTCTACTATTATCGAGCATTTGCGCATTATTAGAGCAAAAAATGACGGTAAAATAAATATTCTCAATGACATGACCTATGCTATTTTAGGCTATAATAATTCGATACACTCTGTAACGAAACAAAAGCCAATCGATATACTAAATGGACATTTTGATTCAAAAGAATTATTTGATATAAATCTTGATCAAACCCTTATTAATAACTACGTTCAAGAACAAGTTACGAAGGAAACTTACAAAAAATTAAATGAGACATTGACTTCCCAAAAAGAGGCGACCATAACCTACCACAATCAAAACCGACATGACCCATTACAGTACGAACCTGGCACTGACATATATAAAAAGAATACAACACAAATTAGGAACAAACTTAACCCAAAATTTTATAAAACAACAACCCTCTCTGACAAGGGGATAAAATTAAAAACAAATAAAAATAAACTTTTACATAAGCAAAATCTTAAAAGACCAAAAGCTAATCAGAAAAAATTGTTACAGGGCGCTACTAGTCCTTCCAGTCCTATTCCTTCCACTAGTAAAGGGTCAAGAGATCCTGATCACTAACTTAAATAATAATCCTGGCATCCTTCCGTATAAATTCGGCACAGCAAAATTAAAAGCAAGTGTTCACACCTTTCTTCATTATTACGATTTATCTCCTATAGGTAAAGAAATTGAAACTTTAAAAAAATGCATATAATAACGTATCATTAGCGATTCAATCAGGGCTTAGCCACCCTTATTTTCAAGAGCTCGATTATTTTGATCGTGCCCTTCTTTATCAAGTAAGATCGGCTGAACAAAAATTCCACTCTCTAATGCCATTGTCTAGAGTAAAAAGAGGTCTCATTAATGGATTAGGTTCAGTAATTAAAAGTATCTCAGGTAATCTTGATGCAAATGACGCAACGTACTATGATCAAGCAATATTTGACTTACAAAATAATGAAAAAGAAATCGTGCAAAAACTTAATCAGCAAATTTCACTTACAACTGACATTATTGGAAATTTTAATGATACAGTATCACTTATACAGAGCAATCAAGAAACAATATTTTCTGGAATACAGACAATACGTAATTCACTAAGTATATTTATATTTCAATTTAACGATTTCATGCAAACTCGAAATGTTTTAGATCAATTAAATGTAAACTTAAATATTATTGTACATCTCTTAAGTCAGATAGAAAATGCTGTAACTTTTGCTAGATTAGGAGTTTTACACAATAGTATAGTAGATATAAATGAAATGGATTCTATAATTAATACAGTTTTAAAGTATCACTCTATAAATGAAATAATTTTTCCAAATATAAGCAATGACACGCATAGATATTATGAAATTTTAAAAATTGAAGCCTACTACTCTGATACAAAAATCGTTTTCGCTATTCACTTTCCTATTGTTTATCCTGAAACCTTTTCATATTATCATCTTTTTTCTATCCCTACAACAAACCACACAACTATCATACCTCGCAACACCTTTCTGACCATGAACGAAAATTATTACCAATATCACTCGTTGCCCTGCCTAGACCTAAAGCCAAACTATTATTGTCCCGATGGAAGTCTGTCTGTAGGAGCCGAAGAAGAAGAATGCATTTTCCAGTTACTTCAGCTTCAGTCAAATCCAAAAAACTGCCAAAGTATTCCTATCAAAATTTCGAAAAATGTAATCCAGGCAATTGATGAGTCACATTATATAGCCATTTTCGTTAACCAAACTAAAATTAAAACAATATGTACAAGTACCGATTTTTCCACTCTGAAGGGAAAATTTTTGATATCTGTTCCATATCAGTGTAAACTTCTGGTGGAAAAACAACAGTATATCAATCAACAACTGACTTCACGAGGCCAGCCGTTACTACTTCCCGAATTGAGAGTTACCTATAATGAAAAAGAAGAAGACGTTCCAGAGATCTCTTTGGAAACAGTTCCCTTAGATAAAATTCACAAACTTCTTAATAAACAAAGTGAAATCCAACCTATAGTGTTAAAACATTTACAAAAGACTTCTATTAATTATAGTAATATAGTAATTTATATTTTAGTAGTAGTTAGTATTCTTTGGATAGTAGTTAGCCATATCGTAAAAAGAAAAATTAAGAGAAGTAATCCACCCACCAAAGAAGATGTACCGACAGAAGAAGTAAAATTAGAAGAGAAACCGGAGGCAAGTCCTAGGGCATTTTTCACTCCATGAAACATGCCAGAATCTTAGAAGGGAGGAGTTATGGCCATTGACCCTTATAACTGTCTATGTTATAATAATTGAACCCAACACCCGGATATGAGTAAAAGGAGAAATGCTTATTTTGCTATTTGACAATTTACACAATATTTCTTTATATGTTTTTTATTACATTTTATCAGTCTGATTTTTATTTTCATTGTCGTAACATTAAAATTATATTTGAATCCACGAATAGCTTGTTTTTGTTTGTGCTTAAAGTAATAAATTGTTTTTTAAAAATAAAGTTTTTCAATAAAGAAACTTAAGTCGCGTAACAAATATCACAAGCACACGTCAAATAAGTGTAAGAAAATTTTCCTATACCAGCGAATAGTATGACATCATCTGATATGATTTATCGATACACGACATTTACCTGTTATAGTCTAATATGCACTGCGGTTTAATTTTTTTGTTACTACGTTTGTTTATAATTTCGACCATATCTTGTCTATGTTTAGTACTTATCATACACACATTGTGCTGATCTTTCCAATTTACCACTTAAACTGGACCTTTGCGTTTAAAAGCAGCTTCTCCTTTTTTTTAATTTTTTCTTCAAAATTTCTTTAGGATTCCCTATTCTATTTTCTCTTAGTGTATTATGTATGTATTTTTATTTATCAAATACTCAGCCAAAGAGACACTTGTATAAAAATTGTCTAGATAGAGTTCATGCCCTTCATCTAAATAATCAGCCATAAGTTGGTTTACGACAGAGAAAGCGTGACCTTCGTCATTTTCTCCTTTTAGAGTGCCTTTGCCAGTATAGATTATAAAGTTGAGAACATATCCGTCAGAGGTCGTCAGTAAATAAAACTTTATACCATATTTGTCGTTTATTGCTTATATATTGTTTAAACTTTAGCCTGCCTCTCCACTGTAACATTGTCTCATCGATTGACAACTGTCTTTCTGGAGAAAGTAGTCTTCAAATTGTGTAAAACAATATCTATATGTGTGGTTTGACTTTATACAATCGCTCGTACTTATCGACCGTTCATGATCAAAGAATCACAAAATTTTCAGAATAGTGGTGAAACGATTGCGGAATATTGTTTTACCAAAGATCGGATGAAAGTATAGTGGATCTTTAGACCATTGGCGAGCCAAAATTGGGAACCGTACTGTACCAGACAAACTACACAGAGCTGGGAACTTTTCCAATTCGGCAGCAGTGACATCTACCCACTTTCTTGCTTTTGTTACTGTCAGACATTTTTTGGCCTCGTCTGTTAGTTTCTCGAACAACAACGTCAATTATTTCGTCAGTAAAAAACTTTTTGAAGATATCTTACCCCTCCATTGGTTCGCCGCCACTGTCCATAATTGTTATCGATATTTGCTTCTAATCGCACTATTTCCTAGTTTTAAGGTGCTATATTATGCTCTTCCGCGACACACCACTTGTACAAAATAACTGATGACATAGAAACAAAGCGGTTCTTCTCCCACCTACAAAAAACGCGTCATTTGCCACCACATGAGAGTAAAAACAAGCAGATTTTACATTTTTTGCTATCCTGGGAACCAACGAAATGAATCAGTAGAGCCGAAGAGTCCGCACGAAATTTTAAGCACATTTAAACGCGCTATGTTATATGTGCAGTAAAATGGACGCAGTCTCTACGGAAAGAACCTCATGTGCAGTATACTGGACGTTGGTCGTCAAAGTGTTGAACTAAATCATGTCAAAAGTACTAAAGGATTCAGTCCAGGTGATGTACCTCAAAAAGAAGTCAATTCATAACCGAATTTCTTACAGGCTAAACTCATCAGGTGATCGTAGGAAGAATTATCACAAATAATAGAGTGATAAATGCCGCGAGGGGATGCTCCCGGTTGCAGAAAAGGGGGTGGAAAATGGTGGCAGGGATTTACATATCTAAAAAAGTTGAATGAGGAAGTTGTAGTTAATTGAAAAATGCACAACTTTGGTTTCAAAGATTCTTCTACGTCACTTCAAAATTTGGGAGCAAAGCGCAGAAATCCCATATTTTTTTTACTCTGCCAGAAAATTAGCACAATTGCAGATTTTTGTATCCCAAAGAAGTAGAATTGTATTTTATTGCTAAGCTAACATGTCTTTGAGAAATTTATCATTTGATCCAAGTTCCTTTTTTTGCTTCAGACAACCTATCCAGCGCCCATTTTTTTTAAATTGAAATAAAATATTAGAAAATATTTTTCATTACAAAGAGCTGATTGCAAAAAATGGTAATGAATGAATTGCAAAAAAAGTGTACGCTACACGATTTGCGATATGAAGTGAATCAAACAACTGCAATAAAATCTTCGTTTGAATTAGAGAAGCCACCACCCTCCTAAGGAGCTGCAAGGCAGCATTTGTTTAGGGCATATTTTCAAGTTCTTATGCTTGTCAAAAAAGTTGCAGTACGTGAAGATGCAGTTACCGCAAACATGGGTTAAAGTGCACTAACTTATGCTCAAGTTGCTACGGTACCTATAAATAAATAATTGCTCTAATGCCGAGCATTTATTTGTAGAAAGTAGTGATTTAGATCCTTCAGAAGAATTTGACAAAAACTAACAACCTGAAAATGAAGACGCAGCAGAACAACAAGGTGAAGACGAAGAAAAAAAACTGAGATGACTGCATTTGGCAAGAATGAACAACAATAGGAAAATAAATAGAGAGTAAAGAGAATGACGTGATTGTGAAGAATCCAGCAAGGAGAAATAAAATCTGGACACAAGGAAGCAGCATGACAAAGAACAGAAGACAATGAGGTAATTCCATTTACAATAATTAAACATTACACCTCAACACCATATATGTGAGGTATTTCAATGAATAATATCACACTATCATGTGTAGTGAGAAAATTTACGTTGAAAAACCTTTATTTTCCAGTTGTTTGCAGTTTAAACGATTTTTTTTGCTAGAAGGGGTATATTTTTATTGTTTTATATGAAAGTTGAAGTCATTACGGAAAAAATTAGATCCGGATGAGCTGCCTAAAGCAAAAAAGGGACTTTAAGCCATTGAAAAAAAAAACGAATTTTTCCGAAAATCATTAATTACTCAAAGACAAACACACAAATTTATTTTTTGCGTTTCACTCCCAAATTTTGAGGTTATGTGGAAAATGTGAGACAAGTGGTTTTATAATGCGAGTATTTACGCTGGAAGCATCGTCCCCTCTCGGCATTTGTCATCCAAGTATTTGTGATCACTCTTTCTACGATAAGTTCCACCTTTAAGTAATTCATATTTGGTGGGAAATATGTCATGAAAATTTAACTCAGTTACTGTGCAATTTCTACCAAATTTTATCTTCTAGTAATTGTCCGAGACAAAAGCTATGCAATACTCTGTATATCAGTTAAAGCAATAGTGACAAGTGCATTCAAATCCTATTAATCTCTTTTCAAATTCGGTATATTCATAAAAGCTTGTGTATTTACACCATTTTCAGGTGTAGAGAAAATGACTAAACATTTCAATGGCATAATATATTCATTAAGACTTTTCAATGGCGTAATTTAATTTGGTGCCATTCGCTAAAGTTACTGACAACAAAAAATAAATAAAAACATCATTAAGGACGACAGTTCTTATGTGCAAATGACTGAAGTTTCTCTCATAAAATAAAGCACCACGATCCTGTGCTAAAAAGAAATGTAAACTCTATTACAAGAGTATTAAAACGCTTTGTTTGTAAGTAAAGAAAAACATTTTGAAAAACAAAAGAAAATTCAAATGTTTTTCACCGGCGTCGTATCGAGGAAACATTGAAGAATTACGTGAAATAGTATGGTAATGTACATTTGCATAAATCCAGGAGAGCATTGCCGTTATATTTTTAGAATCGGATTTTTGTCTACTGAAAAGCCATTTATTTATTTTGTATTTTACAGGAAATGACTCTTTGAATATTTTATATTTATAGTGTTGAAATTGTTATTTATGCAATAAGCGGGGGAAAATGCGTTTGCACACGTTTGCTTGTTAGCCTAGTGTTTTTTTGGTTGAGCATGATTTTACTTATGAAAATTATTCAATCATTAATTGAAATGCATATTTTATTTTATACCCTGTTAGTCCTCGTAGAGGTTTGTTTTGAAAACAAGTGATTTGAAGGTCGCGGTAGTGACAACTGTGACCTTTCACCTATGAGATTGGCACAACTTATCGCTGTTCCGACCATTGTACCCATTATAAGATGGCGATAGGAGTGAGGAGTTGTGTGTAATTGTTGATGGCTCGTCTGTCGCGCTTTCCATACACTTTTCGTCAAGTTCTTCCAAGTGTTTTCGGTGCACTTCTTCATCTGCAATCCGCTGTTCCAGTGAGTTGTCAGGTGATAGGTTTGTCGAGAAATTTGACGGCATTGGCGTTAAACTGAAAAATGCCCTGTCCCTGGACAGAACGAATGTGATTACTGTAGGCCGGTATGAGATGCCGGAGTTTCTCGGTAACCGTCCTACGGAAGATGGGTTTGCATTCATTATGAGAACGCAAGTTATCTCCAGAATTTTTTGGACTTCTGTAGGGAAGTCAACAGACATTGGAGTTTTTTGTATGTAGAATGAAATTAAAGCTATTTCCTCGGGTTTAGGAAAGTGGGGCTTAACATCAACCCCAGCAAAACCATCTTAATAGCCTTTACTAAGAAAATAAAACTCAACCTCAAAACCGTTAAACTTGATGGATGCAAGGTTGAATGGAGACAAGTACTCGAGACAGTAAACTCCTGTGGAACAAGCACGGAAAGGAATTATATACAAAGCAAAAATGGCTTTAATGGTGTGCAGGAACCTGGCAGGGAGAAATTGGGGTTCTAACCCAAGGATTCTGAGCTGGATGTATACAGACATAGTGAGACCAATCATCATGGAGACATAGCGTGGAGTAAGTAGTAGGACTAGCCTATTAACGACTAGAGACCACTTCTTCAGGATTCAAACGCTAGCCTATATAGGCATTACAGGAGCAATGAAAACATGCCCAACGGCGGCCATGGAAGTGATTCTCAACTTCACACCACTACATATGTTGGTGGAAAGTGTTGCAGGAAGAACTAGATACACACATCATAAAAACCACCTCCTTGCTTTTTAGAAATCAGGAATCCACAAGATGGTATGCTGAAAAAGTATAACTTTTCAAAGAAAGTCGATACGGAATTGAGTAACAATAAGGAATTGGATACAAACACCAGACTTGGTAAGAATGCCATTTAATGGTAAACAGACAGCTCAAGCAATAAAAAGGACTGGGATAGGAGTGTACGGGCCAGGAACTAAACACTCCGAAAGCTTTGGAAAAAACCCAATTATCATTCAAGCGGAAATTCACGCCATAGGAAAGTGTGCACAGTTCAATATTGAAAACATGTATAGAAGACAAAGGATCATCATCATGTCAGATAGTCAAGCAGCAATTAAACCACTGAGTTTTTGCGGAATCAGTTCTAAAATGTGTAACGAGTTATTTTTTTTTCTGCTTTTTGCAAGTTTAATTTTTTAATTTTTTTTATTTATTCCGTAATATATTTTATTTTACCACTAGGGTGTATATAACTCGTTACTTTACAACCCTTTCGACTACCGCAGTGATTTATTTTTTTGCTATTACCGGTGTATATTTTAGTATAAGTCCGAGTTACGCAAATCCAACTTCTACCATACACAATTTATTCATTTCCGATATTTAAATTTTTCAACTGAAAGGACGCCCGGTATATACAACATTTTAATTTAATCGAGAGCCGTCTAGTATACTTACAAGTTTTTGTCGAAACTAGATAGATTTCACGTTTTAATTCCCACACCGAAGAATGTAACTAAAATTTTGGATATAAATTCGGAAACAATTCATTTTTGGTGGCTTCTTATTCGCGCTCCGATTTTCATTCCGCCTGGCTCTGAAGAATCAGTTCCTTCTTCGGCTCTAAGCATTCTCCGTTAAACGTTCTTCCGAAAAACCGAAAAACCGTAGTGCGAAAATTTTGTGTATTCCGTCTTCCGATTGTGTGTGGGCTGTATTTATTAAGGTAAATAAATTTTAACAAATAAACTGTGTATTCGAAACTTTCCGTATCGCCGCTTATTATTAAATTGTTGAATGTATTTTTTTGAAAATTTTCCGACCGGCTATTTTTTTCTTTTGTTGTTGAACTGAAATTCGTTTTTTTATTTTGTTTCTCTTATCTGAAAATAAAGATTTGTCAACCGTAATTTGATTTCGAATTTTTATTTACTGCGTTTTAATTAACTGATATGAATTATTAGTGGATTCTCGAATTATTTTATGCTTTTGGTTGTCAGTAGTTTTAAATTAAATTGATATCCAAGTGGATTAGGTATAATAGTTTAAAGTTTATGCTAGTACGAATATTTTTACTCTGTGTGTCGATAGTTGGGTACCGTTTAACTCGAGGGAAAATATTTTTTTGTTACCGGCTTTAGTTAGATTCAAGGGTTAATCAGACTTGGAAGAGGCTTAGCCACAATTTGTTTGATTTCCCGGCAGATCTAGTTCGTTCTTAAATTTTTTTTTTTTTTTGGAATAATAGTTACCGGCTTTAGTAGATTCAAGGGTTAATCAGACTTGGAAGAGGCTTAGCCACAATTTGTTTGATTTCCCGGCAGATCTAAATCGTTCTTTTCCCGTTTCGTAGAATCATTATTTATATTTTTTTTTCTCCCCGTCGGAATAATAGTTACCGGCTTTAGTAGATTCAAGGGTTAATCAGACTTGGAAGAGGCTTAGCCACAATTTGTTTGATTTCCCGGCAGATCTAAATCGTTCTTTTCCCGTTTCGTAGGATCATTATTTATATTTTTTTTTCCGTCGGAATAATAGTTGCCGGTTTCATTTGGATTCAAGGGTTAATCAGACTTGGAAGAGGCTTAGCCACAATTTGTCTGATTACCCGGCAGATCTAAATCGTGCATTAGGGACCCCGTAAAACCCGGTAGATTTGAACCGTATTTGATAACCTGACCGTTAAGTCCGTTAAAATCCCAGATATAGGTAATACATACCTCATTTTATTTTCCCTGTTAATTTGTTTGTCACTAAATAATTATTCGTAAAATAGACCACAGAGTATTAATAGATTAAAGTTTTGAATTCCTATTATTTTCATTTTTAACCGCAATTTATTGATTGGAGAACCAAGATTTGGCTTTTCCGGGTTTTCACTAGTTAGTTAAATTTAATTCAACAAGACCCCTGGAATTTTCCGTAACCTCCATCTGAGGCTATCTGGAACTCTTGACGCTAAGGGTCAAGGGGCCGTGGAGCAAACCACGTTAATAATCTGGCGCCCGAGATTTAAAAACCCGAATTTTGCATCAAGGGTGTCCATAGTGACGTGTTCTTGTGGCAGGAGCCACGTGTAAGAAGGGAGGCACGTTACAAAATGGCGCCCGAGCAGGGACCTAATTGTTGATAACAGTAGAATCAGTTTAATACCGTTTTCCATTTTTTTTAGCGTTTATTTGTGCTTAGACCGTTTAAGTCTGTTTTGACTATTTTCTGCCGTATTTTTTTTGTTAGAGCAGGGACCCAATTGTTGATTACTGTAAGATCAGTTTAATACCGTTTTCCATTTTTTTTAGCGTTTATTTGTGCTTGGACCGTTTAAGTCTGTTTTTACTATTTTCTGCCGTATTTTTTTTTGTTAGAGCAGAGACCCGATTGTTGATTACAATAGGATCAGTTTAATACCGTTTTAAATTTTTATTTTTTTTTGAAGCGTTTTTTCGCTTGGACCGGTTAAGTCTGTGTTGACTGTTTTTTTTGTTTACCGTATTATTGCAGAGAGTTGATTATTTGTTAGAGCTGGAACCGTTATTCCGTTTCCGTTATTTTACCGTATTGTTAAAGAGACCTGATTATAGCAGGAACTGAAATACAGCGGTGGATATTTTTTTTAGCGTATTGTTGCTGGACCGTTTATACTGTTTTACGGGTTTTGTGCCCATTGTTGATTTGAACAGGGATCGTTATTTCAGTATAATATACTATTTTTTTTTGTATTGCAAATTTCAATAGTGACCGTTTTGCCGGTGCTAGTTTTTCCTTCTTTCCGCCTTTGTTGTTTTTTTTTTCATTTTGGAAGAAGAAGAAGACGTCTGAGCTGGAGTTAAAAGGCGAATGTCCAGAAGAAACTCCGAAGAGATTGACTCATCCGTTTTGTTGATAAGGGTCAGGGGAGACTTGTCGAATTGTAAGACGAAGAAATATTTCTCCACGACTCGTTTCTGACCGATCCGATACCGTAACCGTTTCGACCGTTATGGCCAACCCTCCGCTAAATGTACACGACTGGAAAGTGTGCTTCGGAAACCGAGGAGACCCGGCCGCCTTCATTGAAAGAATTGAAGAAATCTGCACCGCAAATGATATTCGAAAAGATAATTTGCTTCCGGTACTACCCGAATTACTGTCAGGTGAACCGGCATTTTGGTACCGCAATAACCGGAGTAGGTACACGACCTGGGATGAATTTGAGGCAGACTTCCGAATTTTCTTCTATCCCGTTAACTACGAAGTTGACTTAGAAGCTGAGATAGGACGTCGTCTACAACGAAGGAATGAATCCGCCGCTACATACATCACCGAACTCCAGACTTTGATGCGAAGGCATGGAAAGCTAACTCCCGAACAGCAGTTAGCATGGCTGTACCGCAACCTGTTGCCGGAATACCGTCTGCAAATCCGAAAAGGGGACTTTGACGATTTTTCCTCCTTTTGTCAGGTGGTCAGGGAATATGAGCTCCTCAGGAAGGAACTCCAGTCTATACCCAACCACACTGGACCGAACCGGGGACCAAATCCCCGTCCGCAGTCAATGAGTTCGCCGAGATATGGACCTTCTCACAACACGATGCCTGGGCCATCCAGAGAGCCCATCGCCGGTCCCAGCCAACCGTCACCGACCGATACTCCGCCGCCGCCTGATACTACTCGTCAACCTTCAGGACAATATTCCCGTCAACTCGTCTGTTTCCGTTGTGGTGAGTCTGGACATTATAGGAATAACTGTCAAAACCCGCCGAAAATATTCTGTTCTCGTTGCCAGAAGGAAGGAGTATTCTCCCGAGACTATTCCTGCAGGAGGCAGGAAAACTAAAACGAAGCTGTACCGAGGAGAGGCCGACACAGCTTCCGCAAATCTTTGCCTCTCATACCGAACCGCCAGCAGAAATGAACGACCCCCGACCGCACCTAGACGTTGAAATAGGAAATCATATGTTTAAAGCATTATTGGATACCGGAGCAGCAAAGTCGTATATTGGTGATCAAGTAGCTAAGACTTTTTCCCAAAGAAAGCAAACTACCTCTCGTCAAGCTACGAAGGCCCGTTTAGCTAATGGAAATCTAGTCTCCATCACCGACATATATGAGCTGAAATGGAAAATCGATGACGTCACAATGGAGGGTTCGTTGGAGCATTTCCCTGGTCTAATAACCGACATTGTATTAGGACATGATGTCCTCCGAAAGTATAATTTCCGGCTGGAGTTAGGAACCGGAGAAATATACGTGAATGATGAGTTAGTGAGACGTTCACAATTGGCCAGTCCTGTTGGAATATTGGAGGCCGTGAACAGGCCTATGAAAGAAGTCAATTCTGCTGTACCGATAATCTGTAGAGAAGAAACCCCCCACCGTCTTAGGAAAAACCGCCGTTCTGTAAATCTGTCTTGTTCCGAAGTCTCTGCGTCTTCCCTGGTGTTAGGGGTTGGCGAGGAGCAATCTGTTTCCGAAGTCTCTGCGTCTTCCCTGGTGTTAGGGGTCGACAAGGAGCAACCTGTTTCCGAAGTCTCTGCGCCCTCCCTGGTGTTAGGGGTTGGCAAGGAGCAAACCGTTTCTGTAACATCTGCGTTCTCCCTGGAAGATTTAGGGGATGACAAGGAGTATGATTGGATAGGATGTCCGTTGGGAACCATCATTCCAGTTACAGAAAGAAATTTATCGAAAGAACAGACAGACAGACTAAACATTTTCCTAGACCAAGAATTACCGAAATTTGGATCCTTGCGAGGTCCAACTACGCTAGTTGAGCATGAAATCCGTTTGCTGCAACCACGTCCGATCAAACAGAGATACCGACCCCAGAATCCGAAAATGCAGGAAATCTGCAATGCTGAAATAGACGCCATGTTGGCAGAGGGAGTGATTGAACCCTCTACAAGTCCGTGGAGCTCTCCAATAGTCATTGTGAAGAAAAAAGATGGGAAAAACCGTTTCTGTATCGACTTCCGAAAAGTCAACGAGGTAACAATGAAGGATGCTTACCCTCTTCCGTTTATTAATGCTATACTGGATAAACTGCGAAAAGCCAAGTACATTTCCAGTTTGGATTTGAAGAGTGGGTACTGGCAAGTTCCGTTAACCTCCGAAAGTAAACCCATTACCGCCTTTACCGCACCGGGACGTGGATTGTTTCAAGTCACGGTTCTTCCGTTTGGTTTACATTCTGCACCCGCTACATTCCAGAGACTGGTTGACCGACTGATAGGCCCAGAGCTGGATCCATATGCATTCGCTTATCTGGATGACATTATCGTTCTGGGGGAAACGTTCGATCAACATCTGGAAAATCTGTCCGAAGTGTTCCGCCGATTACGAGGAGCACGGCTGAAACTCAACCCGGAGAAATGTCATTTCTGTCTACCGTCCATGAAATACTTAGGACATGTAATTACTGGAGATGGAATCCGTACCGATCCAGAGAAGGTCGAAAGTATCATAAAATTTGCAGCCCCAAGAAATATCCGAGAGATGAGAAGGTTTTTGGGAGTTGCCTCCTGGTATAGGAGGTTTGTACCATCGTTTTCAGAAAAGGTAGCTCCGTTAACTAAGTTACTCCGTAAATCTCAGCGATGGAAATGGGCTGAAGAACAAGAAGCTGCTTTCACTAAGATTAAAACCTGTCTGTCAGAAGCACCCGTCCTAAGTTGTCCTGATTTTACCGTACCGTTTACCTTACAAACCGATGCCTCCGAATATGGTTTGGGAATAGCCCTTACCCAGCAGAAGGATGGTCACGAACACGTGGTAGCGTATGCAAGTCGCACCCTGAGTCCTACCGAGAAAAATTACTCCGTAACCGAAAAAGAATGTCTTGCTATTGTTTGGGGGATTGAAAAGATGCGTCCTTATTTAGAGGGCTACCATTTCACGGTTGTTACCGATCATCAATCTCTTAGATGGCTGCATTCCATATCTAGTCCGTCCGGACGTTTAGCTAGGTGGAGTATTTTTCTACAACAGTATGATTTCGAGATACAGTACCGTAAAGGTGCTCTAAATCGTGTGGCCGACGCTTTGTCAAGAAACCCGCTACCCATGACCGCTGAGACCGACCCACCGTCTGCACTATGTTTGACCGATGTAACCGCCGAATGTTCGTGGTACCGGAACAAGAAGGAAGAGGTCCTGAAGGATCCAGAGAAGTTTCCGGACTACTGCATTAAAGAAGACCGTCTATACCGTCATTTCTGGGACATAAACGATTTCAGAGAGCCAGAAATGTCCGATCCCTGGAAACTGTGTATAGCAAAGCCCGACCGAACCCGGGTGTTGCAAGAAAACCATGATGCTCCAAACGCAGGACACCTAGGAATTGCTAAAACCATCACCCGGATTGCAAAATTGTACTATTGGCCAGGAATGTTCAGGGACATCACCAAATACGTGAGGAGATGTTTGCAATGTCAAAAGTACAAACCGTCGCAACAAAAGCTCCCAGGGAAGATGCAACCGTCATCGAATCGGCAACCATGGCAAACCGTTAGTTCCGATATAATTGGACCGTTACCCAGAAGTAAGAAAGGGAACTGTTACATCATTATGTTCCAAGACCGATTCACTAAATGGGTACAGTGTAAACCGTTAAGGAATGCTACTGCCGGTAGCATAAGCACTGCTTTTTACGAGGAAATCTTGACGATATTTGGATGCCCCCGTACCGTACTGACCGACAATGGAACTCAGTATGCCAGCAAGGTGTTCAAGGATATGCTGAGTGGGTTAGGAATCCGACACCGTTTCACTCCGCCGTATACACCGCAAGCAAATCCAGTAGAACGAGCCAACCGCACCCTGAAGACAATGATTGCGCAATACTGCGAAGCGGATCACCGAGACTGGGATGTAAGGTTGCCGGACTTGAAGTTTGCAATGAATAATTCAAGACACGACTCGACTGGATTCACACCTGCCTTCCTTAATTTTGGGAGAGAACCCGAGACACCGAAATCCTTCAGAAGAGAGGCTGAAAACGACACCGAGAAAAGTCCGGAAGAAGACGCCGGATTGGACGACCCTACCGAAGAAGACCCGAAACCGCATCTCTTGCGAGTAGAGAAACTGCAAGAATGCTTCGAACTTGTCCGTCTGCACCTGTCCCGAGCGTTTACCAGTCAAAGTCGTAACTATAATCTGCGCCGTAGAGACTGGAAGTGCACTATCGGAGACAAAGTCATGAAGAAGGATCATACACTATCCTCTGCCGTTGATCACGTCGCCGCGAAACTCGCTCCGAAATATTCCGGGCCGTACGAAGTCGTACGTGTTATTTCCCCCGTTGTATATGACTTACGAGATGAAAAAGGAAAAAGGTATAATCGTATACATGTGAAAGACTTGAAACCCGCCATTGACTGAACATTTTATTTTGCTCCCGTTGTGGACAAATGGACCGAACGACCCCGCCCCGCGATGGAAGTATCCAGACGCTGCTCCAGGTCATACCGAAGACAGGCGTCCCGTGGAAGAGGACCGCCCCATCCACACCAAGCGACCCTACGCCGACGTTCCAGGCTGTGAGACGCTACACCCTGGATCACCGTTTTGTTTTCTCACCTTTTTTATTATTAGGTGTAAGTTGTTGTTTAAAAAAAAAATGTAATGTCCGAAAGTTGCACTTTCGCTCATTCATTTTTTTTTTACCGAAGTAAAGGGGGTGTGTAACGAGTTATTTTTTTTTCTGCTTTTTGCAAGTTTAATTTTTTAATTTTTTTTATTTATTCCGTAATATATTTTATTTTACCACTAGGGTGTATATAACTCGTTACTTTACAACCCTTTCGACTACCGCAGTGATTTATTTTTTTGCTATTACCGGTGTATATTTTAGTATAAGTCCGAGTTACGCAAATCCAACTTCTACCATACACAATTTATTCATTTCCGATATTTAAATTTTTCAACTGAAAGGACGCCCGGTATATACAACATTTTAATTTAATCGAGAGCCGTCTAGTATACTTACAAGTTTTTGTCGAAACTAGATAGATTTCACGTTTTAATTCCCACACCGAAGAATGTAACTAAAATTTTGGATATAAATTCGGAAACAATTCATTTTTGGTGGCTTCTTATTCGCGCTCCGATTTTCATTCCGTCTGGCTCTGAAGAATCAGTTCCTTCTTCGGCTCTAAGCATTCTCCGTTAAACGTTCTTCCGAAAAACCGAAAAACCGTAGTGCGAAAATTTTGTGTATTCCGTCTTCCGATTGTGTGTGGGCTGTATTTATTAAGGTAAATAAATTTTAACAAATAAACTGTGTATTCGAAACTTTCCGTATCGCCGCTTATTATTAAATTGTTGAATGTATTTTTTTGAAAATTTTCCGACCGGCTATTTTTTTCTTTTGTTGTTGAACTGAAATTCGTTTTTTTATTTTGTTTCTCTTATCTGAAAATAAAGATTTGTCAACCGTAATTTGATTTCGAATTTTTATTTACTGCGTTTTAATTAACTGATATGAATTATTAGTGGATTCTCGAATTATTTTATGCTTTTGGTTGTCAGTAGTTTTAAATTAAATTGATATCCAAGTGGATTAGGTATAATAGTTTAAAGTTTATGCTAGTACGAATATTTTTACTCTGTGTGTCGATAGTTGGGTACCGTTTAACTCGAGGGAAAATATTTTTTTGTTACCGGCTTTAGTTAGATTCAAGGGTTAATCAGACTTGGAAGAGGCTTAGCCACAATTTGTTTGATTTCCCGGCAGATCTAGTTCGTTCTTAAATTTTTTTTTTTTTTTGGAATAATAGTTACCGGCTTTAGTAGATTCAAGGGTTAATCAGACTTGGAAGAGGCTTAGCCACAATTTGTTTGATTTCCCGGCAGATCTAAATCGTTCTTTTCCCGTTTCGTAGAATCATTATTTATATTTTTTTTTCTCCCCGTCGGAATAATAGTTACCGGCTTTAGTAGATTCAAGGGTTAATCAGACTTGGAAGAGGCTTAGCCACAATTTGTTTGATTTCCCGGCAGATCTAAATCGTTCTTTTCCCGTTTCGTAGGATCATTATTTATATTTTTTTTTCCGTCGGAATAATAGTTGCCGGTTTCATTTGGATTCAAGGGTTAATCAGACTTGGAAGAGGCTTAGCCACAATTTGTCTGATTACCCGGCAGATCTAAATCGTGCATTAGGGACCCCGTAAAACCCGGTAGATTTGAACCGTATTTGATAACCTGACCGTTAAGTCCGTTAAAATCCCAGATATAGGTAATACATACCTCATTTTATTTTCCCTGTTAATTTGTTTGTCACTAAATAATTATTCGTAAAATAGACCACAGAGTATTAATAGATTAAAGTTTTGAATTCCTATTATTTTCATTTTTAACCGCAATTTATTGATTGGAGAACCAAGATTTGGCTTTTCCGGGTTTTCACTAGTTAGTTAAATTTAATTCAACAAGACCCCTGGAATTTTCCGTAACCTCCATCTGAGGCTATCTGGAACTCTTGACGCTAAGGGTCAAGGGGCCGTGGAGCAAACCACGTTAATAATCTGGCGCCCGAGATTTAAAAACCCGAATTTTGCATCAAGGGTGTCCATAGTGACGTGTTCTTGTGGCAGGAGCCACGTGTAAGAAGGGAGGCACGTTACAAATGTTATGAAAATGCCAAAGGAAACCTTACTGTGGATTCCAGGATACACTGGAATGGAAGTAAAGGAAATAGCAGATGAACTAACAAAGAGAGGGGATGCAACACCCTTTTGGGGGCAGGTGTCCTGACGGGACACTGTCGCCTGAATAGGCATCTTAAAAATCTCAAAATAGTGGAGCAAGAAGAATGTAAATTCTGTGGAATGAAAGGAGAAACCTGCATCCACATACTTGCGGATTGCATAGCAATACAGAATACTAGGACACAGCACATAGGAGACTACTGGATAGAAAGGAGACAACTAATAAAGCCTGCGGAAAATAGGTCTGAAGAAGCTACTTGTCTCTGAGACTTTCCTCAGGAAAGTAGAAGAAAGGGGGCATAATAGATCTTCTAGTTATCGGTGAGTATCACCCCAATATACATATATTGTAACGGATTGAAAATACAACAGCATTCAAAATAAAGTTTAAATCTACTAAAAAACTTAGCAGCAACTTAATTTGATAGAAAGTATTGATGATTATAAGCATTAAGGATTGTTATCATGAAATAATATAATAGTAAAATACCTATGTATGATTTATTGTAAAGTACCTGAGAATACTTACAGTTTCTACTAGGTACAATTGTCAAAATTATCTTTTGATATTTTTTAAAAATATTAATTGATGAGAATGGTAAGAAAAAAGGGTGGAAACACATTATTTGGAGTCTTTTCATAAATTACTGAAACAATTCAAAGTCTAAGAAGTCCTACCTCCAACACTAGAATCGAAAATCCATATCCACCAAGACTCCAGTTGTGAACCTAAAAAAATAAACTATAGTAACTCTAACACTTGTAAATAAAAAAAAGAAACACATAAACTGCAACTAAAGGGTGCAAGGACATGTTATACAAGGTTTTGAATAACCAAAATGCTTTAATTTTCGAAAATTTAAAAGAAATCATTTTGACAATGAGAAATTTTTAAAGTGTGATTTCTATGTCTAGAAGAGGTTTTAAGATGTAAGATTTGTACATTTAATATTATGTTTTATGTAGATTACAATTATATGTGTAAAAAAGGTGCGTGTAAGAAAATCAAAAATACCAAACTAACTTTTGACCATCCTCGTATATCAGTTTTGATACAAATTTTATTAAAAAATTCAACATAGTGACTTGTGTGTTTAATAAAAGTAAAAACTCCAAGAGGATGGCTCATTCCAGTTTTTTTAACTTGCACAATAAAGTCTAAGAAAAAGTAGTTCCAATATCGATAAAGTAAGGAGTCAACTTAACTTGACTTTTGACAGAAAGACATTTTGAAGTTTAAAAGTGTGGTAAATTTAAAATTCTTCACGTGCTGAGAAATCAACAAGATTTCTTTTAAAAATCCCACCAATTTGTTTATGGACGACAAATTTTTCTTCCTGAAGTGAGAGGGAAAGGAAGTAGATTGGAATCCGATGCTATTTCCCTGAGCATCTAAAGAAGAAGGACTAACAAGAAAAAATAAGGTACCTAATTCTTTCTTCCTACAATATAAAAGAAAAAGAAAGTTAATTATTAAATAATAACAATAATATTCAAAAAAGATTTGCAATAGCTTGAAAATAACTCTAGATAGAGACTTAAAGGCCATAAAAATAATAAAAAAGACAAACAAAAACAATAAATCCAATTAAACTAAGAAAAAGTAATTAAAGAAGTATTCATTATTTACTGTAGTATTTATATTTTTATGTATTACTATTACATTGTAAACATCCATCTATTTTTTTCTTTTTGCTCATAGACTAAACAAGTTTCTAGTTTTCCTTTATGAATAAATACTTTTCTAAAATTAATTTCCACTTACCTTGTTGGTCGATAAGCAATTTTCATCATTGATTTTGTACTTATATGATAACCATTGTTTTTTTTTGTAAACACTTCTCACTTGCAAACTGATTTCTTGAATTTAGCAATTATTTTTACTATTCTTCAAGTGTGGAAGGGATGGTAATACATCATACATAATTTGCCACTGTGTTAGATTTTGTTTCTCAATAAAAATATGATATTTCTTCGTTTAATTCAACAACTTGTCTATTATTGAACAGCTATATTGGAGATAATTAATAAGAGTGCGTAGCGTCTCCAAACACAACTAACTAATCCGACTTAGATAGGTAGTTTCGTGCTTTATCAGAGTAAGTTACAGGGTTGTATTGAGAAAAAAAGGTCAGGTAAATTTAATAAAATTTTAATAGGTGGAATTATAAAAAAAATATCATTAACTATATTCAATACTTCATACTTATTTTATTTTCAAATAAATATTGACGCCCAACTATACAACACAATAAAATCACAATTTCAATAATCAATTTCAATAAATAAAAATAATAAAAAAATTACCCCATTACCCCATACACATATTACAATATACATACACTTAGGCAACATTGATACCTGTGGTAAGTGGCGTAAGTTGTCTACTGCCTCGAATCTGTGACTATGGCTTCTTCCATAATTTGGGCCGGTGTGAGGCTTGGTTTTACATTCAGTGGATGAATGGCCCAATGTTTCACAACGAGTACAATATTTTGGAACGGGAAGAAGAGGGTTGGCGTTTGATTGCTCACACCGATGATTAAGGCCGTGAGGGAATATTCCTTTGGAGAGTGATTTTGAAGTCAGTCAATAGTTCGTAAATTTTGTCGGTGGAGATGTTTCTGTCGGCATTGGAAATGACAAAAGAAAACTGGGGGTGTATTATTTAAGACTGTTGTTCCAGGAAACGGGCAATTGTTGGAAAAGAGGGATGCAGGGCATTTTGAATTTCAGTTTAAAGTGTCTCATGGCATATGTTAATTATAGTTAATTATCAATGAAAAACTAGATGTTCAAGAAGAAAATAGTTTCTTTCATTGTTTGAAAATGCATTTGATAATTAACAATAGTTTTTTGCTAGCAAATACAAATATTAATGAACCATTTAATCATGATTTCTACCGTTCTTTCATATTAGAGGAAAAAATGTTTTTGTTAATTTTCCATTTGTTTATTTAATTAGCAATATGTGTTAAACAAATAAATGTCTACGCAATATTTTTTCCATCATGTGATGCTTTTCATTCATCAAAATATTAAATTTTTTTCAGTGGGTCTTAAGGTTTCAGATGATTCCGAATTAAATTACACCTTGATAATCATTTTCGGTTACGGCAGGCAAAAATTCGTTCAAATGGTCAAAATCATTCTTCGTTGGCAATTATTTGATCAAATTGTCGTTTTGAAATAACCATAGTTTCGTTTTGGTCCCATATCTATTGTAATGACAGATGCCTTAATTTAATTTGCAAAAAAAAGTATGATTTTATTGTTCATTTTTTACACAACGAAATAAAAAAAAATTTGTACTTTAACAGATAAGACTAAACAAAATTATT
This sequence comes from Lochmaea crataegi, assembly GCA_947563755.1. Taxonomy (NCBI): domain Eukaryota; kingdom Metazoa; phylum Arthropoda; class Insecta; order Coleoptera; family Chrysomelidae; genus Lochmaea; species Lochmaea crataegi. The sequence continues at coordinate 35,087,721 of OX387425.1, read as the reverse complement.
AAATTTATACATATCAATAAAGATGTTCGTTATCCAAACAAATGGCCTCATTCTACTTCACTTTTCCAAACCAAACAGTGAATACAAAAAAATACCTATCCAATTTGTGAACTAAAATCGTTCAAAACTTTTAACAAACGCAAGCGTAGGAGTTGATAAAAAAACTCCTCAATTGTAGATAGATATCATTGAGTTGGCTCGTCGAGAATCGAATAGAAAAATATAACAACTTCATCCATAGAGAAGCAACTGAAACTACTTTTTCCATCTCCCATTGTGAATGTGAATAAACTGAAAGTAATTGGATATTTGAAGTATGTAGTTTATTACGTGAGCATTTTTATTTAGTTTTTTTCTGTCATTGAAAACTAGAAGTTGCCAAATTAAGTGAATTTCTCCACCGCAACGAATTCATTTTTGAAATAACTATTTAATTATCGAAATAACTCAGTCGTTAATTAAATTGGGAATACAATAGGAAGACAACTGAAGCATTTTAAACAACACTGCAATTATATGCAGACTGCCAAAAAGTTTAACGGGTTAAACAAAGATAGTCTGAGCAAAATTAGTTAGAAGAGAGATGGAAGTTACATTAACATGGGAGTTTGAATTGAATTAAGTGCACTCCACTACATTAGGTGGGCCTTCGCTCATTTTCTCTTTTTAACGCAAATCATTTGTACAGTGACAACAATTCCCTAGGAATTACTTTTATTACATTTTTTTCCATATTTTCTGCGTCACTATCATCATTCTACAAGGTCACAGATTTGGTTTGATTTCTATGAGTGGTCTGCTCAGAACCGTGCACTGCGACAATACTGTCTAATGCGCCTCAATCGAAGTTAGATTACCCCTTTCAAGCCAATTTTACAATGAATTTGAGAAACTGTTAAAGTGTATCTCCATTTTCAGTGTGCACAAACACAGCTCCCAAGGTCTGTAGTCTGACAACAACCACACGGCATCAAAGAATCTGTTCTACCAATATTTTTTCTTCTCGGCAGAGACGACATTTGGTAAGGTAGCATGGGTACCAGGGAACGGAGGTCATAAAAGCAGTGAAGAGGCAGATTAAATGGCCAGATACAGTGCATCAATAACATTCATTGTACTAGAACACTTAAACATCGTCGCAGAATGGACATCAAACATGGCCACCTGTAAGTGCGTAGCACAAAAGTCTCTGGAATGGTGGGACATTTTAAGTAATAGATACAGGCTGATTAGTCTATTCGCCTAAATTAACGGCAAACCTAATGGGCAAAAATAGGAAAACTATCAAACACGTAGTAGGTCTCAACGAGCCACTGCAAGCTTATTAGGCGCGCAAGGCTTACGAGGCTGACAGAGTCACCTAGAGGATGGAACTGCAGAGCACATCCTATGCCAGTATGACTTATGTGTGGTTTCTTGTTGTAGGCGAAGAAAAGCTACCGGTAAGAAACTACAAAAAAGGTTCATTCTCGATGCTATAAGGCTACATAAAAATAGTCGAACTAGATAATGTAATCTAGCTTGAGAGGGCCACAATAGTTCTGTTTAGTTCACAAATTAAAAGGACATTAGTCACCTCATCAAATCTAACTTAATCAAATATATCTATTCAAATAAATGATAAATTTATTTTCACCGTTTATGTGGAACTGCCTAATTTTCCTGTAGTACTTTTCAATTTTTCCTGTCAATATGGGATAATTATTTTTCGAACACCTTCTTATCGAATCTTTTTTTTTTCGGTTCGAGATTGAAAACTCATGTTCGAATGGGTCTAGGACCCAAACATTGTTGGACTCATCTCCAAGGGGATGCCTACCAACCAAACCCACCTCAAACTCGCCGTTACCCCCTCCTTGGAATCACTGCCCTAGCATACTCCGAGACGGGCGGCGGTCCCTCGCACACTCTCCGCTCACACCGTCGTCTTCTCCCTAACTATCACTCCTACCTCTCATGCCATATCGAGTCCTTCTCTCACCCTAACCACGCTCTCTACTACGCCACTCACATCCATCCATTCCTCTTCCCCCTCAACATTATCTCCACCATGTTATCCCAATACATAACCTCCCATAGTTTCCTCTCCAACTTCTTCAGCATCCAAACACATGCCCCACATCATCTTCCACTACTCACCTCTCGCACACTCCAGTCTCTCTTTTCCAAATCTTGTGGAGGTACCCTACTCTCGACCCATATCCAGTGAACACCTGTGTCAAGAAGTAGTTCACCTCCCCGAATTTCCGGTCCATCCAATCCCTCCTATTCCCAATCGCTCGTTTTAGCGCGCCCTCATACTGCTCCCACCTCCTCTCCATTTCCTCCTCCATCCATTCATGTACTTACTCTCTGGTCGCACCCTTCCAGCGTTTATTCCTAGCTCTAGCCATCACATCCAATGGGCAGATCCTTGCCAGCACCGCTGTCCTGTACCCCTGCACCACCCTCAGCAGTATCCCTCTCTACACCCGCAGGAGTGTCCTAGCCCTCGAATTCACTTCCGCTCTTTCACCCCACACCTCCGCACCGTACAGCATACTCTGCTCTACCGTCCTACCAATTCCCCTCCTCTTCCACTCTCCCGGCTCTTTCACATTGTACATCAATCTCCCCAGCCATGCTGCCCTCACTTTCCCCTTCTCTGTTGCCTTTTACATGTGTGTTCTGAAGGATAATTGACTATTCAACCACATCCCTAGGTAGTTTACAGACTCCTCCATACGAATTCTCTTTCCCTTCACCATCACCCCCACTTCCCTCGTCTTGCTCCTCGACTAGCAACCCCACCGTCTGATCTTCCGCCACTTCTAGTCCGCACCGCTCAATCTTCTCCACAATCTTCCTACATACTCTCTCCGTCTTTCTTTCTATCTCCGCCTCTTCCTTTGCCGTACATACGAGACACACATCGTCCGCACACTCCGTAATCTCACATCCCTCTTCACATACTATCCCACAAACCTCATCAAACACACACTTCCATAGCGGTCGTCCCGTCAGGTAGTCCTCCACCAGGTTAACCAAACCCTTCCCCACTCCAAGCTTCAATACCGCCCGTTTGCTGACACTGTTGAACGCGTTCCCGACGTCGAAGAACACGAGTAGGGCTAATTTCTTTTTCCTCCAGCTGCCCTGCCTAGCCCTTTCCACCAAGCTCATTACCCTGCCCAGCGCCTAGATACATGATTTTCCCTTCGCAAACCCGTGCTGGTTTACCCTAACGCCCCCATTCCTACCAACATCCTCCTCAATCCTATCCTTTATTATCCCCTCCATCAATTTACTCATACCACACAGCAGTCTGATGGGCCTGTAGTTCCCCGCCCGCATCCCCTCTCTACCCGCCTACTTCAGCAGCATCACCCTGGCCACCTTCCATCCTTCCAGAAACTCTTCCTCCCTTAGTTAGTGTTGAATAGTTCCCAGAAGTACTCCCCATTGTCATCCAACAGCCCTTCATCATATCACCCCTCATACCATCTATCCCTGGGTCTTTCCTTACTTCATTGTTTCTCCCCTCTCCTCTACTTCCCACTTCTCTACCGGCCTTATCCCCCTCATTTTCCCTACCCCCCAAGTATTCCGACTTCTCGAATCCTGCCCCCCACTCCTCCTTCTCCCCCTGTGAACAATTTCCCTATAATCTCCTTCTCCCAATCTTCCTCTAGCACCTCGTTCCTATTTCCACCCATCCTCTTCACCGCTTTCTCATACGCCTTTCCCCATGGATTGTTTTCCAGTTCCCCCAGTAACTCTTCTCACTCCCCTCTTTTACAGCCCTGTATCACATTGTACAATTAATCTCTTCTCTTACTCTCTTCCTCATACTCCCTGCCTAGGCCTTCGTCCACCTCCATCCCCATTCTCCCAATAATTCATTTCTCCCTTTCTCCACATACCTATGTAAGCTCAAGCTTTCCGCATTCTCCAGCACCCTCCAAATACTCACTCTTTCCTCCAGCCACTCATCGCATGCTGTTATATCAATGAATGACGAACCCCCATCACCCCTCACGAAAGTGGGCAGTAGTCCATCATTCAGCACTGCCAGTAAGTTGGATGTCAACACTTCCTCCAGGATCTCCCCTCTCCTGTCCGTTTTCTTTCTCCCCCTTACAGTCTTCTTAGCACTAAAGTTCCCTGTCACCATTCTCCTCATGACCTTATGATCCTTCTTTTGCCTTTTTGACACCCTCAGATCGTCCTCCAATCCTGTCATGCTCGTCTCATATTCTTCCACGCATTTGGGCTTATATACACACTGTACACCACCATGTCTCCCATTCGCACTACCACCTATCCGTTTCCTTTCCTCACTCCATCCACCCTCAGTCCATCTCCCACCACTCTTATTTCTCCCTCTCCTGGATCATCCATAATCCATCCCTGCTTTCCCACATATCTAGCATTTACCTCAGATCCACACACCACATCCACTTTCCTCCTGAAAATCACTTCATCCAATATATCATGCGCTATCCTGCATTTCCCTAAATTTATCTGCAACACCCTCTATCCATCCCATACATTCCTTCTTTCCGCGCACTGCTCTCCCCTTCCTCCTATTTGAACAGACTCGTCCCCTCTGGAGTCCAGAGGGTCCCTCCCATTTTTCCTTGCTGTCTTCATCCACTTCCTTCTATCCCCTACCAAATTCTATCACCCCTGACTTGTGTCTCTTTCCCCACATACCCTACAAAGGAAGGCCTGCCCACAGTCTCTGGCCATGTGATTCTCACTCTTACATAGCCAGCACTTACTCCTCTACTTGACACCCTTCACCTCACACCCTGCTACTTTATGCCCCTTCATCACACATCCAAAGCATCTGCCATCCTCTCTACCCTCTATAATACTTACCCTGTTCCACCCCAATCTAATCTCCTTTTTTCCCAATAAGGCTTCCGTTTTTTCCCATTCCGCCCTCACCACCGCCATTGTCATCCCGTTCCTCCCCCTTACCACTTTAATCACCTTTGTCCCTTTCCCAATCAATTTGTCTATTTTCACCTCCACATCTACCTGCTCAAGCCTGTGGAGCCCCACACTGTCCCGATCCCTTCTCCCCCAAAAAGTCAACTCATCATCTCGAACACCTTCCTCTCATCCCTACAATCTCCCTCCATCCGACAGATCAACACCTCCGCATTCACCCTTACCCCTTTCCTTTCGGTAATACGTACCTCCTTGGCCCACTCCATTTTCTGACTTTTTTCTCCTATTATTGGGTACCCATCCATAAACATCCTCTGCATCCCCTTCTCCATTCCACTGTCTTCCTTGGTTACCCATACTACCTTTCCCTCTAAATCTCCCATCATTGGATTTCCCACCTTCACCTCTATTTCCTTCCCCTTTTTACCATCCCAGTCCCTATCCCTAACGTCCTTCCATCTTTCCCAGTCTCTTTGCCCCTCCTTCCATTGTGTTTGCATTATCTCCTTTCTATAGTCCTCTCTTCTAAACCTCCTCAATTCCTTGACCCGCCCTTCTGCCGCTGCCTTCTGCTCCTCCAGCCTTTCCACCCTCTCCTCCATCCGCCTTACCATCTCCGTCAATCTCTCTACACTCCCCCACTCTTCTTCCTTCCCATTCTCCACCTCCTTCCTTGCTTTGGCCTTCAGTTTCCTCTTCAGTTCCTTGTCTTCAAGAGGCGATACCTCCTTTCTCTTCACTCCAGTATCACTCCACCCGCTCGTCTCCCCCGCCTTATCAAATTCCATTTCCTTGCCTTCCTTCATCAATTACCTCCTGTTCTATTTCTGTTTCTCCTTTATCCATATTTCATCTCACGAGTAGCTAGGGAATTGGATGTCCACCACCACAGAGCCCCGCTTGTGGTGGTAAGACTGGGTACTCCAGGAGGACACCAGGTATCCCGGAGGCACCGATTCTGACTGACTTTCGCGCAGCCATTCATCCATTGTCACGGTAGCTAACAAGTTGATTACGGATTGTTTTATCAAGGTTTACTCCTCTTGGCTTTTCGTCACGGTTGCCTCCGAACGCAGTGGCCTCCGCTGCCTACAATCACACAGCATAGCTGCCTCCCCTGTGCTGCCGGTTTTTTTTATCGAGGTTTACTCCTCTATTCCTTTTGATCCGCGAGAATTTATTCGGGTTCCCATACTGCATCCTTATTTATTGCTTATCCCGAGGGTTGGTCGGTCATGAGGCCCTTAAAGATCGGAGAGCACGAGTCCCTTGACTGACCACGTCCCCTAGAGACTCCCTCTGAGAGATTAGGGGTGAATCACTTCCAGCCTCCCTCATCCAACTTTCCGAAGCACGGTTCTTATCAAACCTAGGAAATGTATTTTCACTTGAAAGTTTATTGCTAATCGCTTTTTGTGATCATACTACTCCTATATAGATTTCTGTCCACATGGGAATATACTTGGTGTGTTTAAGCATTTAAATGCATCCGAATCTTGTAATTACTTAAGTTATGATCATTTTTGACAGTAACAATGTCTATTTAGTCCTCATCAACCGTCCGATGTAATCGGCCAATTGAACATAAACTTTACAAATGGAACTTCGAATTAGGCAATTCATGCACATGTTTTTTTTCAAACTCCGATCGCAGTCATGCAACTAGTGGATGGCTTGGCGTGCATAGTAGGCGACTTTCACACTCTCTGTCATGCTCTGCAGTTATGTAAACATGGATGTCTCTATTGATTCATTCATTCGTTTGAGTTGTGCTCAACACCCCAGGAGCTTGAACTGAATCTTTGTACCATTTCCCATGTTATCTACTTCCATTCCAGAGGCTTCCTGTCTTCTATAAAGGCCACTAGTTTGACTGGAGGAATTTTCAGTAGTTGTGATGGTTGTATTATTTCCTCTTCAAAGTGCTTCCGTCTGAGTCCTTGTAAGTTCTAACAGAAGCAAAGTATATGACTAGGTGTTTCATCATGAAGTACACATATTCTGCACATAGGTTAACTAACTTTGCCCACTTTGTGCAGATGTTTTCTCTGTCCAGTCACCAGGTCGGTAACTGTCTACAAATGTCTCTTACCCAGTTTCAACAGACTGATTGAGAGTTCCTTGTCTACCTTTTTCAGTAAACTTGTATTTGAGTTGGTGTTCCTTATCTCGTCAGTTCCCCTTTTCCCCTCGTATGCAATCCTTTGTGATTCCACAAAACAGTTCCGGACCTATGAAGTCTTCTTTAGAACCACCTTTGGCTAACTGGCCCACCAATTCATTACCTGCAATCCCCTCATGTACCGGCACCCATACTAGAGATACTTGTCAGCCTATTATTAAGAGATTTCTTACAGTTTTTTACCAGTCTAGGCCTATTTGTTGGATTGCTGATAGCTTCAAGGAGAGCCTGGCTGTAAGTGAATTGATTGATTATTCCGCACAGTGTGAATTGCTGGGGGTGAACAGTTGCTACAGATTCTTATTGAAGCTTTCGGAGAGCTATTCAAAACAAAAGAAAAGTCCAGCTGACTTCTGGAATTGTACTGATCTATAACAACGTCCGTCCCAACAGTGCTTGCTCAACCTGATGGCTACTTGAGCATTTTCAATGAAACGCCCATTATGTATATAGTCCCGACTTAGCACCAAGTTATTATTATCTTTTTCCTGAACTGAAGAAGCAAACTGTCGAGGAAATCAAAGAAGCCGTCACAGCTCACTTCACTAGCGGCAACATTTTATGTAGAAGGTACTGCAAATACATCGTCAAGGCGATTATGTAGAGAAGTACTTTCAGTCATAATTTTTTTTTCTCCAATATAGCCTATCGGAGGTAAAGTTTCCACGCTGTTGCTCTGTACACAAATTAAAGAATATGCAGACTAAGGACGTTGCCTAAAGTTTTGTCATTAACCATGAGGGCTTCAAAAAATTTTATCAACCTGCACAATAACATTGATTGATTGAATGGTTTGGTACCACCAGTCAGAGGCTTCGAAACCTCAGCACCTCAGCCTTTAGGATTTTTGTGCTCTTGATTGTACCGTTTATGTGAAGAGACCAGTAGCCCTTATCAGGCACAACAGACTTTTTACTAGGTTTACTTGCAGAAATCCTCCATTGGGTACTTTAGTCATAGGAGTCTATATCTCCAATGAGACAGTGCCTCACATTCGAAGATAATGTGTGATACTGTTTCCTCCTCTTCCATGCACAACAGACAGAAAGGTTCCTCCCTATATATGCATGTGCTTCCTTAGGGTTCACCGACCGGTGAATAATCCCGTCACTTTCCTCATCTGTCCCCTGCTGAGGATTAATATTTCGTTAGTCAGCGACTCCGAGGGTTTTTGACCAGGAGTTTGCTGTGTTGGGCACATGGCTGATGTTCAATTTGAATCAACCGAGATCTACAGCCACGTGCAGTAGTTTTTGATATTTCTGGTTCAGGAATGTAGTTTCAGACCCTGGCTTTACTAGGGTGTCTGCCGTTCCATTGCCTTTAATGGCCTTGTACCCCAGGAACTACACATACAATAACATTGGAAACATTATCGAAATAAATAAACTGAGCAAGTAGAAAGAACATTCACTTTATCATGAATTTATGATGGAAAATAAAACCAACTAAGAATTACATTGAATGCTCGAATTGGCGACATTTTCGTTAAATGCACATACGTTGCCTCCCATACAATTTTTACGACAATTTTCCAACGGTGGATATAATGCATCCTTTATTTCACTTCGAGATGGTCGATATCTCTAGTCGCTGTCGAGGAAACTTTATCCTTTATGTTTCCCTAGATAAAAAAACGTATAGGAGTACGGTTCGGGGATCGGTAACATTGCTATCGTTTATTCTCATTCTATAGAAAGTATGCATGAATTTTTATGAGGTTAAAATGTTCATGGATATATTTTAAAAATCGTCAATGATGTTAGTGTCCATTCTCCAACCTTAATCGTGAAAGACAGCTATATCTTCAATCAAATTCATTGCGTTATTACATTTTCCTTGTTGTGGGGGAAAATTAGTCATATTTGTTAATGAAAATCGAAAGAATGTCTCGGAATATAGATGCATGTAGAGGTGACCAGAATAACAAGTAAGGATACCAAATATTATTCCATTATCATTTACATTTCATGTGTAAATTTTAATTTGACTTTAAAATGTATCAAATACGGAAAAATAATTGTAACGCCCTAGTTAAATACTAAGACTTTGGGAAAAGTCATGAAGATATGGGTTATTTGCAGATTTAAATACTGAAAACAATCTATAGTTCAAATTCGGTTTCAAATATCCATCTTATTTCTAGTTCTATTTGAAAGAATGGACGTACTAGAACAATGTACTCCACATTTCAGATATACAGGGTTGGGATAAAGTATGGAACCAAGTAAATATCTTTTAAACGAAAAAAACGATATTTATGAAAATTTGCAGGTAAGTGCAATGGAACAAAATGCATCTGTACATTTTTTTGTTAATAATATACTTCCGGTTGAACCGGGAATGCCATCAACTTCTTTAATTTAAATGGGACACCCTATATATTTCTACAGATTTTGAAAGAGCTTGTTATTTTGAATTCATACATACTGAGTTTAGTGTAAAAAAATCTGTAAAAACGGGGAATATATCACTTTAATCAACCTCCTTTGAGTTTTTTGCATTAGAGCAAAAACTATTTAGATAAACTAATTGATGTTGTTTGTATGCATAGTAATAAATAAACGAGTACTGTTTAGTACGTCTTTGGTTCTCCAAGTGTCAAATTCTAATTGACGGAAATAAATTTTACAATTTAGAATGGTTCAATTAAGTGAAAAAGAGCGTATTGAAATTTTAATGATGATCGGTTATAGTGATCGTGTTAGAACTCATGAAGAAGTGTGTCATATTTTTAATAATTTGCATCCGGAGAGAAATCCTATATCACGCTCAACAGTAACTAAAACATTACAACGTTTTAATACAACTGGGATGGTAAAAAATTTGCTAAAACCTGGAAGACCGCGGACTGCAACGAACGAAACTGTTAAACAAAATATTGCAATCGATTTAGAAGAATCACCTCAAACTTCCACCACAAATTTGGCACTAAACCATGGTATCAGTCGACGTTCTGTAGGAAAGATATTAAAAAGTGAAAAGTATCATCCGTATAAGGTACAGTTGGTTCAAGAATTGTCAGACGATGATTTTGACCGACGGCTAGAATTTTGCGAACGGCTAATGGACATCTGTAGTGTCGACGATAATTTTGCTTCTAACATAGTTTTTTTCCGATGAGGCAACTTTTTGTTTAAATGCAAATTTTTCAAATCGATGGATTGGACGTAGAGGATTCATAGAGTGGCCTGCTCGTTCTCCGGATCTTAGCCCGTTAGATTTTTATCTTTGGGGTTATCTAAAATCACGTGTTTACGTTAGACGACCAACAAACTTACAGGAATTGAGACAAAGAATTATTGATGAATGTGAACTAATACGTGGAGAAGTCTTGGAAAGAGTGACTCACGAATTTGTTAATAGGATGGCATATTGTCAGCAAGTAAACGGCGAGCATTTTGAACATTTGAAGTAATTTTGTTTCTCATTATTCTAAAATAATGAAATGTACACCTATTGTACAACTAACAGTGAGTTATTCCTCGTTTTTACAATTTTTTTGACACTAAACTCAGCATGTATGAATTCAAAATAACAAGCTCTTTCAAAATCTGTAAAAATATATCCCATTTAAATTAAAGAAGTTGATGGCATTTCCGGTTAAACCGGAAGTATATTATTAACAAAAAATGTACATCAGATGCATTTTGTTCCATTGCACTTACCTGCAAATTTTCATAAATATCGTTCTTTTCGTTTAAAAAAAAACTTGGTTCCATACTTCATCCCAACCCTGTATGTTCAGCTTGTACTCTGCGATAATGAGCCAATAAATATTTGTTCACCTTGAATTTACTGTTTGGACCCCTTACTTTGTGGAATCTACTCATATTAATGTTATAAATGAAACTAACTGTTTCTAATTAATTCCACTATTTAATGAAAAAATTATGAAAATGATGAAAGGATATTGATAATTATTTAGATATTTACATATCATCGTTAGAATGACAGAAGTTACATTTTTTCATTAAATAGTGGAATTAATTAGAAACAGTTAGTTTCATTTATAACATTAATTTGTTCACCTGTTTTGTTCCGCTGACCGTGAAGCCATCAAAACTAAGTTGGTAATTCTAGAACCCTTGTTGATCTAGTAGTAGTGAAACCTTTGTTCATTATCGCCAAAGGTTCCAGAATTCCCAACTTAAAAATTTGTTCGTCCCATTTTTATTTCTTCTAGTACATATCTCGAGAGTTTTATATACTGAACGTTGGTTATGTTGAGGTTTGATTCTACATTTACCACACCTCTTTGGTGTGGTTTTTATTGATACTTTCTGTTCACTATCGGTGTAGCTACGCAGAATTATAGTTAGTAGTAGAAGGGAAATGAATTTTCCTCCATGGGTTTATGCAAGGAGAAAATTAATCGTTGTCGTACCCATACGCAATAATGTTGTTTCTGGTCTGGGCTTCTAGTATTTGTGATAAAAACATATCGCTCATAAACAAGAAAAGTGTCACAATTCAAAATTTTAAGAAAATCGTTTTAATGTACTAAAATACTCCTAAAATACATATATTTACTGTGCAAAATCATCACAAGTATAGTTCCAAAAATATTTTCCTAGATCACAGGTGTGTCTTTTCCACCAGCTGTTTTCCAGTTGGTGCATGAGCACGAACGTCACTACTCAAAATGATTAGTTGTCCGCAGACCATTGTGCAGGGAAGAGGATAATGTTGTTCATGAAAATTGTCACATTTGTAGTTATAACGTTAGTTAAGTAGATTTTTATCACCAAAACAGTCATATTTAGAGTTGTGCCAGAGTTGTGTTATTGTTTTAAAAGTCACATTTTGACTTATGCTGGTTTTTCTGAGAAGGTAAGTCATGTTATTTAGTAGTATTAATTTGACTTAGTACTCTTTTGATTATGAACTGTGCGTCTACAGCATTCATAGTTTTGACTTGTACCCTTTTTCTCCAAAAATAATTCTTGCTTTGTCAATTTTATTTTGAGTTGTGTCAGTTATCTAGATAATAAAACTGCTCTATTATTCATTTTAATTCAAGTTTTCTAACACAGTAAGACACGGACTATGCGACTGCGAGTAACCTATAAATTACCCCTTAACGCCAAGTTAAGGTTCATTCTCTAAATTAGGACCAGTTTCATAACCATTGCTCAAATGGGCATTTAACTAAGGAATCCTTTATCTTAAAGGTCCTCTTGAAACTAGGGTCAGTTTCATAATAGTATGGACGCGTCCTCATAATAAAATCCCCATTTAGGCTTCAATAAACTGTGTTGGCTGCACTGCTTGTCAGATTCCTCCTTAATTTGACGAATTTTTGTCAGAATTTGTGTTTACTTTTTGGTTATTTGGTGGTTTGCGTTGAGTACAACACTTTCCGTATTTTCTTTGATTAAATTTATAACATATATCTTTAAAAAATGACATTTGTTACATTATTTGAATAATGTGACTCTAGGTAACCCAACTATGGCAGGTCAGAAGAGTCTGAAAAATAGCCGTTGAGAAGCCTTTTCTAAGGAAGATGATTTTGTTAGAGGAAATCAATACATTTTAAAAAATTATAGAAAACAAAACAACCAACAAGGTGCGGAATGCAGAAAAAGTAAGTTTTCATAATATAAGTTTCATCTAGCATTTGCATGATGTGTACCAATTTGGCAATTAATTATAGGTTGTGGCCTGGGAAAAAATTCAGAATTCATTTAACTCCCAAGTTACTGCACGAAGGTCAGTTCAACAGTTAATTGCCAAATATTAGAATTTAAAAACTGTTACCAGAAAAGCCGTAGTGGCACAAAAAATTAATTATAAGGGTTCTGGTGACGGACCTTCTATACCTACTGATGCAAAGGATGGGATATTGGAAGAAGTATTAGAACTAATTAATGCTAAAGCAGTCGCGTGTCTTCCGTCGCTATACGACAGTGATGCATCGGAGGTAAGATTATTACGGGTACTATTTCTTGACTGAGTTTTATACCTACTTTGCTATTTTTCTTTCTAATAGAATTTTATGTTATTTTGTTCTTGTAGAAATTCTTCTGAAAAATATTGACTCTTATTTTTATAAAGAATAAAATAATTTTCTTAATTGTGCAAGCAATCAAGCAATAACGATAATGCCGACGGATATAGAAATAATTCACAATGTTGAAAGTGTAAGTAGTATAAATGATGTGTGTGAACTGATTGTTCATTTACATTATGATTTTACAAATTTTTGTAAAATTCAACAGAAAAGGAATTTTTCATTTTGAAATTTGTTTTGTATATTAAACAACTTTTGCATTATAGATGATTGTTTCGTATAGTACACAGACGAACAAAAGATAGTAAAAACTGTTTATTGTAGATAAATGTTCTACCAACTTCGTTAATTTCTTCACACTCACTGCCATCAACTTCGACTCCAAAAACGAACAGTTTAAAAAATGAAGACAAAGAAAATTCATCAATCGCAGCAAATACTTCGGAAAACGAAAACGTTAGTAAAAATTATTTAGATATTATTTTATTGCGGTTATCTCTTTTGCATAATTTTAGTGGAGCACCTATATTCCTAAAAAACTGAAAAAAACCAGTAATTAAAAATCTACGGCCAAAAATATTAAATCCAGTTGTAGAAGAAAAAGGGAAGTATTATGAAGCAACAAGAAAATTTATGGAATACGAACTAGAAGAAGCGAAAATAAAGCAAGGCGAGATGAAGAAGAATACGAAAAAAAGATGAGATTATTAGAGTTAGAAATTATGAACGCGGAAACGGATTTGAGTTCCCATTAATTATATTAATTTATATCTCTGATTAGCAAGTAAATATTTCTTTCAATAAATTGTTGCATATTTTACATGTCATCATAATTTTATTAAATGCCTACATACCCGAGTACCTACATATTTTTTTATTAATTAGCAACTGCCTGAATTGGCGTCCATTATTTTCCAAATTTTGCGGCTGTTGAGCGTTATTAGCTGCGTCGAAATTAATATCATTAAGCCAGTCTTCAGGAATTTCTTCATTCATTTATATAGCTATATTATGTAAAACTGCAGCAGCTACAATTACAGTCATAGCTGTATCAACATCTAAACGGATTCCTAAAGAAAGAATGGGAAACCGCCTTTTCCACACTCCATATTGTCGTTCCACAACATTCCTGGTTCTTATTATTGATTCGTTGAACAGATTTTCAGCTGGAGTGTTTGTTACTTGCAGTTTTGTCATTAGATATTTTTCGAGCGTATAACTATATCAACTAATAAATATCTGCCACAGGTTCCACGTTCAAATGGTCTTTTCAACGAACTGCTGTTAAAAATTGTTTGGTCGTGAACAGAACCAGGCCACCTTGCCACTACGTTGCGAATTCTCAATTTCACATCACAAACTGTTTGCACGTTAAATGCAAAGCCTTTCCGGCTACGAAAAATTTCTGCATCCTCACCTCCAGGAGATTGAATTTTTATTAGGATGCAATCAATCGCTCCAATTACTTTTGGGAAACTCGCAATGGAATAAAATTGGTTCACGGCTTGTTCCATTTCCAGTGGATTATGATAAATGTAAATATGTTCGTTGCTGAGCTGGGCAATGGCTTGACATACGCTCTTAACTATTGGTCTTGTGGAGGCTTTGGAAACACCAACTGTTATAAGCATGCATCCAGTTGCAAAAAACCTTAACGTTAACAGTAACTGAAATACGGGTAATATACACCCTCATCTGAAAATTTAAACAAGTCAAATTATTGAAATAAATAACTGTTTAACAACCAAACTATAAACAAGACACCTAAAATTTGAGGTGACATCTGTCTGTTAAAAGTCCTTTTAAGCTTCTAAAATGGTGGAAATTTGACACTTAACTTAAAGGAAGCTTTAAGAGTGAATTTTTGGTTATGAAACAGATCGCTACACTACAAATGGCCTTTTACGCTTAAAGGTTCCTTTAAAAGCATGATGAAACTGGCCCTTAGCTCATCTAATAATGAATATTCTGCTACTTTCACATGATTTATTGTTTAGGTATTTTTATTGTGCTTGATTTTTTTTCAAGAAATGACAAGCGACAAGCCGAGGTCATATAATTTTGAGATTGCTAAGGAAACAAGAAGAAGGAGTTGATGGAGATAGAACTGTTTGGAAAGCTGATGAAGTTAAAACGTACGCAGTATTGACAACAGTCGTAGCAGGAACCAGGAAGGAATAGAAAGCCACTACTGCTGAAGCAATACTATCCGTGAATTCATCGAAGGAGGTAAGAACCTATCACAAATTGACAGAGATTATGTAGATGAGTGTAAAGTAGAATTCTTACCCTATGCTAACTACCAGTTACTTAGACGCAAATTTAATGAGGAGTTCAAGATTTCATTTCAGATCAGTGCGAACATTGTGTTCGGTACAAAAATCTAGCTGACGAGGATAAAACAGACATGGAAGAGAAATTTGAGTGTCACATTATGGTAAGGGACCTCTGTAGACTAGAAAAAGATGCAGACAAAAAAACAAAAGAAAAGAGTACAGTTGTAGCTGTTTATGACCTACAAGCTGTACTGCCAGTTCCTAAAGGAGATATATCAACCTTTCATTACATATCAAAACTCAGCGTGTTCAATTTAACTGTACATGACATGAAGTCTGGAGAAACGGACTGCTTTATTTGGCGAGAGGGTCATGAGAAAAGGGGAGCTAATGAAATAGCTACTTGTGTTCTGAAAAATCTTGAGAATCTTAGAGCCAAGTTTTTAGAATCTGACAGCAAACCTCCAGATTTTATTTTCTATACCGACAAATGCTGTGGTCAGCAAAAGAACAGGTATATAATAGCCTTGTACTTATTTGCTGTGTCACATTTTGACTTGATCAACTCTATAACACACAAATATCTGATAACTGGCCACAGTCAAAATGAAGGCGATAACGCACACTCTGTCATTGAGAAAGCAAGTAAAGTTGGCACTTAAGTCAGGCCCAATATTTGTGCCAGATCAGTATGTAACCCTAATAAGAACTGCAAAAAAATGGCACTCCATATAAAGTACATGAACTGAATTACCAGAGTTTTTATGACTTCAAGGACCTGTTATTGTCTCACTTGGGTCCTAATTTTAACGTAGATGATGAAGAGACTTCCATTAAGTTCAATGAAATTAAGATGATGAAAGTGGAAAAGGCAGACTCTAGCCTTTTACTACAAAGTACCTTATAGTGATAAGGTTTTTAGTCGAGTGAACTTGAAAAAGTTACAACCAAAGAAACAAGAAACCGCAGACAAAAAAAACAAGACAGTCTACTCGAAAATCAAAGACCACAGTACCAACAACAAGCACAGTAGATGTAAATAAACTTGAACTGAAGCAGTTGTATAAGGCAAAGTTGGCCATCAGTGAATTGAAGAAGAACAAATTGATGAATCTTGTGAAGAACACCATTATTCCTCTTTTTTATTCAGCATTTTATGCAAATCTCTTGTGTACTGTTACTTATAAAAAAAAGGGTTCTATTTGTTAATTACAAAAAAAAATTTTATATCGTGAAAAGAGGCGAATTTATTTGCCTAAATTTTTCTCCCAGGGAAAGGGTACGGAACGATTATTTGAGGTTACAAATGAAACGCCGTTTTAGTTCAGCTAGCAATATATATTAATTTGTCCCTTTAAAATTTAAATACTATATATAAATTTGAAATTAGCTGCAGAGTATGGAGGGTGGCGGCACTTGTGGCTCGAATCAAGAACGAGCGCTTAGATCTAAAGCCACTAGTGGCTGAATTGCGTACCCTGGAACAGGCCGTACACTTCAATCACTCGGCTAAGAAGAGGCGACGCGATAGATCTATTTGGTTATAAATCCAAATTGTTTAAATTGTTTTTAGATCAACTTTTTTCCCCCAGAATGAAGAACAGGTACAAAACTATAAGACTATAAACTAAGTGACGTGGCAGAATTGCCCCATTTAATATTATATATGCTGAATATTTACCGCAGAGTATACTTTGCGTTTACAACAATAGTTGACCATAATATATAACAAAGAATAATTATTTTCAGGGAAATGACTGAAGAATCTACAATAAGAAGCCTAGGTTCTAAAGAGTTCTCCAACGAAAAATCAATATAAGTTATGAGTTCAGAGTTTTTTTTTAATGTAGTATGTTGTGATGGTTTCTCCCTATGTGCTTGTAAATCTATGTGTAGAAAGTGTTGTTTAGTTCACATAAAATAAAATGATAAGACAAACACAACTTATAAACAAGGCTTAGCTGTTAAGTCACAGTGGATAATTCCCTCAGCACTGCCCCACGCAGTTACAGTAGCTTCCGGAACCTTAAAGATGATGGAAACGTAGTTTTTCAGACAATCAGTTGCCCCTGAGGTAAGCAGGTATCTCTGGATCTTGGGTCCACGGTTCTTCCAAGAATATTTAGAAACTCTTCTAATTATAAGTGGTATATGAGAGAGGTCTAAAAAGAATAATTCGTTATTTTTCTTCGATGACATTATTTAGGTAATAACAAAAAAATATAGTCAACTCAAATAATCATCTCAGGATATCTTCCAATTTCTAATGGTTTATAAATTTGTATCTAGATAAATTTTAATCATCCAATTTTATCATGAAAAACTGACACAATCATATTTATGACATATTGAGCATATTTTAATACCAGATTGACCTAATTCTCATACAAGAAACTGAAGATTGCTCATGAATTAATACAGTAACTTATTGAAACCTGCTGAAAAGTATGACTTTGGCTTTGTCGAATTAGTTAATAAGTTGAATCAGTATTGAAATTTCTTTACTTCAATGTGATGATCAAGTGTTAAGTACTTTAGGATCTGATTTTATTGAATACAATATTGAGAAGCTAAACTGAATATATTTGCCAAAATCCGCAATTGAAGATCAGAGGTTCAATGTGAATGTTAGAATAGTTTGAATCTTTGGTTTATAGAATATATCCCACATAGCACGCAATATTCCTGGGATATTCTCTCAATGTCCTAGAAGGAATATAAATATTCCGAATATTCCAAGAATATCCGGTAAATATATATATTCTGAACGGATATTCTACGGATGTTCCCAATAGAATATCCATAAAATAATATTAGGGGCAAATCCTAAGAATATCTCTTGAGGAATATCTTTCGTAGAAGATTCTCAGAATATTCGGGAAGGGAGCTTCTAAAAGCATACTGAGTAAGAGGCCATTAGTTAGCATAAGAAGAATTGACATCTGCCAGTCTACCATTGAATTATTTGACTCCTCCAGTCATCCATTTGCAATATTTGCATCCATACTTTTGTGTGTAGTGTGAATTTTTAAGGTGAGTAAAATTTTGGTACTTATTATTATGAAATTAAAAACAAATAAGTAGGAAAATTATTAGAGTTCTAAAATATGTTGGGGAAAATGCGGTAATACAACCTGCAAACACGTGTGAATCAAATTATAATCGGCACTCTAATGAATTAACTAATGAAATCTCCGACTCCGAATTGTATTACCTATAAGTATTAAAATTCATGTTTATGTTTGTTGCAGATGATACTGCTGTAGAGGCCAACAGAAAATGCAGATTTAGTGCCTCTATTTAACATAGCAGACATAGAAGAACTGGAAAACACCTACAAACTGCTTTCAATCTAGATGCGTAAGTGATATTATTATATTCTTATAAAATTACTACACAAGACTATTTAATGAGAAATCTAATAAATGAAATTTTCTGTAGGTTATTTACCTAAGCCATGAGGGAAGATTGGATTACAAAGAAAGTGTTAGGAGAACTTTGAGAAAAATCTTTGAAGAGGAGGTAGCCATGATGTACAGCTTTCAAGGACATAAAGGGAAAAACTCATTTAATAAAACTCAAATATGCATTGCCGTAATAAGTGAGTATTATGTTTTGTTGACAGTTTTGTGTAGAAATAAATTAAATTGTTGAACAAGTTTAGCAAAAATGATAAAGCACTATTGTTGCAGTAAGTAATTGAATAATATATAAAGCTTTATTATAAATAGAATTAACTCACAGAGTATAATATTTAGAGGGGCAATTTTAAAGCTCTTAGCAGAATAGTATTCTATTATAATGTACTATGTCGATTTGAGTTACATAAAAGTGATATATATATATATATATAATCTAAACCCTTTTTGTACCCGAAGGTGTAAGGGTGGAAATCTATTTCTCCTTTCCATATATAAAATTGCTCCATTGTTTCTTGTTTTTTGCCATCTTTTTGGCTTCTTCCCAACTTTTCCCTCTTTTTTCCAATATTTCAGCAACCACTTGGTTCCAAGTTTTCTTTGGCCTTCCTCTCTTCCTTTTTGTAGTTGCTCGCTCTTCCCAAACATCTTTTACTGGCCTGTTGTTCATTCTTACTAAATGACCAAACCATTTAAGTTTTTGGTTGTCTAGCAAGTCAAGAATCGATTCAATTCCAAGTTCACTTCTAACGTCCTCATTCCTAACTCTGTCTCTCCGTGTTATTCCCTTAACCCTGCGCAAGTATCTCATCTCCATTGCTTGTATTCTACTCTTCGATTTCTGCGTCAGTATCCAGCTTTCACTTCCATAAGTGAGAATTGGTCGATATACTGTCTTGAACACTGTCATTTTCGTTTTCCTACTTATTTCTTTTTTACCAATGAATGCTCTAGACAAGGAATGGTAGAGTTTTGAGGCATTAGTGATCCTTTCATTCAATTCTTCATCTTCGGTTCCATTTCTGTCGATCTTAATACCAAGATATTTAAACAAGTCCACTTGTTGAATTTTTTCATTTTGTAGCCTTATGTCAATTTCTGTGTTTGTTATTCCGGTAGTCATGACTTTTGTCTTCTGTACATTTACTTTTAGATTTCTTTTACTGAGTTCTCTTTCCCATGTTTGTAAGTTTTTTTGGAGGTCATCGTCGCTCGGTGCACAAATCATAACGTCATCTGCAAAAGCACATTCAGACAGGTTGATGGGTTTCAGTCTATTATAGCCTATGTGGATCTTTTTAGTATGTTTTTTCGTAGCCTTGATAATATCGTCCATTATTATAATAAAAAGTAAAGGACTTAACACTCCTCCTTGTCGAAGTCCGTCATTTACTCTAAATTTATCGGATTCTAAGTTATTTTTCCTGACATAGCTATAATTGTTTTCGTACATGCTTTTAATTCTTGTTGAAAGGCTCTTCGGAATCCCTCTTTTGTCTAAGCTATCCCATACTGTTTTTTGTGTGACACTGTCAAAAGCCTTTTCAAGGTCTAGAAAAGCAATATATTTATCTACAGTTTTTGTCTTTTCAAGCATTTGTTTTATTGAGAAAATATGGTCTTGTGTGCTATGACCTTTCCTGAAGCCGCTTTGTGATCCATCTAGTTGCCCTTCCGTTAAGATTCGCAATCTCTTTTCTAAGATAATTTCATTACATAAAAGTGATAACTCTCTTAAAATAATACTTCTGTAATTGCTTGTTTTTTACATAAAACTATATAATTTATTTCCATGTACAACAAGATTTAGTAAAAAATAATTCAATGTCAAATTAATGAAAGCTCCTCAACCTTATAAAAATTGAAAGATCGAGATGAATAGATATTTATGTATGCAAACAGGGCACAATAGATCTTTTAGGTCTCAGTGAATACCACTCCAATATTCGTTGGCAAACAGGGTTGATATATCAAGTCAAAATTTGAAATACTATACATCTGTTGTGTATTAAATAATAGAATATTATGGACTTTTCTACTTCCAATTTTATTGATATTGCAAAAATATTGGTAAAATTTTCAAATTTTAACTTTATACAGATTACTCATACTTTATTATTGATATTGGATTGGAAATAATATTTATTCCAAACACAAAAACTATAACAACTTTTTTTTTAGAATCTGTCTTAAAACAACACTCTGAAACTACTTCCAAGGATGTTGAAGTGGCAATTAGCAAATGGTTAGCTAAAGCCAAAGAACGTATGAAAAAATTCCCAACTGAAGTTAATGATGTATTGGAAATAAATAATTAATTAATATTTGGTTTTTATATATCCTTTCATATAATTTCCCTTGATAGTTGAGTTTAATTTACATGAAATATTCATGTAGTGTGAAATGTACATTCTTCAAATATCGTCAGGAGGACATTGAAAGAATATCTGGAATATACTTACAATATTCCCTTGGTGTTGTCCCTTTAACGTGCCAATCTGAATATTCATGGACCATTCAAGGAACATCTGCAATATTCATGGTATATTCGCTTGGAATGATCCCCGAATGTGCCAGTTTGAATATCCTTGGAATATTCCAGTAATATCGGGAATATGCGTCGTATATTCCTTCAAAATATCCTTCGAATGCATCTTGCGGAATATCTATATGATATTCATAGAATATCTAGGATATTCATGGAATATTCTCACAGGATATCCATCGAGTATTGTGGAGACTGAACAAAGTGTTAATCCTAGGAATATTCTCTGAAGAATAAATATATCTCTTGGACATTCACTGAATATACCATTATTCTTGCGGAACATTCTATGAATATCCTATGAATCAAATTTTGCTATCTGGGTAAACTAAGTTAAAATACTTAATTATATGTCTAGGTACAGATATTGTATTACTTTAAGTACATACCTTTGGTGTCGGGCGACCTCAAGGTGGATTTAAGTTCGAGTTGTAGTTGAATTCACTCAAGTAATTAAGGTCTTATCCCCTTCAGGGTACTTAAAAGTGCTCCTATCACAGATTTCTCCTTAAATTTACTTGGGAAAATTCTCAAAAATTCCGTAAAATACGATAATCCTCTCACTCCATACACATGGATAGCAAAAAAGGATCTATTTTTTTTTGTAAACCGAAACTTTCTGCCTAAAGTGGTAATTCTGTAACGAATATGTTAAATTTTAACCATACGTTAATTCTCACAATTTTAACCTAAAAAGCAATTCTGTAATTCTTACAAATAAGCTACCGGTAAATTTAAATTTTATAACAGATACGTTAAAAATTAGTTCAAATTCGTGTCTCTAGTAAAAAAGAAGATTAAGTGAGGTTAATTTTTCGAATTTATTTCACTTTGTTGACTTTATGTAAAGTTACAGTAAATTTTTGTGGTTTGTATGTTATTTTCATAAAAAAAAATATGGAAAATATAAAAAGATCAAGCAGAATGAGTAAAAAACAGAAAGAACATTTAATAAGATATTTAGAATGTCATAAAGTTATGTTGGACGCAAAAGTTGCTCCATGAGAACTCACAAAAATAAAAGAGTACTGGACAGAACTAGTTACGCAATTAAATTCTATACCAGGAGCTAAAAAGGACGTTAGACACTGGAAAGATGTAAGTATACTATTCAGGATAAACTTCAGATTTGTTTGGAAATCTAATATTAAAAATAAATTATCTGAATCAAAAAAATCTTTTAAGGCATATTCATATAGAACATACTGGCACTGGCGGAGGTCCCAAAACTGCCAAAGATCTAAATGACTTAGAAGAAAGGTTGCTGGCTTTACTCTCAAAAACAGTAATAACTGGAATTCCAGCGGTTCAAGAATTGGGATTTGCAGGAAATGAAGAAGGTAACAATTTAGAACCTGGCCCAGATCAAGTAGAAATTGTAAGTACATTTACACAACTATATGCAAATAATTTCTTATTTAATAGTGCTCTTAATTAAATACAGCTAAAAGTTCTTAATTTTTGTTTGTTTGAAGTTATACATACCTACTTATGTTCTCTGAGACTTCTTTCATAAAACTGATTGGTATTGTTTTTAATATGCAAGTCAACTATTTCTGTTTTACTTTCAATATTCTTCTACCTATATCTTTCACTGAATATTTGAATTTTTCAAATAGTCATATTTTCATAGCTATAAATCTTTTTTTTCTTCTAGGATGAAAATATTGAATTCATATTTGAAGATGCAGAGGCAGTCCTTTCTACTTCTAGGGCGGATTCAATACCAGTATTGAATGTATTACATACCGAAAATGTAATTGTGAGTAAACTTAAGTATTAACACCTACCTTATTAATGAAATATTTATAGTAACTTTTACACTTTTACTTTAACCATGCTGTCGTTTTATACATTTGCGTAAACTTCTTAGTATATTTAACACGTTCGCTACCGACTTAAAAAATGATCACTCCCCTGCACCTCTACCAAGACATTATTTTCAGAAGTACTTGGAGATTTGGAATAATTATAATAATAATAATAATAAATGCCTTTACTTATTTGTACATAAATACAATTGTAAAATTTACTTGGGCGAGATTTAGCGTAAGGACAGTCTTACAAAAAGTACTTGAAAGAAATTCAAATTAAAACTATATATTACTTCTTTTTTTAGACAAACAAGAGAGCACCCTCACGTAAAGAGAAAAGAATGGAGGCCCAACTTGGAAAAATAGCAACCAACCATGAAGAATGTCTAAAAAATCTTGCCAAATCAAACAACAGGCTCGCTGAGTCCAACGGCAGATTAGCTGATGCTGTGCTGCGCACAAATAAACATAAAATAAAGAGTCCAGTGTTCTCATTAACATTTTAAAATCTTTTCTGTTTGGTTTTTAAAATAGGTTTTGTTTGTTTTCGATTTTTCTATTTTTGTTTTTAAAATGTTTATTTTGATTTTCTAAAAATCAATTTTTCTTTTTAGAGGTTTTAGTTTTGTTTTTGAAATGTTTTTTATTTTAAAATATTGTTTTTTAAAATAAATAATTATTTTCTCATTTGTTTACATTTTATTTGGAATTACTACATATACAATATTACATATAAAATGTTAAATAATAATTTTTGTTTAAGAGCTATGCGTGCTGTGAAAATAATCGAGCTCTTTTAATTTTGAACATTTTATTTTAATTCCTAAGGGCACAATTATTACTACTACTATTAAAATGAACCACACTTTGACAAACGTTTTTGATAAAAAAACTAAATAGTTTGACCAGAAATGTTTTGCTAAGATTGTTAAAACACCTAGCTTCACATTTTTTCCTGCTTAAATCAATACATTTCTTCAGTGTAAAATTATATATTATTGAAGTTCGTTTCAATCCCATCCTGTAAAAAATTATTAAAATATATAAATATAATTGTTATAAATGTTCGAAATTAGAAAAGCTCTATTGTTTTCGCAGCGGGCAACCCGTTTTGAGTATACTAAATAAATAAAAATAAAGTTCAAACCAAAAATGTTACCTACATAAAATATCTATGAATTATTTCCTCTCTTCGTGCTTCACCTTCATTATACCAATCATTATTTTCAATGAGCCCTGGATTTTAATTTTCTGGATCTTCATCTAATATATCTTCATCAGGCATTTCTACTGCCCTTGCTCTTGCAATGTTGTGTAAAATGACACAACTGTGTATAATTTCAGTCACTTTATTAGGGCTGTAATAAAACGCCCTTTGTCCATGTATGCAGCGAAGCCGATTTTTTAGTTGGCCTATTGAATGTTCAATTTAAACCCTTAAACTTGACATTCAGGTGTTGAACCTTGAGTGAGGAGAGTTCGGAGGAGGAGCATTCACTGGAACTAGTAACCATGGTTCTAGCGGATACCCACTATCTCCTATTAAGTAGTTTTCTGAATTATTGTTTACATAGTCTCTTTCCAATTCTTCCCTAACTCTAGACATCATCCAAATTGCTGAATCATGGACTGATCCAGGAAAACGGGCATTTATTGTCAGAAATTTGTTATTCTTGTTACTTCCTCCAAACATCTACTAACTATTGGTTGGCTAACTGCAAAACACCGCCCCATACCAATTCCTGTCTGGTAACTTCCTTGTCCAAAGAAATTGAGGACTAGTAATATTCGTAAGTGTAAAGGTATCCTGGTAATTCTTGCATGCTGATGCTGAATAAAATGAGGAGATAACGTATCAATTAGGTATAGGCATGTTTCTTTATTCAGCCTAAACAGCTTTCAAAAGAGCCGGTCTGGCATTTCAAAAGGATTACTGGCATCGCATAAATTTCTACATCTCCAATTATTAAGGGTTCCAAAAAATAGGTTAGGTAACATGTGTCTCCAAAGTTTCTAGAATAGGCAAAATAATAGTTACATTCTTTGCCAATTATCATTTAAATCTTCAATAAAGAGATGTATTAATCCATCTAATGCCATTTTCTACGATATTTAACTATTTAAACTGACTGTTTAATTTTTAAAGGGTACTGTGTAGGTACGTGTTAAAAATATCATTCTAACGTACGATTTTAACATCTTTCCGGTATTTTTTAACGTGAAAAATATTACGGAATAGGAAATATTGGATTATTTGAACTACTGTTAATAACATCAGTTTAATATTCACCAGTAACAGTACAGAATAACCTTTCTATTTTACCGTACGTTATTTTTTTAACGTCCGTTAAAATTTAACATATTCGTTACAGAATCACAGCTTAAGTCTATTTGATTCTAATCTTGGTTGGTGAAACTGATCTCCAATTTTGGTTAAGCAATCACTTATGCTTATGGGACTTAGGGACATTTGTGAAGTTATGATTTTTGAAGTTTGATAGTGACAATATTGACAATTGATAGGTACATGGTTAATCGACTTGTTATCAAAATAAACATTGAATTTTATATGTATTTTAGTTCGAGAATTTGCTTTCGTTTCAGTTAGAAAATCATTTTATTCTTTTTCTTTTGTGGTGGTGGGATTTTAGTTTTAGTTATTTATAGATACTTCTGGTCAAAGCGATATACCTGGTAAGATTATATCTTGTTTTGTTTCTTAAAAGGTTCTAGAAATGATTTTAGTCTATTTATTAAACAATTCCCAGTACATGATGCTGGTATTCTTGGTATGGTAGCCTAATTCCTAACCTTTGGCGGATACATCTAAATGAGCTTGTAACAGTACTAACATTATTTACTTTAATTTTCCTTACTTTTAAACCTTAATGTTTGTAACTTTTAATATGGGAATTAATATGCCCACTGATACAATTTGTGACAGTAACGTGTAATTTAAAATAATAAAGAGGTTTCAGTTTGATATGAAAAAATATCAATATAACATGGTTCAAATAACAGCATTTGAAAAAATGGATATATTTGTATGAAAACTGTCACAACTCAAATTTCATTAAATATGTAACATAAATACAACTTATTTTATTATAAATGTTTTATCACCTATTACAGTGCTTAAGAAAGATTAACATTTTTTTTATTTTCAATAAAAAAGCAGGGGGCTGGTTTCAAATTGTACTCAGGTGGAGACCACTTTGAAACGCTCTCCTGTAAAGTTTTGGATTTTTGAGATGTGACACTTTTCTTGTTTATGAGCGATATAATATATTCAGTTAATTCACTTAGATGTCTTTTATAGATGCTTCCTGAAATTTTTTTATCCTAATACATTCAACATTCTATATAATCACCACACATATTTGCCTCTATCCTTAGGTCAATAACTACTCGGGTTAGATCTCAACCCGATAGAAAAACATACGTGATACATTTGAATATAACTATTCACGAGCAGTTTTAATCAGAGTGATAAGTATGTCAAGCGATATACTATTTTCTTTTTTAAATTAAACCAACTGCTTATAATTAATTTCACTATTTAAAGAAAAACCAATGAAAACCTTAAAATATTATTTATAATTATTTCGATATTTGCATATCATCGTCAGACAGTAAATTCGATATACTATTTTCTTATTTATTTTATTTTACATCATAATAACCACGGGCAAGCCCAATTATACAATAGGGACAAACACAGTTTAACACAGGAAAATAATAGTATATTATTCAACAAGCATATAGTTATTTAAGACCTTGAGCACTGTATACCAAAACAATGTTGTTTTGGTATACTTGTGCCTTGAGCACGAGACAACCGTTTTACTATACATCCTCTCATCCTCTGGCATGGTGTTAGAAAGGATATAAAGCAGTGGGTTCGTAGTATTTTCCGAAAGCAAACAGTGCAGGTTCTTTCTCATATATAGGTATATATTTTTATTATAATGTTCTATAAAAAATGATGATACAATTAAATGATGGAATCTACCTACAAAAATAGTAATAATCGATCAACAATGTTCAAGGGCCCCTTCCAAAATATATACGTATATATAATTTATACAAGTTGGTGCTGTCAGCTTTCAAGTTCTATCAATTTGTTATGAATTACCTATGTAAATTTTATAATTATAAATTATGAAGTTTGTAACTTCAATATTTGTTATTTATGTATATTATTTTCTTTTAGATCTCTATTATACCTAGTTGAGGTATGAAAATATATTTCAAATTGAAAGAAGAAGATGAAGAAACTATTGTTATTATAATAGCTGTTCAAATAAAGATCTTATATCTGCATATGTTTAAAAGTGATGGAAGGTGCTGTTGTTTATAAAGGTTGAGGCCAAATTAACAATAAAATCAAGAAGAAAGGAGGAAGAAATCCAACCATTTTTGACATTAATTAACCGATTTGTTTATAACTTTTGAACTCAGTATGTTAATTGAAATTATTTAAAACGTCACTATTTTAGTTTTGACATACATCATACGCTTTATATAAAAAGCTTAGTTGATAAATTGTTATGTCTTCGTAGCGGAGTAGTATAGAGGTCTGACTGCGAAAATGAAGAATTTTAGGTGTAAGATTCGAATCCTGGACGCGGTGATAAATTTTATTTGTTATATTGTGACATTTGTATATAAATAATCTTCAATATAGGTCCTATTGTAACCTTAAAAATTGAGCCAAGCCCAACTAAGAATTAAGTTATAAAATTTAAATGATTATTAAAGAAAAACAAGTGCAATATTATAAGTTAATTTGTCTACTCCGTCTACATAAGTTTCGGTTGCTCCGGTGACAACCTTAGGCCTTCGAAGTCGCTCAGAACGGAGGTAGGGGTGGATCCCTCTTATTGATCTTCCGGACAAAATAGTAAACAACTTGTATGGGCGCCAGCTGAGTTTTCCACTTTGGCCTAGCACAACTAATTTCCCCCGATAACCCAGTAAAATAAGGGATGAAAATAAAAGGCAAACCTCAGCTTATGTTCCTTATAATTACTAAATGAAAAAAAAAACCTAATACCCTTAAGGGGTATTTTACAATTATAAACTACCCGAAAACCCTAGTAAAAGCCCGCCACTTAAAAAAAAGAAAAATAGTGTGAACATCTGTTACACACCAATAGACAAACTATTAACAATGAAATTCCAAACTATACCAGTTAATTTGACCTACTTGGTGTGAAATTAATATGGCTGTTCGAGTGTACCAGTACAGATTAAATACAAACTTATTAATGATACTATGTTACCTGAAAAGTAGTGTACAATTTATAAAATAAATTCCATACAAGGCGACACCGTAGTCAAGGCGTTGGTACCAAGGCAGAGACGCATGCGCAAGTGGATAAAATTATGAAAATTAGATTGTGAAAACTTACCGCAAAATATTAATTTCCACCATTACAATTGCATAATAAAATAAATCAGTAAGGAACTACCTAGATAATGTATATACATGTTGGCATAAAGCCTAAAATAAAAATGAGTAAATAACTCAGAAAAACCCCGATACCGGATTACCCTCAAGTAGCAGCAAACTGCAGAAGACATCATTATCTATCCACCAGGTAGACTCCAAATGTCCCGAAGTGTGTATCTGGAGGGTGGTAAGTATACCCTGGCCCCACAGGTGAAGTGTGTATCTGGCCCCACAGGTGAACTCTTAAAAATTAAAACAGGTATCAGCTAAAAACTGAGCCTCTACAGGAATAAATCCAACCCCCCCGACAAGTTAAGCTTGTCTCGGCCTATGCCAGAAGCTAATTTATAAGAATTTACAAGTAACGTACAAATCAAAATCAACCCCAAATTAACTTAATCAAACCCACTAAGTAGTCATAAGGCCTACTTACAATCAACAGTGTCAGTAACAGTATACTACACTGAATTTAAATCAAATAATAAGAATGCGATAAGCATCTAAAATGAACTGTTTTTGGTCATAGCCAGGGTAGGTTTGAAGAACCACCCACGAATTATAGTATTCGTTAGACTAAAGCGGGCAAAGAAAACAAAATATACACAGGGTAACAGAATAGACTGTCTTAATCAAAAATATACAATCAACAGGTAGTATTTTACCACCAACTGTTTTAACTACAAAAACTACAAATCTATGAGACATACCTTTTCCAAAAAGGGTTCAATACTCAAAATTTTCCTCTACTAAATGGCAACCAACTAATGAACCAGCAAAACCATGTGACACACCTCCAATTCCAAAACTTCAACGTTGGCGGTTTCCTTTAAATAGTGGTAAATACATAGTGATGCGAAATCAGTAAGTAGAGAAAATACTTACAATCGTTTTAGTGCAATAAATCCCCTATAAGGGTTTGTGAAAACGGCTTCCAGAACAGGACTGAATTCTTTAACAATACGAACTCCCGTAGAACCAAAAAACTAGCCGTATATTCCACAAGTAATTCAGAACGAGTACCTATAAATCCCAGCAGGGGATGACTACCCAGTCATTAACAAAATTCAGATTCTCGTTCGATGCGCTTTTGGTAACCATCTATCAAGTAGGAGCACACACCGGAAAGAAGGGTGACTGACACTTCCTCAACGTCAATACAGAATACTACCATAAAGAAACCTACCCGAAACATACATCCGAACTACACTGCTCACTACACCGAGCGTGTTCCGCACAGATCAAGTCATAAAGTGCCACACTTCCCTCTATGTAAGTCAATACGCATTCGCGAGTAAAACAGCCTACACTCCTGAGTAGCATCGATCAAACGCTCTAACAGTTCCCTAAAACGGAGCGACAACATTTATCTTTGGACTCGTAAAGTCACAGAGCAAACGCTCTATCTCTGCCGACATCAGTGCGACAAACTAAGTTGTCTGTGGACTCTAAGTCTCAGAGCATCGCCTAACATCCAGTACGACTACACTCAGCGGCATGACGAACGACGCGTTTATCCAAGACACGACTGTCACGGCCAATTGTCAATGCCATCCAATAAATAATTCGACTTTGTAAACAATAACAGAGAAAAATAAAATATGTATTATAAATTATTCAAATAAATTTGAGCAATAGATAGTACCACAATACCCTCCCGTCAAAGTAAACAAAGCAAGATCAAACACTCGGATTTAACATACAAAACACATGGCGATAACAGCTAATATATTATAAGTAGATGTTCAGAATATAATCGAATGTCATCCTACACAGAAGATTTCTAACTAGTATGTCTTTACTCAAGCCAAAATATGGTAGATAAATGAAGAAAATATACCTTTAACTCAAAAGTAAAGTATGTCTACATAGATCAATAAGTTTTATCAAACCTAATTACTACTTTAAATGTTTTAGACTTCAAGTCAAGGAGTCAGTAATAATATATAACTGAACCCTAATAAACTTTAGCGTTCATCAAGCTGAAGCGGACAAAGTATTTGGACTACTGTGGCTACACCCCAAAGGTGATATAATCAAGGCCAGAAACAAAATCAGTAGTCCCACGGTAACTAAAAACTAAAGTAAAATCCACAAGAGAACACCTTACTACCCTTAATTATTAATTATAATATAACAAACAAAAAGAAACAACTGACATGAATCTATCTATACGGACATTTACCAGGTAGGCGCTCGTTTTATTATTTACATTAATTAATAACAATATACAGCAATCATATTTTCATCATCCGAATACTCTGATGAACTATCCATTTTTATTTATTAATTTACTATTTTTGTTTCACAATATTAAGTTGTCAACAGACGAATGATTGATGTGCTGATCCGAGTCAATACGCGGGTCCTAAAATGTGCTGATAATAACGTGCCATACCCACTCGAGCCGAGCCGATTCGGATCGTGTTCTGCTTGAGACTTAAATACAGCAACCAATATGTAATCTACTCCAAATAGTATAAGCTTATGTAAAACTAGGCCATGATTAATGTTGTCAAAAGCTCTAGAAAAGTCAGTGGAGATAATATCAACTTTTCTATCAAGCTTCTCACAAATAAATTAGGTTACACAGAATAAATTGGTAACTGTGGACCGTCCAGACGTCATGTTGTTCGGGTATGATAATACTATTGCAAGTTAATTATGTATGACTGTTTCTAACCCTTTTGCGAAACTGCATAGAATCGCTACTGGTCGTTAACTACTTATGAAATTTTTGAGCCTTTTTTAAATACTGGACATATTCTAGAAACTTCTCTCCAATCAGAAAAAGTATTGAGCTTGAGAATGAGATTAAAAATTATCTACGGGAGTTCTGTATCTGTATCTGTAGAGTGGGGAGGGTGAGTTTAGGCCCACAGCACTTAGGCCACATGTGACCCATTGTACATCCTACCGAGGAGTTGTCCTCCTAGGTCATCGTCCAGCCTGTCCTTTTCAGGAAGGTGGACAGGTCACTAGGAGACATCTCCGTTATATCGACAGGTGTAGGCCACCGAACACACACTCTCTTATTGACGATAACTCCGGGCACTCACATAAGACATGCCTGACAGTTTCATCTTCTTGTTCACAAATTCTGCATAGATGTGTGTCCACTAGCCCCATAGTATGGAGGTGTTTCCTTAGTTGACAGTGGCCAGTCAGAAATCCTACTGTTAAGCATAGGTTTTTCCTGGAAATCGCCGAATATTTCTTCGGCTCCAGCTTCCCAGGGTCGCCCAAGGTGATCCTGGCAAGACTGCATCCTTTGATTCCATCCCATCTCTTTAGGGATTGAGCATGGGTGTAACGCTTGGCTAGTTCCGCAATTGTCGAAGTCGTCAGGCCGTAGGTGTCACTGGGTCCTAAAATTCTTAGACCAGCCGCTTCCCTGGCTAAAGAATCGGAAATGCGATTACCTTTACTCCTGTCGTGCCCTTTAACCCAACTCAGGATAATATTGTTATCTACCGAGGCGTTAGCTAAATCTTGGTGGCACTCTAATACTAGCCCTGATGTAACACGTTGTCTGTTCAAGGCTAATAGGGCTTGTCTGCTGTCAGTGCAGATTGTTATGTTTTTGCCAGGAATTCCTTTTCTGGTTAGTTCTTTTGTGGCATTTGAGATACCAGCCAGTTCTGTTTGAACCACGCTGGAATTTTTTCCCATTCCCCACTTAATTCTTAGGCTAAGTGATCTGGAGTAAACTCCACATCCTGAGCCTTATTTGGTTTTTGAGCCGTCTGTATATATGTGTATTGCATTTGCAGCATCTGACTATGTGTTCTGTTTTATTTGTATTTTGTAGAGTTTATTAAACACAAACTTGGGTTCAATTGCATCATTGGCCGCCTGCAGCTGAGGTAGCACAGTAAGCGCTTCTCGCCATAGGCTTAGCCTCAATTAACTCACTCCTACTTCGGGCTTTACACCAGCCGTACGCAATCGTAACATGGCCATTAACGCAACCTCTTTGACGTACAAGTCCAGCGGGGTCAGACCAATCATTAATTCCATTGCCGCGGTTGGTGCTGTTCTCATGGCTCCTGTGATGTTTAAACAAGCCATTCGCTGTATTTCATAACATTTTTGGATGGCCGTTGCTTGTAAAACCTTCGGTCCCCATGCAATGGCTCCGTACGTTAGCATAGGTCTTATGATTGCAGTGAAGATCCAGGTGACCACACGGGGTGAAAGACCCCATGTGCATCCCACTGTCCTCCGACATTGCTCATAAGCCACATATGCTCTTTTTGCTCTGCTCTGTAGGTGAGAGTTCCATGTTAGCTTCCTGTCGAGGGTAATACCAAGGTATTTCACCTCTTCAGAGAAGTTTAATTTGCTATTGAAGATATCGG
Source organism: Lochmaea crataegi (assembly GCA_947563755.1). Classification (NCBI taxonomy): domain Eukaryota; kingdom Metazoa; phylum Arthropoda; class Insecta; order Coleoptera; family Chrysomelidae; genus Lochmaea; species Lochmaea crataegi. The sequence goes on along the minus strand of OX387425.1, from coordinate 35,054,718 downwards.
GGGGTTTTAAGCCCGATGATCCTCTTTTCCTGGTGAAAAAGACCATCTCAGCCTTCTTGGGATTGATCGACAGTGAGTGTTCCTTACACCATGTTTCTATTAATTTGAGCCCATCCTGCGCTCTATCGCACAGTATGTTTACAAAGTTTCCGGACTGCAAGATAACTATGTCATCCGCGAAAGCGATTGTGTAGAATCCATTATTGTTGAGGTTATTAATCAGGGTATCCAGGACTATGTTCCAAAGAAGGGGTGATAAGACCCCTCCCTGTGGACATTCCCTCATGACAAGTCCTCTCACTATGATGTCTTCTACATTGATACTTATTGCTCTACTAGAGAGCATTTTGGGTATACATTCTCCCACTACCAGGAGTACATTCCTGGAGTTAAGTTGCTGGGTAATTGTTGGGAAGGTTGTTTTATCAAACGCTCCCTCAAAATCTATGAATATACCCAGGGTGGATTCTTTATTGTCCAATAATCTTTCGATTCTGCCAACCACTAGGTGAAGGGCTGAATCAGTGGACCTTCCCGGAGTATATGCATGCTGATTTGGATGAAGTGGGTTGTGAACTAGCACTTCATCTCTTATATACCTCTCACGTAGCCTCTCCATTGTTTTTAAAAAGAACGATGTGAGGCTAATAGGTCGGAATTCTTTTAGTAAGGTGTAGTCCATCCTTCCTGGTTTGGGTATAAATACCACTTGTACCTCTCTTCACTTTCTGGGAATATACCTCAGAGCTAAAGAGGCTCTGAATATTCCAACCAGGTGCGGCATAAGGATATCCATTCCCCACTGAAGTAGGGCTGGTCTTATACCGTCAGGTCCTGGTGACTTGAAAGGGGAGAAGCCCGAAATGGCCCACCTTATCTTGTCCTCATCAATTACTGCACTAGCAAACTGCCAGTCGTATTGTGAGGGTGCTGTTGGTACTTTCGCCCAGTTCGTCGTTCCAGGAAAGACAGATCCTGGGAAGTGAGTTTCCATAATAATCTCAGCGCTCTCTTGGAGGTTGGCGGCTTTGTCGCCATTTTCCCTCGTCAGGATGTCGATACTCTCATGGTTGTCGTTTCAGAGTGCCTTATGTAGCCTAGAAACTTGTGGGAAGTCCTCGACTGCCTCGCAGTAGGCTCTCCAGGCTGCTCTTTGTTTTTGTCTGCAGACTTTTTTGAACTCTTTGAGGTTGGCTTGGTATAATCCCCAGTCCTCTTTGAGTTTTGTTCGTTTTTGCCTTGTTAAAGGTCGTTCTCGCTGTCTTTCTAAGGTGTTCCAGTTCAGGGCACCACCAAGTATTGGTTTTGCCATCTCTCTGGAGCATCCTCATCGGACAGGATTCCCTATAGGCAATGTCTATTTTGTTTTGAATAGATAGTGTGTACCTTTCCAGTTCCTCATTATTGCCAGGAGTCAGGAACTCTGTTTCCCGCAGAGCACCTTTTAAGAGGCGATTGTAGATAGCTACATCCGTCCTCTTCGGGTCACGGGATTCTACAGTGGTCCTGAGATCCTGGCTTACCGAATAGGTCAGCCAACGGTGGTCTGACATAGAAATGTGATCCGACACTTGCCAGTCCTGAATTTTGTTTGATATTTCAGCTGTAATATCTATTAATGTTTGGCTACGGCCATTAATAAATGTTGGCTCCGAGCCTCTGTTTAAGACTGTTAGATCTTTTATAATTATATATTCATATAGAGACTTACCTCGGGCGTTGATATCATTGCTGCCCCAGCTCAAGTGGTGAGAGTTTGAGTCGCAACCCAAAATAAGCTCCACTCTCTGGTTGAGACAGTGATCCACTAGTACCTCCATCTCTCTATTCGGTGGTAGGGTGGCTGCATCTGAAGGGAAGTAGACCGTTGCGGGTATCAACGCCTTATATTTGCCTGTTCCATCTGGACATTCCACTCTAACCGCAGTAAGGTCTGAGGTGCAGAATTGTGCCATTGGAAGGGCTCTTTATATCCTAGGAACGTAAACTGCTGTCCTAGGTTGCTGATTGCTTGGTAAGCTGAAAATTTCACCAGTTAGGATACTGAAACCATTAATTTTGGTCTTTATTATCCAGGGCTCCTGGATCAAAGCTATTGCATCCTCCAGTACATCAAGGTGGCGACATAGTGTGGCCGTTGTCGGCTTTTTGTGTTGGAGGTTGCATTGTATTATATTTACCTTTTTTTCCAACGGCCTTGCCCATGAGAAAGGTGGGAAAAGGTGAAATTTAGTTTAGACGTCCATTTGCTCCTCCGCTAGGGGAGAGACAACCTCACTGAGTTCGGGTGCCTCTTCCGTCAGGTCATCGACTGTCATCTGTTCGGATGCTTCGACGTCCTTTTCGGGACCCATGTTAGCCTTGGTGTCGATATTCACTTTAGGTGGCTCGACTTCCAAGGACCTCGGGTCTTCAGAGGTACCCTCTGCTTCTGTTTTCGTTGCCCTTATTGTCAATGAGGTAAACTCGTATCTTATCCTCATCAACTTCTTCTTGAGGACAGCCATATCCTCGTCTCCGATCCCGAAGACGAAGGTCTCCGATCCCGAAGACGAAGAGGTGTCCTTGTGGGCTTTCCTTTGCCTCATGGTGGAAAGTGCACCATCTTGCCACCGCCAGATAGGGATTCTGCTCCTTTAGCCGACCCAGCACCCTCTCCTTTCCACCGGATGTCGTCTTGTGGACGTCCTCTGGGATCCAGAGAGAGGCTTTACTGCTGCTGCTGGAGGTGGAGAAGATGATCTTGTCCAGCTCCTCCAGCAGTTGGTTTTTGACGAGACTCTCCCGTTTTGCGGTAATTTTACCGTACGGGTTCATCTCGTCTATTATTGCTACCTTGAGGTGTCTCAAGGCGGCATCGGCGAAGGTTTTGGAAGGTGCAGCGACATTTTTGTCGGTGCGCAGCTTCTTCAACCTTCTTGGGGATCCCTCCGTGGAGGTGCTCAAGTGAGGGCACTTTCCTTCAGGTGCAGCCGGTTCCTTGCCTTTGTTCAAGGCGGAGCCCTTGGCGCCCCCCGCAGGAGCTTTCGCCTTGGCGTTTGTGTATCTTCACGAGGCGGTCTTTCATGTCCATTCTCATTCTGCGCAGTAGCTTGGGGTGGACATTTCTGTACCTCCACATCTATTGCCTTTGATTGAGGTGAGCACAGCTTCGGGATTGGTTTTTGTTTTGTTTTGTTTTTTTGTGTACATGTATGTTCCCACGAGTAGCAAGGGAAGAGTTGGTCTCCTCTGGCAGAGCCCCGCATTACCAGAGGAGGGCTGATTACATTGGGGTTTCCGGTTCCCCAAGGGGATCGTTCGTAACCGCATAATACCCTGCGGCAACTCAACTGTCGGCACGACTCCTTACACCTTAGCTTGGGTAGGCTGGTCCACGGTGGCATGTTTCGCAAAGGCTTTTGGGGAGGTTTAGTTCCCTTCACCCTACTACTTCTGCCACTAACCAAGGGGTCCAGGGACCCCTTGCCCCTTGGCCGTTCCCCCATCCGCCTGGGGACCTGGGGACGCGCTCGATAGGTAGCCCAACCATCTACAGGAGTTTGTAGAAAACAGATGCACAGTCTTTGACTAAGAAGGCAGGGACGGAATCGGTACCATTTTTCTATTTTGGTTTCTTAACAGCCAATAAAATTTCGTTTTCAGTTAATTCTCTAATACTCTAATCTTTTGGTTAATATTTTCATTACATCCAGATGAGATAAAGTGTCAGAAGAAGTAAATTTACTACCACTACTAACAAAAACTAAGCAAATCCAAATACATTCCACTACTTCGTGGGTTATATTTTTGTATACCATTTGGCAGGAATAAATGAGTTTTAAGTTTAGTAGAGAGCCTAATCTCACAAAGGCACATAAATCACATACCCTTCCTAAAATGTTGTTCTAGGAATCACATGTTTAAAATCCTGTTCCAGCGGTTGATAGTCAATGAACACACTTTTTTCTTAGGCTGCAGCCAGGCAATTATAATGCAAATAAAGAATAATATGAATACGGACCAGGACTCAAAAAAATTTGGTTATTTTAGTAGAGCTTTATATTTTTTTCGCAGATTCCGTGCTGGTACTACAAAATTGGGTGTCCTGGCTGTAGTATTTCATTCGATAAATGCACAAGTACATAACGTCAACGCTAAATACGACCCTCGTATATTATAAAATACGAAATAACCCACATAATACTAACTAGACCTTAAATTATCATACACTTGGCATCGGTGCTTTTACGACTTCTATAGAATGGAAACTCGGAATGCCAGCACAGAACATGATCATTTGACAGAATGCCAACTGCATGTAAAGGCATTATTGAATTCCATAAATCACTCTAATGAACAGATTCATTTCGGTATACAGAGTGGTAGACTGAAACAATACACATCGATTATTGAAAATTACATTTCAAAAAAATTGTAAAACTAGGAACTTATTGATGCCGAACTCTATGAAATCATTACAGGCTATTTAGCGTCTTTTAATTATGTACCGTTGATTTATTAATTATACAGTAGGCTCAAGCTTCGAGTCATCTGCACCTCAGCTTTTACCTTTTTCTGCTCTAAGAGCCAATTTACAGGACATGTTATTTCATACAAATTTTCCGAAAACCTATTTTACGTGAAATTTATATGCATTGCAAACGTATCTTATCGAAAATTATGTACAAAATTTACAACGAACAAATTTTATGGGATTTGTTCTGAAAACTTAGCAAAAACCTAAAATAACCAACGCAAAGATTGTTAGTGATTTTGGATGTTTCTTAACAAAAAACAATAAAAGTATCATGTCGTGGTCAAAACAGCAGATAGGGGTATTACTTGAAACTTAAGAAAAATTTCAGCCCAGAGGTTATCTGTAAGCTCAAATATCTCCGACCAATATTTGACATTGCATATGATACCACTTCAATTGTGAATCATGTGATCCAGCATAATAAAACTAACTAGCTCTAAAAGTGTATAAAGTGCGCATACTCTGTTTTAAAATCTTATAATATTGTTACGAAGTCGCCAACTCAAAGCCGGCCCTGTCACTCAACTATAAATTTTGGCGAATGCGCTTTCTAGAACATTCTAGGAAGGTCGTTTTGTTTATGCATATGAGGAGCGTGAAAAGTTCAAGCATCTTTGAGAATTGATAAAGACTATGTATACGCGAGTTTTTGAGTGAGTTAACAGTTGGTAAAGAGTTAGTTCACAGACAGTTTACAGAACTTCTTAGTAATCGGACAGTGAATGAAATAGTGTAGATAAATAGTGTAATATTTAAGTAGTTAAAATGAATTAGATCTATTATACCGAGTGTAAATGAATTAGTAGACATTAAGTAAAGTGTGTATATAAATAAGGTTTAATACAGTGTATATAAATAAATCAACAGTAATTAGCCACAGTAGTGTCTATAATTTTATCTCACCCGTAAAAACTATTTAAATAAATAAGAAAAACATTACATTGGTGTTAGGTGTGGAGTAATATAAATAAATAATTACGTAAAAATGGCTAAGAGATTAAGTGACCTGAAAGTGACGGAACTGAAAGCAGAATTGGAAAATCGTGAGTTGGAAACGTCCTGGAAGAAGAATGAGTTTGTAGAGAGATTGAAAATAGCTCTGGAAAGTGACGGCTTGGATCCGGAATCATTTTTATTCAACGACGAGGCTTCCACCTCAATCTCGTCAATTTCTGCTAACATTTCCGCTATGGATGAGAAAATTTCTACTATAGACGAGAAGATTTCTGCTAATATGAAGGACGAAATTTCTACTATGAAGATCGATATTTCTGCTAATATGGACGAGAAGATTTCTACTATGAAGGAAGATATTTCTGCTAATATGGACGAGAAGATTTCTGCTAATATGAAAAAAGAGATTTATTCTATGAAGAACGATCTTTCTGCCGATATCTTTTCAATGAAAAATGATATTGCCGCTAAAGTCGAAAATAAAATTCCGTCACTGGAATCGGATAACAACAATGGACGAGAAAATCCAGTAGTTAGAGAGGAAAATGGCAGATTCAAGAGCATAAGACGCGCCAGCAGAAAAAAAAATTTGGACAAACAAAACTCTGCAAGACAAAAAAACACACCCCAAGATAAATATATTGGCAGTTTTGCCAAGATATCGTGGACCTACTATGTTAAACTGTTTGAAGCAGCCAGTAGAGCAAATAATTGGTTCGATAGGGAGAAGGCAGTAAACTTAACCACCGCTCAGACGATACCCCTTGAAGAAATGGATGACTTCAAGCAGCTGAAGAAGAGGTTGGACATGCGATATGGTCACGAACATCTAGAACTCTTGTACCAATCCCAGCTGAAGAACCGAAGGCAGAAACGTGACGAAACTCTTCAATAGTATGAAGTGGATATCGCCCGACTAGTTCGATTTGCTTATCTATCACCACCAGAAAACATGATGGAATGTCTGGGCATCTAGGCCTTCATTGATGGCTTACGTGACCCTAATATGCAGAGGACGATTCGTTTAGCCCATCCCAAAACATTGGTCATTGTATTGACTGCTTCTCTTGAATATGAAGCAGCCACGAAGGCTTCGGGATATAACAAAGCTGGGACCATTCTTTTACTTAATAAAAAGGATGGTAGACAAAAAGCCGAAGAAGATTAGATGCTGGAATTGTGGCAAGCTAGGGCAAATACGCAGTTCGTGTAGGCGCCCTAGGATTCCAGCAAACCAAGAATCACCGACCCAGGATCGTTCCAAAGAACCTCTCAACGAACATCGGGCTGGTGTGAGCCACCGAAATTCCGACTCCCTGTCTAGACGGCCATGCCTAGCAGACTGTTCCCACTACAACAAGGCGGAATCTACGGAATCTGCTGTTACAAGAATTACTGTAGTCAACGAAGAATGGTCACCCAGCAGGATCAAAGAAGATCGCGATGATGATCCTCACCTGGAGATGATCCGGCAATGGAAGGAAGAACATTGGCGACACTCCTGGCAAGAAGTGTCAAGATTTTCACCGACATTTAAGACATATTGGGCTCAGTGGAACTCCCCTGTCCTGGAAGAAGGCGTGTTAAAACGAATCCTTGAAAACTATGATGGTTCCGAAAATAAAAGATAGTTAGTTATCCCGAGAACGAGAATAGCTGAGGTACTGAGGAAGTTACACGACGAGTAATGGACCACATCGCAAGAGAAAGGCATCCATGAAACAGTATAATGTTGGAAGCCGATTCGAAAGGATTGCTTTAGACATCGCTGGACCATTTCCGACGATTAAAAATGGTGGTAAATACATTCTTGTCGTGATGGATCATTTCACAAAGAGGGTAGAAGTTTACGCGATCCCGAATTAAGAGACCACAACTGTCGCCGATGTATTGGTGAAGAAATCCATCAGCCTGTATGGAGTGCCTTTGGAAGTTCACAGCGATCAGGGAAGAAATTTCGAAAGCCATGTATTCCAGGAAATTTGTGACAAGCTGGGAATGAAGATGACCAGAACAACGGCGTTGCATCCACAGTCAGATCGAATGCTTGAGAGAATGAACAGGACCATTGGAAAATACATGTCCAAAGTAGTTTCCAGCCACCAGAGAGATCTTTCCCTAATTGCATTTGCTTATAGGTCCGCCATCAATGAGTCCTCAGGTCAAACACCTGCAAAAATCCTATTTGGACGTGAAATGAGGCTTCCTTGTGACCTGGAATTTGGTTGTCGACCTGGAGAAGATATAGCTGGAGAAGATTGGGTGATCCAGTTGAGAAAAAGGAAGGACGAAGTGTACGAATTGGTTCGAACGAATCTTCAAGTTGCCAGCCACAGAAGGCAGCTTCAAAGAAGGGGACAAAGTATGGTTACACAACCCGAATAGGAGAAAAGGCTTTTCTCCAAAATTACAAAAATCTTGGGAGGGTACGTACTTAATCAAGAAGACTATCAATGACGTCATAAGGTAGATCACCAATGGAAAACCGAAAGTAGTCCACCAAAGCTGACTAGCGCCATACGAAGGAGACCATGACAAAGAGGAAGAGTGAACCATAACCAGGAAGATCCTGACTTTGACTTCGAAGAATTTATGGGCGCATACGGAGGTACCCGTAAAGCGAGATTTGGAGTCACTACAGAGCAACGACAAGATTTGTTCACGCTCCCGGTAGATTATTCACTGGCACACAACATCCCAGCCAATATAAAAGAGGCACGAGGTTTGGCAACCGTCTTTCAAAAGAAGTTTGGGCATTTATAAAAACTTGCAGAACAGATTCCAACCCCTGGCAAGACACTGAGACTCGAACACAATTCACAGTTCGTCTTCTACCTGGTAACAAAGAATGAATTTCAAGATCGATCCACCTACCGGAATGTGTGGGAAGCGCTACGAAGCCTTCGAGACCATGTGCTGGAATCCAACGTGAAGAAACTAGCTATGCCTAAGATAGAGAGCAGCCAGTTAGATCGGCGAGTCATCAGGAATATGATGGAAGTGATCTTCAAAGATACCGGTGTCCACATATTAATTTGCATCTATTCCCCCCGTTATCAGTGTCCAATGAAGACAGTGCCCTGTTATTTCCATAAGACCGAAAAGTGTAGAAATGGGTCCAGTTGCTGATTCAAACATCCAGTCCCGGCTACACAGGAGTTCCAGGAGAAACTTCCTATTAAGGAGGGGGCAATGCTACGAAGTCCCCAACTCAAAGCCAGCCCTGTCACTCAACTATAAATTTTGGCGAATGCGCTTTCAAGAACATTCTAAGAAGGTCGTTTTGTTTACGCAGATGAGGAGCGTGAGAATTTTAGAGAATTGATCAAGACTATATATTCGCGAACTTTTAAGTGAGTTAACAGTTAGTATGAGTTAGTTCAGAGAAAGTTTACGAGTGGTATAAATAAATTAGAACTATTATACCGAGTGTAAATAAATTGGTAGACAATAATTAATGTGTGTATATAAATTAAGTTTAATACAGTGTACGTTCCTATTAATAAATCAATAGTAATAGTAGTGTGTATAATTTCATCCCACCCGTAAAAACTATTTAAATAAATAAGAAAAACATCACAATATTTGTGACTAAAATTCACAATCATTGCAATTCAAAAATTTCTGCAAATATTTCGCAGAAAATTTCTTGTAAGAATTTAAACAAAATTTCCTATCATGTAATTTGGCCCCCAATCCGGCTACAGTGTCGTGGCTTAGGCTTTGCACTGGGGTAAACGATGCCAGAAGGCCCCAAGTGGGACTTCCACGAGACCGATAATCTGGCTGTCTGTGGTCATGTCTCACGGGCTAGAGAATCCGGGGTCTTGGCTCAGCCGCCTGGACCAAGAGGAGACAACCTCATCAAAAACCTGAATCCTGTGGTGGAAGGACCGGGCTTATAGGATGCGTGGCCGAACAGAGGATCGGCAGCTACTGGTTCTTATCTTGGGGCATCGAACGACACCCCATTGTAAGTAGCCTTACCTCCGCATGCGGGTCTCTGCGAGGGTGGACCGAAGATTTCCCTAGCTGCTCGTGGGACCAGACATGGACATCACAAGTAAGAAGACGGAAGAGGAGGGGAGGGCTGCGGAGGAGAGGTCCTCGGAGGAGACTCTTGAGATGGGCGACCTTTACAGTGCCCTTCAGACGGAGTCTCCCGAGAGGGGCCCCGAGACGGGCCCCGAGACCGGGCCCCCGGTGACGCAGGACGAGGTGGAGGGAGCGGTGAGGGCCCAAGCAATGCCGGGAACAACTGCCCCTTCACCGGAGGGGCCGAAAAGGCACCGCAAAGAAATTTGCGGTGCCGAGAAGAGGCGGAGACGCCGGGCTGCAAGGGCTGCAGAAGGGACACCGAAAGGTGCAAGGAGGTGACGGCAGCGGGACCAAGCCGGGCTGGTTACACAAACCCTCACTACAAAACCGAGTTGGTTTTTGGAACTTCAGTTCAGGTAATAGGTCTGGCGCTGGGGGATAGCGCAGCGAAAAGTCTGACCGATATGTTATGTTATGGAATCACAAACATACATCTCATATTTCAGTTATCATAGACCTATTATTTCAATGATCGAATGCACTGACTAGATTTGAATACTTAATATGTACATAGTTCGTACTAATCAACTTAATGATAAGATTTTTATAATGAATACTGTATGTTTTTAGTAAATGAAGTTTCATTCAGAGTAAAATAAATTCTTATATTAATATGTGTGTATTTATTTATTGATTCAATCAGTCAATTAAAAAAATATATAAAAATATTAAAAAGATCATACAACATTAAAAGGAACTGAAGTTTCTACCGTGTGTCCCGCGACACGTTCTACTTTTTTGTGTCAATATAGAATTTTGGTTTGTGGTTAGATGTGGGGATGTCGCTGTTATCGCATTCTCAGCGTTTCCTCTACTGGGGTTAATGTATTGATGTGGTTTCAGCATTGTCTCGAGTTCAGAATTATGCTCTCAGAGCTTCTGAACGGATAACATCTACCTTGTACTGATGAAGCGCAAATACGCCGAAACCGGTGATGTCCCTTCTAATTACAAACCAGAATGGTTGCTTATATCTTGCAGATATACCAACCCCGTTTAACTTAGAAGTTAATTAATTCAATGTCTCGGGGCATATAGTCCGAGAAGAAGTTGTTGCTTCTTAGTGAAAGTACTTTTCAAAAACTTTGTCAGACATTTAATAATATTAAACAGTGTGGTCAAGCCTGCTGCCACCAAAGGGAGGAAGAAAAGGCTCCGGGTGGCTGACACGCCACCAGAGGCCAGACCGGCCCCCAAGAAGGCGTGTACTGCGCCTGGTGGGCATAAGTCCTACGGGGACGCTGCTAGCAGCGACCTCAAGGTTTCCATCATTTGCGATGGCTACCCGGATAATTTGCTCAACAAGGAGCAGTGCGCGCGAATCCACGCGCATCACCTCGTGGAGATGTACAAGCCTGGCACCACGGTACCAAACTTTGAGGGACACTCGTTTGCCCGGGGAGCCTTTATGGTGACCTGTACAGACGGGGACTCTCTGGCTTGGTTTAAAAAGGCCGTGGGCAGGGTTAGGCTGGAGGGCTTGACGCTCAAGATTATTAAGCAGTCGGCCATCAAACGCCTGAAAAGGGCGTCGGTTTGGGTACCGGCGCCGATCGAGTCACCTCCCCAAGAGGTACTCAGAAGAATCCGGGCGGGCAACCCGGCTCTGAGGACCGAAGGGTGGGTGATTCGGGCCTTCCGACGGGTCGCTGCCTCTCAGAGACAGAACATCGTATTGGGGCTCGATCCTCGGTCGGTGGAGGTGCTCCAACGCACGAAGGGGGAAGTCAGGTATGGGCTCGAGAAGATAAAGTTTATCTTCTCGGGAACTACCGAGACCCCCCCCCCCCCGAGTAAAAAATGGGTAAAGGAGGTACCTCGTAAGATCTTTGATGTCTTTTTGCAGGGACCTTAAATTCACCCAGATAAATTTGCAGCATTGCGGGAGTAATTGCGCAGCGGATGGCAAGTGACAAGCATATGCCTCATACAAGAGCCATGGGTGTTTAGAGGTCATGTGCGAGGGATCTAGTTGCGGTAAGGGTGGACTTCTCGGGCGGGAACAGTACTAGGCGTAGTTTGGTCGTATGATCTGCTTACCTGCCCTACGACTCACCAGGATTACTGCCTACTGAGGAGCTTCGCAAGGCGGTGGACTACTGCACGGCTAGGAAGTTGCCTCTTCTTATCGGCTGAGTTGCTAATGCGCACCACACTATATGGGGCAGCACGGGCGTCAATAGCAGAGGGGAGGCCTTGCTTGACTGCCCGGGCACCTCTGATCTTCAGCTACTCAACCGAGGGACGACGCCGACATTCCGGAATAGGATTCGGACTGAAGTCTTGGATGTGACGCTTGCGTCAAGTACCGTGGTTAGTATATGGTAAAGGACTGGCATGTTAATGATGATCCGTCATTGTCGTATCACAGCTATATATGTTTCAGATACAAAGCTGATGTTGAAGAACAATCAGTAAAGTATAGGGACCCTAGGACTACCAACTGGGAACGGTATAAACTGGATCTCGCGAGGAGGCTTCCCTAGGAGGATTCCCTAGGAGTCTCAGTAATAAAGATGAGATTGATTGGGCAGTAGCGGAGCTGGGCTCGAGTATAGTCTCGTCTTATGAAAAGACCTGCGCGGAAAAAACGAGGAAAGGGGGTGAGGGCGACAAGTGGTGGAACAACTCTCTGGACTCGCTGCGGAAACAAACCCGTCGCCTATTTAATAGGGCTAGGAAGACAGAGTCGGATCTGGACTGGCAACTATACCGCCAGAAACGAAATGTTAGGCTCGCTCGGAGAGATGCTTGGCGGGCCTTCTGCGAGGATATCGTTTCGGTACCTCAAATGTCAAGGCTACGTCTCCTGACAGTGCTCTTGGCTGCCTGGAAATCGCACCGGGTGTTTTCACGGAAACTCCGGGGGATACCTTGCAGCACCTAATAGAGTCTCACTTCCCCGGTTGTAAGGCAGTCGGACAGGAGGGTCCTGACATGGGGCGTGTGAAAACAAAACGACCATGTAAGGGGGACTATATTCTAGCCAAAGAAATAGTTACCTACGAGCGGAGTACTTGGGCTATACGTACGTTTAGCCCCTATAAATCTCCGGGAAAGTAGCAGATCTTTCCGGCTCTGCTTCAGCAGTGCTGGGAGGCTATTGGTTCAATCTTAGTGCATACCTTTCGGGCCTGTTTGGCAAGCAGATATGTTCCTGAGCAATGGAGACAGGTAAGAGTTGTCTTTATACCCAAGCCCGGTCGTACTACGTACACCGTGGCTAAGTCCTTTAGGCCTATCAGTCTAACATCCTTTGTGCTAAAAACACTGTAGAGGTTGGTTGATAGGTATATGAGGGAAAAGGTTGGGCTTAGGTATATCCTTTGCACAACAACCAGCATGCGTTCCGGTGTGGCAAGTCAACGGAAAGTGCCTTACACCAACTGGTAACACAGGTGGAAAGGCGATGGAAAGTGGCATGATAGCCCTGGGCGCATTCTTGGTCATACAGGGGCTTTTCGACAGCACCCCTGTAGAATCAATGTGTAGAGCTGCAGTAGATCATGGAATAAAGCCAATGGTAGTTCATTGGCTTGACGCCATGCTACACGCAACCGCACAGTAGAGTCTGCATGGAAGGAACATGTGGCTGAAATGGTCGTCGACAGGAGACACTGGTACAGAGGTAATTGCTTTTACCAAGAAGAGAGGTATAAGACCTGATGGTCTGCACCTTGAACAAGTGAAATATCTGAGAGTGATCCTGGACAAGTCGCTGACATGGAAGGCTCACCTTGATAGTCGCCTGGGCCTGTAGGAGAGCCATTGGTCCGAAATGGGGACTAGCCCCCAAGACGATCTTGTGGTTCTATAAAGTGATCATGCTGCCGATGCCCACATACGCGGTTCTGGTCTGGTGGCCAAGGGTAACCCTCGCCACGGCTAGGTCGCAACTGGCACGCCTCCAAAGGGTGGTCGGTTTGGGGGCAACTGGCTGCATGAAAACTACACCAACTGCTGCGTTGGAGGTGATTCTTGGACTTCGGCCTCTTCACCATGTGATCGAGGCTGAGGCTGGGAGGGCACTCCCACGCTTGAAAAGTTTGCAGGCACGTCAATAAGCTCAGGCTTCTGGGAGATGCCCCAGTTCTGGCTCGAGCGGCTGATGTCTGCCTGCGCAAGTATTCCTTCGTAAGGGAAATTCACAGCCTCATGGGATCGTCTGGTACACAGATGGCTCATGGTCCAGCGATGGGGTGGGAGCTGGAATTTACTCCCCAAGGACCCAAGGACACAAGTCTGGGTAAGGGTCTGTCTGCATATCAGGCTGAGGTATACGCCATCTTGGAATGTGCGCAGATAAACCTAGACAGAGGTTATGCAGACCGACGCATAACCATATACACCGACAGTCAGGCGGCAATCAAGGCCCTGAGTGGATATACCACCAACTCAGGGCTTGCTGCTGAATGTCGTGAACGCCTTGCTGACCTAGGAACTAGTTGGGAAACCAGCACCTCGCTCACTGGAGGGCTCTACAGGGACTCAGGCAGTCCAAGCTTCTATGGAGGGGATGGACTGATGGACATGCTAGAGCTGCTCTAGAACTGCCAAGGAGTTGATTGAAAAAGATAGCAGGACTCTTAAAAGGGCACTGCTATCTGAGGAAACACCTCTGTAACCTAGGTTTAGAGGGAAGTCCCCTATGTAGGGGTTGCGGCATGGCTGACGAAACGTCGGACCATGTTCTCCTCGTATGTCCACATGGGGCTGTGCTACGCAGGCGAATCTTCGGAGTCCCTGTTATGGCCCCTGGGGACATAAGCAGGCAACCACTGAAGAGGATTGAGTCCTTCATCGTGGGACTCGGCTTCATGGTTGCATAAGTAGCAGGAATGGCACAATGGGCCCGCCAGTGGCCTCAGTGCCGGAACCTTGGCTTGAGCTTTTCTTGGCCAAGGTTCGCCTGAATAAATTAGTAGTAGTAGTAAATTGGGTCTAAACTTTACCGTTTATGAGAGGAGACAAATTTTCCTTATCAGGTTTAACAGTCTTTTCACTTGATCCTACTTGGAGAAATTCTCCCTTGGGTGCTCTAGTCCAGGAGTTTATATCTCCAGTGCATCGCATTCGAAGATAATGTATGGAGCTCTTTCCCTCTCATCTATGCCAATCGACTAGTAGGTTCATCCCTATATATGCCAATTGTATGCATTTGCTTCCATAGCATACAGTGACCGATGAATTAGCCCTTTTCTTATTCAGCCCCCGCTTTCGTCCAATATTTCGTAAAGTGACTTCAACGGTTTTTTGACCAGGAGTTTGCTGTGTTCCAGCTTTGGCACGTGGCTCCAGTACGTCTGATGTTTTGTTTGAATCCACCAGGATATACACCATGTGCTGCAATTTTTGATATACCAAATGCTAGTTCAGGACCAGCTAATGCTGCTTCAGATCCCTTCTTTGCCAGAGTATCTGCCGTTTCATCCTTGTGCCCTGGGACCTACTGTTGCCCTATTGTGGTTTTCCAGAGTTAAGAGTTTTTGTAGGCAATCCCAGAACAGTCTAGATCTAAGCTGGGAGTATTGTAAATATTTCAGTCCTGCCTGACTATCGGAGAGAATAAAGATATTTTGGTTTCTGAACCCCCAATTTTCAGTTGCAAACACCTGTCCATATTGTGGATTTCCGCCTGGAATTCAGTTGCAAACTTCACCAAATATTACCTGCATTCAGCACCATGGACTCCAGCAGTTTTAGATTCGGCATTGTACCACACCACCGTTTCATTCTGATTTCATATATCCAACCCATTTCATTTTAGCTGGATGTTGTATGGTTGGTTGTCATTAAGTTTGGCCAACATGTCAACGGCTTCAATTATTTTTGTCTTCACACCCTAACAAAAAATCACGCCAGTTTTGTGTTTAGACCGCAGGCTTTCGCAGGTTCACGGTGTACAAAAACTGCACCACCTCACGCTGCTTCCAAACATTCGCTGATGTATCGACCTATAAGTATTGATTACAAAAATCTAGCGTGGGTCACCCTCCATCGACTCACTTAACTACTTCTCAACGTTCGCCTAGTCTAACTTTTGTTGGTCTCGATCATGGATCAAAGGAGATTCGCGCCATGTAAGCGGTTGACTGCTTCGCGAATACTGAAGTTCCTAATCATTTTGAATAAGATGATGGTCGAGTGACACTCGCGAGCCAAATTCGCGCAGTCTGAACGCACCTCAACAATCATCTGTAATCTAACACTTCCAAAGGGTATAATACTTATTATAATATGTATAATGCAGATCGCACTTTTATGTTCGTTTCTTATAAGTATTAAAAACACTTTTTGAAACATATTCGCCCAAAACATATAACATGATTTTCGTTTAATGGAATTTTAAAATGAACTTCAATGACTTTAAACTAACGGTGACGTTGAAATTGTGTAAACTTCAGCCCGTTTCTAGCGAAACATGATTTTAATGAGACACAGTGACAGGAAACTGCTATTATAAGCTCAGCTTTTCTGAAAGGTACATAAACGTAAATTTTAATGCAAAAGCAGCTTAATAGTTTAATAACTGTGTTAAAATAATTAACAAGTATCAATGAAATAAACAATGTGTTCAGTTTTAGACTAAATTACGGTATTAACGTCATAAATCATACAAATATAGTATCAAATAAAAAATGACCCTCCTATTCTAATATTTCGATAGTGAGGCATGCATTAGGGTAATGGCTCACAAATATTTAATGAGCAGCTGTGAGATACGGTTAAATACCCTTAAAACGATATTGGAAGGAAAATGATAAGATATCGTTGAGGGGGATAAAAAATACTATGTTTTACTGAGTTTTGTACAGTGTGATCCATTTTTCTTTGGAAAATTTTAAAAAGCTGTAGTTTTTTCGAAATATTTATTACAGTTATTGAATATTGTAGTGTCCCTCGTATAATTAAAGTGAATGTAGTTTATTAATGAAATACTAGAGTCAGCTATTACTTATGAAATACTTTTATAATTTTGGATAGATATGTTTATCAACAATCATAAAAGTATTCGTAAGCAATATTATATTTGTCCACGACTATTAATTTGATAATGTTTACATTTTACGTGTGCTGCTTCAAGTATAATGGCGTACATTATTCACCAGAGAATAATAGGTGTGGATAATGAACACGTCACATGACACGGGTCAATACGACCTATATTGAAGGTTACTCATATGCAAATGTCACAATATAATAAATAAAAACTATCACCACCACCAGGATTCGAACCCTATGCATCTAAACCATTCCGCTACGGAGACAATACAGATACATTCAAACACAAACGGAACATAGGGATTTTAAGCATTGTATCAGAACTGCTTTTGAACTAGTCGACCATCATCCAGCTTCAACAGATTAAAAACACGATTATTACAATCGTTTATTTGGACACCTATAACATATCGCACAATTCCCACCACTCCGTATTCTCAACGGTGGGCGGTCCTTAATTAGCGTTAGACAGTCAGTAAACAGCCGTCGGTATGTAGAGTACAATTTAAAGAATCTTATTTTGTTTTATTTACGAATTTATTTTTATTTTGAAAGTTGTTATTGCCAAAATAAATCAAAACATATTATCTTAACGCGAAACATTAATTGTTAAAGATAATTTAACAATTAATTTTCGATTTTAACAACATAAAACGTAAGCATATTGTTCCAATATGTAGCGACGTTTACTACCCACATCAAATAATCATTCAATACTAAATCGCAGCTCTCCCACATAACTAACAAATTTTGGAAGGAGAGTGGGCGGTGTTTCATACATTGGTTCTGAATCCAGCTATCCAGATCAATACTTGATATTCATTGAAGTGAACTTATAGAAATGTTTTGTTGGTGGACTATTTAGATCGGAAAATACATTAAACTGCTATGATCCGTTTGTCTTTGCACGTATCTGTATAATAATGTATCAAGCTGTTGTACCTATATACAGCGTATGATGATGTCAAACTAAGAAAGTGACGTTTTAAATAATTTAAAGCTGATTGCAAGAATTTTAATTATTATACTGAATTTAAATTGAAATTACTAGAAAATAAGATATGGAAAGCGAATCATACACTGAAATGAATGTTACCCCGCCAAAAATAAGAGAAGCAGAATAAACACTATCCTTAAATTTACTGCCAGAAAAGTCGAAAAAATGATAGGTATATGAAAGCCTATAATTTTATCCACACTTTATTTGTAAGCAAATTTTTAGGTTATAGGAGTGACAGTATAGCAGAGCTTTACATCCGTTATCGTTGCACTTATTGGTGTCTTCTACAGTGGGGGTCGTCGGTTCAAGTCCTACCGACATGACTTGTACGTTTTATTAAATTTTTTTGCATAATATAATTAAAGCGATATTTAAATCAAAAGCCAGAAGGTAGGAACTATATTGAAGGTTATTCATATACATATGTCACGATATAACAAAACATAATAAATGGTTAACCAAGATGGTGTATACAGACCATATGATTTATGTCAACATTTAAAAAAAAGTGACGTTTTATCACATAATTAAAGGAATTCATAATTATAATTTTTTATTTAATTGAAATCATTGTATTGTCATCGGTCCTTGACAAGTGTCGAATTAATCTCGAAGTGAAAGGTAAGCAAAGTACGTTGCTCAAAGGAACGTAACGCGGAGCGCACATTGATCAATGATCAATGCATAAAATTTAGATTTTCTGCCGTATAATCGGAGCCGAAACCACGTACTTTCGACCGCGGTATTAAGAAAACAAATTTCTCAGCCAAATCTTTTATCAATTTGACCAGTGAGAAAAAATAGAATCTGAGTGAGGTTATGTTACGTGAAGGTCAGGATAGCGCACTGCAGTAAACGCAAGCTGTAACCTTGATAATGCTTTTTTCTACGACCGAGCGTTTTAACCCATTTTCGCGCACACATTTTAGTTTTGAAAGAACTAGTGCGGGAAAGTAAAATTATGCAAATTTTGACCTTATTACATAGTTTTTTACTTCGTTCTCCGCACCGCCGCTTTTTTATTAATTATAAGAAAGGAAAATGCTCAGTTCAATGCGTTGATTATACAATTTTGGAAAAACGCCAGCAGAGATTGCTGCATATTTACTCCTACCTAACCCGAAACGTTATACAGGACACAGTTTCAGACGTTCTTCGGTAACGTTCCTAGCAGACTTCAGCGAAGGAATAATCAACATAAAGCGCCTCGGTGGTTGGAAGTCTACTACTGTCGCTGAGGGCTATTTGGAGGACTCCGAGAATCAGAAGAAAAATATATCTATCAAATAAAATTATTTCATCTACAAATGACTTAAAACCGTTGCCGTCACCCTCATCTTTATGCGACCTGCAACCGATGCCATCCTCATCGACGTCATCTACTTACCAGTTAACACCAAATAACTCCACTGGACCGGCAATTTTAAGTAATCTACAGAATGCAACAAATTGTGTTTTTAATATTAATATTTATAATAATTAGTAGATTTTAGTTAAAGTTTTGTATATGTATGATGCTTGCCCGAGTTCCGCTCCGCGTCGTTCGGGTCAACTGCAGTCGCGTGCGGGAAAGTATCACTTTCCGCACTTGTTAGGATAATAACTATTCTACGAGCGTGCAGAAAAGTATACTTCTACCCACGCTAAATACCATACTTTACGTCACACCTCGCGGAAAAACTACGTTTTCGCACGCAAGGTAACTAGTAAATTTGTTAGTTTGTATCTAGTTATTTTCAGCCTTATTAATAATAAAATTCAGATTATTCTAACATGACTTCAAAACTAAATCAGTAAAAAGCATATTAATGAATACATTTAACATCATTTTAACACTAGAATGATACTAAATCCTTAGTAAAAAGCATGGGTATGTTTTACACTGTGCTTAAGTTAACCTAACTTTTTTGGTCAAATGTCCCTTTGTCATTATAACAGAAAAATTTTTATACAGGTAAGTTGACTAAAACATTACATTGTTGTCAGAAGTGGAATAATATAAATAAATAATTACGTAAGAATGGTTAAGAGACTAAGTGAGCTGAAAGTGACGGAACTAAAAGCCGAATTGGAAAATCGCGAGTTGGAAACGTCCGGAAAGAAGAGTGAATTGGTTGAAAGATTGAAAATAGCACTGGAAGGTGACGGCTTGGTCCCGGAAACATTTTTATTTAACGACGAGGATTCCAACTTAATTTCCGCTATGGACGAGAAGATTTTTACTATGAATAACGATATTTCTGCTAACATTTCCGCTAACATCTCCGGTATGGAAGAGAAGATTTTTAACTATGAAGGACGATATTTCTGCTAATATGGACGAGAAGATTTCTACCATAAAAAACGAGATTTCTACTATGGAGAACGATATTTCTGCCGATATCTTATCAATGAAAAAATACATTGCCGCTGAAGGCGAAAACAAAAATTTTGCCTTTAAAATCAGATATTCAAAAAATAGAGAATAAGATGAGAACCACGGTCGAGAAAATGGAGAATGCGATAACAATAATGGAAGACAAAATCCAGGAGAAAAATGGCAGATTTAAGAACACAACGCACGCCAACAGAAGAAAAAAAGATCAAACAAATAAAACCATGCAAGCCAGAAGCACACCCCAAGACAGAAGATATTGGCAGTTTTGCCCGAGTCAAGGCCCCAACGTTCGACGGAAAGATGTCGTGGACCAATTATGTTAAACAGTTTGAAGCAGCCGCTAGAGCGAATAATTGGTCCGATAAGAAGAAGGCAGTGAACTTAACCATCGCGCATCGGGGAGATGCCTTAGATGTGCTTCAGACGATACCCCTTGAAGAAACGGATGACTTCGAGCAGCCGAGGAAGAAGTACGAAAAGCTTTATGGTCACGAACATATAGAACACTTGTACCAATCCCAGCTGAAGAACCGAAGACAGAAACGTGACGAAACTCTTCAAGAGTATGAAGCACCGGAAAACATGATGGAATGTCTGAGCATCCAGGCCTTTATCGATGGCTTACGTGACCTGATATTCAGAGGACGCTTCGTTCAGCCCATCCCAAAACGTTGGTCGATGCATTAACTGCTGCTCTTGAATATGAAGCAAGCAGCCACGAAGGCTTCGGGTATAACAAAGTTAGGACCATTCAAGAAGAATGTGATGAAGATAGATTTGTCCAGATCGTCAACTTGATAAAAAGGATGGTAGACAAGAATTCCAAGAAGATTAGATGCTGGAAGTGTGTCGCGCTAGGGCCTGTACGCAGTTCATGTAAGCGCCCTAGGATTCCAGCCAACCAAGTACCACCGACCAAGGATCGTTCCAAAGACCCTCTCATCGAACATCGGGCTGGCGTGAGTCACCGAAATGCCGACTCCCTGACTCTACGGCCGCACCCAGCAGACTGTTCTCACTGCAACAAGGCATAAGTTTTTATATCGACCCACTGAATACGAAAATGTTTAGCCTTTTTTGCAGCGCCATCTGCATTTATTCAGGGATATTCACGAGAACAAAAAGTGCATTCATGTGAATGGTAAGTTATTTCGCTTTAATGTGTGTTATCTATTCTTTCTTAGCAGTTTCCACTTTCCTATTTTCATTATGTAGTAATGACGTTCCAGTGCCAGGAGTATATATCGATATGATTTTGTTTTTTTTGTTCGTTCATATTTCTTTCACATTTTCTTTGAATATATTTCAAACCTTTTTAAAATATTTACATAGTTAAAATATGTCTGTAGTTACCGGTATAGAATCAATTATTCGATTTTATTGTTTTTTTTATTTGCTTTCTTTTATTATTTCTTTTATCTAAAATACAGGATGTATGAACCACGTTGTTAAATGATTTCTTTAGCATTGTAATATCAAATTCATACTTCAGACATCCTGGATTTTGTTAAATTGGGTAAATTTGATGAATTTGATACTGTTATTGTTCCTTAGAATTTTACCTGGGACACTCTACCTGGGAATTTTACCTGGGACATAAACGTTACCTGGGACAAGAACTTTACCTGAAACCAGAACTTTACCTGAAACTTCAACAAGGACTCCATCCGTCAAGGACTTTATCTGGAACCAGGAATCTATCACTCCAGGAAAGTAACATCTATATATTTCATCGCTTCTTCAACTCTTCAACTTAGAACAACCCAATAAAAACCTAGTCATTTTTTTTCTGTTTATTGTTTTTTTAAAAAAAGTCAATATACAGCTTGTAAATTTAATAACGTTGTTCATAAAGTTTATTTTCCCTTCCAATATTCCAGGATTTGTCGCTATAAGGCTGATGTGAGTAACAAATAGACAAATAGACTAGTATTATTCAGGGTGGCGCCCACTTACCTTTCTTAACTTTCATAAATTTTCTTTTATTAATTTCAGTAACTTGATTAATTATTAACTTCCTTCAGTACCTTAATTAAAATAAATTTCAAGTAGGATTACCCGAGAACCGGTAAGACTGTAACATGTCTATCGACCTGTTTCGATTCTACAGAATAAATCCTTTTAATTAGCGCTCGTCGTCACTAGCCACATCCAATTATAGTTCTGTGACCCCAAACTCTTCTACCCCGAACGTAAGACAATTGACGCCTGCCAACGGACAACGCCTCGTTAAACACCCTTTTCGTTATCGTCTGCCTAAAGAGGCACATCGTCTTTCGCTATCTTTCATATCTCAAGTACCTATCTTATGAATTTTGCTGTGGTAAGTCCAAAATCATAATCTATAATTAATAAGCTTCTTCTAAAGTACTGTCTGATATAATTTTCGTATGCATTCTTCATTTTTTTACAGAGATAGACGAAATTAAATTCAACACGTGGTCATAAACTATTCTTTTATACTAATATGGTAGTTTTAAGCCAAATATTCTTTTATAATTCACATTTTACTTTCATACAAACATTTTCAATCTTTTTCAGTTGCGAAATAACTCTTTTAATTATAAAATAACATTTTTTATAAATTACCGTTAACCTATAAAATATTCTTTCGTAACGCCAGTGCCGGTCTCATATATTTCCTAAGCACGATATTTTTTCATATAACTAAATAAATAACTTTTTGCTATCATAAGTTTCTTTCGGATCATTAGTATATTTTTTTATTTAGCCGATAATTGCTATTTTTACTGTCTTAACATGGGACATATAATGTTGGAAAGCTTTCAGTAAATTAAATCAATTTTTTTGACTTTCAAATAACTGCCTTCCTTTTCTTTAACCTGAAAAGCTGACCAACATAATGTGCCATTACATTCAAGTTCCTACATATCCCTGATCCACTTGTACTTCTAGGTAAGCACAGCCCCTAGGCGAGAATATAAGCCAAGAATATAACCCTAGGCGAGAATATAAGCCAAGAATATAACCCTAGGAGGATATAGTCGAATATAAACCGGAGAATATAACCCCAAGAATATAGCCAAGGATACCGCCCTAGCTCAAACTACCGCCCTAGAACAGAACTCATCAGTTCGGATCAAGACCTGACTTCTTCTCCAGGAAACCACTTCATCTAAGCTAAGTACCTATAAAAGTACAAATTCCTTTAGTAAATTCCGTTGTTCATTTCCTGTGGCAGAATAAACTGTAAATTTGTTTTTAATTCTTTTTTTTATTAAAATCCTCAACTATAAAAGTTGAGGGAGATATCGCCCGGGGTAATTTTTAGTAGTTTTTATTATTAACTTTCATTTAAATTCTACAAGGCGTTTCTACCTTTTCCGCCTTAGTTTTCTTAGTATTTTTATCGCTAAAAAGGTAGTGGCGCCCTCAATTTTTACAACCCTTCTGTTATCCCTGTGTGACATAAACTTGGGGTCGAATCACCCTTGAGAGGAGTCTCTAGCCGGAGCCCTTCGAGCTGGTGCCCTGCGAGGTACTACTTTTACCGTTACAAATTGGCGCCCATTGTTTTTGTTGCACAGTGTAACAGTTGGGTTGGAAGGATTCTAGTTTTTTTATTTTTGCATATTCTCTTTAAAATTTTTCTTATCGTTCAATTCAGAATTTTTGCTTCCAACAACTTTTTTGAAAAAAAAATTTCACTTTTTCAAGTAACTATCTTGTACCGACCCTGGACGTTTTTTTAATTTTATCTCAACTACCTGCCTTATTTAAAATTTATATTTTGGTCTACGATAACGAATATTCTCTGGGTTTATTTTTTTAAGAGATAACGAAGTATAGCACAATCTTTTGTTGTCCCGAAACGGAATTTTGTTATTGATTTTTTCAGGAAAGGTGAATTACATCTGATTTGTTTGCAATGTTGCCACGTTTTAAGTAAATTCTTAAGGTGTCTGTTTTCTGATAAGTTGTTATATTTTATGTAGCTGCATAGTAAAATTATCTTTTTCAGTTGAATTGTGTCTGGTTACACAAACTGAAATATCTTACCGTTTGTATCTTGTTCAGTTGAATTGTGTCGAGTTACACAAACTGAAATATCTTATCTTACCTATTGTTAATCTAGTGCAGTGTTGCCAAAGTAACAATTTATCTTTAAACTCTCTTACTTGTTCTTGTCTAATCTTGTTAATATAAAGTGCAGTGTTGCCAAATTAACAATTTACCGTTAACTATAAATATTTTGCAGTTCAGTTTTTTTGACGACAGAGAGATTGTGATGTGCTACAAAAATTTTAATATCAATTTATGATACATTTTTGATCTTGATTAGCTATACATTTATATACTGATAATTTTTATGGAGTTATTATGCAACATTTTCATTACTACGTATGACTTGTTGAAAATATAGTACGGTTTTGTTTATTTTAATTGACATCTATCGGCAATAAATATTTGTTGTTTTTATATCTACAGTCATTCACGTACATACAGTTTCCATATCTATACCTCGTTGCCAGGCATTTATGTTCATTCGGATTTTAGATCCTTTGCTTCCGCTAGTGCTATTTGATTAGTACTGTTGATTTAGATACCGGCTCTTATTCTTTTTCTCTCACTTTAAATATTTTCAAGATGCAGGCCAATCATTTAAAGTCACTTGAAATAGCATATGAAAGTTTTGCTTTTTACAACTAACGTAGAGCCACTTACTCCAGAAACCGTTTCATTCTCTTGGAGTTTCGCTATCGTTCTCCTAAAAAACGGTACAATTGTGTTTTAGTTCATTATCGTTTTCGTTTTCTTCCTTACTTTAGGCAACCGTGCCATTCTTTTGGAGTTTCGCTATCGTTCTCCTAAAAAAACGGTACAATCGAGTTTTAGTTGACCATTATTTTTATTATTTCCGTTTTCGTTTTCTTCCTTACTTTAGGCAACCGCGCCATTCTCTTGGGCAACCGCGCCATTCTCTTGGAGTTTCGCTATCGTTCTCCTACAAAAACGATACACTGGAGTTTTTTCTTTTACTTTCCGTTTTCTCAATGACTGCTTTGTCGCTCTATATCTTCACCCTGACTTCTATAGCAACCTCTTCCTTTTCTTTGCCTTCAATGGCAGCTCTTCCTTAGTTTTTAGTCGTTTTTTATCTTTAACCAGGTTGGCCACACTCTTGTAGAGTTCTGGACCGATGTACCGTATTCCCTGACAAGGTCATGGGTGTAATTTTAGTAACAATACCTTTGTTCGATTTAACAAAGAGAGCATATCAACGGACTGAATGCATGTAGCTGGAATGACTTTCGGATCGATGACCAATGGCTACTGTGGACGCTAACTGGCAACCTCACCGAATGTCGATCGCGCTGCTGTTTCTGCCCTCTTCCTGTGCTCTCGGCGTATAAACCAGAATACCTTTTTGTCCGATCACGTGATAAGAATCTATCGTCTTTCTTCTTATAATGTCGCCACAAACCATTCCTATCTTCACACGCCCTTATTTCGACCTTGATATACTTTTCAGAATCACGCCATATATCTTCAATTCTATTTTACCGTAAACCATTCAAAGTAAGTATCCATGTATTTCTTTCTCTCCCTTAACATACCTTTTGCGTTGCCGTATTGTGATACTTGTGAACTACCTACCGTTATCGTATATTTTAGAACCGTTCCTTGTGGAACACTATAAGTGTTGTCGCCCTGCCAATAATCTTTGCTAAGTCAAGTAGTATTTCACCCCTGGTGACGTCATTATGACAAATCTTTACTCTTTGCTCGGTGAAAATTAGGCTGATTTACGAATTAATTAGAATTCCGACGGAATTGCATTCTAAATCAATTTTAGGCTGACATCACTCACCGTGTTTATTTTTGTCCCTCCCGGAGACATTGGTTTGGTATTTCCTGGAATTTTTCGCTCTGCGTATCTGAGATCCCAGCGTTTTATCAAAACAGACCCTACCGTACCTTATCTTATCGTTTCGCCTGCACTGAGAAATTATCGCACCCTATCGTTACCTTTCGTTCTCAGTGTACGCTTTGTCTTATACGATGACATAACTACATGATAATCACAAGATGACAAAACTGCCTTACCTTTACCTTTGACAATTGCCTTACCTTACCTTTGACAGTTGCCTTACCTTTACCTTTGACAATTGCCTTACCTTACCTAGGATACATAGATTTTGCAATGATACTTCACCCCTCCTTTTATCTTATTAAGCCCATTTTTCACAAAAAAAAAATAATTCTTCGAATCATTTTTTTCCCGGAGGAGAGGGGGTGTAACATGTCTATCGACCTGTTTCGATTCTACAGAATAAATCCTGTTAATTAGCGCTCGTCGTCACTAGCCACATTCAATTATAGTTCTGTGACCCCAAACTCTTCTACCCCGAACGAAAGACAATTGACGCCTGCCAACGGACAACGCCTCGTTAAACACCCTTTTCGTTATCGTCTGCCTAAAGAGGCACATCGTCTTTCGCTATCTTTCATATCTCAAGTACCTATCTTATGAATTTTGCTGTGGTAAGTCCAAAATCATAATCTATAATTAATAAGCTTCTTCTAAAGTACTGTCTGATATAATTTTCGTATGCATTCTTTATTTTTTTACAGAGATAGACGAAATTAAATTCAACACGTGGTCATAAACTATTCTTTTATACTAATATGGTAGTTTTAAGCCAAATATTCTTTTATAATTCACATTTTACTTTCATACAAACATTTTCAATCTTTTTCAGTTGCGAAATAACTCTTTTAATTATAAAATAACATTTTTTATAAATTACCGTTAACCTATAAAATATTCTTTCGTAACGCCAGTGCCGGTCTCATATATTTCCTAAGCACGATATTTTTTCATATAACTAAATAAATAACTTTTTGCTATCATAAGTTTCTTTCGGATCATTAGTATATTTTTTTATTTAGCCGATAATTGCTATTTTTACTGTCTTAACATGGGACATATAATGTTGGAAAGCTTTCAGTAAATTAAATCAATTTTTTTGACTTTCAAATAACTGCCTTCCTTTTCTTTAACCTGAAAAGCTGACCAACATAATGTGCCATTACATTCAAGTTCCTACATATCCCTGATCCACTTGTACTTCTAGGTAAGCACAGCCCCTAGGCGAGAATATAAGCCAAGAATATAACCCTAGGCGAGAATATAAGCCAAGAATATAACCCTGGGAGGATATAGTCGAATATAAACCGGAGAATATAACCCCAAGAATATAGCCAAGGATACCGCCCTAGCTCAAACTACCGCCCTAGAACAGAACTCATCAGTTCGGATCAAGACCTGACTTCTTCTCCAGGAAACCACTTCATCTAAGCTAAGTACCTATAAAAGTACAAATTCCTTTAGTAAATTCCGTTGTTCATTTCCTGTGGCAGAATAAACTGTAAATTTGTTTTTAATTCTTTTTTTTATTAAAATCCTCAACTATAAAAGTTGAGGGAGATATCGCCCGGGGTAATTTTTAGTAGTTTTTATTATTAACTTTCATTTAAATTCTACAAGGCGTTTCTACCTTTTCCGCCTTAGTTTTCTTAGTATTTTTATCGCTAAAAAGGTAGTGGCGCCCTCAATTTTTACAACCCTTCTGTTATCCCTGTGTGACATAAACTTGGGGTCGAATCACCCTTGAGAGGAGTCTCTAGCCGGAGCCCTTCGAGCTGGTGCCCTGTGAGGTACTACTTTTACCGTTACAAGACTACTCTCTGAATTTTACTAGTTTGGTCTCAGAATCTACACCTGAGGTGCTCTCTAAACAGAGTAGCCGTTGCATAAACTCTTGCGGCCAATTGTGTTGAAGAGCTGCATTCTCAAGACTATTAAGCCAATCCACAGCAGGTTTTTCCAAATGGTCTCCAATGAAATCGTCTAAACTTTTACTAAAGTCGGGAATTATGTGCAATTATTTATTTTCATGTACAAACTTTTCTTCCGAAGCTAGTCTATTACGTTAATACGTTAACTTATCCATCAGAGTCCCCTGCGTTGCTGGACCTTCAGACGTGCTACTTGCACTACCTCCTTCTGCCATGTCGCTAACCACTTCAGTAACCAGAATAAAAACCAAATCAGTCTTGAAAATCACTACATAAGTATTTTTTAAATACAGTGGGCATTTTCGAATCCCTGATATGACAAATTGTACATTCGGAGTTCCATTACAGTAACAGACTTTTGGTGGATCTATAAGTATGACTAAAGCTTATGTAGAAATTATTCTCCCGACGAATGTTCACAGTGTGTATTGCTGAGTTTTTTTGGAACAAACTTGCATTTGTAAAAACATAAAGACACATTTCGAAAAAGACTAAGGATGGTAACTTTAGAATGTTTCTAATATTTAAAATAGTTGCGACAAGAAGTGTATAATATGTATATCATATTTATTAGAATTCACTGATAAAGTGTATTTTTTTTAATTCATCCCTTCTCACCCGGATAGGGCATTCAGCCCATTTTCTCCTGAATGTGATTTTTTTAAACAAAGATAGATCTACTGAAATAATATTATACATTGGAGCAAATTCAGAAAAAAGCTTTATATGTTTAACTTTACGAAATTGCTTGCAAGTTTGTAATATTTACATACGGCATTAGAACGATCAAGGAAGGCATCAAGATGATCAAAAGTACTCGGAAACTCTGGAGAAAATGCCATAAACTGTACTGAAATATCTGTAATTATTCATGATACGAGGCCGTACGTGGAACCTAGCAATTGCCAACTCGGTGTTTATGTTTCATTTAAATATAGAGCTCAGCTCCAACATTGCAAACTTGATGTTTATTACAGGAATATGTCTATATTCGGCGAAACGTTATTACAACAGCAAAACACAGTAGAGAGTTCAAAGCCGAGAAATGTTGAATTCAACTAAAATAGGTAAATTACTTGAGGATATTTTGTGGTGTCTACGAGGTAGAATAAATACTGATAAAGTTTTTCAATAATTGGAACAGACGAATTTTTGGGGTACGGTCAGTCCCGGTATTGTCCACATGAATTGCAGATGTGGGTATTTACAATATAAGGCATCTTGTTGGACACTGGAGTGTAGTGATTGGTTGAAATTATTTCGGTGTTATTTGTGTTTAAATCATGCATTCGTAGATGTGCGAAAGATATTTTTAAACATTGTCGTAGCGTATTGATAGTGTGGAATTTTAAATTCTTCAATTTCGCTCAAGTATATTTTGTATATTCCTTTGTAATAAACAAGCTGGTGTAAGTAGACATTTAAAAGGAATTGTACTTACTATCCCAGTATATGTATAATACGATATTCCTTTTAGTTTTAAATTAGTTGAATATATTAAACATAGCTTTTTGGTAATTATTCAATTTGAAAATGCGAATATAGTTTATCTAGTAAGTGTGAAATATATTATTTGGATTCCACACTGACTTTAGATAAACTATACTATCGGAACCGAACGATAAGATTTGTTTTCATTCTTTTGTAAACGAATTTAATACATATATAATATATAATGTCCATAGATAAGTAAATATATCTTATATGGAAATCAGTTAAAATAAGAAACTTACTTAAAATACACGTGGTAGAATCATTGTTTTTTCCTATTTTGGAACAAGAACATTATTATCATTTTTAAGCATAAAATCCGGCTTGGTCATGGGCTTGTCTAAAAGTAGGATTTGCTGATAGACTATCGTCCCAGATCCCATATATGACCTAAGAAAACGGCAAATTGTAAATTTGTATGCGGCTTAAGAATGACGAGTTTGACAACTATTATTATTTGTGAAACATCTTGGTAAAGGGGGGAGTTTTCTTTGAGAAATTGGGAAAAGCGATGTTTTGAAATATTATGAACAGCATTTTTTTTAAATTATGATTTGAAGGTAAGTCGATGGAGAATGTAGGGAAAATTTTATCCGACAAATTCCTTGTTATTCAAGGGTTGCGTACCACCAGAACATGTCATTTTTTTCCAATTTAATGAAGGTATAGTCATTCCAGCTTTTTACCTCCGAATTCTTCAAAACTAAACCAATTGACTTGAAATTTTGTGGATAATAATTAGAAAATGTGTCAACAAACATTAGAGGCATAGCGCCAATTGACTTTTCCACTCGGGGGAGGGGGTTTTCTCAAAATAGTCAGAAAATACAATGGAGGCCCGTTGCTACCAGTTTCTTCTATATATAAACGTGTGTGTCATGCGCTGTGAATTGATCAAAAAAATAAGTATCGAAAAGTGCTAAAAATGAAAACAATGAAAAAATTATTAATGTTATAAATGAAACTAACTGTTTCTAATTAATTCCACTATTTAAATAAAAAATTTATGAAAATTATTAAAGGATATTGATAATTATTTCGATATTGACGTATCATCGACAGAATGACAGAAGTTACATTTTATGTGATACCTACTTGATGTTTAATATTTTGGCTAGACCAAATAGTAAGTGACCTATCTTGTGATTGACTTAATATATATGAATAGAAAAAAGATAGGTCACTTACTATTTGGTCTAGCCAAAATATTAAACATCAAGAAGGTATCACATAAAATGTAACTTCTGTCATTCTGACGATGATATGTTAATATCGAAATAATTATCAATATCCTTTAATAATTTTCATAATTTTTTTTAATTAAATAGTGGAATTAATTAGAAACAGTTAGTTTCATTTATAACATTAATATGAGTAGATTCCACAAAGTAAGGGTCCAAACAGTAAATTCAATGAAAAAATTGTTGAAAAATATAAACGCCGCAGTTCACAAATTTGAAATTTGTGATAATATACAGAGTGGGCCACAGAAAACAGTCCACCCTGATATTTGGTAGTATTCATTAGATTTTAAGGAAATTAGGAAACACGTCGATTTTTGTTCTAAGGGGGACACATTTTTACGATACAGGCATCTGTCATTTCTCAAACCCCTCCCTTAAACTTCACCAACCCCTTATTTTTGAATAGGGAATATACCATGTGCGGCACATCATTAGAAAGGCATTTAGATGGAGAATTCAGACATAATGATCGTCCACGATTTTTTTCAATATTTACACCATCTTTGCAAAAAAAAGTCTTAATTAATTTACAGAACAACACCTCTTAAAAATGAAACGCAACGCATATGGTTTGCTAATGTGTAATTTTTTCTGTCACATAAAAAGTAAATTAAATTGTTGCAAAAAATTAGTAATTTGATACTAGGACAGTTCGTTTAACATTGTTATTAGTTAGTTTTTGAATACTCCCAAAATGGTATATTCTATTGCAGAACGACTTGAGATTATTTCCATTTTTGAAAACGGGAAGTGTGCAAGAAGAACAACGAATTTTTTAATCAGCTTCATGAAGTCAAGCAACTTCATCACTCATACGTATTACAGCTAATGATAAAATTTCGTCAAAAAGGGTCAGTAGGTAATAAAAAAAAAGAACCATGAAAATAGGGTTAGGACTGAAGCGTCAGAAGTAGCAATTTTAGGTCATATTAATTTAGATCCTACAACAAGTACAAGAAATAAAATTAAAAAAACTTTCTGTTTCCAAAAAATATGGAAATAATCTCAACTCGTTCTGCAATAGAATACCTATACCATTTTGGAAGTATTCAAAAACTAACTAATAACAATGTTAAACAAACTGCCTTAGTATCAAATTACTAATTTCTTGCAATAACTGTTTTAATTCACTTTTGATATGTCAGAAAAAATTACACATTAGCAAACCATAGGCGTTGCGTTTCATTTTTAAGAAGTGTTGTACTTTAAATTAATTAAAACTCTTTTTTGCAAAGATGGTGTAAATATCGAAAAAAATCTTGGACGGTCATTATGTCTGAATACTCCATCTAAATGCCTTTCTAATGATTTAAAAATAAGGGGTTGGTGAAGTGGAAGGGAGGGCCTTGACAAATGTCAGTTGCCTGTATCGTAAAAATGTGTCCCCCTTAGAACAAAAATCGACGTGTTTCCTAATTTCTTTAAAATCTAAGTAATACTGCCAAATATCGGGGTGGACTGTATTCTGTGGCCACGCCGAATAATATGTCTCATTAGCTTCAATATTAGAAAATTTGAAAGAAAAGAATCTATTTGAAATTTCCAGATCCAGCCTTTTGATGGTTTTGAGACATAGATTTCAAATTCCAAAAGGAAGATAACAAGATGGTTTTTGTGTGAAAGAACTGGTGTCGTTTACAAAACAATAGAATTTTTGCGAAATTATTTCAACTTGAAGCAAGAGTATTCTTCATTTCTATATTTGGACGATACCTGGATTTTTCCTAAGGATAGCACCTATGGCGAAGGAAAAAGATACATTATTATGCAGACAAGTGGAAAGCATGGTTTTGTTGATGGAGTGGAAATCTTATTGTCATCAAAATCGGCCGATTATTACGATTCTATTAATAAGGAGATGTTTGTTAAATGGTTAAACGAAAAACTGTTACCAGTTTTACATGACCCAATTGTTATTGTTTTGGATAATGCTCCGACCCATTCGGAAATTTTAAATAAGCAACTAGCAAACGCCTGGTCCGTTGATAGAATAAAACAATGGTTAACGAATGAAAACATAACAACAAAACAAAAATTCTGCGTCGTCTGCTAAGACTTAAGACTTCCTCCTCATCATCGCCAATTCAATCAGTGGTTACAGTGACGAGGCTGTTTTGGAAACCTGACAAAGAGCACTGAATACTGCTACTCTTGACATTTGGGCAAAAACTGTAATCAAATGCGAAAATTTAATAGAGGAATCTTGTATTCGTGAAAACCGAATCGAAGATATTAATCCAGTTATAATTGACAATCCAAATTAGGAAAGCACCGATAGTAATTCTGACTCCAAATGTAAATCTTATGATCGAAATTACTGTAAGTACAACATCATTGGACATATTCATCAACTTACCATCGAATATTTATTTTAGTTGCATTCCCTTTCAGTATCATTAAATACCAGCACAGTTATAAGCAATAAATTGATTTCTGTCCATAGAAAAGCAATAAATAAAAGCGTAATATCACAAATTTTCGGGTTTAATATTCTGGGAATTCACCAGTTCACCTTTCAGTACTCAGTATTCGTTAAATAGGGTATGCAAGGAATTTCAATTATTTCAAGAAGATTTTCTTTGCCATTTATCACAGTAGCCTTACAGTCCCTTTAGGTACACCAAATATGGTGGATTAAAATGTGACAACCAAGTAGACCAAGCATGGTGTCCATTCCCACTTATCCACTCATTTACTAATTGTCATATTAAGAATTTTCTGAAAATATTCAGTGAATAGTATCCAATAGAAAATCATCGAGATATTTCACCACATATAATGATTGTCTAAATAATTACTTTTATATATCTACCAACAAGATTTCGAGAAAATTTCAATATAGTTTTGCCTAAGTGTCAGAAGTCCATTGGACAGCGTAGTTTCCTACATGTGGGACAGAAACTATACAATTTTTTGCCAATAAATTTGAAACTTGAAATTCGCCTAAGAACTTTCAAAAATAAATTAACAGTTTGGCTAATTACATCAATGGTCAAAATTCTATTGTAGATATACCGGGCTAGCAGACACATGTACACTTCCAATCCAAATTTTTATTGATTAATCATCACTGCTACGAAAATCAATACTAATATTATACATTTATAAGTCAACTTATTACATTCGTTTTATTATCAAACGAATATTTTCTAATTTCATAATTTTAAGTATATTTATGTTTAGTATCTAACATTTTTATAACTATACATTTACCCTTTTATTAGGTTAATGTATCTCAAAGGACCAAAGTTCCCATTGTGTTCAGGAACACAGTCTAGCTCTGGCTAAAGTGAACCTGGACATAAACGTTGTATCTAAAAAAAAAACATCTATTGGTTATTTGAGATATCTGATATTTATTCACGTTTTGTGTTTATATTGATGATTTTTTATGTAAAAGTGCATTGAATTGAATAAATATTATTATTATTTCCAACTCAAGTGTACTCTTGCTCAGCTCTTGCTGGTAATGTTCACCTATCCCGAGCGTTTGTAAACGCAAATGGGATTAGGCACAGCAGTTACATATTTAGAAATTTACGGACAGTGTGACAAGTATTCAAAATTGCAGCCTTCTGCAGATCGATGTATGTGTTTTTGTGAAGACCTAGTTTGGTGAGGCTGTCTTGTAGAGTTTTGGGGATTAGTCCCGTAGATGAAACGATGACCGGCACCACCTCTACTTTCTCTGCATGCCACATCTGTCCTACCTCAATTGCAAGATCGGTGTATTTTGCAATTTTCTCGTTGTATTTGTCTAACATATTGTTGTTATTGGGTACAGCAACATCCACCAGGAGAACCGAGTTAGCTTTTTTATCCACAACCACAATATCAGGCCGGTTATTCGTCACCCGTCTATCGGTGATAATTGACCTATCGTAGTATAGTCTAAAATCAGCATTCTCTAGAACTGCATGAGGATGGTACTTGTAATAAGGCGTTCTGGGCCCACTCCGCCTGTTTGTCAGAGTCTGTAACGATTTCAAGTTTTTCATCAGGGTTTACAAGATCTAAGGGGGAATAGTTTTTATCTGCTTTCGCGACCAGCTCATGCAATTTAGATGTTTGAGCCTTGCCAATGAAGAACTTTTGGAGTTTAGATATTTGATTATAATGTAAATTAACTATGTCCGTTAAAGCTCTCCCTCCCTCTTTTCTTGGTAATGTGGTCCTAATAACTGATGATGTCGGGTGGTGACATTTGTGTTTGGTCATCATGGTTCGCGTTGTTCTTTGAATATCTTCCAGTTCTGTTTTTGTCCACTTCAGAATTCCAAATGAGTATGTCAGGATCGGTATGGCGTAGGTGTTAATTGCTTTGGCGAGATTTCCTGCGTTCAACTGGGATTTCAATAAAGCAGTTATCCTTTGAGTGAACTGTCCTCGAATTTTGGTTTTTGCTTGCTTCTGGTCTAGTAGCTTAGCTTGCTGAAATCCTAGATATTTGTAGGTTTCACCATTTTGCATGGCATTTATAATGTTCCCATTAGGTAGTAATACATCTCCGTTAACGATTTTACCCTTCTCGATATTTAAGGTTTTGCACTTGTCTAATCCAAATCCCATTTGTATATCACTGGAAAATTTTTCAGTAATATTAAGTAAATGTTGAATTTGACGCTGGTTTGATGCGTATATTTTGATGTCATCCATGTATAAGAGGTGGGAAACAGTGCAGCTAGTGTTTCTGTTGGCCTTGATTTTAAAGCCGTAATCCGTATCGTTAAGTAGATTGGAGAGTGGATTCATTGCCAAACAAAACCAAAGTGGACTCAGGGAGTCGCCTTGGAAGATCCCCCTACGGATAGAAATTTCATCAGTTTCGAGGTATTGACCATTTATTTGTAAATGAAGGTTCGTTCGCCAGTGCTTCATCGATGATTCAAGAAAAGTAACAAGAGTCGGGTGTACTTTGTAAATTTGCAACACTTTAACAAGCCAGGAATGTGGAACGCTATCAAATGCTTTCCTATAATCTACGAAAGCCGTGTAGATGTTGCGCTGTTCCTTCTGCGCCTGTTTTAGTATTACCGAATCGATGATGAGTTGTTCTTTGCAGCCTTGGTGATCTCGTCTGCACCCTTTTTGTTCTTCCGACAAGATGTTGTTTTGATCGGCATGTCTGTAAATACGGTTAGTAATGCAAGACGTTAATATTTTATATATAGTTGGAAGGCATGTTATAGGTCTATACTGCGTAGGATCGTGAGTTTGATGCGTTTTGGGAAGCAAGTGGGTCGAACCCAGTGTCAGAAATGGTGGTGTATCTTCTGGATGCTGCAGAATATGTGTAAATGATCTTGCCATTGCTTCATGCAGACTGTCAAACTTCTTATACCAGAAGTTTTGGACATTGTCAACTCCTGGTGTCTTCCAACTACTGGTGCTCTTTATAGCTTCGGTTACCTCGCTTGTTGTCAAGTTAACGAAAGGCATTGGTTCAATGTTAATTTTTTCCTCCTCAGTTCTTATCCAGTGAGCGTTGGATTTATGTTCGATAGGGTTCGACCATAAAGAAGACCAGTACTCCGTTAGCTCATCTTTATCTGGGAGACTTTGGTTGTGATTGTTTACAGTACCGCTTAGTTGCCTGTAAAATAACTTCTGATTGTTATTGAATAAGTAGTTCTGTTGTTTCCTTTTCGTGCACTTGACATATCGTGACAAACGTTTTGATTTTGCCTTTAACTTTTGCCTGAGTGAATCGATATATTCACATACATGTTGTTATTATTATTATTATTATTATTATTATTATTATTATTATTATTATTATTATTATTATTATTATTATTATTATTATTATTATTATTATTTCCAACTCAAGTGTACTCTTGCTCAGCTCTTGCTGGTAATGTTCACCTATCCCGAGCGTGTGTAAACGCAAATGGGATTAGGCACAGCAGTTACATATTTAAAAATTTACGGACAGTGTGACAAGTATTCAAAATTGCAGCCTTCTGCAGATCGATGTATGTGTTTTTGTGAAGACCTAGTTTGGTGAGGCTGTCTTGTAGAGTTTTGGGGATTAGTCCCGTAGATGAAACGATGATCGGCACCACCTCTACTTTCTCTGCATGCCACATCTGTCCTACCTCAATTGCAAGATCGGTGTATTTTGCAATTTTCTCGTTGTATTTGTCTAACATATTGTTGTTATTGGGTACAGCAACATCCACTAGAAGAACCGAGTCAGCTTTTTTATCCACAACTACAATATCAGGCCGGTTATTCGTCACCCGTCTATCGGTGATAATTGACCTATCGTAGTATAGTCTAAAATCAGCATTCTCTAGAACTGCATGAGGATGGTACTTGTAATAAGGCGTGTAAGTGTTAACTAATCCAAATTTGTTGGCCAACTTCTGATGAATGATGTTGCACAGTTGGTTGTGCCTGCGTAGGTAATCAATGTTAGCTATGGCTGAACATCCCGACGTAATGTGTTGTATCGTCTCTGTTGTTTGTTGACACCTTCTGCACTTGTCCGACACGATGTTTGGATCTCTTATAACAAATTTCTTGTAATTGTTGGTATTAATAACTTGGTCTTGGATCGCCATCATAAATCCTTCTGTTTCTGGAAACAATGTTCCATCAGAGAGCCACTTATTTGATGCTTCCTTGTCGATATATGGTTGATTGAGGTCGTGATGATGTCGACCATGAAGCGCTTTCTGGGCCCACTCCGCCTGTTTGTCAGAGTCTGTAACGATTTCAAGTTTTTTATCAGGGTTTACAAGATCTAAGGGGGAATAGTTTTTATCTGCTTTCGCGACCAGCTCATGCAATTTAGATGTTTGAGCCTTGCCAATGAAGAACTTTTGGAGTTTAGATATTTGATTATAATGTAAATTAACTATGTCCGTTAAAGCTCTCCCTCCCTCTTTTCTTGGTAATGTGGTCCTAATAACTGATGATGTCGGGTGGTGACATTTGTGTTTGGTCATCATGGTTCGCGTTGTTCTTTGAATATCTTCCAGTTCTGTTTTTGTCCACTTCAGAATTCCAAATGAGTATGTCAGGATCGGTATGGCGTAGGTGTTAATTGCTTTGGCGAGATTTCCTGCGTTCAACTGGGATTTCAATAAAGCAGATATCCTTTGAGTGAACTGTCCTCGAATTTTGGTTTTTGCTTGCTTCTGGTCAAGTAGCTTAGCTTGCTGAAATCCTAGATATTTGTAGGTTTCACCATTTTGCATGGCATTTATAATGTTCCCATTAGGTAGTAATACATCTCCGTTAACGATTTTACCCTTCTCGATATTTAAGGTTTTGCACTTGTCTAATCCAAATCCCATTTGTATATCACTGGAAAATTTTTCAGTAATATTAAGTAAATGTTGAATTTGACGCTGGTTTGATGCGTATATTTTGATGTCATCCATGTATAAGAGGTGGGAAACAGTGCAGCTAGTGTTTCTGTTGGCCTTGATTTTAAAGCCGTAATCCGTATCGTTAAGTAGATTGGAGAGTGGGTTCATTGCCAAACAAAACCAAAGTGGACTCAGGGAGTCGCCTTGGAAGATCCCCCTACGGATAGAAATTTCATCAGTTTCGAGGTATTGACCATTTATTTGTAAATGAAGGTTCGTTCGCCAGTGCTTCATCGATGATTCAAGAAAAGTAACAAGAGTGGGGTGTACTTTGTAAATTTGCAACACTTTAACAAGCCAGGAATGTGGAACGCTATCAAATGCTTTCCTATAATCTACGAAAGCCGTGTAGATGTTGCGCTGTTCCTTTTGCGCCTGTTTTAGTATTACCGAATCGATGATGAGTTGCTCTTTGCAGCCTTGGTGACCTCGTCTGCACCCTTTTTGTTCTTCCGACAAGATGTTGTTTTGATCGGCATGTCTGTAAATACGGTTAGTAATGCAAGACGTTAATATTTTATATATAGTTGGAAGGCATGTTATAGGTCTATACTGCGTAGGATCGTGAGTTTGATGCGTTTTGGGAAGCAAGTGGGTCGAACCCAGTGTCAGAAATGGTGGTGTATCTTCTGGATGCTGCAGAATATGTGTAAATGATCTTGCCATTGCTTCATGCAGACTGTCAAACTTCTTATACCAGAAGTTTTGGACATTGTCAACTCCTGGTGTCTTCCAACTACTGGTGCTCTTTATAGCTTCGGTTACCTCGCTTGTTGTCAAGTTAACGAAAGGCATTGGTTCAATGTTCATTTTTTCCTCCTCAGTTCTAATCCAGTGAGCGTTGGATTTATGTTCGATAGGGTTCGACCATAAAGAAGACCAGTACTCCGTTAGCTCATCTTTATCTGGGAGACTTTGGTTGTGATTGTTTACAGTACCGCTTAGTTGTCTGTAAAATAACTTCTGATTGTTATTGAATAAGTAGTTCTGTTGTTTCCTTTTCGTGCACTTGACATATCGTGACAAACGTTTTGATTTTGCCTTTAACTTTTGCCTGAGTGAATCGATATATTCACATACATGTTGTTTATGTTGTGGGTGACCTGTATAAGTGTTGATTCTTCGATAGATCTTCCTCACTCTGTTTGTTAAGCGCCTAGACGGTTTCAAGTTGTTTTTAAATTCTGTAAGCTGCCCCAATTCCCTTCTGATGTCATCAATGGACTTTTCCAGCCGGCGTTGCCACCAAGGCTTGAGCTGTTTGTAGTCTTTACCTCGATTGTTCATAGGGGATTGGATCTGTTGATTGTGACTTCGAATCACTGCTACCGCTCCACAATAGATGAGAGTGTGAAGTTGTTCCAGCGCTTCGCAGTCTTTAGCATAGTTCTGCAGTAGTAAGTTCACAGCTGCTAGTATGCTGTTAGTGCTCTTATTGGTTCGAAGCTTGGGTAGTTTTGGCCGGTGTATTGGGTTGGTGCCATTAAATTCCGCTAGTGCTTTACAAAGTTCGGTATTATAGTCATTATCGGTGGTTTTGTCGCAATCATTGTTTATTTCCTCAACGCCATTGTGGTCTCCTTGTGCATTCTCCGATTTATGTGTATCCTGATAATGGTAATGATGGTAATTATGTCATTCTCGCCATCTTGAAGGTCAAGAAGGACTTCACCTCGAATTTGTTGCAACGTCGGACCGGGTAGTAGATTGTTTTTCACAATACTTCGACGTTGGTCAGCAATACGCTGTTCCGTGAGATGGTGAAATTCTGGAAAATGTTCAACGAATGCACGGTGGAGGGCGTATCTGTATGTCGTCATATCAGTTTCCATATTCGTGATTTTAAAGTAGGAGCGCATAATGAATGAGTTTAGCTCGATAGTCCACTTCATGCGCTTCCTGGGCTTTCCGGCT
This sequence comes from Lochmaea crataegi, assembly GCA_947563755.1. Lineage (NCBI taxonomy): Eukaryota > Metazoa > Arthropoda > Insecta > Coleoptera > Chrysomelidae > Lochmaea > Lochmaea crataegi. Next base: position 35,014,916 of record OX387425.1, on the reverse strand, counting down.
TTTGTGGTCGTAGATGTGCCGACTTGCGTCACTCCAGAAACATCAGAAGCCGGTGGCGGAGGATCGATGTTGTTTTCCCCCTGAGTGTGGTTCGCAGTAGCCCTACTCGGTGTCACGCTGCGCCTACCGCTAACCGAGGAAGAAGGTAAATCATTTTTCGAACAAGCCCTTCTAGCACCAACTTGAACGCGACAAGAGTTTAAGGTGTTGCAATGTCGATTCACCTGACGATTCCTGAGATTTAGGGTCCCGGAATTTACACTCGAATTATTGCTCCCCCCAGAATCCGTGGAGCAGACAGCCGATGTACTAGGTACACAAGCAGTGTGGGATTCTGAGCATTTAGCTCTACCCACCTGGGGTAATCTTGTTTTACAATTCGACATCGTGATTGTCGCATTTTAGACCTACTGCCAGGTGCTGATCCAGCCGCTCCTTACATGGAGAACAGACGCTGTCGGAGTACCGCTCCTTACATGGAGACCATCGTGTCCTGAAACTAACTGGTTTTGGTTCGCTCCGAGGTATTTAATTTCCTCGATACCTTCTATATCTAAAAGGCATTCCCCGATCCACCACCTGGGGAAGCGCCCGATAGGGGACCAGTACCCCCACGGGTTATTATTATTATTATTATTATTATTATTATTATTATTATTATTATTATTATTATTATTATTATTATTATTATTATTATTATTATTATTATTATTATTATTATTATTATTATTTCCAACTCAAGTGTACTCTTGCTCAGCTCTTGCTGGTAATATTCACCTATCCCGAGCGTTTGTAAACGCAAATGGGATTAGGCACAGCAGTTACACATTTAGAAATTTACGGACAGTGTGACAAGTATTCAGAATTGCAGCCTTCTGCAGATCGATGTATGTGTTTTTGTGAAGACCTAGTTTGGTGAGGCTGTCTTGTAGAGTTTTGGGGATAAGTCCCGTAGATGAAACGATGACCGGCACCACCTCTACTTTCTCTGCATGCCACATCTGTCCTACTTCAATTGCAAGATCAGCGTATTTTGCAATTTTCTCGTTGTATTTGTCTAACATATTGTTGTTATTGGGTACAGCAACATCCACCAGGAGAACCGAGTTAGCTTTTTTATCCACAACTACAATATCAGGCCGGTTATTCGTCACCCGTCTATCGGTGATAATTGACCTATCGTAGTATAGTCGAAAATCAGCATTCTCTAGAACTGCATGCGGATGGTACTTGTAATAAGGCGTGTAGGTGTTAACTAATCCAAATTTGTTGGCCAACTTCTGATGAATGATGTTGCACAGTTGGTTGTGCCTGCGTAGGTAATCAATGTTAGCTATGGCTGAACATCCCGACGTAATGTGTTGTATCGTCTCTGTTGTTTGTTGACACCTTCTGCACTTGTCCGACACGATGTTTGGATCTCTTATAACAAATTTCTTGTAATTGTTGGTATTAATAACTTGGTCTTGGATCGCCATCATAAATCCTTCTGTTTCTGGAAACAATGTTCCATCAGAGAGCCACTTATTTGATGCTTCCTTGTCGATATATGGTTGATTGAGGTCGTGATGATGTCGACCATGAAGCGCTTTCTGGGCCCACTCCGCCTGTTTGTCAGAGTCTGTAACGATTTCAAGTTTTTTATCAGGGTTTACAAGATCTAAGGGGGAATAGTTTTTATCTGCTTTCGCGACCAGCTCATGCAATTTAGATGTTTGAGCCTTGCCAATGAAGAACTTTTGAAGTTTAGACATTTGATTATAATGTAAATTAACTATGTCCGTTAAAGCTCTCCCTCCCTCTTTTCTTGGTAATGTGGTCCTAATAACTGATGATGTCGGGTGGTGACATTTGTGTTTGGTCATCATGGTTCGCGTTGTTCTTTGAATATCTTCCAGTTCTGTTTTTGTCCACTTCAGAATTCCAAATGAGTATGTCAGGATCGGTATGGCGTAGGTGTTAATTGCTTTGGCGAGATTTCCTGCGTTCAACTGGGATTTCAATAAAGCAGATATCCTTTGAGTGAACTGTCCTCGAATTATTATTATTATTATTATTATTATTATTATTATTATTATTATTATTATTATTATTATTATTATTATTATTATTATTTATTTTTTTAATGTTACCCCTTCGATGCACCTACCTCCTTCTTCATACCTGTTCGCAATTAGAATCTGTTTCTGGCTATAATTAACAATGATCAGGACCCTTTGCTACACCATATACGCTTATTGATCTATTTTCAAGCTTCCTAAAAATTCAAATGGAAATTGTATTCGAAATAACACATCTGCTTTCTGCAAATTGCAACCAAGTAATAAAAGGTGAAATATTCCCAGGAAAATGTCATTTATTTCTCCATAGCGCGTCCCTTATTAAGTTTCATTGATTTGATATGGAAAATCAGTTTATTTCATTACATTTTCATTCGTATCAGATTTCCTTTGGGGGAAAACTAAAGGGAAGGAGACAAAGTGTAGGGACGTGATTTAGTGTTTCGGGTGAAATCTAAATTGTGGCTGCAGGTAAAATCTAGTTATTTTTATACTAAAAATAAATTTAAAACTGAATAATAGTTTATAAAACTGTAAAACATGCTTTTATGACTAATTTAATACAAAAAGCGTGTTATATACTTTTATACTAACTCAAGTTTTAGCTACTAATAAAATATATACGTGCAAGGTGGGCCACTAAAAAAAATCCAACCTGTTATTTTACGTTTCCAGCACGCGATTTTCCAATTCTGCTTTCAGTTCAGTCACTTTCAGGTCACTTAGTCTCTTAGCCATTTTTACGTAATTCTTTATTTATATTACCCCACACCTGACACCAATGTAATGTTTTTGTTATTTATTTAAATAGTTTTTACCGGTGGCATAAAATTATACACACTACTATGGCTAATTACTATTTATTTATTCAAAGAAACACACACTGTATTAAACTTAATTTATATACACACTTTACTTAACTACTAATTTATTTACACTCGGTATATTAGTTCTGATTTATTCTCACCACTTGAATATCACACTATTTATCTTCACTATTTTATTCACTATTCGATTACTGAGAGCTTCTGTGAACTAACTCTTTACTGTCCGTTTCACTAATCATTCTGAACTAACAGTTAACTCGCGTATATATACTCCTTCTCAACTCTCGAAAGTTCCAGTACCTTTAGCGCTCGTCCTATGAAGGAACAAAGCATCTTCTCTAGAATGTTCTCGAATGCTTGCGCAGCCACCAAAATTTACCGTTGAGAGACATGGCCGGCTTTGAGCTGGTCTTCTGTTTTTTTAAATAACAACCTAATATTAAGAGTGACCTCGTATCGAGTGATGACGCAGCATTGATTCCCTTGGTCAATTTGGAAGTAATTCCACATTAAATCCGAAATTTTAATAATTCGACAGTCTCCACAAAGGGCACTACTCTCACGTTTCGAGCTACCCTCTCCTTGATAACCTACTCATAATGACGACAATTAGATCCCTTTCAGACGAAGATTCTGAATCCCAGATACAGTATGCGAAATTCGGAATCGCATAAAAATTCTTGCCAGTTTCTGTATCGGATTCTCTGTCGAAATGGCATGTGCGCATTTATCAGTTCCAGTGCAGTACGTGTGCAGTCCCTCACATTTACATACAACATTGTTTGTTTACATTGCAATGGCAAAAATATGGATGAGAAATATTCCAAAGATAGTTTTTGGGCTCAATAACGCTAATAAACTCTCCATTATCAAGACTGTACGATCCATGGTGATTCTTTCACTACCGTTTTCGCGTCCCGCCTCTGATTTGACTGGTAGTAGCTTGCAAAAGTATCAGGCAGGACAAGGTAATGTAAAATTAGTCGCTGGGCAGTGGCCGACTACGAATTCTTTCGCCAGTTGCTGATAAAAAGTTTAAAATCTTCACGGAGTAGCTACGTGTGAAACGCTTCAATTGAACACATACATTTGTTGAATGCGAGATTCCAAATTTGGAATTCTCAATCTACGCCTGAAAGAATTCTAGTTGTGTTGGCTGTATCGGAATTGGACAGTCATTTACTAGATCCACTGTTCACATTTTACGATAAAAGCAATAAATGTCAATTTTTACTGAACCCTGTCTCTGTCTGAACTCATCTACCCGAGTACAGGGCTCAACCCTCACAAGATCCTTTCAATATATCAGGAATTTTGTTGTAACGATGTTCCCCAGAAACACCCTTCTAAAGACGACTATGGTTCAATACAAACCTGTTTGTTCTAGCCAATGTAGATATGAAAGGAGGACCGGGAACAGTAGCCAGGGACCCAATTCTTGAAAACTGGGGAACGGTAGAACAACCGAGAGAAAGGAGGCGTGGTGCTATCGAGAATGGATGAATGGTATTCTTCACCGTCATTCTATCGAACGTCACTAGAAGGATGGCTTCCTCATGCTTCTACTGGGTAAATCAGCCAAGGAACACTTAATAATTTGACAGTTTTATGAATTTATGTAACTTTGAGGACCATTAACTCAACTTTTTTATACTCTTTGTGTTGTGGTATACTGTTCAATTCTTATACAGAGTGAGTTTTAAGTATGGAACGCCTCAATTATCTCGGAAACGCATAGCACGATTTTTATGAATTTTTGGTGTACAAGGACCTTGTGATAAGGCCGATATTATGGTGGTATTTACATTGTTGTCAGAGCTTTCCTTTTTCCGGAGTAATAATGAACTTTGTTATTTCAAATAGATCACCCTATATATTTTTTGCCTTTTGAAATCCTTAAAAATACTGAATACTTTTTATGTAATGTTCCCTGTATCTAAGTGCCATAATTTCGTTTAATTTGAATAATCTTCAATAATTTATATCCTGATATAAATATCATAACAAGGTCTACCTACTGTCAGTAAATTAGTAAAAAGTTTAACGAAACTGGTGCAGTAAATGATTAATCCAAATCATGGCACAGAAAACCTACAGCAACTGAAGACAAATCTTTAAATCTTTGTTTCATGTTGGAGGTATGTCCGCATTTGAGTAGTAGAAAAATTAGGAATTTTAGAAAATATACAGTAAAGGCGATTACAGCAGATGCTCAAAATGCCGTAAATCGAATAATTGTAGATACTGGTCACGAAACAATTCTCGTTGGATGCGTGAATCCCACACCCAACATCCACAAAAACTGTATACCTATGGGCTGGAATAATAGGCGACAAAATAATTGGTCCCTTTTTCATACACGGAAACTTAAATGGTCTAGCGTATTTAGATTTATTGGAAAATAGTATTATACCATACTTAAAACTCCCTCTGTATAAACTTCATAAGTAAAGAAATATATTATTGTGGATATAGGTATATTTTGATAGATGACACATTCAAAAACCATTTGTTATTTAGTTGTAAAAGTATTCAATAGATGGGGAAGAATGAGTAAATACTTCTTGAAGAACAATAGCTGGAAAGTTTTTAATATTTTCAATATATTAGTGAAGTGTGAAATGTGAGATAAAGGCGAAAGTATTTTAGGCCTACCATAGAGAAGGATTTTCAAAGGACTTGCCCATTGCTGTTTCATTTTCATAAAAAATGCATAGGTGTCTTAAAACAATCCCTCAACTAAATAGATCCTCGAAGTCTTAAAATCAAATGTCCCCAAAGGATTTTCACAAACTAAATTATGGTTGGGCACTACATTCGCGGTTGCAAACAAATGTATGGTTATGCGGGAAGAGTTTTAAAAATTAAAAAAGATGCTTTTGTACCAAATTGAACTAAAAAGTGGGAAATAATTTTCAGTATATTATAAAAAACATGCTTTTATATGCAATTACTCAAATATAACACAAAAACAATCAAAAAGTAAAACTGACACTCATCTCAATACCATTTGGACCGCATCATTTGCCCATCAACCGAATTCGGCCATTTCCATTTACCGGTAGGCGATTGACACCACATTTATCATTTAGTCAAAGGCATACATCACAAAAGTTTCCCTATGATACTGCCTCTAAGTCCACTATGTTAGAGCATCCTCGAGCCAGTACCTGTGTTTATAGTACCTCACCTATCTATAAAAACCGGTTGCATGTCTTATTTAAAATAGATCATATTTTAGAGTACTGTATAAATACACATCTCATGTTTTAATTCTAAAATGAATCATTCATACGATTCGGTCAGTATAGGGAAGGTGAGCGTAACCCAACAGCCTTGTCCTTGTAGCCCGTGAAAAGCTTACTGCATTACACACACACACTGTTTTAAGTAATACAAAAATTAACAAGTTTCTACAAAATTCTAATTGGGAAAAGTATGAGAATAAAAAATATTCAGAAAGTTTAGAATCCCACCCCAATCCGGTGCAGTGTCGTTATATTGAGCAGCTTTTAAAATTACTTGGAAATAAAGAGAATTCAAAATTGAATTATCAAACGTAGGAACCTTTATAAACAATTTAATTCAGAGTAATCTAAGTATATATCTAATTTTGAAAAAAACTTGTTAACCAATGTACTACAAAAATTAGCGAGTAGACTAAGTAATTTGGGCACAAAAAGAGTATATGGTGAAATATTAAACTTTCTAAATAAGTTAAGACAAATTAAAAATATAAAAATAAGTTTGTAGTGGTAAGTTTTTAAAAATATTCAAATAAATTTATAATGACAAGTTAAAAAAAATATTTTCAAAAACTACAAGTCTTTATTGGGCTGTATTCCAATCCTTTGGTACATTTTTTTCCTTCCATATTTTTAAAATTAACTCTGCTATTCTGCATCTTCCTATTATTTCACAGTTCTTTAATATTTCTGCTGGTATACCATTTTCTCCGGTACTTATATTATTTTTTAGTTGGTCTTTGCTATCCTGTATCTCTTGTTCAGTTGGTATTTTAAGGATCCTATCATCCTCTTCTTCCTCTAGGTCACAGCTCATAATATTGTCCTTTTTATCATTGTTTAGTAATCCTTCAAAATACTTTGCAAACAGGTCTAATTTTCCTTTTTTATCTCCAACCATTTCTTCATCTTCATTCTTAAGGTACAATATTTTATTAACACTGTGTTCCTTATTCCTGTTAGCTTCCTGATAAAAATTTCTGATTACTTTATTTTTGTATGTTTCTTCAATTTTGCTTAATTCTTCATCCCTCCGTTCCCGCTTCTTCTTTCTACATATTTGCTTCGTTTTTCTTCTCACTCTTTCATATTCCAATTTGTTCTCTTCGGTTGGAGTACTTATCATTTTTAGACGAGATTTATTTCTATCTATTAGTACTTCTCTATACTCTGCATCAAACCAGTTGTACCTACATTTTCCTTCAACCTTTCCTATTACCGTTCCTATTACTTCCTTTAGTGCTGTTTCAATATTTTTCCACTCTTCCTGTATGTCATTAAGTTGTGGTTTCCTGTTTAATATTTCTGTTGTTTCCTGTTCCAGTCGTACAATTATCTCTTTGCTTTTCAACTTGTCCAGATCATATTTTGCAATCTTATTGTTTTCTTTATTTATGTTGGGCACTATTTGTCGCATCTTTGCTATTACCAGAATATGGTCACTATCTGCATCTGCTTCTCTATAGCTTCTAACATTTGTTACATCTTTTGAGTAGGAAAAGTTTGTGATCACATTTTCTATATATACAGGGTGTACCAATCTTCCGACAAACTTCGGTATATGGGTTATTTTAATTGATATCAAAAAATGTTATCAACAAAAATAGTAGATGTCTTTAGGGTGCATATTTTGAAATTATCTCGAACTATACAGAGTGTTGCATAACTCCGTTTCAAACCAAACATGATTTTTTAAATGAGAACCCTTGTATATTATACCGAATACGGATCGCTCACATTTTTTTGAAGCATTTGATATAAGGTTTTGCTACGTTATACAGAGTGCTTCGCAAAGTATCGACACGATTATGTGAAAATCGTAGGTAAATCAACGCTCTGTAGCTTATTGTACGTTGAAGAAAAAAAAATTATTTGGCCCAACAGAGTTTCGTAATATGATGCAATATCTCCGTATTCTATTAAATTTTAATTATTTTCCCTTTTGTATACAGGGTGGACGGAAAATCGAACCTTTCATTTTCTCTCTTCTTTCAAATGGAACAACCTCTATTTTTTAGCGCAAATAGAATCTTCGATTATGTAACATTAATTTTTGTTAAGTATTCCCTATGCCCAAAGTTAATCAAAACAGAGTTATTTTGTAATATCTATTGTAAACCATAATTATTAACCTATTATATGAAAGCTATAAACGTTGAATGTAACAAAATATCCCTTCAATAATAAATTTTAATAAATTATTTATTCTAAGAAAACAAGTCACCAAAAGTATAATCCTATCCGTAATATTAAACTAAATGTTTAAAGTGTTCACCGTTAACATCAATGCAATGCTGTAAACCATTACATTTTCTCAGTAAGCGTTGACAAAATTTGACATAAACGTCAGTCGTTATATTTTATTTCTTAAAAATAGCAGTAATTAAATGTCGCCTGCATTTTATAGTTTCCTTAAATCAAATAACAATTCTTGAGGATGAATAATGTACATTTTTCTACCCAAGAAATGGTGGACATGATTTGGGTATTGGGTGAATGTAACAAAAATTGACGTCAAAAAATAATAGTTCAATACTATTAAACGCTTTACAAAATTAGAAAAATTAATTCCCAAAGAGCAGACCGTCCACTAAGAAGCAACAACTACTTCTCGGGCTATGTGCGCCGACAGACATTGAATTACACTTCTAAAGTAAACGGGGTTGGTATATCTGTTAAGATAGAACCAACCATTCTGGTTTGCGATTAGATGGAATAACATCACTTGTAGACCGGTTTCGGCGTTTTTTGCGCCTAATCAGTACAAGGTAGATGCTATACGTCCAGAAGCTCTGAGATCATAATCCTGGACTAGAGACTACGTTGATACCACACCAATACATTAGCCTCAGTAAAGGAAATGCTAAGAGTGCGATATCAGCGACATTTCCACATCTAATCACAAACCAATCACCACGCCGAAACCGGTCTACAAGTGATGTTATTACTTCTAATCGCAAACCAGAATGGTTGGTTCTATCTTAACAGATATACCAACCCCGTTTACTTTAGAAGTGTAATACAATGTCTGTCGTGGCATATAGCCCGAGAAGTAGTTGTTGCTTCTTAGTGGTCGGTTTGCTCTTTGGAAATTAACTTTTCTAATTTTGTAAAGCGTTTAATAGTATTGAACTATTATTTTTTGACGTCTATAGATCACGCTTTACTAATATGACAATTATTCACAGGTAACTGTAATTAAGTAAGTAACAAAAATCGTTTGCTTGCATCTAAAGATTATCGTCAAAGATTTCCAGACCGGAAGGCACCCAACAAAAGAGCATTTGAAAAACTAATGGATCGTTTCAATCGCACTGGTGAAGTAAAATACGAAAAAAAAGACGTAGCAAAAACAGCCTTAACTGAGGAAAATGAAATGAAAGTACTGCTAAGTATTGCAGAGGATCCGCATACAAGTGTGAGAAATATTTCACAACAGCAAGACATAAGTCATGGCACGGTTCAAAGAATCCTTGAAAAACATAAAATGCATCCCTATCATATCCAACTCCATCAAGAGTACTTGACCGTGATTTTCAAAGAAGAGTAATGTTTTGTGAATGGGCCCAATTTAATATCAATCGCCAGAGAAATTTTTTTGATTTTGTGCTTTTTGCAGATGAGGCGACTTTTCATAAAAATGGATGTGTAAATCGACATAATTTTCATTATTATGCAACTTCTAATCCAAATGTCGTCTCAACCCGTAATAGCCAATGGAGGTGGTCATTAAATGTTTGGGGTGGAATTGTAGGTGATCATGTGATAGGACCATACTTTTTTGATGAGAGAGTAACTGGTGCGGTTTATTTGAATTTTCTTCAGAATAACCTGCCACTTTTATTAGAAGAAGTTCCACTCAATATTCGGCGACAAATGTGGTATTTGCATGATGGTGCGCCTGTTTATAATACTGCGCCTATACGAGATCATCCCAACACCGAATTCTAGCTAGGTCTAGAGCTAGGTCTCCCGATTTAACAAAATTGAATTTCTTTTTATGGGGTTTTATAAAAAATGAGGTTTATAAAACTCCCCCGACTACAAGAGAGGACATGAAAGAGAGAATCAGAGCGGCATTTCGATCTGTTAACGTTGATTTGCTGAGAAATGTTAGTAAATCATTTGAACTTAGACTGCAGCATTGCATTGATGTTAACGGTGAACACTTTGGTAATTTACTTTAATATTACGGTTAGGATTATACTTTTGAAGACTTGTTTTGTTAAGCATAGATGATTTATCAAAATTTATTATTATATAGGATTTTTTGTTACATTCAACGTTTATTGCTTTCACATAATAGGTTAATAATTATGGTTTACAATAGATATTACAAAATAACTCTGTTTTTATAAACTTTGGGTATAGGAAATACGTAACAAAAATTAAAGTTACATGATCGAAGAGAGAAAATGAAAGGTTCGAGTTTCCGTCCACCCTGTATACAAAAGGGAAAATAATTAAAATTTAATAGAATTCGGAGATATTGCATCATATTACGAAACTCTTTTGGGCAAAATAATTTTTTTTTCTTCAACGTACAATAAGCTACAGAGCGTCGATTTACCTACGATTTTCACATAAACGTGTCCATACCTTTTGAAGGACTCTGTATAACGTAGCAAAACCTCATATCAAATGCTTCAATAAAATGTGAGCAATCCGAATTCGGTATAATATACAGGGGTTCTCAATTAAAAAACATATGTATGGTTTGTAACGGAGTTATACAACACTCTGTATAGTTCGAGATTTCAAAATATGAACCTTAAAGACATCTACTATTTTGGTTGATAACATTTTTTGATATCTCTAAAAATAACCCAAATACCGAAGTTTGTCGTAAGATTGGTACACCCTGTATAATACAGGCATACGCACACGTTGGAAAAAGTATTATCATGATATCGCAAAAACAAACAGCAATCAGTATTTCCAATTATATCCCCAACTCCCCAGTAAAAGTAACCTCTTAAATTTAGATTACAGCAAAAGACATCAGGTAATTCTCACACGATTAAAGGTAAATCATGGACGTTTCGGGCTCACCTTCACAAAATAGGTATTTTCAACACACCTTTTTGTACTTGCGATAATACATCAATAGCGGACCTTAACCACATTTTTTTGCATGTGAGGATCGACTGGTAGAAAGAATAGAACTTTATAATTCACTCATTTCCTACAACATTCCCATGCCTGTTAATTTATTGTTGGTCACCAACTCAAAGCCGGTCCTCTCCCCCAATTATAAATTTTGGTGAATGCGCTTCGAGAACATTCTCGAGAAGACGCTTTGTTCGTGCACGGCCCGAGCGTCGAAGGCGCTGGAGTCTTCTAGAACCGATAAGGACTATATATACGCGGGTTTTTGAGTGCGTAAACAGTTAGTTAGTCAGCTAGTTAGTTCGAGAGAATTAGTGAAACGGACAGTGCATAAAATAGTGAATAAAATAGTGCAAATAAATAGTGGTGAAAATAAATTAGAACTGATATACCGAGTGTAAATAAACTAATAGACATTAAGTAGAGCGTGTATATAAATTAAGGTCAATACAGTGTGTGAGTTTCTTCAAATAAATAGATAGTAATTAGCCATAGTGTATACAATTTTATCCCACCGTTAAAAAACTGTTTAAATAAATAACAAAAACATTACATTATGTTCACTTCTGGCGAAAAACGAAAAGGCTATTTTTGTCGTACTTATAAGGTTTATTACTGATTCTAAATTGGAAATATAGACTTTTCCTTCTGATTAGTATCTACCCCTTATACACTTCCTGTGGTTAATGTACACCGTCCGAGACCATCTTCTCTCTCACACACACACAATACAGGCATACAGCAATTTGAAAATTTCTGTAATCCAAAATATAATTTCTGAGTTGATAAATAAGTAAATTTATGATGTAACAGTATTCACTTTTATACATTTAATTCTATTTTGTAAATTAGCAAAAAACTAATATGTAAAGAAATGGGAAACACCCAAAATCATTGTTGTCACTTCCTTTGAGTTTTCTGGAAGATTTCGTTCTATCTAGTGCGTTCTGGGAGTGACTTGATATTTCGAAAATAATAATTTTCTAACAAGATGGTTAATAATATGCTAGACTAAATAAGTGTTATAAATTTGGGAAAAAAAATTTTAGGTTTTTTAAAATAATTCTAAAGCTGAGCTAGTTTTTTTACAATTTTTCTTTTTGTTTTGATAAAATGTATTCTTTCTTTTTAATAATATGATGTTTTAATTTAGGGAAAAAATTTGAGGTATCTTAAAATATCAGTTGTGAAAAAAGTGAAATTCTAGAGCAATTTTCCTTTTTTTTATTATTGATGTTTTGATAACTTAAAAATATTAAATTGTGTTAAATGGTTGACCTATTGGTTCCCAGAACGTTGCACCAGAAATCCTTTGTTTTCCTCTTCCTAAATTATCACTTCTGAGTTGTCTGGAGCATTTCACTTGATGCCAAAATGGTTAATATTATGCAGACTAAAAAAATATTTTAAATTAGGAAAGAATTTTTGAGTTTTTTATGAATATTTTTGAATTTGAGTTCAGCTGTGAAAAAAATGAAATTCTTAAGCAATTTGTCTATTTTTTAATTTTTGTATTTAATAAGATGATATACTAAATAAATGTTTTAAATTAGAAAAACATATTTAGAATCTGAGCACGGTTGTGAGAAACATAAATTTTTTAAGCAATTTTTCTTTTTTTATTATACAGTTTATAAATAATTTTTCTTGTATTTTTTTATTATTGTTGTTTCAATAAGTTTCTATTTACTACTAAAATGATTGACCGATTGGCTCACAGAATGTTGCTACGCTGAAAAGACTTCACCTGAAACAAAAGAAACACAAACGAAATCCACATAAATATATTCTCTTGCTGGGGTGTTTTCAATATTCAATATATTAATAAAATTATCAAAAATGAAACAACCTATACGAAAAATTGTAAACAGCAAAAACATTTCAGGCATACATTTCAAATAACAAAAATAGAAAAAATATTTTTAAAATTAAAAAATATATAAATAAGAAAATTAGTCTATGTTTGGCTCTTAACCCCAAGTAAAAATTGTTTTTTTCTCATTTCTTCCATTTAAACTATTATTATTTCCACTATTTTTTCTATTTTTGTTATTCGTCACAACAGTCTCCTACCTTTAGGCATATCGCATTTCTTGAGCTGAAACGAGAGTTAAAATCTGTAAAAAAAAAAGAAAATGGAAGTGTTATCATTCAATATTGTTTGATAATAAACAGTAGAGAAAAAAATTTGATTTTGTCATTTTAATTCTTGATGATGTAGACTTGTTTTTTGAAACTGTCGATAATATTTTGATAGATCGGAGTTTTAAGTTTTTTTTTGTTTCAATTACCATGGACAGATGATTTTACAAAGTATATGACATAATTGAAAAAAAATACGTTTAATTTCCCATCAAAACCAAACAAAATAATAAATATACCAACGTAAAGAAGAGCAATTCAAAGTTATCCAAATTATACATATATTTTTTGGCGATCTGGCAACATCTAATTACTTGAATTATTCTGTACAACCAACACGTCTGCGCATAAAAAGTACGTTATTAACAAACAAAATCCTACAAAACATTCAAAATAATTGTTTCAACCCTTACTACGTGGAATCTTCTCATAATATCAAATTAATAAAATCAGTAAATAACAAATTCCCCAACAGAATTATGTAACTATGTAATAGCGTTAAATAATATAGCGATAAATTATCACTCAACGGTAATAGGTATTTCTAAGGTGCAGTTTGTTATTTTTCAATTTTATTTGATTTAAAATATTCTTTTTATCTGATCTATATCAACCACATTAATTTTCGATATTTAAAAAATCACATTTGAGTTCATACACTTGTATCTACATAAAACAAATTTCTAATTGATTATATATCAACTTGATTCCTAGTTTTCAAGAATAAAAAAGTACCTAACACAATGTAATAAGTATCATAATATTAAAAATGTATGTTGTTAAATAAATAATCGAAAATTACCTGAATAACCTCAAAAATATCGATATTCACTACTTAAAACAATAACGCACAATGTAGGTACAACACTTTTTGTTATTTCTAATAAATTCGTGAAGCATATTTTTCTAGGGTTAACAAAAGGACCGGCTTGATGTTTACTGCAAATTCGTCACTCCATATTTGGTATTTAGTCGAAAGCTTTAAAGTTTAGTTTTTAAAAATGGAACGTCTCAAACTATTTCAATAAATTGGTTTATGAAGGTTTTTTAATATTGTAATGTTTTTGTTATTTATTTAAATAGTTTTTACTTGTGGGATAAAATTATACACTTATATTCACACTCTTTTTAATGTCTACTAATTTATTTACTCTCGGTATAATAGTTCTAATTTATTTTTACCACTTGAATATTACACTATTTATCTTCACTATTTCATTCACTGTCCGATTACTAAGAACTTCTGTAAACTGTCTGTGAACTAACTCTTTGTCTTCCTTTCACTAATTGTTCACGCACTCAAAAACCCGCGTATATATATAGTCCTTCTAAACTCTCGAAAATTCCAGTACCTTCCGCGCTCGTCCTATGCACAAACAAAGCGTTTTACTCGAAAGTTCTCTAAGAGGGCGCAGCCACCAAAATTTACAGTCGAGGGACAGGGCCGGCTTTGAGTTGGTGACCTCGCAACATTGCCCCCTCCTTGATAGGAAGTTCCTCTTTGAACTTCTGTGTAGCCGGGAGTGGATGTTTAAATCGGCAACTGGACCCATTCCTACACTTTCCGGTCGTATCGAAATAACACGGCACTGTCTTCATTGGACTCTGATAACGGGGGGTATAGCTGCAGATTAATATGTGGACGCCGGTATCTTCGAAGATCACTTCCATCATATTCCTGATGACTTGCCAATCCAACTGGTTGCTCTCTATCTCAGGCAAAGCTAGTTTCTTCACGTTGGATTCCACGCATGGACTCGAAGGCTACGTAGCGCTTCCCGCATATTCCGGTAGGTGGATCGATCTTGAAATTCGTTTTTTGTTACCAGGTAGAAGATGTACCGTGAATTGTGTTTGAGTCTCAGTGTCTTGCCAGGGGTTGGAATCCGTTCTTCAAGTTTTTCTAGTTGCCCACGGCACCCTCCTACGATCTTTGTAATTTTGGAGAAAAGCATTTTCTCCTCGTCGGGTTGTGTAACCATACTTTGACCCCTTTTTGAAACGGCCTTCTGTGGCCTGCGTGTCGTACCGTTTTTTCATTCTGTCGCTGGCAACTTGAAGATTCGTTTGGACCAATTCATGCACATCGTCCATCCTTTTTCCCAAATGGATCACGTAATCTTCTCCAAGTCGACAATCAAATTCCAGGTCACAATGAAGCCTCATTTCGGATCCAAGTAGGATTTTCGCAGGTGCAGGATCGATAAGCCAATGCAAATAGGCTGGAAACTACTTTGGGCAGGTATTTTCCTATTGTCCTCTTCATTCTCTCGACCATTCTATCTGACTGTGGATGCAACGCCATTGTCCTGGTCTTCTTCATTCCCAGCTTGTCACAAATTTCCTGGAATACATGGCTTTCGAAATTCCTACCCTGATCGCTGTGAACTTCCAAGGGCACTCCATATCGGCAGATGAATTCCTTCACCAATACATCCGCGACAGTTGTGGCCTCTTGATTCGGGATCGCGTAAACTTCTACCCACTTTGTGAAATAATCCATCACAACCAGGATGTATTTACCACCATTTTCTGTCGTCGGAAATGATCCAGCGATGTCTAAAGCAATCCTTTCGAATGGGCTTCCAACATTCTACTGCTTCATGGGTGCCTTTCTCCTGCGATGTGGTCCATTACTCGTAGCACAAGTCTTTCACATCGTCGGAGCTGTTCATCCAATAAAACCTTTCATGGACTCGCTGAAGGGTTTTCTTCACTCCCAGATGATCTCCTGATGGAGTGTCGTGTAACTTCCTCAATACCTCATCTACTCTCGTTCTCGGGATGACTAACTGTCTTCTATTTTCGGAACCATCATCGTTTTCAAGTATTCGTTTTAACAGGCCTTCTTCCAGGACAAGGTCGTCCCACTGGGCCCAATATGCCTTGAGTGTCGGTGAAAATCTTGACACTTCTTGCTTAGATTCAGCCTTTTTGCAGTGGGAACAGTCTGCTGGGCATGGCCGTCTACACAGGGAGTTGGCATTTCGATTACTCACGCCAGCTCGATGAGATGGTCTTTGGGACGATCCTTGGTCGGTGGTTCTTGGTTTGCTGGAATCCTAGGGCGCTTTCACGAACTGCCTACATGCCCTAGCTCGCCACAATTCCAGCATCTAATCTTCTTCGGCTTCTTGTCTACCATCCTTTTAATCAAGTTGACGATCTGGTCAAGTCTAACTTCGTCACCTTCTCATTGAATGGTCCTAATTTTGTCATATTCCAAAGCCTTTGGGCAGCTTCATATTCAAGAGCAGCAGTTAATGCATCGATCAATGTTTTGGGATGCGCCCAACGAAGCGTCCTCTGCATATCAGGGTCGCGCAAGCCATCAATAAAGGCCTGGAAGCCCAGACATTCCATCATGTTCTCCGGTGCTGATGGATAAGCAAATCGAACTAGTCGGGCGATATCCACTTCATACTCTTGAAGAGTTTCGTTACGTTTCTGCCTTCGGTTCTTCATCTGAGATTGGTACAAGTGTTCTAGATGTTCGTGACCATATCGCATGTCCAACTTCATCTTCAGCTGCTCGAAGTCATCCGTTTCTTCAAGGGGTATCGTCTGAAGCACATCTAAGGCATCTCCCCGTAGCGCGATGGTTAAGTTCACTGCCTTCTCCTTATCGGACTAATTATTCGCTCTAGCGGCTGCTTCAAACTGTTGGTCCACGACATCTTTCCGTCGAACGTTGGGGCCTTGACTCTGGCAAAAATGCCAATACCTTCTGTCTTGGGGTGTGCTTCTGCCTTGCATGGTTTCATTTGTTCGATCTTTTTTTGTTCTGCTGGCATGCCTTGTGTTCTTGAATCGGCCATTTTCCTCTCTATATAGCTCCTGGATTTTTTCATCCATTGTTGTTATCTTATAGTCCATTTTCTCAATATCTGTTTTTAAAGGCGAAATTTTATTTTCGACTTCAGCGGCTATATCATTTTTCATTGATAAGATATTGGCAGAAATATCGTTCTTCATAGTAGAAATCTCGTCCTTCGTGGTAGAAATCTCGTCCTTCATGGTAGAAATCTTCCCGTCCATATTAGCAGAAATATCGTCCTTCATAGTACAAATCTTCTCATCTATAGTAGAAATTTGCTCGTCCATATTAGCGGAAATATCGTTCTTCATAGTAGAAATCTCGTCTTTCATATTAGCAGAAATCCCGTCCTTCATAACGGAAATTGACGTGATTAAGGTGGAGGCCTCGTCGTTGAATCAAAATGTATCCGGATCCAAGCCGTCAATTTCCAGTGCTATTTTCAATATCTCAACTAGTTCACTCTTTTTTCCGGATGTTTCCAACTGGCGATTTTCCAATTCTGCTTTTAGTTCCGTCACTTTCAGCTCACTTGTCTCTTAGCCATTATACACACTATGGCTAATTACTATCTATTTATTTAAAGAAACACACACTGTATTAAATTTAATTTATATACACACTCTACTCAATGTCTACTAATTTATTTACACTAGGTATAATAGTTCTAATTTATTTTTACCACTGGAATATTACACTATTTATCTTCATCATTTCATTCACCGTCCGATTACTAACTTCTGTAACTAACTAACTCTTTGTCTTCGCTTCACTAATTGTTCACGCACTCAAAAACCCGCTTATATATAGTCCTTCTCAGCTCTCGATAATTCCAGTACCTTCCACGCTCGTCCTATGCACAAACAAAGCGTTTTACTCGAAAGTTCTCTAAGAGGGCGCAGCCACCAAAATTTACAGTCGAGGGACAGGGCCGGCTTTGAGCTGGTGACCTTGCACCAATATGG
This sequence comes from Lochmaea crataegi, assembly GCA_947563755.1. NCBI lineage: Eukaryota > Metazoa > Arthropoda > Insecta > Coleoptera > Chrysomelidae > Lochmaea > Lochmaea crataegi. The sequence goes on along the minus strand of OX387425.1, from coordinate 34,996,751 downwards.
TGGATTTCATAGAAGTATTCATTCTTCTCTACAAAAGAGTGTTTCGTAAATTTTTCTAACCAATTTACTCACAGCAAACATTTGTTGGGCATTTCTGTTAAAATATAAATTATCAGCTATTCAAATTCATCTATGGAAGGCCTCAATTATCCCAGAAACGGATAGCACGATTTTTATAGATTTTGGTGTGCAAGGACGTTGTGACACCGTACATAGACAATGAATACTAGGTTCACTCGTCGTCGACACTTTTATGCAGCGCTGATAAAGACTTAACGGCAAACGTTAAAATACACGTGTATCGTATATGCAGGGGTCGCGCGAATTACTACCTTTATAGCTTGTTGATTTATAGTTGGAGTGTTTGGTACCGAGGGCTGATAAAAATGTACGTTGTTAGAAAACTATTTCAAAAAACGATATTGTTTTGCTATGCATGGTACGTTATGGTATTTAATTGGGAACATCAAATTATAAGAAATGAACTGATTGATTAGAACAGCTTTTACTACATTTTATAAATAAAATATTTGTAATTCGTCCAGAATGTAAAGATATATCCAAACTAATATTATAAAGAGGAAATATTTGATTGTTTGTTTGTTTTGAATAGGCTCCGAAACTACTAGACCGATTTAAAAAATTCTTTCGCCGTTGGGAAGCTACACTATCCCCGGGTGACATAGGCTATATTATATTTTCAAAAAAATTAGGAATCCTTACTAAAACTCCAACAATGTAACCCGAGGTGTAAAAAAATGACCTAAAAAATTCCTTACATCACGTGAGCTGTCAAAACTATTGATGATAGAACGAAATAGTGTACTACAACTTTGCAGAACACATCATTATCTACAAAAAGTATCAAGACAGCATATGTCTAGTTTTGTTATGTCACAATAAGTGTTCTTTAATTTTAAACATTTAATTGAAATGCCGGCGCTATAAAAGGCTCTTTATTTGTCCTTGGTATTAATCCTTATCAAAATACATTTATGAATTATTCAGTTCGAAAGATATCACGAGTTTAGAAATGTAAATATTAGAAAAAAGTCACGTGGTCACCGCTCACCCCGCTCAGCTAGCTAGGCAGCACCATAATATGCGATGTTGACGTCACTTGTCGTCAATGGGGACGGGAGGGGAGTCAATATCAAGAAATAAAGTACCGCGCGGCACATTCGCGCGGTCGACTCCCTACATAGCGGTCGAGTGCGCAATCAAATAATACAATATACAATTATTACCATCGATGCCAATCAATGTTAGTGCAACCGCTAATTTTTCTTTTCGTTAATGAATACTCATCTAAACAAGATATTATAAATGGAGAAATAATATTATTATTATTATTATTATTATCTATGCCGATCTAGGTAAGTTATATATTATGTGCAATTTTCTAGAGCACACACCAATTTTTCTGTTTATTCAGTGAATCGATAACCGTACTGATTGCTTCGTCAAAAAATATGACCCAAAGAAAATCTGAACTCAACAAAACATGTATGACTGAGCCACAGCAACGTGTGGCCGGGTTTTAGCTAGTATAGAATAAAACAAATCCACATATTGTGAGGAGTTCGCGTGCAATTCGTGAGATCTATCGACCCATGCATCCGTTTTTGACCAAAACCGTATAGATCTCCTTGAAAATCCGCTTTAAAATTTGACTTTTGGAGCAAAACCGGTTCTATCCAAATTTTGTTAACAAAAGCGGATAGTTATATCCAATCCTGTCCGTACTGAGTGCGATTTTTTAGTTCGCCTTCGCGGTCAGTTCGTTACTGATGTTGTGATGTGATGCCAAGTGCCTTTAGTCCTGTAAGATTTAAAAAAAGAAAGTAGAGTTTTTGGTGTTTTGAGTTGAAAATTTTCGATTATGGAGGACGATATTAGTGTGAGTGAAAGAAGTGATGGAAGAAGGAAGAGAAAAAAAGGCGAGAAAAAAAGGGAAGCGCGTAAAAAGGAAAAGTAAGGCTAGGACATGTTTTAAAGTACATTTTTATAAGAATTTCAATTTATTCTGGGTATATAAATCCCGACCCTACATTAGAAGGTTTTACACCTCCTTGTAGTCATGATGGTAAAACCTATGAATGCCGTAAAGTGATTATGCGTGATATTCTGAAGCATAGAACAAAGTTTTATGAAAACAACGAGGAAGTACGCCAGGATACGTTTTTATGCAACTATATGAGTGTTATGGTATCTAGACGACGGCGACAAAATCAAGAAATGAAAGCAAGGAACGCCAAAATTTGTTACATGTTAAGAGCAGATAAAACTATGATTAGAGTTTGCAAAAATTTCTTCGCTGGTGTTTTAGCCGTCAGTAAACACAGACTTGTCACAGTTGCGAAGGTTCTGGCGAAAGGAGATGTTCCAAAGGAGAAAAGGGGAGCTGACAGAGTATCTAAGAAAAGTGCATCGAAAAAAGAAAGAGTGAAACAGTTTATTGGTAACTTGCGAGGTAAAGAAAGCCACTAGAACATAAAAAAGTCCAAACGCATATACCTTGCTGCAAGTCTCTCGGTGGCAAAGCTGCACAAAATGTATAACAGGCAATGCAAATCAGAATATCAAGTAGCCTACGATATGTTTAGAGACATCTTCTTGAATGATTTCAATATCGGTTTCTCATCCCCTGCGTCAGATGTCTGTTCCATGTACACCAGGTTGAAGGAGCAAGTATGACATACAAGAGACCTACAGAGAAGACAACACCTTATTATCGAGAATCGAGTTCTCAGAAAAAGGGCAAACACTTCCTATGAACTCGCCAAGGAAAAGCCTGATAACAGTACAACCTTTTCGACCTCCAGCAAACTAATCGGAGATGCGTGATATTCTCATCAGATTAGCTTCTATCTCTGGACTGAAGATCTAGCTGGAACAGGGGCCACTCAAATCGGTTCTGCATTGTTACACCTTCTTCAAAGTTTGAATTACGAAAGAATACACCTTCTGTGACGGATGTGGGGGCCAGAATAAGAATTCGCATATCATTCACACCCTGATGTATTGGCTTAAAAATAAATCCCCAGAAAATTTGAAGGAAATAATAATAACTTTTCCGGTACGAGGACACAGCTTCCTTCCTGCGGACCGAGCTTTCGGTAGGGTGGAGAAGATTTTGAAGAGGCATCCTGTAGTTACAACCAAAGAAAGATACTCAGACATATATTCCGAAGTAGGTTCAGTACAAATCACTGGGAACAGACTGGCAGATTTATGATGTTAAAGAACTGGAAAAGTTGTACAAGAAAATAAAGGGAATTTCAGATTTCAAAAAGATTCACATAAAAAAATGTGTGAATAAAAAAATAATGAATCTACTATTAAAGTGAACAAGTTTCAATTCTAAAGTTTCACATCATCAGCCGACACAACTACTTGGGAGTCGCTGGTCAAGCAAGGAATATCCGAATACATCGAGCTAAATAGGTTACCATTGGGTAACTATATATTCCAGATAAAAAGAAGAAAAGTGATCCACTTGATGGAGGAGCATTTTGGGGAAGATTGGCGAAACAGGGAAGACCTTTCACGGTACATAAACGTATTAGGCAATAACGAAGGAGAAAACCTAGATATTTCGGAAAATAATGAAAACCAAGAAGATCAAGGCAACGCATGCGATTGCTTGGACGAAGAGAGTGCAATTCATACATAATTTTTTGAGTGTTACTTTAATCAAAACATGCTGTAGTTCTTTTTTTGCATATTTTATGACCCTAATAAACTTGTTCTGTTAAATTTAAAAAAAATATATTTTTGTGTGCAAAATTTACTTGATTTGTGTGCAAAACCGGATATATCCATTGTTTTTTTGCTGATAATGCCTAAATGATAATTTTTTCCAAAAAAATATACGTCAATCAGTTGCTTAACATCATTACTTTTGAACTGTCTTGGAAAAATAAAACAATTTTATAAAATAAACTTGTAGGACGTTTTTTCATCTCCTGAAAAATTTTGAAATGTCGATATATCCGGTTTTGCAAGCGAGCTACTCATGTATACCTCACAATATAAAAATAGAAAACCTGAACAACAATTCAAAATCGTTAAAAATTATACCAGATTGTCGCAATAACATACTTTAGAATTCGTTTTGCATATAAAAACAATGCTGAATAATTGCATTTAGTAAGAAAATGTAATCCTAAACCAAACTTAATTGTGCAATATAAACGCTATATTGTATAAAGAGATAACAAATAACTTAAAGGAGAATTTTTACAAGGATGCGTAAATGATACGTTTTTAAAAAGATCTTTCAATGTCGCTCCCATACAATTTTTACATCTCATTGCTCACTTACAAGTTATGTACTAATATAATATATTTTCAAGTTGCGTTACATTCAACAAGATTTATAAAGGTACATTGAGCCCACCAAATGGAAATTTGAAGGAAAATATTTGTGCCCCATCTCTACTCCTACAATAGTCCACCGTCCACACAACACATTTGCGGTATTTTCTTTTTCATAAATATCCCGTGATAATAATTAAATAATTCACTGCAAATACGGTCCAGCCGGTATAGTATTAACACCGCTCGTACGTTAAAACTATAAAGGACACACGGTATCTGTCTATCGCTCTATTGGAGCTTCAGGATACCAAAAAAGAGTAGCATCGGAGACCAAGTGAGATAGAATTGCGCTGGGAGGAGCTTAGAGTGAATTTATTGTATATTTACGGTGTCTTGTGATATACGGCCGATATTATGGTGGTATTTACATTGTTGTCAGATCTTTCCTTTTTTTGGAATAATAATGATCTTGTTATTTCAAATTAATTGTCCTGTATATTTTTTACCTTTTGAAATCCCTAACAAATACTGAATGTGTGTGTGAATTGAAAAATATAAAAAAGATAGTGGTTTAATTTTCTAAAATGGGAAAATTATGGTAAGTCAAGAAATTGATTAGGCTAATGGAACCGTAAGAATCCGCAGTCAATATCACAACCTCACACACACAATTTTCTGAAATAATTAACTAAAAGAATCGTGCTTTATACTCCAAAGAACATAAAAATGCCGGTTTGGAAGTGGGGCCTTTAATACACTCAACCTATAAAAATGTAAGAAGTTTGGAAGCCAATATCTGACATTGGCGACATCGCATCGGTATGGCGCTTTTAGAACTTTGTTCAGGACATCAAAATGAACAAAGGAGACACATTTCCATGGTGGGGTCTATTATACATGTTCATTGCTAAAAATGACATGTTTGCCTCTTCATTTCGGCCACTTGGCAACGCCCCAGAGGTATGGCGTTTTGAAATCTTTGTTCTACAGTTCATTGTTAACAAAGATCACGAAACAACATCGCGGAGCTCATGATCCATGTCCACAGTGGAAAAATTACAAGTTTCGGTCAGTATGGCGGACCTAAAGTGACGCCATATTGGTATGGCTTATTGAGTTCGTGGACTTTGGCGACTTCCTTGACGACATAAAAAAAGAATCAAAGTGGTGCCTATGATCCAAGGGCATGGATATTAATTACACGTTTTAAAATTCACTCCCCTAAAAGCTACACTTTAAGGGTGCCATACCGGGAATTCAAAGTGGGGAATAACGTTGACTATCAGCCCCCAGAGCCTCGGCAGGGGACTAAGATACATGCAAAAACCCTCTCGGCTCCAGGTCTAGGGTAAAAGTGGGATAGATGCCGTGGGAGTATAGATGCCGTGGGGGTATAGATGCCGCATGTCACGTGATTCGTAAGCCAATAGTGGGAAAGGATTCTAAGGTACAATATGGTACAATTTACAATATTCGTTAATTGATTTTTGTTATGAGTGCTGTGGGAGACCATCTACGTTTGACCTATTCCAAGTAACATTAGAACAAAATCGGTACGTCAGCTTATATAGAAATATTTTGTTGATGCCTTTTCAACCTATTATTTAAAAAATATATATCAAATAGCGTTATATGATATTATGTAGGTTTGTTTACAGATCTGTTTGTGAATTTTTTTTATGTTTTCGACTTTTGTAAATAAACGGGTGCGGCGTCTCTCCATATCTAAAAGGAGAGACGCCGCATCTTATATATGGGAGAGATACCTCAAATTATATTTTAAAATTTCTGAAAAATAATTGATATTTATTGATTATAGGTATATATTTATAAATGAAATACCAAGGAAATATATTCGAAAATATACTGCTAAACCACGTGCGCAATGGACCGAAGAACAGCTTGCAACAGCGATAGAAAAAGTAAGAGCCGGAGAAATTTCTAAACGTGAAGCCGAGAGGAGATATGGGGTACCAGCACGGACCATCGACCGAAGAATGAAGTCGGGTAAATTTTGAAAAGGTTCTCTTGGTCCAGCAGGTACAATTCAAAATTTTTAATTAAAAAAAAATTAAATTACAAACCCCTTTTCTTTGCAGGAGTTCTTGGTTATGAAAATGAAAAAAAAGCTGGTAAGTCATATTTAAAAATTAGGCAAGGCTGGCTTTGCACCAGACAGGAGTATAATTAAAGCAAGGGCATTTAATTTAGCTGAAAAATTGGTTTCAAGCACATCTGTCAAAGAAAAAGAAAAAGCTGGACCGCATTGGTTTAAATCTTTTATGGACAGAAATCCAGAACTGTCGATAGCAAGGGCACGAGGAATTAATCGCGAGGAGGTAGATCAATTTTTCCAACTGTTGGAGTATGTCTTAACAGAAAATGATTTACTTAATCGACCATCAAACATATTTAATATGGATGAGGCTGGTATCCAACTTATTAATAAACCCAGTAAATTGATTGCTCAAAAAGGGTCAAAATATGTGCACGTTCTAACATCTCGCGAGAAAAGCAAGAACGTTACAGTCATTGGATGTTGTAACGCCGAAGGAATGTTCTTGCCTCCAGTTTTAATTATGAAAGGAGTCGACAAAAAACCTTAGTTTTCTAATGGTTTGCCGGCTGGATCTACAATATGTATGAATCGAAAATCTTCTTTCATAAATTCAGAACTCTTTTTAAAATGGCTCCAAGAGCAGTTCATACCTAGGACGGATATTCTTCGCATAGCTCAGATGTGGAAATGTTAGAGTTGTTGGAGATGTTAGAGATAGAGAGTGCTAGCAGAACAAAACGATATAATTTTACTCTGCCTACCTACTCATTGCACCCAAGCTATGCAACCATTAGTTAGAAGCTTTTTTGGTCCCCTCAAGACGTACTGGAATCAAGGAGCCAGAATTTGTATGCTAAACCATTCCGATCGTAATCTGTCTCGACGTGAGGTAGGCGAAATCTTGGGGCAAGCGTGGGTTCGTGCTGCTACACCAGCAAATTTAATTGCAGGCTTTAAAGAAACAGGAATTTTTTCTTTTTATCCTAACGCAATACCCAAATATTTCTTTGCTATTTCAGATATAGATAAGCAAAATATTGCAAATAATACTACTGAAGATATATCAAGCGTAAACAACGGTCTCTTTGGAACTCGGGGCAGAGAACAGAGCCCTGAGCCTAGCCTAGTACTTCAAGCTCTGAGCCAACTGTTTCTGATATCACACCAGGTAAAATAAGGAAATAAGACCAGTGTACCAGTGATACTGTTGTCATTTAATAAAAGAAAACAATCAGCAACGGTTTTAACATCACCACAAAATATATTTTTCAAAAAAGCGAAAAAAGAGACTTTGCAGAAAAAAACCATCAAAAAGACAACCAAAAAACACAAGGAAAACGAAAACAGATAAGTTGCACAAAAGTCAAAGTCGAATAAGAAAACAAACTATGACAACAGTGATGAAGTAGTCTCATCAGATTCAGCCAGTAATGATGAGGTCTTACCGGATTCAGACAGTGATGATGACTGCCGCTGCGTAGATTGTTTTGAGCAATATAACAAAACAATACGAAATGTAGACTGGATTCAATGTATAAAATGTCTAAAATATTTGTCGACGTGAGGAACTGAAAAAAACGCAGTAGGGATCTCTGCCCTATGAATAACACGTTGTGGCATCTCTCCCTTCTAGCCACGGCAACTCTCTCTACTCGGTGGGAGAGGCAGGCGGCGAAAGGCAATCAGAACATGTTGTCCTCGACGGAATTCCAGCAATAGAAGAATGTATTTGAAGCCAGGTGCTGAATCCACATACCTTTTTCAAATAACGTCAGTATATAATATTTTTCTCCGATTGTCATTAAACGTCAGTTTTAGTGACATTTATCGATCATAGAAGTAACACTTTTACTGCCTAGGCAGTAAAAGTGATTTTTAATGCCTAGGCATTAAAAAAATTAATTTTTCTTCTTTTTTTTGAAATCTCCCAGACTTTAACTAGCAACGGCAATGGTAATGTGATTTAAGCAGGCCCATGGAATCAAACAATCACTTTCACGTCACACATACATAGGCTTCACTGTGCATGTGCACACTATTATTGTCGATATTTAACTTTGTATTTATTATTTTTCGGTAGATATTATTATGTATATAATTTAAGGTCTAATCGACAATAATAATTAAAAAGTATATAACATACGATTAGAAAAAATATTAAAAACTGTAAGTTATATCCGTCAAAAAAAAGTTTTCATTTTAATTTTTCTTCGCCTCGACAATGAAATGCTAGCCGCGGCAGTAAATCTGCTACTTCTCTGCCTAGTTAAAGAAATAACTATTTTTTAAATAAACTTCAATTTCATATCGGAATCCTGTATATGACTGTATGACCGTACCCGGCGATGCGTAACTACCCTTACGGAGAGTTAGATTGTAACTTATCGTTGACTTATCTCATACATCCTGTATCTCTGCTCTCCTGAGTTACCACTCCGGTGCTAGTAATGAGATCCTCCAGCCTTTTTGGCCAGCCAGTTGGCAAAAACGTATACCTTATGTTGTATTATGGACAAATTTCACGTAGTAAAGATTAAAACAGTTAATTTCACTTTTTTAATATATTTTCCTCTCCGAAAGCCCTGTCTGCTCGCTGCTAAACATGGCTTTAATATTACATCTCGAATAAATATACAGACATGGTATGTATTCAACTAAATTCCCCGGATTTTCTATAAGCCCCTTATATGTTCAGCTGCACGCTAATCATACGTACTTCGAGATAACAATCTAACGACATTGTGCTCTTTTCATTCTTTCACGAACTTCCCTTTCCTGAGAAACGACAAATCTGATCTCTCAGTTCAATGAAAAATATCTATTTTCTCCAAAGGAGGAAAAGAAATAAAGCTCGTCTGAAAATGTCAACGTCTATTATGGTGATTTTCAACAAAAGAACGTTGGTTTGTTGAAAGTTCTAAATATGGAACTATAAAGCTTTATTTGAAATGTAAGTTTTTAAAATAATTAAGCTTTCGCTTGACTTCATGTCAATGGTAACGAGGGATAGAACCAAAAAAAATAATACTTGTAATGTAGTCTATAATGAATTTAGAAAAGACAGAAATTCAGCAGAAGGGGCATACAGAAAACTACTCTTTCTGTGTATTGATATTTTGTAGTAAATTTTGAAATGTTCTTAAAAATTTGTTACAGTTCGCACCAAGTACTGTACCGGGTGTCTGATTAAGAGAGGCAGCCCGCAGTATCTCACAAACTATTTATCGTATAGCTTAGAGAAAAAATCACAAACTCGCATACGCGAAACTGCTGGAAATTATTTTCAAGTTTTCTACTCCACCGCTAGAGGGCGTAGTTCACAATAATAACACAAAAACATCATTTTTCCATAATAAATGTACCGTTATGGTACCACAAAATTTGAATATTCGTAATCATTAGATCATTTTACGTAAGTTTGCTCCAGTACATTTTCCTCTATCTTGTAAAATAACTGGTAGGGTGAGTGGGAAAGCTGCGAATCTTCAAATGCGGTGCTATATTTAAATTAATTATTAAATTATTTACATTGTAACAATAGCCAACAATTAATTGCGTAACAAAAACGGCAAAAATAAACTACATGGACCTAGTAAAGTAACCTAGAGATACTGCTCGGAATGCTTTCCATCTTTTTCAATGCAGATATCTCTGCGTGGTAGAAAATAAAGCACCTTCTATTTCAGCCCTGGGAATACTGTCAATTGGGTTTTGTCTTCGTTGAATAAGATCTGCTCTATGTGCAGGTCTTGTCTGAAATACCTAATCTCTAATTCGACCCCATGGATAAAAATCTAACACAGTAAAGTCGGGAGATCTTGGCGGCCACGGGAATATGCTACCTCTTACTATCCACCTATACCTACTCATATTGTTGGTTTAAAAAATGCTTCACTTCATTTTTAAAGTGGGCTGGGCAACTATCTTGTTGTATTCACATATTTTGCCGTGCCGTACTGCTAAAGGAACAGCTTCTAATAATATAGGCAATTCATCTCTTAAGAATCTTAAGTAACGCTCGCCATTTAAATGTTTTTCAAAAACAAAAGGGCTTATAATTTAATCATCTAAAATCCCACACCATACCTTAACTGACCAGCGACCCTTGTTGAAATCTTGTTGCATCCAGTGTGGATTATGATCATACCAATAGTGTGTATTATGTCTATTGTTCCGAGGTCACCAGCTCAAAGCTGGCCTTTGTCACTCAACAATAAATTTTGGCGAATGCGCTTGCTTTGGAGAACATTCTAGATGCGTTTTGTTTACGCATATGACGAGTGTGAAAAACTGTAGAATTTTCCAGAATTGATAAAGACTATATATACCTACGCGAGTTTTTGAGTGAGATGACAGTTAGTAAAACGAAGACAGCTAGTTAGTAAAGAGTTAGTTCACAGACAGTTTACAGAAGTTTTTAGTAATCGGACAGTGAATGAAATAGTGAAGATAAATAGTGTAATATTCAAGTGGTAAACATAAATTAGAGTGTAATTAAATTAGTAGATATTAAGTAGAGTGTGTACATACATTAAGTTTAATTCAGTGTGTGTTTCTATAAATAAATAAAGAGTAATTAGCCATAATAGTGTGTATAATTTTATCCCATACGTAAGAAGTATTTATTTACAACCATATATGCAATGCTGTCATTATTAACGTCATTGAAGGTTAGAAACTGTCATATTACACACCTCTACTTCCCGCCCTCATTTCCTTCCCTCACTTCCCGCCCTTTAAAATATTGTGATCGTTAAAATTTTTCTCATCTAGATGAATATTTTGTATATTTAAAAATATAACACATTGACAAATATTATAATACCTATTTAATGGCAAACAATAAAAACCAACAATGAACTAAAATTCAACAAACTACTTATTGAAATTAATGGTTAAATTTGAATTATTATTATTATAGAAATATTTAGGCCAGTACCAGCGCTGGCGTCTCCAACAGTTATCTCTTTGGTCGACAAATTACTTTGCTGTTGAATGACTAAGGTTTGTGAACTACTTGCAACAGCTTCAGAAGACATGGCACGTTGGTACAGCATATTGGCAGTTTTGGTTTTATTCTCCTTTGAGCTATCCACATAACCTTCTGCCACAGTACTAGATTTCCATCCTTCCAGCCTTTTTAATTGGAGTTCATTTGCACCACTGTTGGCAAGTAACGTAGCGGCGGTTCTTCTTAGAGCGTGGCCAGTAAAGCCTTTCGAGTCCTCTAAATTCAAAAAAGTAGCAATTTTTGGGAAAAATTAGCTATTGAATTATGCCCAATTGGTTGATTTCTTACTATTCCTCCTCTAAGCTGAACAAAAAATGTATCGATTTCTATGTTTTGTAACGGTAAATGGCTGAAACCTCACAGGGCACCAGCTCGAAGGGCTCCGGCTAGAGACCCCTCTCAAGGGTGATTCGACCCCAAGTTTATGTCACTCAAGGATAACAGAAGGGTTGTAAAAATTGAGGGCGCCACTACCTTTTTGACGATAAAAAGGACTAAGAAAACTAAGGCGGAAAAGGTAGAAACGCCTTGTAAAATTTAAATTTAAGTTAATAATAAAAACGTTACTAGAAATTACCCCGGGCGGTATCTCCCTCAACTTTTATAGTTGAGGATTTATAATGAAAAAAAAAAGAATTAAAAACAAATTTTTGATTTATTCTGCCACAGGAAATGAATCACTGGAATTTGTACTTTTATAGGTACTTAGCTTAGATGAAGTGGTTTCCTGAAGAAGATAGGTAGTCAGGTCTTGATCTGAACTGATGTGTCCTGGTCTAGGGCGGTATTTTGATCTAGGTCTTGGGGTTATATCCTCGGGTTATATTCTTGGGTTATATCCTAGGGTTATATTCTTGGGTTATATTCTTGTGGTTATATTCTTGGGTTATATTCTTGGGGTTATATTCTTGGGGCTATATCCTCGGGTTATATTCTTGGGGCTGTGCTTACCTAGAAGTACAGATGGATCAGGGATTTATAGGAACTTGAATGTAATGGCATATTATGTTGGTCAGCTTTTCAGGTTAAAGAAAAGGAAGGCAGTTATTTGAAAGTCAAAAAAATTGATTCAATTTACTGAAAACTTTCCAACATTATATGTTCCATGTTAAAACAGTAAAAATTGCAATTATCGGCTAAATTAAAAAAATATACTAATGATCCGAAAGAAACTAATCCTAGCAAAAAGTTATTTATTTAGTTATATGAAAAAATATCATGCTTAGGAAATATATGAAACCGGCACTGGCGTTACGAAAGAATATTTTATAGGTTAACAGTTTATACAAATGTTATTTTATAATTAAAAGAGTTATTTCGCAACTGAAAAACTTGAAAATGTTTGTATAAAAGTAAAACAGTTAATTATAAAAGAATATTTGGCTTAAAACTACCATATTAGTATAAAAGAACAGTTTATGACCACGTGTTGAATTTAATTTCGTCTATCTCTGTAAAAAATAAAGAATGCATACGAAAATTATATCAGACAGTACTTTAGAAGAAGCTTATTAATTATAAATTATGATTTTGAACTTACCACAGCAAAATTCATAAGATAGGTACTTAAGAGATGAAAGATAGCGAAAGATGATCTTTCCCCGTAGACGGTCGATAACGGAAAGGGGTGTTTCACGTGGCGTTGTGCAAAAAATGGAAGCGTCCGCTGGCAGACGTCAATTGTCTTACGGTCAGGGTTGAAGAGTTTGGGATCACAGAACTATAATTGGAAGTGGCTAGTGACGACGAGCGCTAATTAAAAGGATTTATTCTGTAAAATCGAAACAGGTCGATAGACATGTTACAGTTTTTTCTCGAATTCATGTAGACTCGAATGATCTTCACCCATACTGGATCAGTAATAAGAAATGATCTACTTGTATGTGTTTTGGAATCTGGAATTTCAACCGAAATTTTTTCTTCAAAAAAAAACATCGAAAATTTTCATTTTTACTAATTCGTCCGTCCGACAAGCTCTAGATACGCCTATTATTAATGCGACCTAAAACAATAAGAAAAATATAATACCATAATAACTGTGCGCTTATATAAGCTCAAACACGATTTTTTTTAAATACTTATTTAGAGATCACAAATATATTACCTTTATCGGTAGAAATTCATTTGGAGCTTTGTTTAAAAAATCCTCTATATTTTTCCTGGAAAATACGTTCGATTTCTTGGGCCTGAAGCCCACATTTTGTCGTTTTAGGAAGGCCAACAGTTTCCCATGTTTCGAAATATCAGTTTTTTCTTCAATTGGTAGCATCGTTCGTATCATACTGTACATTGCGCACAAAGTGGACGGCTTCTTTTGTCTGGTTTGTTCTCCAAAATATGCTAAGAGTACACTTTCGGAACTGGTATTCTTCACCTTTTTTTCTTCGCACCACTTCCTATATAATTCAATGGCTATTAGTTAGCGATGCTTACTTTTTTCTGGCACCAGCCCGTGTGCTGCTGCGTCAGATATGTTCAGAACGAAACAAAGATTTATTAATTTTGATCGAAATATGATGGTTGGAAATAAAATAGTATACAAACCTCGGTAGGAAGTTTCATTCCTGTCTCGAGATCATAGCTAACCTCTCGCCAGTAATGAAATTCTTCCCACCTCGGTGTGTAATATACTATTAAGTAAATAAGAAAAACATTACACTTTTGAAACAGAGTAAACACAATACCTAGAAATTCCTTACTCGCAAACTAGTCTTACACTAACTTGTGGATATATACAATGTATCCTAAAACATTCATTTAATCTATTTCTGTATTGTTTCTTCGCCGTCGTGTAGAATTTCTTTTAAGTTGAACAGATCCGGTTTGTTTCAAACATTTAGCCAAATTTTTAAATGCTCTTCTGTTAAAATGCATATTCTTTTGCTGCAATCGGAGCATTCTCAAAACATTCAAAATACACTTTTAACATATCATAAGCTTCGCTATTTTTGTAAGGCACTGCGTATTTTTAAATTACTAACCCTTACAGGTTCATAAATTCCCTCCAAATTAATTTTATATTTAAGTTGTCAACAATTTATGACATCTGGACGCCTACTACATTTATGTAAAATTTTCAATTTACTCAAGAATAAAACTGGATCCCCTAGTATACCTTTTTTCTCTCGTATCTTCGCTCAGAAAACAGATATTGAGATGCGGTTGGTTTCAACCATTTTTTTTTAATTCCATCCTCTTTCAAATAAATGATTAAAAAATGTAGCAAAGCATTTGAAGATTCCCAAGAAAATTTTAAAACAAAACAATTAATCAATCACCGCCTCCTAGCGACCGTTAAAACCAATGGAATGAAACGATGGTATATTATTTCATTGTCAAAATCCAAAAAGCGGAACAAAAGCTATAACAGTTTTATTCAGTTTCCCACTCACCCCTACCAGTTATTTCACAAGATACAGGAAAAAGTACTGAAGCGAATTTACGTCAAATAATCTAATTATTGCGAATATTTAAATGTTGTGGTACTATAAAGGTACCTTTATTGTAGAAACATGATGTTTTTGTGATATTATTGTGAACTACGCCCTATCTTAATCAGACACTCGGTAAATACTATCGTACAAGAAGAAGACAATACGGATCAAAGTAACAAAAAGAGGTAAACTGACAAACCAACAACTTTCGTCCTTCTTTGGCATGTGGCTCCAGTACGTCTAATGTTTTGTTTGAATCCACCGAGATAGACACCCGTTGAAATTTTTGATATCCAAATGTGCTGCACCTGTACTTAGCACCGTGAACTACAGTCCCTGCTCCTCTGTTAGTTTTACATCCGTCAGTATACCACACCAACGTTGCATCCACTCTGCATGTTTCTATCCCACTCTAGCTTAGCTGGATATTGAATGGTTGGTTGTCATTAATTACGGCCAGCATGTTATCACTTCTCATTTCTAGAAACGAGTTTGTTATTCTGTAATGACTGTGGGTGATGGTTCCTTCGCGCCAGTTCCCATTGCATTACAGCCTACATATATACAACCATTCTCGTTTCAATCTTAACGTGCAGAGCAAGAGGAGGAAGATTGTGTATGATTTCCATTGCCGCGGTCGGACTGCTACTCATCGCACCCATTAGTCGCAGACAGATAAGCATCTGAAGTTTTGGTGAGTCCAGTTCAGCTCACCACAGACAGTGTACGATCCGTGGATTTAGTCCCTATGTCCTTCCTTTCGCCCGTTTGACATCCATTATTTCCATGTTTCCTTTATTTGGTTCATCCAGCAGGTAAGAATTCCAGGTTAGTTCAGCATCCAGGATTATACCCAGATACTTAACCTGCGACAATGCGTTGAAGAGGCTTGGCAAGAATTGTTGAGATAAATTTTTGTTTCACTGCGTTTTAACTCATGTTTTTCATAAATTATTCTAGGTTACTTCTAGTCATTCATTGAGCACGCATTTCAAGCATTTTGATGAATAATTTTTATAAGTTAATCAACTATATCAGATACTCCTTCTCATCTTATGTGGTGATTCAATAATTCGACTTTTTCCGGCTTAAGTCAATTTCATAGATATTTTGACAACCAATTTTTCAAAAAAGTAGGATTCGAAAGCTTTTTCTCATTTTTATTTAAATGGAAAATTTTAAACAAAAAACCATATGTTCAAGCGTCTCAATCCAAAAACTAGAACCGTTTCCTTAATAACTTACATCCACCCACTTTATCTCTTCCTATACCTCTTTGTTTGTCGTACACAACTTGTACATTAAAGACATCTTCGAAATATCTTTCCAGCTTAAAATCAATTTGGTGTAAGGCACGGTTCCTTTCATCTTTCTAATTATTTGTGCGCTCCAAAATACTATTATAGCTTGCGCGACTGCAGCATAAGCTCGATGGAATCTTCAGCGAATTAAAGGTAGCGCAAAAAACAACGTATTCTCTGAGGAATAATTGGAAAATCATTGATTGCCCTAGAGAAAACATACGCACAATATGAAATAATAGACATGATGACATTATCCAAGAATCACAAAACTATATTTATTTAATGAAATGGGATTTATGGGCTATAAAAAAATTAATTAGTAACATAAAAAGGTTTTTTCGTAGAATGGAATTCAAAAAATTTTCCCACTCCCGCATTCCGTTTGTGATTCTATATAAATCGATTGGCAATTTCCGTTCTACCAACGAGTAGATAATTTTCTTGACAGTAGACAACATGACAGCCGTTAAATTGAAAAAAGAAATAGAATAAATCATTTTGCTTATTCTAATTTAGAAGAAAGTGACTTGCTATTTCGTTATTTCTTTCACAATGGACAATTATTCGAATCCAAATACATAACCAAACATTTGTCACTTTCAACAACATCACAATTAGGCAATCCACCTAATATGGCCGTCCATTGCAAACAATTTGGGCAGCTGGTCAGTTTTGTATTGTCTATTCAATGGTAAACAGTGTTCAAGAATTTTTTCGTCGATTTTATTAGTGTGTTTTATAAATTGTTGCGAGGTCACCAACTCAAAGCCGGTCCTGTCCCTCGACTGTAAATTTTGGTGGCTGCGCTCCTTTCGAGAACATTTGCTATGCATAGGGCGAGCGCGGAAGGTACTGGAATTTTCTAGAGTTGAGAAGGACTATATATACGCGGGTTTTTGAGTGCGTGAACAATCATTATTGAAACAGTTAGTTCGGAAGAATTAGTGAAACGGACAATAAAGAGTTAGTTCACAGACAGTTTACAGAAGTTCTTAGTAATAGGACAGTGAATTAAATAGTGAAGATAAATAGTGTAATACTCAAGTGGTAAAAATAAATTAGAATTAATATACTTACCGAGTGTAAATAAATTAGTAGACATTAAGTAAAGTGTGTATATAAATTAAGTTTAATACAGTGTATGTCTTTAAATAAATAGATAGTAATTAACCATAGTGTGTATAATTTTATCCCACAAGTAAAAACTATTTAAATAAATAACAAAAACATTTCAATATGTATACGCTGTTGTTTGAGTTTGTGTTTCCTTGAAAACCTTCATTGGATTTTAACCACATTTGAGAAATGGATGAACTCCTAGATATGGATATAAATAGTTATTTGGTATTTTCAAACAGGTTTTTGCATCAAAGTCGCTTCATCCATTGTCGTGGACAGATTCGAATGATTGCGCGGAACGATCCCAATTCTTGACCTTTCGCAACACTCAAGGTTATTCGCTTCCTAAAGATTTTTTTTAAATATTATTCTTGAGCGCTCTCTGCTTAATAGTGTTCTTTATGGACCGAGCGCATTTTTGTAAGTCGTAAGTGACCTCGCGGCGTATAGGTTAATACTATTTTTGCTAAAAAAACTTTGAAATTATAATTGTGTTTGAGAAATCGAGGATGAATGAGTTTGTAATTTAATGTTAATAGAAAATTAGAAGATGGCGGAAATAGAAATTCAAAATTTCCGGGCTATGCGGTATCTTTTAAAACCGTTTACGACAATAAATGAAGCGGCTTTTATTGAAACAATTTGCCTTTCGAAGCATTTGGTAAATCGTCTTAATAGATACTTTAGACCCGTATCTAGTCTCACATGCAGACCAATTGAAATGGATAAAAGGCAAGTTATTTGTAAGTTTACCACAAATTATTTCATCGTTTCATCTATTGAACTACCATTTTTATTTGATTTTCAGAAGCTTTAGCTTCGCTTCCCCGTTATTTTTTATTTGAATGCATTTCATACACGTGTTTTTAGCAAAACATAACCATAAAATTCGAATAATCTCACCACATCAAGAAGCGCGTCTGCTTTATTTGTGGTGTTGATAAACTTTCAATTTCGCTCCATGGAGCTCTGTAACAAATCACCTCAAGAATTCGGTAACTTCTGCTCATTATACTGCGAAATCGCTCGTGATATCAAAAATTGGGTTCCAAATTTTGAACTTCTATTTCCGCCAGCTCCAAATCTTCTATATATATAATCATTATATCCTTATACCGTATAGGTGTCGGATTTACATTTTAGATTCCATAAACAAATTTTTTCTATGCTTTTCTATCTTTTACTAAAGTTGATGCTTCTTTCCATGTCTTGCCTCTATGTTGTAATATGCTACCCATCACTGAATTCCATGTCTGTCTTGGTCTGCCTCTCTTCCTTCTAATCTGTGATTTTGCTTCGTATACACGTTTCACTTGTCTGTTGTTATTCATACGTTGCATATGTCCCCACCAACTTAATTGTCGCTGCTCTATAAATTGTACTATAGGTTCTATCCCTAAATCTTCTCTTATACGTGTGTTTCTAATTATGTCTTTCCTAGTAACTCCTATTATACGTTTCAAATATTTCATTTCAGCAGCTTGTATCTTACTTTTCTGTGCATTTGAAAGATTCCACGATTCGCATCCATATGTTATTACTGGTCTATATATGGTTTTGAATAATTTGATTTCTGTTTGGTTTGAAATCTCTTTTCTACTGATGAATTTTTGATTCATGGCATAATAAAGTTATATTGTTTTACTTATTCTCTCGTTGATTTCAGCTTTGTGCTTTCCAGATTGTTCTAGTGTTATTCCAAGGTATTTGAATTCTTCCACTTGTTCAATTTTTACATTGTCTATTTTAATATCAGTTTTTGTATTCTTGTCTCCTATTATCAATATTTTAGTTTTATTAGTATTTATTTTCATTCCTTCTTCTTTTATTGTTTTATTCCATATATTAAGATTGTCTTGAAGCTGTTCTTCATTACCTTCTATTTTTACTACGTCGTATGCAAAAACCCCATTCGATATTTCGACTCTTTCTAAATTGTTATATCCTACGAAAAAATTTTTTACTTTACTTTCGCATTTCCTGATTATACTGTCCATGTGTACGTTGAACAGGGTTGGGCTAAGTCCTCCACCTTGTCTTAATCCCATCTCCGTTTTGAATCCCTCTGATTTTGTGTTATTTATTATTACATAATTAATATTTGTTCTATATAAGTTTTGGATCATTCTTATCATTTTGTTGTGTATTCCTCTTTTTTTCAGAGCGCTCCATACTTTTACTCTGGGAATTGTATCGAAAACTTTTTCAAGGTCTATGAACGCTAGATATAGTTTTTTATTTTGCATATGACGTTTTTCTGTTAATTGCTTGATCGTGAAAATATGATCCTGCGTACTTCTTCCAGGTCTAAACCCGCTTTGTGCTTCTGATAAATGTGGTTCTAGTATCGATTTACATCTATTATTTATTATCTGTTCAAATATTTTCATAATAGTGTTTAGCAACGTTATTCCTCTGTAGTTATTACAATTTTTTTGGTCACTTTTCTTGTATATAGGTGTTATTATTGCTATTCCCCATTCGTCCGGTACTTTTTCATTTTTCCAAGATTTATTTAATATGGTGAGTATATTTTCAATTCCTCTTTCTCCCAAGTTTTTGATCATTTCAGCCGTGAGCTTATCATTTCCTGGTGCTTTTCCATTTTTAGTAGTCTTATTACATTCTTTAGTTCTTCAATTTCAATTTCATCAATTTCAATTTCTTGGTAGTTATTTTGGTGGTCAGGTTCTGCTATATTTTCCTTAGTACTTTGCGTTGGTTGTCCCAGAAATAAACTTTCCATCTAGCCATTATATCATTCTCATCTGTTAATATTTCTTGGTTCTTGTTTTTGATGTATAATTCTTTTTCTGTTTTGTTTGTTCTGAATGATTTTGATACCTTGTAAAATAGTTTCTGATTATGTGAGCTATTTGTTTTCATTTTGTCTCCAAAGTCAGTCCATGACTTTTCTTTTGCAGCTGATACTAAATCTTTAACTATTTTTCTTTGCTTTTTGTATATGTCGTATTGTTCTGTCGATCTTTTTGTTATGTACTTTTTCCACTCTCTCTTCTTGTTTTTAACTCCTTCTTTTGTATCCTTAGTCCACCATGCTGTTTGTTTTTTCCTACTGTCGGTTCTACAAATACCACATATTTCAGAAGCTGTGTTAGTGATTATGTTCTTGAAAATATTGCATCCTTGTTGTACATCCGATTTTCTTAATCAAATATTCTATTTTTCAGCTTCGTTTCTGTTTCTTGTTCATATCTTTTTACTGTATTTTTATTCTGAAGTTTGTAGGTTCTAATTGAAATGTGATCTTTTTTGTTTGTGTTATTTTTTCTACTTATTTGTTGTTCTTTTTAAGTTTTGCTACTAGTAAATAGTGATCGCTGTATATTTCTGCACCTCTCATGACTCTTACATCTAGTATATTTTGTCTTTCTTTTCTTTGTACCAATATATAATCAATTATTGATTTTTCATTTCTGCCTGGTTGTACTCTGGTGTATTTGTGTATATCCTTGTGTTGATAGAATGAATTTGTGATTATCAAATCTTGTAATCGACAAAATTCTAACATCCGTTTTCTCCAAGATCATCACAGAATCTGCCAATTCTGAAATCAAATTTGATTACAGAATGCTGGAATTCTCTCTCTTGAGATTGAAGAAATATTCTGCAACACCTCTGCCCCCATGCAATTCAAATGTATTTACATTCTCTCTCTTGACATAGAATAATATTCTCACACTGGTTAGCAATAATAACATTAGCCTTGACGCAGTTGATTGTCATCGTAGTGGGAAAACTTGAGTAAGTGTCAAAATTATTGCTGTCACGTAACCGTAACCTAACCTAATCACGCAATTGTTGAAAATACCCCCAATAATGCACCAGTTTTTTATTTCGAGAACTTACAAATATAACAATTAATACAAAGTAGAATGTTTCTTGGATTATTGAGTGTTTACCTAATATAATTGTGATTGAGTTCGGTAATTTAAAATATCTTTTGTTCAATTCCATTTAAAATCTTTGATCGTGGAGAAAGTATGGTCTGCTACTCGGTTAGAATGAAAATTCGTGATGCTCGTGGTTCCTCACGCTCACCTTCGGCTCGCGCTCGGAACTTTCCACTCGCATCGAAATTTCATTCTAACCTTGTTACAGAATATACTATTCTGTTGTTGTTGCGTGTTTCTTCGCCGTGTTTTCCTATTACTGTTTTGTATTCATTGTCTTTTTTCCCCATTCTACTATTGAAGTCTCCTGCAATGTATACAGTACCTTGTGCATCTTCCGCTATTGTTGTTAAGTCTTTCCAAAATTTTTCTTTATCAGCTGTCTTTTCGTTTTCGTATGGACCATATATTGATATAATTGTTTTAGGATGTTCTGTTTTATTTTTCAGTTCTACCAATAATATTCTTTCAGATACAGCTTTCCATGATACTATTTGATTTGCCAGATTTTTGTTTATCATACAACCTACTCCTGCTGAGGCTCTTTGACTCATCGACACTCCACTATATAGTAGATAGTACTATTTTGCCTTCTCCTTTTCTCTCAGTTTCGCTTAGTACTAATATTTATAATCCTGTTTTCCAAATTCATTTATTAGTTCTACTTCTTGGTCTTTTAAGCTTCTAACATTACATACTCCCAAACTCCATATTTTTGTTTTATTCTTTATTTGTATTTTGTTCAATTTTCCATTGTTTTTTAATGCTCTTATATTTAGTCCCTTTTCCGTATTCTTGTCCTTTTTCATTGCTCGGTTGTTTTGTTCTTCATTTTCCATATCTGCCATAACTAGTTTTTTCCGTTGTCATTTTATTTACTTTTCTAACTTGACTTTCGACAGCTTTGTTCCTGTGGTGATCTGTCCAAATCTTCTATTAATCAAATTTACAAGCTCATCCATCCTCGATGTTTTAAACACAATTACAATTTCAGAGTTGTTCATCAAAAATAATTAGAAACTTTAAGATCGCTGTCACTTATGACGTATAAAAATGCGTTTACTGCATAACGAACAGTACCAAGCGAGTGCGTAAAGCAGAGAACGCTCAAGAATAATATTTTAAAGAATTCTTCAGGAAGCGAATAATCTTGAGTGTTGCGAACAGTCCCGAAACTGCAAATTTTTCCTTCGAATAAAGTATTTTTAAATCACCAATTGCCAAATTGCTTCTAAGAACGTATTTTTTTAGACTCTAACCGCTTCTGATAGTTTCTGACTGTTTTACGAACAAACCTAATAATATTTTTAACAAAATAAAACTACAAAATTCAACTATCCGCCATGATAGGTTGAACACCATACAGAGCGAAATACAAAACTATGCAAACATTACAAACGTCAAATCGGTCAAACATCATGACTTTTAGTTTCGATATACCTAACATCGAAAATTTTGAATTTACTGTTTGGACCCTTAGTTTGTGGAATCTACTCATATTAATGTTATAAATGAAACTAACTGTTTCTAATTAATTCCACTATTTAATTACAAAATTTATGAAAATTATTGAAGGATATTGATAATTATTTCGATATTGACATATCATCGTCAGAATGACAGAAGTTACATTTTATGTGATACCTACTTGATGTCTAGCCAAAATATTAAACATCAAGTAGGTATCACATAAAATGTAACTTCTGTCATTCTGACGATGATATGTCAATATCGAAATAATTATCAATATCCTTTAATAATTTTCATAAATTTTTTAATTAAATAGTGGAATTAATTAGAAACAGTTAGTTTCATTTATAACATTAATCGAAAATTTTCTTTATCTGCATTTATCAAAGGTAATTTCTGATTTTCGACGATCAGTCGCCTAGTTTTTTATTACAAATACCAAAAAGCTTTGCAATGGTACAATTCTGACTGGCAGCTAGACACCCTCATTACAAATGCAAATCTGCGAAAAGCAGACCCAAATAAATCTCATAGTAACAAACACATTTGGATAGGACTTCACGTGTTTTCGAGTTTACTTATCTAGTCCACTCTAATAACAATAGAAGGATTAAATTATTACAAAGCATCGGCGGTAAAAATACCAATCAGTGACGTACGTTTTGCCAACCATGTTTTAATATTTATGTATTGGTAGGATCACTTTATTTATATAAAAAGAGTGAACTTTCTTTCGGATGGCGGTCCTGTCAATGTCATCGATTGATAGTGACTTCTTTCCTGAATTTTGTTTTGGTGCACCAATGTCTATACTAGATACTAGAACATGTAGACACTATCCGACAGACGGAACTCGTGGATTGTTGATAAACAAGTGCATCAAGCACATTGAGCAGTATAGTTTTTTCTCTTACTGAGTATGCAACAAATTTATTAGGTTTAACTGGTGCAAAGTATTTAGGTGAGAAATATAACGCCTACGATTTATGATTATTTATGGCTGAGAACCCGAAGTCGTGCTGCCAGTCAAAAAAGGATAGAGTATAGTAGGATTTACCTATCAATAGCTCAAATTTACCTAAAATTGCTTCAAACAAAGATGGCTATGAACGTATTAAAAATATGCCAATTATAATAAAAACTCATGTATAACCATAATTTGTTTTACTCTGTAACAAAATAATTTTTCTTGCCATATTTGTAATTACTATGAACTTTTTCTTTTTCCATTATGTACCTACGTCTTGTACAACTTGTACAATAATTGAATCTATTGAATATCGTTAACGAGCTACGTATCTGGCACTCAAAATGCCTGTCTCTTAGTTCACTTTCTTTAAATATCTCGAAGAATATTTTCTCACTTTATAAACTAGTTCCGCAGGTAGTTTTAGATTGTATACCGAACTTTAACACAAAAATGTAGCTTTGTACCTCACACGCTAGTCAAGGTGGCTAGCTCTCAATATAAAAGCCTACCTCTGCCAATTCCTCAGTAATTTAGATTAGACGCATTAGATATAAAACAGAGAATGTATTCATAATATAAAATAAATTAATCGAAAATCCTGGATGGGATAGTGGAATAAAATTATCAAGTGTGCAAAATTTCAATTCAATCTGACCTTTGGAAGACATAAAAAATTACGTTTAGACATTCCGATTACTTACATAGGTGAAGCTTAAAAAAACATGATAATACTAAATTAAAATATCCGAATGAAAGTGAACATAGAACGAAATCAGAACATGATCGTCGACAATTATTCCAAATATTACCCTAACATCTTATTAACTTCATCGGAACTATTTAGTCATTGTATAAATGACGGCCATTTTTCCATTTTGCTATTTTTGTTCTAAGTTACCGTTACCCTAAGCAGATAAGAACTACTGAATGATGACCCTGCTGAGCTCTTCAAGACCCCGTACGGCTCTTTTACTCTTAAGAACCTTGTAGCTGGAAAGGGACAGAAAAGAGAAGATTTATCAGTTATTTGATTTTAGGGAAAATAATTACAACAATGTTGAGAGAGATAATTTACTACCTAAAGTGATATTGAGGAAATAGTACAGTCCTGTAGGATTAGAGTAATACAAAATTCAACGTAAACGTACACTCCATTCCACTTCTTTTTGCAGCTCAGTACCCTATCAATTAGCTTTATCAAGTTTAACAAAGTTAGTACGCCGATTTGTGTCTATTTAACTTGTCAATGTCTAAGATGTTGTCGATTTTTCAATTATTCTTATTCTTCTTATTTAATTATTCATTTTAGGAAATGTAGTAGGCGTATACGCTAATATAGTTTTCACAATAATATGATGTAGATTATGAAATTATAGTAGGAGTTAAGTTAAAAAATGTGAATAAAACTTGAAAATAAAGTACTAATTTGGAATGTCGTGGATGATCTATCCAAAACAGATAGGGAGATACAGAAAGAAATTAGAGGTGTAGCAAATGAGGAAAGAAAAAAAGGGAAAGAACGTTAAAATGGGATTTAGAAAACTATATGTAAACGGACAACGATGGAAATGGGATATTAGAACAGAAAAACTGGTGCAAATAGAATATAAAGATAATATAAAAAACTAACTAATGAAAACGAAGGCACCAAAGGCAAGATGAACAAGGCTATGAACATGGACTATAAAATACAGAATAATAAAATAAATTATAATAAAAAAGATAAGAAGGGAAAAAAAGAACAAAAACAACAAGAAATACGAATGGGAACATGGAATGTAAGGGGAACTTACGAAGAATGAGCCTAAAACACATAGTTCAGGTAATGAAGGAGTACAGAGTAGACATAATGGCAATCCAAGAAACAAAACAAAAGAGCAAAATAATAAAAGAAATATGATATAAAAATTGTAGCTGGGGATTTTAATGCAAAAGTTGGCAGAGAAGAAATACACCAAATAGTCACTGGAGGGAAAAGCAAACATCTAGAAAGTAATAACAACGGAAAAAAATATATAGAATTTGCCCTTGAAAACAACATGAAAATAGTCAGTACGCCTTTTGATCACAAAGATATCTACAAAGAGTCCTGGATAGCACAAAATGGTCAAACAAGGAACCAAATTGATCATTTCTTGATAGAAAGGAAGCACTCAAAAGATGTAACAAATGTTAGAAGCTACAGAGGAGCAGATGCAGATAGTGACCATATTCTGGTAATAGCAAAGATGCGACAAATAGTGCCCAACATAAATAAAGAAAACAATAAAATTGCAAAATATGATCTGGATAAGTTGAAAAGCAAAGAGATAATTGTTCGACTGGAACAGGAAACAACAGAAATATTAAACAGGAAACCACAACTTAATGACATACAGGAAGAGTGGAAAAATATTGAAACAGCACTGAAGGAAGTAACAGGAACGGTAATAGGAAAGGATGAAGAGAAATGTAGGAACAACTGGTTTGATGCAGAGTGTAGAGAAGTACTAACAGATAGAAATAAATCTCGACTAAAAATGATAAGTACTCCAACCGAAGAGAACAAACTGGAATATGAAAGAGTGAGAAGAAAAACGAAGCAAATATGTAGAAAGAAGAATCGGAAACGGAAGGATGAAGAATTAAGCAAAATTGAAAGAACATACAAAAATAAAGTAATTAGAAATTTTTATCAGGAAGCAGGAGCACAGTGTTAATAAAATATTGTACCTTAAGAATGAAGATGAAGAAATGGTTGGAGATAAAAAAGGAAAATTAGACCTGTTTGCAAAGTATTTTGAAGGATTACTGAACAGCGATAAAAAGGACAATAATATGAGCTGTGACCTAGAGGAAGAAGAGGATGATAGGATCGTTAAAATACCAACTGAACAAGAGATACAGGATAGCCTAGGCCAACTAAAAAATAATAAAAGTAGCGGAGAAAATGGCATACCAGCAGAAATATTAAAGAACTGTGGAATAATAGGAAGATGCAGAATAGCAGAGTTAATTTAAAAAATATGGAAGGAAGAAAATGTACCAAAGGATTGGAATACTGCCCTATTGTGCCCAATTTATAAAAAAGGAGATAAACAACAATGCAATAACTATAGAGGAATCGCCCTTCTTGACGTTACATATAAAATACTGGCAAATTGCTTAAAAACTTATCAGCAGTCAACAGTCGGTGAATACCAAGGAGGTTTCAAGTCAGGAATATCCACAGTAGACCAAATATTTAGAATGAGACAGCTACAGCATAATAGTTATGAACAAAACTTAAGCTTGCATATGTTGTTTTTAGGCTATAAACAAGCCTGTGATTCAATTGTAAGAATGAAGTTATACAAAGCTATGAAGAAACTAGGTATACCCAAAAAGCTATGCAGGCTGGTGAGAATGACTCTACAAAATACATGTAACAAAATCTTATTGGAAGGGGAAACATCAAAGCAATTTGAAGTAGAAAGAGGTCTAAGACAAGGTGATCCATTGTCCACGACATTATTTAATATAGTATTGGAAATCATCTTAAGAGAAAGCTCGATAAGGGCAAATGGACTAATTTACAACAACAAACGCCAATGTCTGGCATATGCTGATGATCTAGTTCTAATGACGAGAACACAAAACGAACTAGAGAGAATATTTAAATTACTGGAGAATAAAGCAAAGGAATATGGCCTGGTAATTAATGAAAAGAAAACTAAGTACATGGTTAAGAGAGATAAAAATACGATGGTAGCACCTATACATTTGGGAAAGTGGAAATACTAGAATACTTAGGAGTAGTCTTAACAGCAGAAGGAAGTGAAGAAAAAGAAATAGAGAAAAGAGTATCCAAAGGTAATAAGGCAGCAGGAATATTTTCAAACATATTAAAAGCAAAAAATGTATCCACAGGGGCTAACATTAGAATATATCAAACAATATTAATACCATCAATAACATATGCCTGTGAAACATGGGTTATGAATAAAAAGGAAGAGGACAGACTAGAAATATGGGAGAGGAAAATGTTGAGAAAAATATTTGGAGTAATAAAAACAGAGGAGAACGAATGGAGAAGAAGAACTAATAACGAATTGCTAGCGTTATACAAAAAACCAACGATAACAAACATAAAAAGAGCACAGAGGACCAGATGGTTGGGTCATATTAGCAGAATGACAGAAGACAGGTGGGCTGAGAGAGTTCTAATGGGAGGAGCAGGTAGCAAAAGGAGAAGGGGCAGACCTAGAACAAAATGGCGAAACATTAAATAGAAGAAAATGGAGAGAAAAAGTGAAAAAAATTGGAGTTAAGGG